>OU015751.1:109588653-109643550 GCA_907169655.1 Acomys percivali
CACACACACACACACACACACACACACACACACACACACACACACACCACCACCACCACCACCACCACCACAACAACAACAAAATAACAGAAGCCCACAAACATGCCTGTTTAATATCTTTCAATATCAATGGTCTCAATTTCCCAAGAAAAAGACACAGAGTAGCCAAATGGGTATAAAAGCAAGATCCATCCTTTTTCTGCATCAAAGGAATTCACATTAATATCAGGGATAGATATAACCTGGGGGGGCACATTCCAAACAAACGAACTTTAAAAACAAGCTAGTGGAGCCATTTTAGTATCTGACTTACTAGATTTCAAGTAAAAAATTACCAGAGGACAGAGGGAAGGACAAAACACAGTGACCAAAGGGCAAATCCACCAAGAGGACATTTAATTCATAAAATCTATAAACCAAACACAAAGCCACTGAGGTTCATAAAAGAACACTATTATAGATTAAATCAAGTATTTACACTCACCTGCTGATATTAGACTTTAATAGCCAACTCTCACCAAAAGATAGATCATTAGACAAAGATTAAATTGATATTGTGAACCAAATGGACCTAGCAGGTATTTACAAACACAAAATAATGTATCTTTTTGTCAGTGTTTCATGGAATTTTCTCCAAAATTTATTACATACTCAAATAAAAAAAATTAAAATAACACCTGAATTATTTCTGACTACCACAGTTATAAAGCTGGATCCCTAAAAAAACCCAAAAACTTATAATTTGATGGAAACTAAACAACTCTCTATTGAATTTTAAAAAGCAGTCAAGATAGAAAATTTTAAAATATGTTACCAAATCAAATTAACCAATATACTCAAACCTATTGGATGCAATGAAGGTGGTTCAAAAATGCACATTCATAGCACTAAGTGCCTACATTTTAAAAAGTAAAGAGGTCTTATACCAGCATACCTGAAAGATCTAGAACAATTGTTCTCAACCTGTGGGTTGTTACCCTATTGAAGATTGAATGACATTTTCACAGGGGTTTCCTAAGAATGTGAGAAAATACAGACATTTAGATTTTGATTAATAACAGCAAGAAAATTGCAGTTCTGAAGTAGCAACAAAAATAATTTTGTGGTCGTATGTCATCAAAAGGTGAGCAACTGAATTACAGGGTTTCAGAATTAGGAGGGTTGAGAACCACTGATCTAGAGTAAACAGAAAAGGCACATCCATAAGGACTGGTCAGAAACAAAAGTCAAACTCAGGCATAAAATCAGCAAAATAGAACAAAAAGGTAATAGAATCAGTCAATAAAAAAGAGTTGATTTTATTTTTGAGAAATCAGTAAATTAACAAACACTTAGCTAATATAACTAAAAGGCAGCTGAAAGAGAAGATCCAAATTAACAAAATTAGAGATCAAAGGCAGGACATGACAAGGACAGTGAGGTGACCCAGAGAATCACAGGGACATACTTTCAAAACGTGTACTCCACCAAACTAGTAAATCCAAAGAAATGGATAATTTTCTTGACACCTACCACTTATCAAGTTAAATCAAGATCAGATAAGCAATTGAAACAGGCCGATAACTCCTGTTTGTAACAAGACTGCAGACCTTAGTGCAAGTGAATCCTTATGAAAGTATCATTAAGGCCATAAAAGGCAGCACCATAGCATCACCTGCCAAAATGAGAAAACAAACACAAACAAACAAAAAACCCTGATCCAGCAAAGCCCATCGTTCTAAGAAATGTTCTAAATACTACAACTTTGGTTTTTGCTTCTGATGAACTACTCTTGTTAAATGAAGTGTAAGTCAGAATTTGTTTGTCTTTTGTTTTTGTTGTTTTTTTTTTGTTCTTTGGTTTGGTTTGGTTTGATTTCTGGTTTAAAGGCTCACCCTAAGAAAAGCTCTGTGTTACACGGAAGTGTTCTGTGCGACCCTGAACTCACAGTGTAGGTGCGGGGAAGCTAATAAACACTTTCTATTTGCTGAAACCTGTACCTGAGCAGTTTCCTATGGTCGGTGTCATACCACATAGTGAAATAGAATTAGTTATTAGAAAAAGAGTCCAGGATCAGTTTGTTTTAGTGAAGAATTATATTTTTAAAGAAAAGTTAAACACAACGTTTTGCAAATTATTCCATAAAATAGAACCAGAAGGAACACTGTCTACTTCAATTTATGAGGCCACAGTTACCCTGATACCCAAACCATGCAAATACCCAATAAAAAAGGGAAAATACAGAAAAGTCATGAACATAGGTGCAAAAATTCTCAATAAAATATTTGCAAACTATATCCAATAACAAATCAAAAATTTCATCCAACTTTTTGAAGTTGACATCATCCCAGAGATACAGGAATGCACCAACATGTGCAAAATGATAAATGTAATCCAACATATAAAACTGGAAACAGCATAGCTGTTCCTCAACAGAAGAATGGGTAATGAAAATGTGGTACATTTTGCTCAATGGAATACTACTCAGTTATCAAAAGCAAAGGCACCATACAGTTTGCAGGCAAATGGATGGAGCTATAAAATACCCTAAGTGAGGTAATCCAGATCCAGAAAGACACACACTGTATACACTAACCTGAAAGTGGATATTATTCATATCATACAGGATAGCCATACCGCAATCCATAGACCAGAAGAAACCAAGGAGGGCCAAAAGGGGAAGATTGAATCTCACTCAGAAAAGGAAATAAAATAGACATCTGAAGTAGATGGATGGTGGGAACTAGATGGGAGAGGGGGTTGCAAGAGATTTTTACAAACTACACATCTGATAGAGGACTAATATCCAAAATATAAAAGAACACAAACAGTCAATATCAAGAAAACAAATAACCCAAACTAAAATAGGGTATGGATCTACAGAGTACCTAAGCTCCAATGGCTGAGAAATCTTATTTAAATGTTCAACATCATTTGCCATCAGTAAAATGCAAATTAAACTTACTTTGATATTTCCTTTTACACAAGTCCTCATGCTGGGGAGGATATGGAGTAAGGGCAACACTCATCCTTTGTTGCTAGAATTACAAATTTAGATATTCACTATGGCATCATTGTGGTAGTTCCTTGGGTTGATGGGAATAGATCTACTTGAAGATCCAGCTACATGGGCTGGATGTATGGCTCAGAGGTTAAGAGCACTGACTGCTCTTCCAGAGGTTCCAAGTTCAATTCCCCGCAACCACATGGTGGCTCACAACTATCTGTAATATGATATAAAATGCTCTCTTCTGACCTGGAGGTGCACATGTAGGCAGAACACTGTATACATAATAAATAAATAAATAAATCTTAAAAAAAAAAATCCAGCTACCCCATTTATGGGCATATACCCATAAAACACTTCATTCTCTCATGAAAACAGCACATTTTCCTCCATATTCGTAGTAGCCAGAAACTGGAAACAACCTAGAGTTCACTTAACAAAAATAGATTTTAAAAAATTGTTGCTCCATTACATAATGGAATATTAGTCATGTAAAACATGAAATTATGAAATTCACAATTAAATGGAAGTTAACTTAAAAAAGGCATTTTGAATATGGAACCCAGACACAGAAAATAAATATGGTATATTTGCTTATGCGGGTATTAGTTTTTAAGTCATTGATAACCAAGCTGCAATCCATAAAACTACAGGTATTTGGTAAAACGTAAGGTATTAGGAGGGACAAATAGACCTCCCTGGGAAAGGAATATAGATAGTTATGAATGTGTGGGAAGGGAAGGATTAATGCAACGGGAGGGTCCTGTGGAGAGGGAGTGGGAAGAGGGGGACACGGGGAGAAAATGAAGAAAGACAGCTGAAATTAAGGGTGTTTTTAAGAGAGGAATGGAAACCTAGGATAGTAGGAGCTTGCTAAAATATGTACAAATATGTAGGTGATGTAAACGAAATTGCCAACTAATGGTAAAGATAGAGCCCCAAGTGGGCCTCTCTTGTCACCAAATGAAGCTTCCAATTCTGAGAACTGAATTGAGCTATTGGAAAACATTTTTCCCCATGGGAACCTACAAAAATCCAAGCTGTTGTCCAGAAGTCAGGTTGCTCACCACAAACTGAGAAAAAGCCCTATTCTTGAAGACAACACCTACAAAACACATGGAACATATAGAAGTCAACATGGAGTCTTCATAGGGCCTTCACCCTTACTGGATAGTTTTGGGAAGAGAAAGGACTCTGCAGTCTCCCCAAAAAGAAACATAAACACCAACCATGCCACAAACTCTTAGATGAGCAATTACGTCCTGCCTGCAAGATAGTATAATGGCTGCACAAAGCTTATGGGAGTAACCAACCAATACCAGATTTGACCTAAGGACCACTCTTCAAGATGAAAGATGAGTATCCATTTCCAACCCTGTGCGGGGCCTAGGAACCTGTGCCTAGGTAACCCAGAGATCTAGGGGAAAACTAAATTCTACCAGCCTACTAAAAGAGCTTAGCAATAAAATAACTCCTAAGGACATTTTGCTATAGATCAGTGCCTTGCTCAGCCATAATCAAAGAAGGTTCCTCCTGCAATAGAAAAAATAAATAAATAAAAAAGAGGCCCAGAGGCAGACAATAGGTAAAGAGTTAAAGCCCTTACAACACTCAACCCTGAATGGGATTTCACCATCAAATCCTTGCCCTCAGAACTCAGGAAAACCCACAAAAAGGAAGTTGGGCAGACTGTAAGACCCAGAGGGCATGGAGGACTCCAAGTAAATAAAACAAGATAGACACACATATGAATTCACAGAGATTGATGCAGCGTGCACAAAGGCCTACACAGGCCTGCAGCAGATATAATTCTACAGCTAAAAGAAGAAGTGAACACAATCTCCTATTTATAACCCAAACTACTATCTTCAACTGATAACCACTTGCAAATTAGAATTTACTTTTTTTTAAAGGGACTGAGGAAACAAACTACTCTTAAGGGTAAGCAACATGTCCAGCAGTAGATGCCCAAAAGAAAACAAACTCTATGGCATCTTTGGAGGTTCTGTGTCTCATATTGTCATATCAGAGCTTTTACTTTGAAAAGAATATATTTTATTAATATATATTTTAAATTTTTTTATTGTCTCTTTTACCATACAGGTATTTTTTTACTCTACAGGCCCTTTGCATATATATTATGGATTCCAGTTTACTGTTTTATGGTATTCATACCTACACGAATGAGTGGGTCTCTGCATCTATATGTTTCTTTTGCCTTTTACGGGGCTCTTTTCCCCGTTTTTCTTCACATTCTGATGTGTTAGCCTTTGTTTTACCTTAGTGTATTTTATTTTATCATTATCAATTGGAACTGTTTGTTTCTAATGAGAGCCAGAAAGGGTGTGCATCTGAATGGAAAAGGAGGTGGGGAGGAATTGGAGGGATAGAGAAAGGGAAACTTTAATCAGTATATATTAGGTGAGAAAAAAAAATCTATTTACAAGAAAACAACAAAAAGATATATTTTAAAAAGTTGAAGGAAAATATACAATCTAAAATTATTTGAACTCAGAAATTCAGAAAATTTGTATGAAAAATTTTGCCTGGGTAGGCATTTACTCAGCATTTTACCTTATTTAAAAGGAAACTTTATAAATAACATGCATTTTTGCACACATTTTACATTTTAAATTTACATTTTACATACATTTATATATGTCACAAAAATAATACAAGGGATGGGATAACCATAGAGATGTAACAAGAATAAATTAATAAAAAAATAATAATAATGTTTTAAAATATTGAAAAGTTACAAAAAATAAATGTTAACTGAATCATTCTATCATGAGGAATATATTTCAGTAATTCAGTATCACAGTGGGCATGCATGAGGACCTCATGGTTCTTGTTATACAGCTGAGGTTAGCCTTGAACTCATGATCATCCTTCCAAATTTTCTCACATTCTGGGAATAACAAGTTTGTCAGCATGACAAGCAAGTAACTGAATTTTAAAATGAATTTCAACTTCAGCTTTAACTGAGTTGAGCTTATGTCTTAATGTCTATTATATCAACAGCAAGGGGGTGTCAGGAAAGTGTGGAAGCCAGAAACACCCCTTTACATGTAACAAGCATGCATAGGTTTGTTCTTATCTTAATGTAGAATTCTGACAAAGCCATCATCTGTGAAATTGCACGTTTGTTTTGAACGTGAAAGAATGAGAATGTTTTAAGGCCCTGTATTGTGTATCCCGTTCAGCCTGGTATTATTGTTAAGGTGTGTTTGTTTGCTTGTGTTGTGTAGTGTTTTCTTATCTTTCTCTGTTGGTTCATATAGATAACGTTTTATCTACACAAATCAAATTGTAGCTGAAGGTACTGAGGCACAAGACTTTCATTGCAAGGAACCTGTACTATGTTAGAAGAGGCAATTTTCAGAACCAACTGATTAAATTATCAGTGTCACTGCTCCTTCTCTGCACAGCCACCATCTCCGGAGCGGCTGACAAGCAGTGGGTGGAAACAGCTGTCTGACAAGACAGGTTGTGATGCTTGCCTCAAGTAATGGGATTAGGAAGGAAAACATTTAAGAGATCAAATTAGTGTCTTTGTCAAAGTATTAAAAGCACAGGCACATCTTCCTAATATTATCTGTTTTGCAGAAAATTTAAAAGTAGCAGAACTGCAATTTTGTTGATGTTTCAGAGTCCAGGATGACCCCTATTCAATCTGGCAGGGAGGAATGTTTCTAGATATTTAATTCAAATAAATTAATAAATGCTGCCTATTGTCTACTATGAGGAACACAGGCAGCTGATACAGTATTGCAGTTCTCAGCTTATCAATCTATGGAGGAATAAACAAAAATAAAATTGTAAAGTTTTGGCATGACTTTTACTTCAGAAATGAATGAGTGCTATACTTATTGGTGACTTGGCTCAAGATAGGAGTTTGCTTACATAACTGCTCTGCTTACTTCATCTTTCAAATATTCCTTCGCTAATAGTTTTTGTCATTTTGTTAATTCATTTAATTAAATATTTCTTAAGAAGATAATGTGAGGCTCTTATCAAACTTCTGGCTATATGCAAAGCAAAGAATAAAAGCAAACAACAACAACAAAAACAATGACACACTTCAGGCCATGGTATTGGAGAGATGCGTTAGCAGGTAATAGAAACACTGTCCTTATAGAGGACCGGATTTGCCTTAAGGCCTACTCCATGAAGTAGAACCTACACACAGCTTGCTTGACTAGATATGACAGGGATCTATGGTAAAACCAAATACTAGTAGTCTTTAATAAAAATAGTAATAAAGGGACTCCAAATGATATTATGCTATAGTCATAGACCTATTAGCTCTGGGGTAGAGGGAGGGGAAAAAATGTAGCCAAGATATATTATATGAGAAACAAATAAAAAAATTTAAAAAACAGAAGACGACCATTTTTTTTAATAAAAGGCCTATGCTTGATTTATGGACATTCTTAACTAGAAAGGACAGAGGCAGAAAGTCAGAACGAAAATGTTTCTATTATTCTACCTCAGTTCTGCCACCCTGACAGCCTCCGCCCTCACATCTAGCACCATACTTGGTGATTTCAAAGGCTGTGCTTGTGCTCAGTCCCATTTCTTTTTTCTGTGCTATAATATTTATATCCTTCTACACAGTTCTATTTCTCTTATTTTTCCATTCTAACTGCTGATGCTCTCAATGACAGCATGCAGGGAAGGGAGGAAGGCGTGACATTTCTCAAAGGCAGAATGGATGTTTTTTATAACGATGTCTTTATAAACAGTCTTTCTTCTGTTTAATCTTAAGTCATGAGTATTTCCCAAGGACAAATTTCATTCATTCCCTACTTCATTAAACACACTAACTAAACAATAATACAGCTTTCCAATTTACACTGAAGTTCAAGAAATAATACTAGAATATGTGACGAATTATTGTATTTGGGAGCTGGAGAGATGACTCAGAGGTTAAGAGCACTGGTTGCTCTTCCAGTGGCCCTGAGTTCAATTCCCAGCAACCATACAGTGTCTCACAATGATCTATACTGTGATGTGGTGTCCTCTTCTTGTGCCCAGGCATACGTGAAAGTCGAACACTGCACACAATAAATAAATAAATAAATGAATAAATAAATAAATAAATAAATACATAAATGTTGTATAAATGTTGTATTTAACACGTTCATTTTAAGTTGCTGGAGTAACCAAACCTTACCTGATGGGTTTTAACGTCTGCTCCGTGAAGTGGAATCCATGTCCCACACTGCTTGGGTGGCTAGGAATCTGAGTCTAGATAGGAAGTGGAACTAGGCAGAAAACAAATGCTACTGTTCTACTAAAGGAATGTAGCAATGAAGTGACTCCTAAAGACATTCTGATCTACTCATTCATCAGTGTCTTGCTCAGCCTTCCCAGAAAAGCTTCTTCCTGCAGTGGAAGAGAAGGAATATAAACTTAGACAGGCCAAAGAACAGAGAGTCAAAGACCTTAGAACACTCAGCTGTATTTGGGATGGTGCCATCCCCTCATGGCTTGGGTTACCCTGAAGAGGAGGAGGCAGAATATTTGATGGTCAGAGGGGGAGGAAGACACCAGAATAACAAGATCTGATCACAGTAAGGTCGAAGCACAAATGAACTTAAAGCTACCTTGGCAGTATACACAGGGAGTACATGGTTCTAAGCCAGATGAGATCCCAGCAGTAAGAAGAAAGAACAGGGAATCTAGGAGCAAGTCCCAGCATCTGTCCAGATCCCCCACTGAGTCAAGACTCTCAGAAGACATCTGTGTTGAGCTAATATGCACTTATAAGTGAGTATATATACCATGTATGTCCTTCTGGGTCTGGGTTACCTCACTGAGAATGATAATTTCTAATTCCATCCATTTGCCTAATATCAAGATTTTCTTGGTTTTAATAGCTGAGTAGTATTCAATTGTGCAAATGTAGCACAGTTTCTTTATTTGTTCTTTGGTTGGATTGAGGGACATCTAGATTGTTTCCAGATTCTTGCTATTATGAATAAAGCTGCTATGAACATAGTTGAGCAAATGTCCTTGTTATAATGGTGCAGCACCTTTGGGGTATATGCCAATGAGTGGTATAGCTGGGTTTTGAAGTAGCACTATCCTCAATTTTTTGAGAAAGCACCAGATAGATTTCCAAAGTGGTTGGACAAGTTTGTACTCCCACCAACAATGGGGGAGTGTTTCCATTGGTGTATATCCTGTCCAATATGTGCTGTCACTTTAATTTTTTTTTATCTTATTCATTCTGACAAGAGTAAGATGGAATCTCAGAGTCATTTTGATTTGCATTTTCCTGATGACTAAGGACATTGAGCATTTAAGTGTTTATCAGCCATCTGATATTTCTCTATGGAGAATTCTGTTTAGCTCTGAAACCAGTTTCTTAATTGGGTTATTTGTCTGGGTGCTGTTTAATTTCTTGAGTTATTTATATATTTTGGATATTAGCTCATTGCTGGATACAGGATTAGTGAATATCTTTTCCTAGTCTGTAGGCTGTTGCTTTGTTCTGTTGATAGTATCCTTTGCCTTACAAAAGGTTTTTAGTTTCATGAGGTCCTTCTCCAGGTGAGAGTGGTATGGAAGAATGGGGAATGGGTGGATCCAGAGGGTTCAGAAGCCCTACAAGGAGACAGACCATCAAGCATGGCAGATCTGGACCTGTTGGGGCCTGCACAAACTACTGTCCCAACCAAGGACAATACATACATTAGAGCTAGACCTCACTATTCAGATCTAGCCAATGGACACCTCATTCTCTATGGTATGGAGAGAACAGAATTGCCTCTGACATGAACTCTGGTGCCCGTGATTTGATCACTCCCCCCTTGTGGGGAGGCTCTGGTTGCACACAGAAGAGGGGAAGCAACTTATCCAGATGAGACCTGATAGGCTATGGTCACATGATTGGGGAGAAGATCCCCTTCTGTCAAAGGCCTATGGGAAGAAATATATGGTGGAAGAGGAGGATGTGAATATGAAGATACAAGCAAGGGGATATAATCTGAAAAAGTTATAATAAATTAAGAACAATTTTTCCTCCTCATTGTGGGTGTTTGACTGACATAGCTGTCTGTAAAAGCTCATGATTCTATGAGAAATCCTACTAAACCCTTACTTCACTAGGCTGGATTTGGGTGGAATCATTTCTTTGGACTCTTGTATGGGGTCTTTACCATTTTTAATTTATTTATGTGTTCACTTTACATCCTGGCTGTAGCCCCATCCCTTCTCTCCTCCTAGCCCCACCCTCCTTCCCCCTCCCACAAATGCCTCTTCTATTCCATAGAGGTAGTAGTTGAAGAGAGGAAACAAAGGAGGAGAGGAAACACAGAGAGATATGGGGTTTGGCATGGAGAGCAGACCTGGGAAAGAGGGTGGGGCAGGTGAAAAAAGGCCCATAGAGAAAAAAAGAAACCATGGGCAGGGACACCTCTATGACAAGCTGGAGACCTAAGTCATGGTAGGCTCCCAGGGGGATATGAGAGGGACTCTAGCAGAGACTCCTAGTAGCAGGGGCCATAGAGACTGAAGACAACTCCCTTTAATTTGCAGGTCTTCCAGTAAAGGGAGGGGAATACCAACCCACCTACAATAAATTTCAACTCGAAGTTCACCCCAGCTACAAGATGTGCAGAGATAAATATCAAGCATATATAGCTGAGACTGAGGGAAGGACCAACCAATGTCCCAACCCAAAGCCCACCTCTTGTGAGAGAAACAACTCCTCAAGTTATTAATGGTATTCAGCTATGCTTGCAGACAGCAGTTAAAAAGTATCGTTCTTTGAGAAGCTCCACGCAGCAGCACCTCAAAACAGATGCTGAGAGTTATTAGTTATTTTAATAACTTTTATGCTTTGAATTTTTCACATATTTACATAATATATGACCTCCCTCCACTAATCCTAATACTTGTTCCTCCACCTCCTAACCAAATTTATGTTCCATTTCCTTTTTATTGTCATTAATAGCTTCTTGAGCCAATTATTACTGCCCTTATGTTCCCCACTGGTATTTTAACAACTTACATTCCGTCATGATCTCAAAAGAGATTAACTATCCTTTCTTCAACAGCCATCAAAGGCCAATATAGATACTCCATAGGGTGGGACATATGTGTTCCCTCCTAATTCATTCTGAAATTGTGATTGGCTTTATCTTGTGTAGGTCTTGTGCAGGTAACTACAGCTACTATAAATTCACTCATTCCAAACATGTCATGTCCTGTTATCAGCATTTCCCAGCTGTCCTCTGCAGCCTGGAAGTCTCATGTGCTTTCTTCACCCTGTTCTATGAACTTTGGTTCATAGCTGAGCTGTCTTATTTATTTCAGCATTTTGATCAGTAAGAATCTCCGTAATAACAATAGTTTTGTAAAATAAAGCCATTCTGGAAAGTGGGTGCATTACAAACCTATGGGTATAACATAACTATTTAGAATGAAATTTGACATCAAGCTCAATTAGTAAAACAACAGGAAGTTTATTGCTCCTTGGGGAACTACGATGTCTAGTCATCAGGTTTTGAGAAGGTTACAGGAATAGTCCTAAAACATATCCTGTGGTGCTGGCCTCACATTCAGTTGGAAAGCACCAGTATTGTATCAATTATCACATTTTGCTAGCAAGTCAGTATTGTTTCATGCAGAATCCAGTTCTAGGCAAGACCACTGAAATTGTTGTCCATCAGCATCCTGAATAGCATCTTCCAGCAGTAAGTAATCTGACCAGTTTAAGTTTAAAATTCATTTATCTATGTAATATTTCCAAAGTAAATAGTGTTTTAGGCAATAAAGTATTTCAATGGGAAACCAAATGCAATGGAAATAGCTTTTGTTATTCTGGGTGCCTCTGAGGCCTTGCTGATCAATACATTGGGATGTATTATTTCTGGACACTGACGTTTACCCTTAATAACTTGGCTTCTGAGAGTAACATCATTCACCTAGGCAAGGTGTTTCTGTTTAAAAGCTCCTTCTCTCTCTCTCTCTCTCTCTCTCTCTCTCTCTCTCTTTCTCTCTCTCTCTCTCTGTGTGTGTGTGTGTGTGTGTGAGTGTGTGTGTGTGTGTGTGTGTGTGTGTGTGTGTGTGTGTGTTAGTTTATAAGCTAGTGGATATCTATAAAGTTTCTTCATTTATCCATAGTAGTTTTGGTGAAGTCACCTCTACCTTTTCTTCTTCCAAATTCCAGTCTTCTCTCTTAAACCTTGTCCCACTCATATTTCATGTCCACAGCAAACTTCTATCATTCTAACTGAACTTTTTCTCTTTGGTTGGAAGATTATAGGTTTCTATATAGGGTTTTCATGGATCTGTCATTCTGATGAAACATCCAGTAGCATATAACTTTCCAACTTTCATTCATCTCCATGACTGAATCTTTCTACCCAAAGTTCTCTCCTCCTTTTCATATTACCTGCATTTTACTTTCCACCTACTTTAAGCTGTCTACACTAATGATGATTATAGCTCTCTGGTTTATACATATCCCCCAGATTAAGAATGACAATTTAGTATGTATATCTTGGGATTATACAGGACTTGTACATACTTAATCCTTGTGAGTTTATTTGTGTTGGTACCATGCTACATAGAATGGCACCGTTTTGGTTTTTTGTTTTGTTTTGTTTTGTTTTGTTTTGTTGTTTCTGTTTAATTCATCTATTCCCTTAGCACCAACATCTTTCTGTCCCCTCCTCTGAAGTGACTCTTGAGCTTTGGGAAGAGAAGATGTAATATAAATTTCTTATTTAAGACTCAGTATTCGTCCACAAATTTTGGGAATTCCTTGTTTTTAATAGCTGAGTAGTATTCCATAGTGTATATGTACCACAGTTTCTTTATCCATAGAGATGATCATAATGAGTGAGTTAACCCAGAAGCAGAAAGACTCAAATGGTATATACTCACTTATATCTGCATACTAGCCCAATGGGCATGTCCCATGAAAGCCTTCCCTTACCAGGAAACTGTGACCGACGGGAGGACATCCTATTGGGACTCTAGATGAGAGAACAATGGGAGAATAGCAATGTAGAAGGATCCAGTGGGTCCTAGAAACCTACAAGTAGAACATTATGATAGGCAGATTTGGGTCATGGGGTCCCGCTCAAACTAAGGCCCTAGCCAAGGACAATACAGGCGGTAAAATTTAAACCCCTACCCTGATCTAGCCCATGGACAGGACAGTCTCCACACTTGAGTGGAGAGAGGGATTTGACTTTCTCAAGTACTCTGATGCTCACATTTGACTATGTCCCCTGGCAGGGGAGACCTAGTGGCACTCAGAGGAAGGACAGCAGGTCACTGAGAAGAGACTTGATACCCTATGAGCATATACAGAGGGAGGTAATCCCTCTGAGGAACAGTCATAGGGGAGGGGAATAAGGGGAAAATGGGAGGGAGGGGAGAATGGGAGGTTACAAGGGATGGGATAACCATAGAGATGTAACAAGAATAAATTAATTAAAAATAAAAAAAAAATTAAAAAAAAAGAGAGAAAAAAAAAAGACTCAGTATTCTACAGGCTCTTATTTTCTGCACCTGGTCCAGAGTGGCTTTTGTGGTAATTATTTTCTACTACTCTATTAAAGGCATGAGCTTAAGCAGAGAGTTTCTTAAAAAATTAAATAGAAGTAGCAGTGAAACTTTTCAAAATAACAACATTCTTGGTCATTAAGAAAATGCAAATTAGAACTACTTTGAGATTCCATTTGAACTCAGTCAGAATGGATAAGATCAGACCCCTCCATGATGAAAACTACCTGAATGGATGGGCAGAAAGTATAATATAACTCCTGGTAGAAGTGCAAATTGGTGTAGTGACTGTGGAAATCAGTAGAGGTGAGATATAATCGATATTGAAGATGTTTTCCTCAAGTTTGCCAAATACAAATAGCCAAATCACTATGAATATAACATTTATACAATTCCTGATTGTTTCATAGTTCTTCTTGCTGTTCGTAGTTTAATTTATTTATATGTAATAATATAAATGTATAAGTAAAAAAGAAATATAATAAAAAAGAAAAATAAGCTAAAAATATTTATCTACCACATAATTGAGCTATACTACTCAAGCATATACTCCACAGAACATATATCTTACTATACACATCCATGTTTATTGTTTCTCTATTCAGAATGAAAATAGCTAATAAATTGATAATACAAATTTGGTAGGTTTACACAATAGAATTTCATTCAGAGGGTAAGAAAACAAAATTATAAAATTCACTGGTAAATAGATAAAGGTGAATATAATAATTCTGAACAAGGTAGCTCATAATCAGAAAGACAAATATGTCTCCTTTCATTTTTGAATGCTAATTTGGGATCTTCAAATATAAATGCTTCATTTGAAATGCACACAGAGATTATTAAATTAGTAAAAGTCTCCATGGGACAGGGAGCTTTCAAGTGAGATGGGAGAGAGAGCAGTGGTGGAAAGGCTTAAGGGGATTAATGAAAAGGGTGGGTTAAATTGGGATGGGGATGTGAGGGTAGGCTACAGGAGTTAATATCAGGAGGGATAATTAGCATTAAATACCTTTTGGGATAAGTGATATTAAAAACTAGCTCTTACCATAGAAGTTCACTAATCTTAGTTACTGTTATATTACTATAAGGAGACATCATGACCAAGGCAACTTATAAAAGGAAGCACTTTATTGGAGGCTTGCTTACACATTCAGAGGTTTAGTCATGGCAGGGAAAATGGTGGCAAGGAGGCAGGCATAGCACAGTAGCTGAGAGTTCACATCTGACGCACAAATTGCAGGCACACAAAGAGACAGATGCTTTTGGAAGCTCAAAGGCCATCCCAACTGACATACTTCTTCCAAGGTCACACCTACCCCAAGGAGGCTACACTTCCTAATTCTTCCTAAACACTTCTCAAACAGTTCACAAAACTCAAATATATGAGCTTATGGTGACAATTCTCATTCAAATAATCAGAACACACACACACACACACACACACACACACACACACACACACACAGAGTTAAAATGGAATTACTCTTTAGATGTTTTCAAATGTGGAACACAATTTTTCATTTGTGTCAGGTTGTTGAAATATTGGGAAATATTTATTAATATAATTTTAAATTGTTTTTGTGGGTAGGTATTACATTTTGGCACATGATAAAAAGAGCCCTTAACCTGCCAATGTAAGCAACAGGATTAATTAACTAAAGTAAACATCCAAAAAGCTTAAGAGTATCCAGAGCACAATCTGCTTCTCAATTTATACTAGAGATCACAAACATGGTAGAAAAACCAGTTCCTGACATTCAAGACAGGAATTGTTTGACCTTTGCTACTGATGTAGGAAGGCAGTGCCCACTCTGCAGTCATTGCTTGGATAGACAGTTTAACAGAAACAGCAGTAAAGGATGTAGGCTGAGGACCAGTAGGTCATAGCACCTTCTGTGAAAGCACTGATAGCTGTGTTTAATCTCCAGCGTCAGTGTGAAATGGCTGGCATGGCAACATTCTTCTGTAATACCAGTACTGGAGTTGGCCAGAGACAAGAGGATTGCTGGACCTTGATCTTTTCTAGCTTAGCCAAAACACGGCAAACACCAAGTTTATTAAAATTCCCTATGTCAAGGAAATAAAGATAATAGTAAGAGGAGGAGGGATATTATTATCTCCTCTGGAATTTGCCCAAGTACATGGGTGCAAAATAGTGGATAAACATCCATACATACATCCATCAATCCATCAATACATACATACATACATACATACATACATACATACATACATACATACATATATTTAAAATGAATGCAAAGGCCATCCTAGTCTACAAAGTGAATGCAGGACAGCCAAGGCTGTACAAAGTAACTCTGTCTCAAAAACCAAAACAAACAAACAAAACAAAACAAAGAAAAATCAAAATCAAAACAAAAACAAAAAAGAAGAGAAAAAAAGCTCCCCAAGAGGGAGCAAACAGCTAGTGGAGTTCCATAACCTCTGCTCTGAAGGATGCCTGCCAGCACCAGGATCCTCCAGACCTGTGGTACCCCAAGAACATCCAGATTAGAGCCTGCCCTGCCTTTCTTCTGCCTACCTGGGACATAGCCAAGAGAGAAACAGCCAGTTCTGCAGGTCACCAGGAACATACAGCCAGCATAAGTCAGAAGTGAGCAGTTTTTATTCCCTGAGCTCCATTATGTGGTCTAAGGTTCTGCCTGCCTCTCCAAGAAGCCCTGTCAGCATCCAGCCAATATCAGGGACAATAAGATTGCTAAAGGCTCATGTAAGAATACAATCAACAAGATCCAGGGCAATATGGCATCACCAGAACCCAGTGGTCCTACTGTGGCAGACTCTGGAAACCATGACACAGCTAAAGCAAAAGATGACCTTAAATCCAACCTCATAAAAGTGATAGATGTCTTAAAAGAAGGTATGAATAGTTCTTGTAAAGAAATACAAGAAAATTCAATCAAATAGGTGAAAGAAATGATTAAGTCCCTTAATGAAATACAGGAAAAATACAATTAAATAAGTGAAGTAAATGAATAAAACTGTCCAAGATCTAAAAATGGAAATATAAGTAATAATGAAGACACGATCTGAGGCAATCCTGAAGATGGAAACCTCTCTCAGAGAACAGGAAATATAGACACAAACATCACCAACACAATACAAGTGACAGAAAAAAGAATCCCAAATGTAGATACAATTGGAGAAATCAGTCACAGAAAATGTTTAATCTAAAGAGTTCATGACATAAAACATCTAAGAAATCTGAACACTGAAAAGACCAATCTGAAGGATAACAGAAATAGAAGACTCCAAGCTCTAAGGCCCAGAAAACTTTTCCAACAGAATCATAGAAAACTTCCCCAACCTAAACAGATACCTATAAACATACAAGACGCTTACAAAGCACCAAATAGATTTGACCAGAAAAGAAGATCCTCATGTCACATAATAATCAAAACACTAAATATGCAGAACAAAGAAAGAATATTAAAAGCTGCAAGGCAGTGAGGCCAAGTCTACATCTTAACATCTATACCCCAAATACAAGGACAGCCACATTCATAAAAGAAAAACAAACAATCAAAGGAATAAACAAATAATAGAAATAAAGTGAATGCAATTTTGAAATACAAGTTAAAACAAAATATTGGCTATTATCAATAATATAACAATGGGAAATACATCTCCGTGCCTTTGTTTCTCCTTTTCTAAGAAGATCTTAAAAATAGTATAACCTCTCCTAGGAGTTTTTTGAATAGTTTATTTAATGTACACTCTTTGAATGTGGAACAGCCTTTAGCATAATAAAGAAACAGTAAGTGTATAACAAAGATGTATTAGTTTTTTTCCAGTGCTATACCTAATAATGTGAAGCTTGACAGGTGATGACATAAATGAATTCTGTCACACTTGTGAATTGAGAATTCTAAAATGAGATGAGAGTACATTCTTTCTAGATGCTCTAGGCAAAAATCTTCATGTGCCATTCTCAAACACCGCCTCCCAGATTCTCAGTTTATTGTCCCTTCAGTGAATGCTAGTCCCATCACATCATTTTCTCCTTTTGGGCCACTTTTGAAATATTTTTTTCTGTCTCTCTCTTATTTGGCTGTCTTTGAGGATATCTTTTAAAATAACCTAGCATAAATGTCCCTCATCTCATGATTTGTGGTTGTTTATGTAGAGGCGTAAATTTTTAAAATATGGAAACAATTATTTTTTTTATTCCATTTAATACAGCTTGACACATTTTGGCAATCTTTATTATAGGGCTAGAAAATTTGAATTCCTACACTTGGTTTCTGAAAGAACTTCAGATGGGATGTGCTCTTTATCCCATTGTTGCTCAGTTAATGCCACATACGTACCAAGTTCTGTAGACCAGGGATGTTTATGTGCATTTTGGTAACACTCTACACTGCAGTGAAATTTTCTTCACAAAGACATCTGGGAATCTTTAGCTATTGTACTAACTTCAACCAGTGAGCAGCAGCAGGCTATTAATTGCCTATAAAATGAGAATAAACAGCAATTGTATAGAATCTTTGTGTCCAAACACCATGGACACTTTAGATTAAAGTGGTCCCAATTTGAGTCTTTATAGTAGATGTTTTAAACAAAACATAATAAGTCTAACCTGCAATTGTAGCACTGAGGAGGCTAAAGAAAAAGATTCAATCCAAGAGTAGTCTGGGTTACAGGCTGAGACCTGGTCTTAAAATTCTTAGAAAGTAGAGAACAGGAGCAGGGTTTAGTAACAGGGTGCACTCACCAGGCACAAGGGTCATGACCTCAATGAAGCTGAAGAATAAAACATAAAAAAAATTCCACAGAAAAAGGTGGGGATCATTACTTCAGAAATGCTCATTATAATTGTACTTTGACATTATCTACTTCCAAAGTATATATATAGTCCATGGATACAGTTTCATCAAATTCCAAATAATCTCATTTCTTGATATTTTATCTCAGAAAAATCATAGACATAGTAATTTCTTACTTTTGCACATATCACCCTATGTCATGTGTCTACAATAATCATTCTTATACAGAGAAGAACAATAAGTCATCAACACAATTTATCAGAGCACAAGACATGATTGTCAGGATCATTTTGCACAGATTACAACTTTTTACTCGTTATTAATATCACAAAGGCAGAATGTTCCTATTATGAAGACAATACATTACATATATTCAAATTATCTTCAGTAAGTAAAGACTCTTCCTGGATTTTTTTTAACTGCACATTTTCAAAAGCCAGAACTGAGATCAATGGCAGAATATTCTGTAACACATAAATTCTGGAGGTAGTCATTCCTGGCTTCACACTCCAGTTTTACTTAATAACTGTGTCACCGAGGCCAAGAAATATCCTTCTCATGTCTTTCAAACAGCTAACACTTTCAAATATCACATTTCTTTCAACATTAGTATAAAAGATCTGAAGTTTCTATTCTGCTGCCCTCTTAAACTAGCAAGGATGGCAGATATCTATACATCAGAAAGATTGAACATTAGTCATAATTTGTGAAACACTCTATTACCATAATCATCATTGCACTTTGAACATATTTTACACTTGGAGTTTTAAGCCTTTGTCTCTGGTTTTTCACCACTGTCCCCTCACAGTTGTCTAGGGCAACAGCAAACTGTATCTTACATTTTATAAGAAAGGCATGGTCCCCAAGCTGTAACCTAAAATTGTCTCAGTTGTTTACAGTAGAGGTAACAGCAGCAAGGGAAAAGCAATCTTCTTTTCCTGATATTATAATGCAGTCTAATGACCAAGAAATTAATAAATAAGTGCACACATAGCCTTCATGCTCTTCTGGGAGTTCCACTTGCCTAGGTAGATCTTCATGTGTACGTCACAGGGGATAATCACTCCAATCAAGCCTTCCTTCCTTCATTCTCCCAACCTCCACTCCTTTAATGCCATGGAATCCTTCCACTGAGATTTTTCCTAAATGCATTCTAGTTGCCCTTGAAATTCATTTAAGTTATATACGTGGAGTCATGTCAGTAAAAGTATTTGTGAGAAATAGAGGTAGAAGTTTCTGAAAGTTAACAATCCTCCTGTTTTTTTTTTAAGTAATTTATTGAGGTTACTTATCAATTGTTATCCCCTCACTTGTATCTTCCGTGTTCCCCCCTCCCTCCTTCTTTCATCCTATTCCCATCCCCTAGTTCTGTGACAGAAGGGGACCTACTTCCCTACTATATGATCTCAGCCTATCAGGTCTCATCCTGGTAGCCTGCTTACTCTTTCTCTGAATGCCACCAGGTCTCCTCAGCAAAGGGAAGTGGTCAATTAGGGGGTACCAGTGTTCATGTCAGAGTCAGTCCCTGCTCTCCACATAAGTGTGGAGAGTGCCCTGTCCATTGGCTAGATCTGGATAGGAGCTCTAGGTTTACTGCATGCATTGTCCTTGGTTGGTACAGTAGTTTGAGCGGAGCCCCCTGGGTGAAGATCCGCCAGCCTTAATAATCTTTCTGTTGGTTTCTAGTATCCTCTGGATCCTTTTATTTCCCCATTTTCCCTTACCTCTCTCACCTGGAGTCCCAATAGGAATTCCCAGTATCTGCCCATACCCAGAAAGAAACACATGGTATATACTAACTTATAATTGGACAGGAGCTTCCTGTTCTTAAGATAGCAACTGTCTAAGAGCCATGTCAGTTCTCCAGGATGCTTTCATATAGACAGGTGTGCTCAATCTTATATACATGTTGTTGTCATACCAATCATGAGGTGTAGATGACATGAATCAAGTGTACATTAAAATGTTGCTCGTAAGTCTCTAGAAGGCAATTCAAGTTGCAAAGAAGGCTTTATTTTTAATAAAATAGTTGGTAAACTTGGGATATCACAGCATCACTGAAAAAATAAAAATAAAAGTGTACCTGGACTAAGCAATTGGAAAGCTTAGCTTAAAGATGAGATGCACATCCAATTTGGTTGTAAAAATGAGGCTTAAGCATGTGCTTCATACTTCATTCTGAGGCATTGTTTATGGAAATGAGACTGTAACCAAGACCACTCTTAACTGGTTGGTATTTAGAAATATAAATGGGTTATAGTAAATAAGCTATTTCTCATTCATAGAAGGGAGGCTTTGTGGGTTCAGATGTATGTTTTTATAATTTAAATTTACTTTTTCTTCTTTTTTATTATAATTTATTCACATTACATTCTGATTGTTAAGCACATGGTCATAGCTTCCAGTTCCCACCCTCTCTCCCTCTTTCACTCTATTCCCCTCTCCTAGACCTCTGACAGGGGCCATTCCTCTTCCAGCATCTGATCACAGCTTATCAGGTTTCATCAGGATAGCCTTCATCCCTTCTTCTGTGTGCCCAGAGGGCCTCCCTGCCAAGGGGAAGTGATTGAAAACAACAATAACAACAACAATACAAGAGCTCATATCAGAAAGAGCCCCTGATCCCGTTTCCCCCAACCATGGAAAATGAGCTGTCAATCTCTATATCTGAACAGGGGTCTAGGTTTTCTGTATGCCTTGTCCTTGGTTTGAGCACTAGTTTGTGTAGGCATCCCTGGGTCCAGATCCTCTGACCTTGATGATCTCCCTGTGCAGCTACTGACCCCTTTGGGCCATTCCAGCCATGTCCCACTTACATTCAACTCTCAGAGCTCCACCCATTGTCCAGCATTGCATCCCAGTATCTGTCCAAACTCCCCACTTGGTAGAGTCTCTCAGAGTACATGCATGCCTTTCTGGCTCTCAATTACCTTACTCAGAATGATGTTATTTTAGTTCCATCCATTTGTCTGAAAATTTCAAGATTTCCTTGTTTTTAATAGCTGAGTAGTATTTCATTGTGTAAATGTACAACAGTTTCTTTATCCATTCTTCAGATGAGGGAAATCTAGATTACTTCAAGATTCTGGCTATTATTTATAAGACTGCTTTGAACATAGTTGAGAAATTGTCCTTGTGGCATGGTGGAGCATCTTTCAGCAGGGTATAGCAGTGGTATACCCAGCAGTGGTATAGTTGGGTCTTGACATAAATTATTCCTAATTTTCTAGGATAGTGCCAGATAGATTTCCAAAGTGGTTATAAAAGTTTGCACTCCCATCAGCAATGACAGTGTAGCCATCTCTCTACACCCTTGCCATCACGTGCTTTCACTTGACTTTGTTATCTTAGCCATTCTGATAGGTGTAAGATGGAATTTCAGAGACATTTTGATTTTCATTTCCATGATAACAAAGGTAATTGGCTATTTCTTTAACTGTTTTTCAGCCATTCAATATTCTTCTGTTGAGAATTCTCTGTTTCACTCTGTGCCCCATTGTTAATCGATTATTTGGTTTGGTGTTGTTTAATTTCTTGAGTTCTTTATATAGTTTGGATATTAGCCCTTTGATGATACAGGGTTGGTGAAGACCTTTTCCTAGTCTGTAGGCTCCCATTTTGCTATATTGACAGTCTTCTTTGCCTTACAGAAGCTTTTCAGTTTCAGTAGGTCACATGGTTAATTGTTGATCTTAGAGACTGAGCTATTGGTGTTCTTTTAGGAAATTGTCTCCTGTGCCAATGAGTTCAAGGCTCTTCCCCACTTTTTCTTCCAACAGATTTAGTGTATCTGGTTTTTGTTGAGGTCTTTAACCTACTTGGACTTCAGTTTTGTGTAGTGTGACAAATATGAGTCTATTTGCTTTTTTCTACCTGTGGACATCTACATAGACCAGCACCATTTGTTGAAGATACTATCATTTTTCCATTGTATGGTTTTGACTTCTTTGTAAAAAAAATCAAGTGTCTATATGTGTGTGTATTTATTTCTGGGACTTTAATTTAATTCCATTGATCAACCATTCCATTTCTATGATGGTACCCTTTTGTTTGTATGACTGTTGCTCAATAGTACAGCTTGAGATGAGGAATGGAGTTTCCTCCTGAAAATTATTTATTGTACAGGATTGTTTTAGCAATTCTGGGGTTTTTGTTTTTCCACATGAAGTTGAGAATTGATCTTTCAAGGTCCATAAAAAATCATGTAGGTATTTTGATGGGGACTTTATTGAATCTGTAGACTGCTTTTGGTAAGATAACCAAAATGGAGAGCTTCCCATCTTCTGATATCTTCTTCAATATCTTTCTTCAGAGACTTGATTTTTTTCATATAAGTCTTTCACTTAGGTACTTCATATTATTTGCAGCTATTGTGAAGGATGTAGTTTCCCTAATTTCTTTCTCATTCCATTTGTCATTTATACACAGGAAAGCTACTGACTTTTAAAACTAATCTTGTATCCAATCACTTTGCTGAAGGTGTTTATCAGCTGTAGAAGTTCCCTGGTGGAATTTTCGGGGTCACTTATGTACACTATCATATCATCAGCAAACAATGAAACTTTGACTTCCTCATTTCCTCTGTGGAGTTCTTTTATCTCCTTATGTTGTCTTATTGCTTTAGCTAGAACTTCAAGTACTGTCTTGGAGAGATATGCGGAGAGTGTGCAGCCTTGAATAGTCCGTAATTTTAGAGGAATTTCTTTGAGTGTCTCTCCATTGAATTTGATGCTGGCTATTGGCTTGGTATATACAGCCTTTATTATGCTTAAGTATGTGCCTTGTGTCCCTGATCTCTCAAAAACTTTAAGCATGAATGAATGTTGGATTTTGTCAGATGCTTTTCTTTTGGCATCTAAGAAGATGATCATGGGGTTTTTTCTTTCAGTTTGTTTATATGGTGGATTATATTAATGTATTTCCATATATTTAACCATTTCTAGATGCCTAAGATGAAGCATACTTCGTCATGGTGAATGATATCTTTGATGTATTCTTGGATTCCTTGATAGTTTGACTTGTTCTCTTTGTTTTAAATGTTTAATTTCAGCCCTGATTTTGATTATCCAGGCATCCAGTCCTATTTTATATGTCTGCTTCTTTTTCCCTATGGCTTGCCGATGAACTGTTAAGTTACTTGTATGTAATGTTTCCAATCTCTTTCTGAAAGCACTTAGTGCTATGAAATTTCCTCTTATCACTACTTTCATTGTGTACCATAAATTTGGGTATGCTGTGCCTTAATTGTCATTAAATTTCAGGAAGTCCTTTATTTTATCCTTATTTCTTCCCTGACCCATTTATCATTGAATAGAGAGTTTTTCAGTTTCGCAGTGAGTTTAGGCTTTTTGTTATTTCTGTTGTTGTTGAGGTCCAGCTTTAGTCCATAGTATTCTGATAGGATAGAAGACATTTTTTTCCAATCTTCTTGTATCTGTTAAGGCTTGCTTTGTGACCTACTATATGGTCAGTTTTGGAGAAGGTTGTGTGAGATGTTGAGAAGAAGGTATATTTTGTGTTTAGGTGAAAAGTCATGTAGATATCTGCTAGGTCCATTTGATTAATTACGTCTGCTAGTGTCATTATTTCCTGATTTAACTTCTGTTTCATTGACCTATTCTTTAGTGAGGGTGGTTATTGAAGTCTCCCACGATTAATGTGTGGGGATTGATGAATGGTTTAAGATACATTAATGTTTCTTTTACAAATGTGGGTGCCCCTTTGCTTTGGGGGCATAGATGTTCAGAATTGTGATGTCATCACGGTTGATTATTCCTGTGATTTTTATGAAGTGCCCTTCCTCATTTATTTAGATTAATTCTGGTTTAAATTCTATTTTATTAGGTATTAGAATGGCTACTACACCTTGCTCCTTGTTTTCATTTGCTCAAAAGAGTATCTCCTCTCTTTACTCTCAGGTAATGTCTACTGTTGTGGCTGAGATGTGTTTCTTATATAAGTAGAATATTGGGTCCCGTTTATGCATCCACTCTGTTAGTCTGTGTCTGTTTATTGGAGAGTTGAGACCATTGATGTAGGACATTAATCACCAGTGATTGATAGGTTCTTTTATTTTGATGTTGTGGCAGTGTGTTTGTGTGCTTGCCTAATTTTTGTTCTGCTAAAGTGAATTTATCTATATCCTGTTTTTTTCCAGGGTGGAGTTAGCCTCCTTGGGTTGCAGTTTTCCTTTTTGTATCTTCTGTGGGGTTGAATCTATGGATAGGTTCTGTTTAATTTTGTTTTTGTTGTTGATATCTTGTTTCCTCCATTTATGATTATTGAAGGTTTTGCTCAGTATTGTTGTCCGAACTGGCATTGGTGGTCTCTCAGGGTTCACAAGACATCTTTCCAGGCCCTTCTGGCTTTAATGGTCTCTGCTGAAAAGTTGAGTGCTATTTTTATAGGTTTGCCATTGTATGTAACTTTGTATTTCTCCCTTGCTGCTTTTAATATTTTTTTCATTGTTCTATATATTTAGTGTTTTGATTATTATGTGGAGGTAGGATTTTTTTTCTGGTCTACTGTATTTGGGGTTCTGTAAGTCTCTTGTATGTTTGTAGACATCTCTTTCTTTAAATTGGGGAAATTTCCTTTTATGATTTTGTTGGAAATATTTCTAGGCCTTCGATCCAGGAATCTTCTCTTTCCTCAATTTCTATTATCCTTAGGTTTCATTTTTTCATGATGTCCTTGATTTCTTAGATATTTTGTGTCAGGATTTTTTTTTTAGATTTAACATTTTCTTTTATGGTTGCATCAAAATCTTCCATTGTATCTTCTATACCTGAGATTCTTTCCTCTATCTCTTGTAGGCTGTTGGAGATGCTTACCTCTGCAGTTCCTACTTTCTTCTCTAAGTTCTCGCTTTCCAGGCTTTCCTCAGTTTGTACTTTCATTATTGGTTCCATTTTTATCTTCAAATCTTGAAGCATTTTATTGAATTTCTTCATGTTATTGCCTTTTCCTGAAATTCTTCCAGTGACTTCATTACCTTTTCATAGGCCTCTGTCATGGCCTCTCTAAGGGCCTCAATCTGTTTGGCTGTATCTTCCTGTATTTGTTTACAGATTTAATTGTTTCTTCCACTATCCTCTTTGTTAGGATAGATTTGACGTCATTTTCTTGCGTTTCAGATGTGTTATACTTTCCAGGTCTGATTGCTTTAGGATAACTGAATTCTGGAGATGACATAATCTTTTGGCTTTTGTTGTTTGTATTTTGGGGCTGGCCTTTAATCATTGTGCTGTCTATGGCATTGGATGGTAGTTTCTGGTGTCCTTCATTGGCCATTGAATGCAGCTTGTAATTGAGTGGCTATAGGTGTAGAACTCTCAACTGCAGGGATCAGGGAACTCTTCAGTAGATTAGGCAGTTGACCTGAGATCACACCTGGGAACTTTCCTTGGACCAGCAGATGACCTATGGTCAGATCTACCTGTGTTCCAAACCATGGTGTCTCCTCCTGGCAGGGAGATTCAGACATTGGTGTTTTCTAGGCCACAGTCCTTTCTGAAAAACTGAGTGCAAGTGTTGTATACCCAACCAGACTTATAGCTATTCATTGCAGATTGAGCCCATGCCTGCATGGACCTGGGAACTTTCCTTAGAATAGCTGGGTGACTTGGGTTCAGATCCACTTGTGGTATAGGATATGGGGTTTCCTTAGGGATAGAAGACTCAGATGTTGGTGATTTGTGGCCAACCGTGCCTTCTGAGACCCAGAGCTCAGAAGCTAATTCCATGCCAGGTATGCAATTAGTCCTTGGAGCCTCAGCCTACATCTTCAAAAACCCAAGTATTTTCTGTGGTTTATCCAGGTGGCCCAAGGCCAGACCCACACATGCCCCTCTAAGCTGGGGATCATGAGCATTGGTGTTTGTAGTTCTCAGTTTGGTCCTAAGGTTTCTGTATATTCACTGACCTCCTGCTGATCAAAAATGTTCTATGTATGGTCCAGCCACTTTGGATTGAGGAGGACACATTTTTGTAAGGCAGCCTGACTCTGTGACAGGCTTCAGTTCCCTACTTTGCCCATATAGGCCTGGGTTTCTTTTTCTCAGAATCCAGGAAAACAATTCCCAGAAATATGGGCAGCCAATCAGTTTACAGGTCTGGTTGACGAGAAACTATGTTCTTGTTACTTTATGGTCTTCCTGTTCCCAGAAAAGAACAGAGCTGGCCCTAACCAATCAAATTAAAGGTCAACTCCTGAGTAGAAGCCAAACCTTAATGACTCAAAAAAATCCCCAGTAACTAGCAAGAGTCCCCAAATAAGTAAGTATCCAGTCATGACTCCCCTCATATACTCTGACTCACTTCTAACCAATCAGTTTAAAAGTCATCACAAGATGCTCTGACTGTCTATAAATTGAGCCTGGGTGCTCACTTTGCAACTTGGCAGTCACCATTTTGTGAAGGTGGTGACCTTGCATGCTGGAAATCTCTGTAGAATAAAATTTTTTTTTTGCATACTGCCTGAGTCTAGGGTCTTTCTTCAGCAGCTCAAACAGAACCTAACAACTCCAGCCTGGTGAGGAGTCACAAAAAGTGCGTCACTGAATCTCCCACCACAACATGAAGTCACACCCATTAAAGACACTCTAATCTCCTCAGAAATTGTTTACTGATTGGTTGGAGAAATTTCTTGTGAATCTGTAACTTTCTAAGTTTCCTAAGCCTAGAAGGTTCCTTTCTTCCTCTAGAAGGGATAGTTTAATTCCTCATACTAAAACTTTGTGATTATAATGATATTTTAATAATTTCATAGTAGAATGCTTCTTCCAATAGTGGTAAGCATTTAAGGTTATCTAGATATTTTAGACAATAATATGTTTCTTTTAATTTTCTATAACTCTAGCTTGCAGCATTTAGTGAATAATCTTTGAGCTAATCTGAGAAATATTTAAACAAAGCTTGACGACAACATTAAAACAATGAGCTACCATGTTTACAAAGCTAGGCTACGGCTCAAAATATTTAAACACGAGTAGCAAGCATTAGGAATCATGATGGTCCCTGCTTCACAAACTGATTCCTTTGTGATGTAGTTGACCTGCATTTGAAGTACAGGTCATTTCATTACTCTCCAGTCTAGAGTGTAAAATACTAGGCTCTCATTCTTGAAACAGACATAATCACAAATGATAAATTTGACCTTAGCATTTTGCTTTGAGTTATCCTTTCCAATGTGACCAAAGCATGAATATTAACTTCACATTTCTGTAGGAAATATACAGATTTGAAGAAAGAAAAACAGCGGTCAAGATGAAATAGTAGCTCCATGAACAAACTCTATGGGTGCCATAGAAGAGGAAAAGAAGTGAGGCCTCACAACTGAAGTGTGTCCTGTAGTGTTTCTCTGTATTTTTTTATATGTACCCATTCATTTAATCTTTACACAAAACTAATAAAGTCATTAGAATATTTATATATACAATGTTTGCCACTTTAAGGGATAAAAATTATATGTATTTTGAACATGAAGACTCCAATGTCAGAAGCAGAATCTTTTCTCATGCCTCATAAAGGGCTTCCTTATACTGTATGTTACCAGGATGACACTATCCTTAATGTTTTCAGTGAGCAGAATGACAAACTCATTGAAATGGTCGAGTATTGAAAACGATTTAATTTTCTCATGTGACCACTTACAAGGAACAGAAAAGCATGGAAGACAAACATTCTAGCTAGGAGCATAAGGTAGCAACAGCTGTGTGGCATCCTAACAGGCTGTGTGAGTTTTCAGAGAAGCCATGAATGTTATATCTTTAGAATGATCTTGTGAATATATCTGTCCTGCAGAACATCGTTAACTGCCTATCTGAAGGCAAAGAGCAAAGCAGATGCTCTCTCAGGATCCTGTTATTTGCCCTGATTTTCCTTCCCCTCCCCTCTTAAGTAAGTCAAGTCCTGTAGGAGACAGGCTTCTGAAGCATTCAGGTCCTGTTCTGGGCACTTCATGTGCTCTCGTTCTTCCTTAAGTACCTAATTCACACTCAGGCAGAGACTTGAGACCACAGCAGAATAAACATGCATGTAAAATCTATTCATTCCATTTTCATAATGGAATGAAAAGATTGTTTTAGAAAAAGTGAACTTTACAAAAGAATGGAAGTTAAAGAAGTGAAATGTACTGACAAATAGTTAACAAGTTTTATAGTAGGCTGGAATACTCAAAAGCAAATGAAACAGAATCTAGGTAGAGTGTGTTTGGTTATTAAAAGGGAAAGAGTAGGCACTATCTGAATATAGTTTCAAATGTTTTACATGGACCAAATTACTTGACAGAAAATATTTTACACTTTATAAAAAGATATAGAAAGTTCTCTATGAAACACAGATGGAAGCATAGAAAAATCTCTTGACACACAAAGGAAACAAAAATGAAAAGTAATATTTGTATTCTAGGAGTACAAGATAAATGTCATGTACACATTTAAACAATGTCTTTGAGAAGACATTTTAAAACAGCCTTATGGTATAAAATGGACTTTCTATTTGGATAAGAATGAAATGAGAAAATTTGTGTTTGGGATTGAAAACTAGAGTATTCAGAGCCACTGAATAGGTAACACAGTCTCTATAGTATAAAGACAAGAATAATGACTTTTATTTTATCGTAGGTATATCACAGATGTCTTTAATCATAATATAAGTGATTCGTGATGGTAACAGTAGATTTTTACACACACATGCACATATGCATACATGCATACACACACATGATAAGTGCTTTAGGACACAGAAATTTCAAAACTTGGAATAAAATAACCTATAGAAATTATATTCTATGAGGTAACAAGAAGAAATTTAAAAATAAGATATTACAACATTTTGAAGTTAATAAGAATTAAATATAAAATGATTAAGATAATGAAATAAAATGATAAATAGTTCCAAAAATAGTGATTATAAGAAAAGATGTCTGAGTTTCAAGAAAACTTAACCTAGAAACTATAATTTAATTACTAGGAAAATAAATTATTTTCTTATGTTTAAAGAAAAAGGGTAACAATGCAAGGAATAGCTGATCTGTGAGGCCCATTGTTTAATGGTCATACAATGCATTTAATAATAAGCATAATTAGTAAATGATGTATTTTATTAAAAATATGAAACACAAAAAGTACGGGGGTTGATTAAGAATCCAGAAAATGGATGGCCTGAATTGCAAATGTAGCAATAGAGCAACAAGAGGAGATTTACAAAGAAAGTGTGGTTGTGAATAATGATCTTAAGGATAAGAATTGCTAGCAAATATCTTCAAAAGTTTCTACCAGAAAGAGAGAATATTTACAACAAGATGTTAGAAGATGGCTTCACTTTGGATAAGGGGAGAAAATTGAGTCCTCAGTCTGAGTAAAGCAAATAATAGTCCTTGTGCCTTATGGCAGAATGCATGGCAACCCTGAAATATATTGTATCACAATTCTGCTGGCTGCAATATCAAGTAAGGGAATCATCACGTTGGGATTCTTGTGAGGCCTCTATTCCTATCTGCATTCTCTCATGACACAAAATAAGCTCTCTGTCTTCTTCTCACAAGTTCATTTACCCCATCATACGACTTGAACTCTGAGACCTCATGGACACTAAAAATCACAAGTGTCTCAAACACCACCATACTGAAAGTTCAGCTTCACCGATACTTTGCTTCCTGAGCCTTTTCTCTATGATTGCCCTCACAGCACCCGTTTTAATGTTCAGCCCAAAGGACCTGCAATTCTCCAAACTTCCACTATTAGTCACTGAAAGTATTTCAGAGGACATTTCACAGACCTACATTTCTGAATGTTGAAGCTTTGGAAACGGTAGAGCTCTATTGTTTCTAAAGCACATGAAGTGGCTTTGCTGTCAACAGTAGTTGCAGCACTCCTCTGAATGTCCTTTATCTTTCTGATGCTACATGTGATACTTAGCTGAGAAGACAATTATAGCCTCTCTCAGATGAGGCTCCTCCTAACAAAGAAGTGCAAAGAGAAGGGCCAGATAATGAGGGGAACTAAAGTGAGCAAGGGAGTGTCATGGCAGCTTGGCCACAGACAAATAATAATATGCATTACTTAGCATCAGTTTACCCTCTGAAAGGAAAATGACCTGCAAATGCTTTTTTACATCAGAACTCTAAATATCCCAATGATACCCCTTACTATGACTTTAGCATACTAAGCCATTAAAGCATCTGGTTAGGTGAGAAAGCAGAAAATATGAGAGGTAGAGTCCAGGCTTCGAGTGTCATTTCATAGGGCTTCTCAAAGTGTGCTATGACTCTTGACATGACAAGACTAATACAGATATTGGTAATACCATGGATGTTAGTGCACTAATTATGTTAGTAAACCACTTGTATTGTATTTTAGTAAGACAGGCTACTGTGTAGAAGATAGACATGAGTGGCAGAATTGGGAGCATCTTAAGTCCTATTCCTATTTGTGCAGCCAGATAAACTAGCTGCAAAATCTCTAGCTCCAACCTTCCATGTAAATTTTCAACTTAAAAGCAACAAAATGTCCTAACCCTAGGGCATTAGGTTGTTTTAAAAAATACTCATAAAATCAAGGATGAAAACTGACACATCTCAAAAAGAAGTTAAGTATGAGGTAAGCAAAAACACCCCAGTCCTATCATGGTCGGTGTTTGTGTTGTATGTCCATCCCTTTGTGTAAACAACCTTGAGCTTTAAACAGATTGTTCCACTGAAAGGGACCCAGGCTTTTCCTCACATGTACACTAAGCTTGCGCATCCTCAAATGGCCTTCATTTTGTTGTAATATTGTTTTCATTGTGATTCTTATCCCTGTGCCTTTGTGAATTTTTTGGGAAGATCATGGAAAAAATACCCTAAGGGAAGATCTCGTCCACCATAGTTTGGGAGTATTACACTCCTAACATAAATATTAATAAGAATTTATTTTTGTGTATGTGTATGTTATAAAGACTTAATGAAATAATATAAGAAATTATCATAAATGGTTCATTGGACAGAATGACTGGCAGTCAAAATAGGAAAATGACATTTAAAGGGGTGGAGACACTTTAAGCATTCTAACTTCTTAAAATACACAAGACTTTTGGAGTTGGCAGAGTATTTCAGCAAGGCAGCTGTAAGAACTAAGACAGAGGCCTCCAATCAACATAAGAAGTTCTCAAAAGTGCCCAGTACAGAACCCATTGGACTGTTACCACCATTTTGGGAAGGTCCTGTCCAACCTCTCTTAGGGGTATTTTCTCTGTTTTGCTAAATAAACTTCTTAAACTGTGTCTCCTGACTAAATTCTTTTAAGAAGATAAGAACAAGGAGTACCTTTGTAGCAATCTTGCAGAATTTAAGAAAAGATTAATTAAATATCTTCCAAAATATAAGTCCACAACAAATATATTTATTGAAAGATCTTGTATGAGGAATGTTGAGCTAGATCACTGTCGCTAAGGAGCACATTAGAATAATTATTAACACCAAGGGCAGACATACAGGCAGACAGACAGATAACAGCACCTAGAGGGCTGTAAGGAGAGTTCACAGTCCATCATCAAAGATGAACAAGGTGGATGGGGTTTGGAAAAGACTAATCAAGACCCCAGGAAAGGAGTAAGGATCTCTTCTTATATCTCACTGAGGGTAAGGGGTCCTCTGCTAGGGGAAGCCTGCAGCCAGGCCCTCTGATTTCTATGCAGGAGGCAGAGTATGGCGAGTGGAGCACATTTTGCTGCACCCTTATGATCATCCCTGTAATGTAATCTCACTTCCACTGAGGAGAAAACAAGGCATCTGAAAGTCATCTGGAGATTTACAGACAATGTCCTCAGTAGGATGCCTGCTGGTATCCTTTAGAGGGGGAAGGGATGATGCAGCCAGCTTTGTGCAAGATGTGGTAGCATCTTACTGTTAATATATTATATGATATGCTTGTATTCTACCTTCCATGATGTCAACTAGAATTCATAAAAAGAATCTGCTCTCCCATCCTTGTATTTCTTAAGAAAAAGATTAATGTTGGGAAATTTGGAAAATTATTTCAACGAAAACCCAACTAAAAGCTAAATGTCCAAAACTTTTTACACAGTGTGGCCTTTGACCTCATGATAATGTGGGAACTGGACAAGGGCTAGCTTCCCTGAACAGAAGCCTCCCCTGTGCCATGTGCTTAATTAGCTTGAAGTCAACTTCCCTGGGAGCTAGACAAGGAGCTTACTTCCCTGAGATCTGAACAAAAGATCATTTTATCAGATTAGGGCCAGCTTCCCCTTACCCAGTTATGTGGTAGACCCTCAGTGTAACAGCTACAGGAGATGAAAAATTTAGATAAGACCCCCCCCCCCCCCGCCGTAGCATGACTCAAAGCTCCTCTGCCGTACCTTATCAGTTAAGGCCAACTTCCCCTATGCTCCTTCCCCAATTATGTGATGCCAAGGTTGATAAAGCCCCTCTTGTGGCTTCTGCCTTTAAAAATCTTGTATTCTAAAGTGTCGAGGCAGCCCACCTTCCTCAGCCTCTGGGGAACAGATGGTCCTTGCTCTGGAGCAAGATCAATGAAAAAAAGATCCTATGTACATTGTATCTGGTTGGTCTCTGGTAGTCTGCAGAGGTTTCCTGACTTGGACATATCAACAATACTGCATCCTTAACCATAAATAGGACAAATTAGGCAAGTTGATCATCATTTCCCACACAAACTTTTTTTTAAAGAAAAGGAGTTGAACAGCTAGAAATTCTTTCCCCATTCTCTAGGCTGCTTCTTCATTCATTGGCAGTTTCTTTTGCAATGCAGAGCCTTTTAAATTTACGGACCCATACTTCATGAATTGCCTTATTTCCTGGGTAACCAGAGCCCTCTTCAAAAAGTTCCTATCTGAGCCATTATAGAGAGTTCTCTTCCAGGTGTTTCAGGACTTCAGGTCTAACACTGAGCTCTGTGATCCATTTATAACAGAGCTTGGTGCAGTGTGAGAGATAAGGATGCAATTTTCTTCCCCTACATGTTGGTATCCAATTTCACATCACTATTTGTTGAAGATAATGACTTTTCTGCAAGGTGTGGTTTATGGTTCCTTATCAAAAATCAGGTGGCCCTAGGTGGGTGGAGTTATGTATGAGGTTTCTTATTTATTTCATTGATGAAATTAACTGTTTATGTGCCAGTACCAGGCTGTTTTTATGGCTCTGTGGTAATAACTTGAAATCATGAATGGTGATATATCCAGAAGCATTTTGTTTCTGAGCATTGTTTGGCCTAAATTGTTTTTTGTGTTCCTATATGAATTTTAAGATTACTTGTTCAATTTCATTGCTGTTATCCTACTCAGGGCAACAAACCACTGTTTTTAGTCACCCGCCAGAAACTGATAAAATCTTGGTGTAGAAGAGACCTCGTAATTTCATCACTGTCATGGAAAAATCAAGTTGGTGATAACCAGAAAGTTTTCTATCTACCTTTCCTGGTAGTAGAAGATGCTATTGAGGCTTCTGTATGAAACAAGTATGTAAAAAAATCATAACCAGCATGAAACCTGTGAAGTATAGTAATCACTTGTATAGCAAGATATGACCATGTGCATACTAGTGGCATAAATGTTATGGGAACAACACTCACTCTGATTGGATTCAAGAATAACTCCTCTGGAAGCAACACATGCTCTTATTGTAAACCTAGCCAAAAATCCTTGGTAGGGGCATCAAAGGCATCAGAGGTTAGATTACTATTAATCTACTACATGGACATAGTAGCAAATTTCATTTTAAATGTTTCTCTTTGCAGTTATTTGTGCAGCTCTTAATTCTCAGCCTCCATCAGAGAACTTTACTTATATAATAGACAGTGATTAATACAGAAACTAATAATTGGTCAAAATAAAGCAAATAATTTTCAGTGTGGTACTCAACCATGTGACATTCAAATGATACCCACCTCAGGTTCCAGGATCATTATGGAAAAGCGAGTAGAAAGATTAAGGCCAGAGGGCAGGAACAAGTGACGTCACAGACATAGTCATTGTACTGGTGAATTTGTCACAGCCTACACAGAACAGCACAAGATCAACTCAGTCAATATTCTTCATGGAGTTGGGATGAGGGGAAGATGGGCTCATGAACTCTAATCTATGACTGAGAGTTGATTGTTGGGATGCATGGAAATCCAAGTCTTTCTCAGAGGCCCCAGTGGATGAAAGGACAAGGGAACACTATTTCTATCTTTGTTCATGGACAGGGCAAGGTATTTTCTGGAACAGGGAACAAGGCTTTAAAGGAATCAAAATTTTGATTTCTGACTCTTTCTCCTAGGTTGTGGTTAATTGTCGTAAGTCATCTGTGTCTGCAGAATCCTATGTTATCTTTGCTGCCATTGCTTAATTAGGTTTCTATCGAATCTACCCCATTCTTCCCTTGTAAATACTAATATATAGTACTTATTAATAAATAGGATTGGCATAAGTCATCAGATCCTGCTATTTCCAACTTTATGCTTTCTTTGTCTCTCATTCACATTCCTCCTCATTAAAACCTTAACATTCATTCCTCTTTTCCTTGAGGCTTGAGGTCAATGGATTGCTTCTGAGTCAGAAGAAGTCAATTTTATTCAGGATGTGCTTCTCTGGTATGTCTATCATTCTCCAGTCAATGAATGATCTAGTCCCAGAGCAATGCATAAGAAGTATAAACTACGTTTGTTAGTATATTAACAGAAAACAAAGCAAAGAAAACAGTAAAGTCTAAGTCTAAATCCAACCACTGAAAGTCTTGCTGGGTTCCAGATGTCCATATGTCCCATTACTAGAAGTCTTCACCAGGATCACTCTCATAGATTCCAGTGAATTTCCATTATACTAGATGTTTACTTTGTCCCCGAAATGACCCCAATTCCAGTTATCTCTCACAGTACTCTCTTCCTCCCCATTTCACCTGATCTCTCCTATTCCAACCTCCACTCACACGCCCTAAAAATCTAATCTACTTCCCTTGTCCAGAGAAATCTATGCATTCCACCTTGAGCCTTCCTTGTTACTTAGCCTCTCTGGGTCTGTGGACAGTAGCATGGTTACCCTTTACTTTACAGTTACTATCTACTTATAAGTGAGTATGTATCATGCTTGTTTTTCTGGGACAAATCACCTCATCCAGGATGGTTTATTTATTTATTTTTAGTCCCATACAATTTCTTATAAATTTCATGATGTCATTTTTCTAAGCAATTGAGCAATAATCAACTATGTAAATATATGACAGCTTTTTATTCATTATTTGTTTGAGGTACATCTAGGTTGTTTCCAGTTTCTGGATATTATGAATAAAGCTGTAAGGTAGAGCATCCATTGGGTATATGCCCAGGAGTGATATAGTTTGATCTTGAGGTAGATCAAGTCCCAAATTTATGAGGAACCTTCATATTGATTTCTAAAGTGGCTGTAAAATTTCCACTCCATCCAGCAATTGAGGAGTATTCACTTTGTTGCATAACCTTGTCAGAATGAGATGTCACTTGTGGTTTTTACCTTAGCCATTCTTCCAGGTATAAGATGGAATTTCAATGTTGTTTTGATTTGCATTTCTGTGATTGCTAAATACGTTGAGCATTACTTTAAATGTTTCTTGGCCATTGGAGATTTCTTTGTTGAAAATTCTGTTTATATCTTTACCACAATTTAATGGATTATTTGTTTTGTTTATGTCTAGTTTCTTGAGTTCTTTATATAGTTTGGACATTAACCCACTGTCAATGTGAAGTTGGTGAAATTCTTTTTCTGTAGGCTGTTATTATAAATACCTGATTTTTGGTAAAGAAGCCACAAATATACAATATGAAAAAGAAAGTATATTCAGCAAATGATTCTGATCTAAATAGATGTCAGCATGTTGAAAAATGCAAATATCCATATTATCACCCTGAATCAATTTCTATTACCCTGTACCAAACTCAGATCCAAGTAGTTAAAAGAATTCAACATAAAACCAGATACAGTAAACTTTATAGAAGAGAAAATGGAGAATAGCCTTTAACACACTGGCACAGGAGACAACCTCCTGAACAGAGCACTGACAATACAGGCACAAAGATGAACAATTAATAAATGGAACCTTACATTCTATTCTTCACTTCAGTGGAATGGTGTTTAATATCAAGCATGTCTAAATTCTATTCAGGACATTCTGAAAAGAGTGAATATTTAGTCTATTTAATATGGCATAGATTTCTTCACTAAAAAAAAATTCTAGAATTGAGGAAGCAATACAAACAGACTTGGTGATCTCCTAGGAAAATTTGGTGTGATTTAGTAATTGATATTGTCAAAAGGCCAAGTTCAAGATGATGAAAGAGGTGAGTGTTTATTTGGATGTTAGTGAGTGTTCATTTGGACCTTAGCTTTAAGGGTCAGGAAAGGGAAGGTGAATGCCTTAGTGAAGAAAATAAACACAGGGGACTTAGCCTCAGCAGTGCGATATATAGATCTCTGCGCAAAAGCTCTTTTAAAGGCTGGTGATGGGATAGGAGTGTGGGAGTTAAAGAATGAGATAGAAGTCAGAGAGATGGGTGGCCGTGAGCGAGTCCCTCGAAGCTTGGTTTTTGTCTCTGGATACTGTACAGTGTGGTCTGAGGCAGACAGTGAAGACCTATATTTATAACTGCACCAGCAAAAGAATCTGAACATCTGTGATTGTTAGTAATTATCTAGCTTCACATAGCTGATCAGGCTGCCTAGTCTCAAATTTTTATAACTTTAGTCTCAGCTTCTGTTTATAATACATTGTTCGCCCTTCACACTGCCTTGTTATTAAAAGATGTTTATATTATCTATCTACAGCTTTTTTTTTTTTTTTGACTCTGCCTTCTTAGGCTTTTATTCTCAGATTGTAGGCTACCGGGTAAAACCTATCACTTCTCTTTTTCTACTCTGTTCAGTGTATTGTATCTTAGTATCAGACACAAAATGGGAACTGGAGCATTGTACTCAATAACTTCCATGTTGCTAAGCATCACACAGCATTATTTTCTTCATATCAAAAATGAATGGTGGTTTGATTCTCTACTTTAAAGCCTCATTTTATTGCAATGACCAACATAATGATGGTCATTATTAAAACACTTGATGCACAACCCATAAAACAAAACTGGAGATAGTGACAAAGATTTATTTGTCAACAGATTAAATGAAGTTGGAGAGCGGATATAACCCAAACACTTGCATGAAGAGCTAAGAAGTAGAAGAAAGATTTCCTTGCAAAATGACTGGATAGTTATATTGTGCATCTTCCTCCACTTACACGTTGTCGAAAGCCTTGAACAGCACAGCGCATCAGGATAGTCTTAACAGGGTGTGCTCTGCCACAGCGTGTGTCATTACTTTTAGGAATCAAAGTATACTTTGTTCCTCAAACTTCATGCATTGCCAGATTATAGCACTTGTCACTTGGATTTGCTGAAACAATAGCTTTGCCTGAATTTGTTCTTTCTGAAAATGATCTCCTTTTAGGAATTATCACAGTTAGATTTACTAGCTTCCATGTTGAATAAACAACCAAGAGCTAGCAATGCAGCTTGGCCCAGAAGCAGTTATGGAGGACATATTTGCAGCTTTTATGGCAGCATCTTTTACTTTTATGTTCTGCCCTCTCTCGATTTGATAAATTGAGTTTTGTTTTAAAAATACAAGAAAATACAAGCGCAGTAGACTGAAAAGGACAATTTCTCCTATGTTTTAAGAACCCAGATCTGAATAGTTTTAACATATGCAAACATTTAAAAGAAGACTTTAAGGTAATGTTGCTGGAAATGAGGCTTCAAGGAGGATATTAGGAGGCAAATTTGGGAATTTACTAACAAACAAGAACATATATATCATTTCAAATGTGTAACTTATCTCTTTCCACTGGGTTTTGCTGATTTGTTTTCTTCGGAGAGTTTAGGTGTTCTCAGAAAATACATACTCATTTTTAAAAATGTATATTAGGAGAGAATGTGGTTTTGCCAAGTTAAATAATATTAAAGTTTATTAAATAACATCATAGTTCCAGGTTTAGTATGAACTATCTCAAAAAAGATAAATAAGTAAAATAGAGAACAATTTGATAATAAACATAAACTAGTAATTGATATGACCATGATTTGATCAAGTAACAATTAACTTGTATAACTTATTTATCCTAAACAACCTGAAAAAACACTTTCAAAGTATTGGAAGTAAACTGTGTACTATAATTGAGTTATATGGGTACAATACCTCATATTATAGTAGAATATATATATATGTACACATATATATGTGTGTGAAGAATAATCTTACATTTAAATTCTACAACACTGTGTCAAAATTAAACTTATTTTGCATCTATATACAAAATTCTATACAAGTGAATTAAAAATAACCTTGTGAGTGATAATTGGAGTATTAAGTTGAGGAGTAGAGTCACTAATATGCTTTTTGGTCTATCTTCCCTATATATTACTATATTCCCACTTCTTTCTCTTCAACCCCTATCTCCAATCATGAGAATGTAAGATAAAGGAAGAAAGAGACATCTCTGAGTCTAACCTTGTTTTATCTCTGAATAAGACCAATAATAACATGTAACTGACTCCCATTGATAATAACCCTTTATAGCCCAAGAAAGCAACCAAAAACCTATCCAAACTCCCTTAAAGGAAATGGGGCTTCATTCCCTTAAGGTTTCTTCAGGATAATTTGGGATAAATAATACCTTTGTAGGATCCCAAATAAAATTGGGAGAAATGGTTAAATAAGCTAGGAATAGCATTTGTGGTCCAGTTTCTAAATGTTGAGAAATTCCAGGCTTAGTTAGAGTCCTGTGTGAGACAGTCTGAAATGCTGGGCCAATTGAGATTAGAAACTTTCTTTGAAAGTATCCTGGGAGCTGCCTTTTTCTGATGAGTAACAGCAATTGAAGTACTTGGTGCTGGAACATGAAGGATACAGAATGTCAGTGTTCAGCATGCTGAGAGGAATGAATCCTTTAAGGTCTGATCCAATGTCAGTGTCCGGTTCTTTTGTTCTGAAGGTATATAATTTCTCACAAGAATTATACACTCCTAAATTTATAAATGCATAAAAAGAAAAAAAGATATTTGTAAAAATTCACTCATACCACATGAAGAAGAAATTATTCATAGGGGTTCTGTAGCCAACAAGAAGGCTCATCTATGGCAAGACATTCATGTCTCAGCCAGTCTCAGAGCTATTCCCATATAGTAGGATTAGCAATATAAGAAGTTACTAGCTTGTTCTGCAGTTCACATCCTGATTGTATCCCCCTCCCAATCCCTTTTCCCTCCCTTATCCCCTATCCTTCCCTCCCTTAGTCCTGAGAAAAGGGAGCCCTCCTCCCCTAACATCTGCCCTCAGCATATCAAGTCTCATCTGTACAGCCTGTAACCTCTTCCTCTGTAGCCTGGCAAGGCTGTCCTGCCAGAGGTGAGTGATCTAAGTTCGGTGGCCAGAGTGCATACCCAAAGTAGTCCCTACTCTTCACATGTGGGACCCACAAGGAGACTGTGATATTACATCTGAGCAGAGGCTCTATGTCCACATCATACATGGTCCTTGGTTGATTTTTCAGTCTCTGTATGTAGTGTAGTTATCCTGTATTATGTGGCTTATGAGTGAGTAGATACCATGTGTGTTTTTCTGGGTCTGGGTTACCTCACTCAGGATGATCTTTTCTAGTTCCACCCATTTACCTGCAAATTTCAAGATATCCTTGTTTTTAATAGCTGAGTAGTGTTCCGTTGTGTAAACAGTTTATTTTCCATTCTTCAGGTGAGGAATATCTAGATTGGTTCCAGATTGTGGCTTGTACAAATAAAGCTGCTATGAACATAGCTGAGCAAAGGTTCTTGTTGTATGGAAGCATTTTTCAGGTATATTCCCAGGAGTGGTATGGCTGGGTCCTGAAGTAGAGTTCTTTCCAATAATTTCCTGAGAAAGTACCAGAATGATTTCCAAAGTGGTTGTGCAAGTTTGCCCTTCCACCATCAATGAAGGAGTGTTTCCCTTTCTCCAAATACTCACCAGCATGTCCTATCACTTAAGTTTGATCTTCCCCATTTGGATAGGTGTAAGATGGAATCTCAGAGTAGTGTTGAGTTACATTTCCATGATAACTTAGGGATGTTGAGCATTTCTTTAAGTGTTTCTCAGCCATTAGATACTCCTCTGCTGAGAATTCTCTGCTTAATTCCGTAGCCCATTTTTTAATTATATTATTTGGTTTGGTGGCATTTAATTTCTTGAGTTCTTTATATATTTTGGATATTAGCCCTTTGGCAGATTTAGGGTTGGGGAAGATCTTTTCCCAGTCTGTAGCCTGTTATTTTGTTCTATTGATAGTGTTCTCAGCCTTAGAGAAGCTTTTTAGTTTCATAAGGTCCCATTTATTAATGGTTGATCTTAGGGCCTGAGCTATTGGTGTTCTGTTCAGAAAGTTGTCTCCTGTTCCAATGAGCTCAAGGCTTTTCCCCACTTTTTCTTCGAGCAGATTTACTGTGTCTGGTTTTATGTTGAAGTCTTTAATCCATTTGATTGTATTTTCCCATGTTTCTTTGAGTGATTTATTTTCCTCTTTCAAAGGTTCTATCATTTTCATCACCTCAGATTTAACGTCTTCTCCTTGCACTTCATGGATGTTCATAACTCCAGGGCTTGCTGGAGATCACTGGTTCTGGTGTTATTATATGGCTCTGAGTTTTGTTGCTAGTCTTCTTGCGCTGTCATCTAAGCATCTAGTTTTCTCTGTTGTTATTATGCCTAGAGGTTCCTCCAATGAGGTAGCTGTCTGTGTCCTACTTTGGCCAGGCAGGTTGGGAGCAAGTAAAGAGAGCTCCAAGCCAAAAGTTGTATGTAGGGCTCCTGAGAGGCCTCATCAGGGTATTGGACAGTCGGTGTTAGAGCTTGCATCCAGCTCAACTTAGCTAGGTTCCCTGACTCTATCCCAGTCGGATCAGGCAGGCTAGGAGTGTGCTGATAGATTTCCAAGCCCAAAATTTTACAGAGGCCCATTGAGACAGCAGGGCTATCTATCTGCTCTGTGTTACAGATGGGCTAGGCCATTAAGCAGCTGGTGGACTGCAAGAGATTCAGTCTTAAAGCTGCATGGATACCCCACGGATCTTTTTGAATTGGCAGTAAATGTGAGGCTTGGTCTGTGCCAAACACAGCTCTGTCTATCTGCTCTCTATCCCTGATGGGTCAGTCTTATAAGCAGCTGGGGGGCAGAGGGAAACAGAGCCCAAAGCTGCTAGTGTGTTCTGTAGGGCTTCTTGATATGGCAGGGCTTTGTTTATCTGCTCTGTGCCAGGCTAGGCTGGTAAGCCGCTGGCCAGGAGAGAGAGAGAGAGAGAGAGAGAGAGAGAGAGAGAGAGAGAGAGAGAGAGAGAGAGAGAGAGAGAGAGAGAGAGAGAGAGAGATATCAAAGCTGCTCACAAAATAGCAGCTAATGTGGGGTGTGGCCAATACAGGTCTCTGCTCTGCGCACCTGCTCTGTGACCTAGATGGATCAGGCCAATAGGCTGTAGGTATTTGAGGTAAGGTCTAGAGCCAGAAGCTTCTAGTAGGAGAGCAGCATATGAGGATTGTGTTCTGAGCAGGTCTCTGCCCCACCTGTTTGCTTTGTGTCTTAGCTGTCTCAAAGTAGTATGTCTCACAGGTGGGTGGGCAGAGATCGACCCAGGCCCGAAGTTACTCTCACTATAGTACCTAATGTGAATTGTGTCCTGTGCAGGTCTCTGCTCAGCCTGTTTGCTTTGTTTCTTAGCTATGTCAAAGCAGTATGCTTCAGGAGGTGGTTGGAGACAGACCAAGGCCTGAGATTGCTGGTAGGATGGTGGCTAATACAGATTGTGGCAGGTATCTGGATTCAGCCCTACCAGTATAGTCCTGGTTACAGATAGGCTTGGCTGGTAAGAAGTTGGAGGGCTTGTGAGCAATCAGAACTCCAAGCTGCTCAGAAGCTCCACAGGCCATCTTCAGATGGCAGGGGTCTGCTTGTCCCCTCTTTGACCTAGCTGGAAGAGGCCAACAAGCAGCTAGGGGGCAGAGAAAGATCAGAGCTCAAAGGCGCTTGGGTGCCCCACACTCTTTCACAGGAGGCAGCTAATGAGGATTTTGTCTCGTGCCAGGACTCAGTTCTGCCTGTCTGCTCCCAGTCCTGGATCCAGGAACCAGTAGACATTGGGGTGAGAGCCTGGAGCTTCAGGGACATTGCTCAGTCCTTCTCAAGATGGCGGCTAATGTGGATGTCCCCTGGGATTTTTCTGTGGGTTAGCTGCATGGCCAGGCATTGGACCCACCTGTGTGCCCCACACAATGTAGATCTCTCTCACCTGGCAATCAGCAGCACTGGTGTTTTGTAGCTCTCAGTTTAGTTTTTAGGACTCTGAGCAGTACTGGTTTTCCTGATAATTAATGCAGTGGGCGATGAGTCCACCATCTTTGGGATAGTAGAAGATATATATATATATATATATATATGTATCTATGTTGTATCATGCATTTTTGGCTAGAAAAATTTTTCGTTGAATTACTCAACTGGATATTAGAAATAATAACTATAGTAATTTCAATATTGTAATGCTATACAAAGTATTTTATTTTTAATACCTAGTTTCACAGTGAGCTTTGTGTGTATTGCATTTAAAGTCTCCAATTTAGAGATGAATTAGGCATGAGGATTTATACAGATTCATTCAAAATCCTAAAATGCTTAAATGACAAACCTGCAGGGAAGAACAGGTAACATGTAATGCATTTGAAATGAAGGAATTAAATAGAAAATTTGTTATGCAGCAATTGAATGAGCTAAAAAATAACAAACAAACAAACAAAACAAAACAAAACAAAAACCAAAAACACAACAGCAGTGAAATAGCTGTGCAGGTCACAACTTCAAGAAGAACCCACACTTGAAGCCTTGGGGAAGAATTGGGAAATGTTGAGATTACCACAAAGACTGTCTGAAACTGGCTTGAAGAAAAGGAGCTCAGTCTCAAAGGCTTGAGCTCAGCATAGAGGCAGCAGATGGCCTCAGTGATGCTGGCAACAGGAGAGAACATGCACCTAGAAGTTGGTGTCATCCGTTGCTGCTGGGTGAAGGCCTGCTGCTGAACTTGTGACAAGAATCGCAGGCACTGAAGGCCCTACTGTCCTCTCGCCCAGTTATACTTCCTCCTTTTGTTAGGCCTGCTTTAAGGATTGAGCAAGAAGACAGGGTAGTGAGAATATCGGTTTCTTAAAAAACCCCAGTTGTGTTGGGAATACATCTTTGTTTTAATCTTGGGTTTGGGATATGGATCTGCTTCAGATCGTCCACTACAGCTAAGTATAATTTGTTTCGTGCTCTGACAAGGGTGTGATTTTGCCAGCTGAAAATAGTTTATCTTTGGAATGCTGGGGGACTCCTCAGAGGGTATATCACTGCTAGAGTCACAAGAGAGGCAAGGGCTGATGATTCCCCTATTGCTTTCTTGCTTCTGTACCTGCTGCTACTGGTTCACGCAGCCTCTTTTGCTATTTGCTGCTTGCTGGACTCCTGCTTGCTGATTAGAGAAATCCTGACAATGATGGTTGGACTGGCCTTGAAGAACTTAATGATCCTAATCAGCAGGAAATAGTATAAAGAGATTTACATTCCCTTTCCATTCTATCCTTTTTTCTCTCCTATATAGTGTTGGAAGGTTGGGAGGAATTGGGGTAGATGCTAGATAAAAGAACCCAATAAAATAGCCAAATGCCTGGCTACAAGTGGAACCCAGATGAAGGGCTTGTCAGGGTGGAAACTCTGATTTCTAGTGTCATAGAAGAAGTGGCAAGGGAAGCAGAGATGGATATTGTTTCAGGACTTCCGCAAAACGTTTATTGCAGCTGCTGCTTCTGGGTTCTCTCTCTTTTTGCTCTCAAATGGAACTACTTTCTTCTTCTTCTTCTTCTTCTTCTTCTTCTTCTTCTTCTTCTTCTTCTTCTTCTTCTTCTTCTTCTTCTTCGTTCTTCTTCTTCTTTTTCTCCTTCTTCTCCTTCCTCTCATCTCCTTCTCATTCTCCTCCTCCTCTTTCTTCCTCTTTCTCTTCCTCTTTGTCTTTCTTTATTTTGTCTCAAAAGAGGTTGGCAGACTGACTTTGAAGTTTGAAAAACTGCCAAGTGGAAGTGGAGAGACACGAGAGACAACTTCAGAGACAAAAGCTCTTGGATAGCAAGTAGCATTGGAAGATGGAGAACAAAATGGCTCAGACCAGTGACTGGACAGAAGAACTACAGATTCTCACAGGATGAAACAGGGGAGCAAACAAGGCCGATTGATAGAGAGAGGCACAGCTAGTCACCAAGCACTTTTTGTTTAAAGTCCCTGCAGTCCCTGGGCAGAGTGGGGAGTTGTGTGTACAGATAGAAGGATGGGGTGGTTTGCAGGGTAACAGGATTAAAGAAAAATAGACTTTGAGAGAAAGAGTTATTACTGAGCCAAGTGCATAGTCAGAGAATGGATGGCATGGGATTGCAAATCTACCACTAGCACATGCCTGCTAATGGTGCTGATCATAATTATGATGAGACAGTGTGGCATCCTATGGAAATGATAGATCCTGAGAAAAGATCCACCTCATTTACTAAAATTATGCAAGGCTCTAGGGAAGCGTTCACAGATTTCTTTCAAAGATCGGTTTCAGATACAAACAAAGCCATTTCATATACTGATATGAGACAGGTGTTGACACAGACCTTGGCATTGAAGAATTCAAATAATGAATATAAAAGTTATTAGACAATTAAAGGCATGGACAGTAGCAATGAATTAATGGATAAGAAACATAACTAATATTGGCTCTCACAAGCATCATGTCATTATAGGACAAGCTATAGCTAGATGTCTCTAATATAAAAATGCCTGGTGCTTTAATTGCAGTAAATTCAGCCACTTAGAAGGAAATTGTGACTGAATCACTAAAAGCCTCAAAATATCTGGTGTAAAAACTGTTAGAAATATGATATTTTCTGCCAAAGCAATACGTAAGCCATCTCTCCAGGCAATATGTTCTTGAAAGGAATGGCTAAGCTTCCTGGGGTTTTCACAGACATGGTGGCAGGAATAGCATTGAGCCAATGAGTGCAGGTCCAAGAGAGATACCCAAGTTAATCTCTTGCTATTGTGAAACAAAATGGGGGGACAGCTCAAGGCTCCAAAGCAAAACAAACAAACAAACAAAACAACAAACAAACAAAAAAGCAACCAACCAACCAAAAAAAAAAAAAAACCCAAACAAACAAACAAAAAAATTTCCTCTGGTCAGCCAGGAGCTGAGAAGCAGGCAAAAACAAAAACAAAAGTAAAACAAAATAAAATCAGAAACAAAAACAACTAAGTATTGATGATCTCTCCAATGCTCTTGAAGGCAATGAAGCTCTTTATTTGGCCAGAGATAAATCTCTTCACCTATGCTCCAAAATTTAAGATTATAAAATAACCACTGGCTACTATGAATAAAGATGTCATGAATATAGTTGAGTAAATTTCTTTGTTGTATGGTAGAGCATTTTTCTGGTATATGCCCAGGAGTGGTACAGGTTTATTAGTAATAGTCAGAATCTGGAAACAATCTAGATGCCCCTCAACCAAAGAATGGATATAGAAATTATGCTACATTTATACAATGGAATACTACTAAGCTATTATTTATTTATTTGTTTGTTTTTAAAATATATATTATTAATTTATTCATATTATTCATATTACATCTCTATGGTTATCCCATCCCTTGTATCCTCCCATTCCTCCCTCCCTCCCATTTTCCCCTTACTCCCCTCCCCTATGACTGTGACTGAGGGGGACTTTCTCCCCCTGTATATGCCCATAGGGTATCACGTCTCTTCTTAGTAGCCTTCTATCCTTCCTCTGAGTGTCACTAGGCCTCCTCATCCAGAGGACGTGGTCAAATATGGGACACCAGAGTTCGTGTGAAAGTCAGATGCCCACTCTCCACTAAACTGTGGAGAATGCCTTGTCCATTGGCTAGATCTGGGTAGGGGTTCGAAGTTTACTGCACATATTGTCCTTGGCTGGTGCCATAGTTTGAGCCGGACCCCTGGGCCCAGATCTGCCCATCATAATGTTCTTCTTGTAGGTTTCTGGGACCCTCTGGACCCTATTTCCCCATTCTCCCATGCTTCTCTCACCTGGAGTCCCAATAGGATGTCTTCTTCTCTATCCCACTTTCCTGGTAAGTGAAGACTTTCATGGGACATATCCCTTGGGCTAATGTCCAGATATACGTGAGTATATACCATTTGAGTCTTTCTGCTTCTGGGTTAACTCACTCATTATGATCATTTCTAGCTCAATCCATTTATCCACAAATTTCAGGAATTCCTTGTTTTTAATAGCTGAGTAGTATTCCATAGTGTAAATGTACCCACAGTTTCTTTATCCATTCTTCTACTGAGGGACACTTAGGCTCTTTCCATGTTCTGACTAGTATGAATAAGGCTGCTATGAACATGGTGGAGCAAATTTTCTTGTTGTGTGCTAGAGCATCTTCTGGGTATATTCCAAGGAGTGGAATAGCTGGGTCTTGAGGAAGCCCTATTCCCAGTTTTCTGAAATAGCACCAGATAAATTTCCAAAATGGGTGTACTGGTTGAATTCCCACCAGTACTAAGCTATTAAAAACAAGTAAATCATGAAATTTGCAGGCAAATGGATGGAACTAGAAAAGATCATTCTGAGTGAGGTAAGTCAGACCCAGAAAGAAAAGTATGTTATATACTCACTTTATAAGCAGATGTTAGCCAAATAATAGAGGAAAACCATACTATAATCCACAGACCCAAAGAAGCTAAATGATAAGGAGGATGCTGGCAGAGATGCTTAATTCTAATTCAGAGGGGCAGATAGAATAGAAGCTGGAAACAATCAAAGAGAGGGAACAAGATGAGAGCCTAACATGGATGTCCTCCACCCAGCTGGGGATTGAAGCAGATAATGAGACTCACATCTGCCAAACTTTGGGGTAGAGGGAGACTTATGGAAGCGTTGGGGCATTGAAGGACCCAGAAGAGGCAGGAAATCCACAAGGAAACCAACAGAGCCAACAAATCTGGGTGCAGCAATGCCTACAGAGATTGATGCACCAACCAAGGACCATGCACGGAGAAGATCTAGAGCCCTTTGCAAATGTAGTAGATAGGTACCACAATCTCTATGTGGGTCCCTTAATATGGAGAGCAGGGACTGCCTCTGGCATGGACTTTCTTGCCCACATGTTGATAACTTCCTCCTGGTGGGATTGATTTGCCGGGCCACAGAAGGAGAGAATGTAGGCAGTCCAGGTGGGGCTTGATAGGCTGAGATATGCTGGTGGGGGAAGAAGGCTCCTCATTTCTGAGGACTAGGGAGAGGTTTGGGGGAACGAGAAAGGGTAGCAGCAGGAGGAGATGAGGGAAGGGACTACAATCACAATTTAAAGTGAATAAATTAAAACTACATCAATTAAAAAAACACTGATGTTTATGGTATCTAGGACAGTAGGACTGAACTTTGGAAGAAGTGGGTTAATTTCCCCAGGATTCATTGTGCATACAGGCATTACAAATGGGAACTTCAAAGAAGAAAATAAAATTGTGGTATATATGTAAAAAAAAAAAAGATATGCAAATTAATGAAGGGGCTAGATTTAATCAGCTGCTACTTTTTCCCTACATTAAGAGCAAAGCTGCTACAGTGGAAAGAACAGTAGGATTTGGAAGTACTGAAAAAACATGTGTTCTGGCAAACGGTGTTTAACAATCTGAGGCCAAAATTAAAATTGCAAGTGAATGGTGTTGAAGTAGAAGGTTTAGTTGATGCAGAAACTGATGTGACTATCATTTCTCCCAAATCCTGGAATTCAAAATGACCACTTCAGAAGGATTATACAAAGGTTATAAGAATTGGTATATTAACTCAATAAACAAACAAACAACACAAAGTGAATGATAGGTTAAATGTGTAGGTCCAGAAGGGCAAACATAAAAGTTGAGAAATTATGTTACTGACATATTTATGAACTTATGAGGAAAGGATATTTCACAAAAGTGAGGTACTCAAATTACTCCGTGGGTTACAGATTACTACTGAAAAAAATACAAAAATGAGACTCTATTAACTATTTGGGCTATAAACTAAAAACAAAACAAAACAAAACAAAAACCTCAACCACAAAAGAAATAGTTCTATGGAAATCAGTTCCAAATTCTTAATGGTTTTCAAAAATTATTGGGAGACAATTGTATTATCTTCTCAAAAGGTAAGTAATTTGTTTCAAATGTTAAGAAGACATTTGGTCAGTCCAAGACTGTTAACTGCTGAAGCAGAAAAAAGTTAACTCTGGTAGAACAGAGACTGTGAGATTATATATTGACTGAATACATCCTAAAATTGATTATGTTTTGGTTATTTAGCAGTCAACTCATTCTCCTACTGGGCTCATTTTGCAAAGGGAAGATAGTATTATGGAATGGATTTTTTTTAGCACATAAAGTATAAAATTTAAAGACTTACTTAGAAAAGGTTTCTGAATTAATCATAAAAAGGTATAATTACACTACATCAATGGATGAGAACAGAACCGGCTAAAGTTGTAATGCCTTTTACTAATGCTGAGATTATGCTTTTATGGGTAATCAGTGAAGATTGGCAAAGAGCTTGTTGTAACTATTTGGAAAATTAAAAATAAATATCCTAAAATCAAGCATTTTCAGTGTGTAGGAACACCTAATTAGATTCTCCATGTATTGTAAAGGGACACAAATTCCTGAAGCACCTATATTCTATACTGATACAAATAAGTTTGAACTTGCAAGCTATAAGTCAGACAACATAAACAAACTAATTCAAAGTCTATATACTCCAGGTCAGAGTTGTGTGCCATATTTATGATATTATTATATTTTCTTGACTCTATTAATACAATACAGCTATAGAAACTGCCGAATTTACTCTTGTTGATTCATGTTTAATCCTGTTATTTATGCAACTGCAACAGGTAATCAGAAATGGAAACTATCTATTGTATATTATTCTAATTCATTCTCATAGAGGTTTGCTAGGTCTACCGATGCAAGGAAATGAATAAATTGACCAGTTATTAATAGGAAATGTGCTGGAAGTCTCAAAATTTCATGAAAAACACTCTGTTAACAGTAATGATTTAAGGAAATATATTTCTATCATTTGGCAACAAACCAAGGACATTATTAAAAAATGTCCTACTTGTTGTTTGTATAATGAAACTCCATTACCTTCTGGAAGTAACCTGGGGCACCAAAAGAAATGAATTATGGCAGATGGATGTTTCATTTTTCAGAATTTGGAAGAGTAAAGTTTGTTTGCCAAACCATTGGTACATATTCAGGGTTTCAATGGTCAACTCTGAGCTCTGAAAATGCCTTGAGTTCTGAAAGGCTGATTCTTTACTTACACATATATTGCAAATAATAGTTGTTATGGAGTACCTACACAAATTAAAACTGACAATCACCCTACATATGTCTCCAAAAAGGTGAAGCACTCTTTGCTTATTATGAAATAAAGCACATTATGTGTATATCACACATTGGTACAGGACAAACAGTTGTAGAAAGGTTTTGAAAAGAAATACTTATACAATGAAAAGGAAGAATAAAAAACCCCTGGGACCAGATTAAATATTTTTTAACTTTAAATTTTCTGAATATTAATGAAAAAGGGAAAAACTGTGGCCGAAAAGACACTGGGTTACAGGAAAAAAACTGTGGAATTAAATCAGACTATTTGCTATAAGGATGAGCTAACAGCAGAATGGAAACCTGCAATAATTTTGCATTGGCGATGTGATTTTTCTTATGTTTTTACATGAAATGATAAGATATGGATACCATCAAAACTTATAAAGATTAGAACTGAGCAGGAAACATCTCTTGAAACCTTGGCCATTGGTCTGTAAAGTCTTATTTTTCTCACTAACCACAATAAAATTAATGGCTTAAAATAGGAAGGGGTAAATGTAGTGCGAATGTTGGTTTCTTAAAATCCCAGTTAGTTATGTTGGGAATGTGTTTTTCTTTTAATTTGAGGAGTGCATTACATGGCTCTTTCAGATTTTCCACAGCACCTAACTGTAACTTGTCTCGTGCTCTGGCAGGGGTATGATTTTGCCAGCTGCAGATAGTTTATGTTTGGAATTCTCTGACTCTACAGAGGGTATATCAATGGGAGAACCCCAAGAGGAATGGCAGCTGCTGTTCCCAAGTTGCTTGTCCCTACTGCTCCTGCTGGTGATTCCTGCTGCCTCTTTCTTTTTGTCATTTGCTTTTGCTCTTTGCTAGATTGGTGGTTGCTGGTTGGAGATATTCTGATGATGAAGATTGTACTTGCCCCAAGGAACTCATTATCACTAATAAGTAGGAAATTATCTGAAGAGATATTATCCCCTTTTCCCTCTATCCTTCTTTGTCTGTGTTGGGAGGTTAGACTGGATTGGGTGGAGAAGGTGAGTAGGTAAAAGAACCCAAAAGCACAGCTAAAAAGCTAGGCTACATACAATTGCACTGCCAAATATTTTCAGGCTGCTGGTGACATTGAATTAATAGTCAGGAAGCAGAGAGAAACTTATTTTGGGTCATAGATAGCTTTTTTTTTGTATAGTCTAGGAACTATGTCCACTAAATAAAGGTGCACTCATATAATGTAAGTCTCAATTAACCTAATTTATATATTCCTTCACAGGTATCCCTATAGACTTATATATTTCCTAACTCGACATTGTGTCAAACTGACAATTAATATTTTCCATAGGTTAGGAAATTTTTAGGTGCTGTGAAGCCCTATATAAATTAGAGCCTATAAAGCCACAAACAACACAGCTTGTTTACACTTCCCTGGAGAGTGTGAGATCTCTGAAAGCAAACATTTCCTAATTTATCCATGTTGTGGAATATGGCCTTTAGAATGACCAACATTTTAAATAGGCAGATACAGAAGTACACTGAAGGTCTTGATAAGTAAGCCTCTGAGTGGGTGGTCCTGACTCAGGAATATCCTGTGATCTAGGGAAAAAGGTGGAATGAAGTTCCAAGATTCCTTATAGGAATTTTTTTTTTAATCCAGCATATTTATAATAGCTTCAATTTTTTATTTAAGCACACTATTCTAAACAGCAGGAAGCCAAACATACGAAGAATGCTTCCTTTTAGAATAAAACAGTAGAAAGGCATTTTGAGAGATGAGTAATATTACACATCAAGACAGATAATGATTTCTTCCGAAGCATTGACTCCCAATGTGTACTTCAAGCAGGAGAAGAATGACAAGCTTGATGATATATACAGGAACTCTAATGGTCACATTTTACAATGAAAATATTTAAAGTCAATAAATATTACAATATTCCTTCCAGGCACCTTGTTCAACCTCTTTCACAGTAGCACATTTGTTTATAAGAGGATTTTTATTCACAGCACAAGTTAAAAACTGGCATAAGTAGTGAATAAGATATAAACATTAGAGAAATATATTACCTGCTGAGAAAATAAACAAAAATGTGGAAGTCTGGTAGCCAACTGCATATTAAAACTACATCAGAAATACTGACTAGGAAGAAAAATATTAACTCTAACTTAATAGATGGTGCACCAGGTCTGATGCTTAGAAGCAATTGTTACAAAACACAAAATGCTCCTTCTTGACAGTATAGTGGGATGCTCAAACTCAAAGAAAATTAAAATATAATGCACAGTAAAAAATTAAGATATATTGTTATATTGCATAATAAGACAATGTTTCTAATAGTAAAGGAATGTATTTTGAACAGCTAAAGGTATTTATGGTGCTTATAAATTTACTATCAATATAATCTTGCTATCATTTAGAGTTTTATAGCAACCAAACTCCATGTGATTGTTCTAAGAGAAATAATGAAGAGGCTTAATACACATGCAGAGCTAATGAACAATATACCCATATGTGTGTATATTAGTTACATATACTCACATACATATTGTAGACTTACTATGGAGAGATACAAAAAAGAATTGTCTACCAATATACCCAGAAAGGATTCCTTCTTTTTCCACCTTTGTGAATTAATTAATTTGTTGGGCTGTTTACAGAAATATGGTTGATTAAAAGGCATCCATACCACCCAGAAATTCCATGTTCAAAATACGGGCAGATAGGCTACTGAAGACTTCCCACAAACACCCACGCAAAACATTTAACAGGTCAACCTGAACTAGCTGGACCTCTGGTGCAGGCAATCCGAGCTGCTCTGATGGAGCAGATCCATAGTCACATCCAGTTTAAAGAAAATGGCATAGAATAAATACCACAGAAGAGCAGTGTGTGTGTGTGTGTGTGTGTGTGTGTGTGTGTGTGTGTGTGTCTGAATCTGTGTGTGTGTCTGTGTGTCTCTGTGTGTATCTTATATTAATATTTCTTTAGACTGGATGTCTTCCTGCCTCTTTGATTATTGTTATTGCCAATTGGGTTTTGAGGATTTTTTTCTTTCTATTACAGATAAAAAATGAACATATTTCCTCAATTTCTCCTGGAAGTTTATTGAACATGAAAATATTAAAGAGATAATCACATCATAACCCTGAGATGCTGTTCCTTTGGTTCTTCCTTATGTGTTTATAAAAAATCAAGTCATTTATTTCCACTGTCATCATTATGCCACTTAATCATGATTGGGGTTCCTGAAAAAAGTTTTCTATATTTAGCAGGGGGATCTTAGTAACATCTCTGGTGTCTATTCTATAAGAAACCAAGGAAAACCCATTCTAAGAACATCTGGCATATTACAGGGAACATTTAGAAAACTAAGATAAACAATCAGAGAAGTGTGGTGTGAAGACTGTGGAGCTTTATGGAGGATGATTTTTCCCCAAATTATGTTATGAGCCACCCACATGATTTCTAGTGGGGTTTGCCTATTCTCTTGTATCTCTTCAACTTTAAGCCATGAACACTCTATCATATAGGCACTTCCTGTTCATACACTTTTCCTTCAGCCATACCTGACCTTCAAGCTCTGTATACATCATCTTTAAGATACAAGTAAAAGGGGGATCTCATAAAACATTATTTTCTCACAGTCTTTTGGTCATGCACTAATATTTACAGGTATTATCTGTACCTTGGGGACAAGTGTAAAAAATACAGATGGTCAACAAAGGAGCAAGGACGCAGTGTCACATCTAAATATGGGCAGATCTGAGACACACATAGAATCAACACAGAAGGGGAAAGTTTTCACTATTTTTTTTCTGTATTGAATACTTTATCAACTCTTTGAAATCTCCTAATGATACATATCATAAGCAATATACTCACACATTCCTGTTCAGCTTTATACAACTGTTGGTTAGTAAGTGTACTTAAAGAGGAAATAAATGAAAATATTTTTGCTATATTCCTGAGAAGGATCTATGATGGCTTAGTAAATATGAAGTAGAAAGGTTTCCTTAAGAATAGAATTAAAATTTTTTTTAATATTCCAAATTTTCATTATAGAATTTGTCATCCTGTGGAAAAAGAATTTTATGTCTTGAAGTAAAAATACCTGATAATGTAAGAGCATTCAGGTGTAGCTTGTCAGATATCACAATAGAGTTGCAACCATTATCATTTCTTTATCAAACAAAGAATATAAAAAATACAAAAGTCTTTCTAAGCTTTGTCCTACAGGTCTTGACACTATATTTGCAGAACTGGCAAAGCAAATAAAAATGAAGGGAGTCATTGCAGCTATGGTTTGAATGTGTCCTTCAAAAGGCTGTGCTAGAAAAGTAATTCCCAGCACAGCAGTGTTGGGAGCTGGGGCTTAAAGAGTAAGTATGCTATGAAAGCAGAGACAATCTGAGGCAGGAATGGAGAGTCAAATACACATGACTTGGTCACTGGAAAGAAAACTCTCAGACACAATAACCAGTTTTTAAATTTTTCCATGGTTAGTTCCAGACTGCCCCAAGGATTGTGCAAAAGTTCTAACAAACAATGAAAATCAATCACCTATGAGTGCCAAATAAAATTTCACCCCTAGGAGAACTACTCCCTTCGCTGTGTAATCAAAATCACCTTGCTGAAAAACTGAGCTCTTAAGCAACATGCTCGTTATGCTCACCTCCAGAAACGTACTTATGCTTCCCTTTTCAGGTCTAGTACATCCATACTTCCATTACTATTTCCCTGTGTCTGTTCAATTAGTTAAACCCAGACATCACATAGGTACTGAAAGAGCCCCTTCTCAAATATATTGGCAGACTTCATCATTATGATAGTACCATCACAATATAAAAAAGACTTCACACACACACACACACACACACACATACACATGGACACACATGGACATGCACACAGACACACACACAGAGACATACACACATGCACACACACATATACACACATGCACACATATGCACAGACACACACACAGACACACAGACACACAGACACACAATGACACACACACAGACATGCACATGCACATACACAAATGCACACACATACACAACCACACACAGACACACACAAACACACACACACACACACACACACACACACACACACACACACACACA
>OU015751.1:109643560-109752917 GCA_907169655.1 Acomys percivali
CACACACACACACACACACACACACACACACACACACACACACACACTCCCGTACTTTGCCATGGTGCACCAAACAGATGTTCAGCTCAGATTCTGGACCTTTATTGGAGACTTTCTAGCTCTAAGTGACAAGTCAATAATTTTCTCTTTTTCATGAAGGACATTGTGTTACACCATCACAGAAGAAACTAAGACACTGCCTTTTGCTTAAACATTTTTCAGGAGATTCATGCATAGTTAATGCCTGTTATGATTTGTAGCTCAAAGCTGCCGCTTTTCCAAAGTATTTTATGGGTGTAAGTCATAATTTCTCTTAGTTGTCTTAGCTATTTTAGAGAATGCTTCAGACTATAACATAACCAATATGAACTTATACATTCCATCAATATTAAGCATCAGAAAGACACATTAATGTTGGCCTACACAGTGCTTATTTCAAGCTTATCCTTGGCTTGCTTTATTTCATTTTTTTTTTTTGAGTCTCTTTGAAAAGGAAAGAAAGTCTTTTTTTTTTTTAATTAATTTATTCTTGTTACATCTCTATGGTTATCCCATCCCTTGTATCCTCCCATTCTCCCCTCCCTCCCATTTTCCCCTTATTCCCCTCCCCTATGACTGTTCCTCAGAGGGATTACCTCCCTCTGTATATGCTCATAGGATATCAAGTCTCTTCTCAGTGACCTGCTGTCCTTCCTCTGAATGCCACTAGGTCTCCCCCGCCAGGGGACATAGTCAAATGTGAGGCACCAGAGTACTTGAGAAAGTCAAATCCCTCTCTCCACTCAAGTGTGGAGACTGTCTTGTCCATGGGCTAGATCAGGATAGGGGTTTAAATTTTTCCGCCTGTATTGTCCTTGGCTAGGGCCTTAGTTTGAGCGGGACCCCATGACCCAAATCTGCCTATCATAATGTTCTACTTGTAGGTTTCTAGAACCCACTGGATCCTTCTACATTGCTATTCACCCATTGTTCTCTCATCTAGAGTCCCAATAGGATGTCCTCCCCTCGGTCCTCCTTGACTCATCTAAACTCCTTGAGAAGCTTAGTAAAAGATGCTAATGGTAGCTAATACATAATCCTGTGTGTTATTCCTGGTCCCCTAGGCAGGCTTACAAGGTGCATAGATTCCTTCTTTCTGGATAACAATTTCACTGAATATATTAAAAACACTTTTCTTCAGATATAAAAATAGCAGTATGAATTTTTTTACTATCTATTATTGACCATTGAACTAGTCACTCATTTTAGATGCCTGTAATTCCATGTTCTTAATCTACATATTTATTCATCCAGAGGATATGATCTTTCAATATCTACACTGATATATATCCAAAAAATTGTAAACACATAAATTAATTTCTGTTGTGGTTTTTTTTTTTTTTTTTGTTAATCTGATCAATCACATTCAAGAAATCCACTCACATTCTGAGGTCCAGTCACAGTGTATGTTGAACCTGGATAGCCTCTGTGTGATCTGTCTGTCTAAGTAGGAAGAAGAGGAAGAGGAAATAGTGTTGTAGCCATGTTTCAAGCAGGCTCCTGATAATATATTTTCTATTTCCTCAGAGAAGAAATTCTATTTTTCTAGCCCACAATATTTTGGGGGCAAATGCTTAAATTTGGAAAGATGTTTTATGTATAAAATTGATCCATTTATGTAGTTCTTCAGCCTGAGGAGAAAGTGGGCAACAGGCAACGTTCTTTTGCTGGACAAATTACAACTTTCAGCACAAAAGTGCCCCAGAGAATCTGTATTTTTCTAAGAATTTTTATATTTTGTTTTTAATAAAAATCAAGCATTAAGTACTTTATGCACAGTATTTAAGTTTTACTCATTTCTCAAGGTAGCATGACATAGTAAGGATTGTTAGCCTCAACTCATGGTGGAGTCCATAATGGGTTTCAGATTTCTGATCTGCTTGCCAACATGCCTCAAGTGTTGAGATCAGTGATTGCATCATTATGCTTAGAGGGGACTGGGTTTGAATATTATTTTCCAAGAAAAAACATTAAATTGCATTCCCTTCTGGGAGAAGCCTCGCAAGGGAACCATCAAGGATGGCAGATGTGGACCTAGGGGGGTCTTCACAAACTGTTGTACCAACCAAGGACAATGCATGCATTTACACCTAGACCCCTGTTCAGATCTAGCCAGTGGACAGATCATTCTCCATGGTTGTAAGGAAAATGAGGACTGACTCTGGCATGAACTCTGATGCCCCCTATTTGATCACTTCCCCTGAGTGGGGAGGCCTGGCAGACACAGAGAGGAAGGGGAAGCAAGTTATCCAGAAGAGACTTGATAGGCTGTGGTCATATGATGGGGGAGGAGTTCCCCTTCTATCAAAGGTCTAGGGGAGGAGACTAGGGAGGAAGAGGGCGAGGGGGTGGGAATGGAAAGATACAAGTGAGAGGATTACAATAGGATGTAATGTGAATAAATAATAATAATAAATTTTATTCTCTTCTTTCTGAAACAGACCTTTCATATTCTCACTCTGAACTAGGGTGACTGAGAAAGTTAATTTTGGTTGTCAACTAGTCAACTCTGGGAGAGGGAATCTAAATTGAATAATTGTCTATATCAGATTGTCCTATGGACATTTCTTTGGAGGTATTATCAATAATTGATGGAGGAGGGCCTAGCCTATTATAGACAGGGGTACCCTTGTGTAGGTAGTCCTGAGTTATATAAGAAGCTAGATGATCAAAGCAATAAATAGAGATAGTATGAGGCTCTGTGGTAGCTCCTTCAACTCCTGTCTATTCTCTCTGATGATCTGTAACCTATAAGATGAAATAAATCTCTCCCTGATCAACTCACTGTTACTCAGAATGTTTTATCACACAGACAGGAACAGTATTGTCATGACCACATTCAATTTAAAATATCAGATTTTGTGTGTGTGTGTCGGGTATTGCACTTAATATACTCTTATTTTTCAAATAATATAATTTAACAGATATTTAAAAGAAAGAAAGATTACTAATATTGCTCAGTGGTTAAAGATCTTTGTTGTCAATTCTCCAAAAAACATATTAAGACATAGTACATGTGCATACGCATGAGTGCACACACACACACACACACACACACACACACACACACACACACCATTTAAAATAAAATGTAAAATAAAAGTCAATTGTAAGTGTTCGTGCTTTCAGGTTTTCAAAATAGCATATAAAGGGGGAAAAAAATCTGACAGTAATCCATTTTACATTGTCCAAAGAAATAAAAGACACTCACTTTATCAATATTTCTTTATGTAATCATTAGTTTACATTCTTTTTTATGTAGGGACTTATTAGAATAAACAATTTTTATATAGTAAAGTCTTAAATTTCATATTTTCTTCAGAGACATTGGAAATTAAAGCATGATTTGAAATTTAGTAGAAGGTAGAATGGTACTCAAACCTCTATTTTATAAACATTTCCCTTATTATTGTGCTAAAAATAAGTAGTCACTGTTTATTTTTGTTTTGAATAAGCCAATGAAAGTAGAATAGTCAATGATTCGAGCTACTGTATTTCAAAGAGTGTCTTTCATTTGGTTTGAAAAGAACATGACAATGAAAATTAAAGTTGTAATGTAGCTTCTGTAGAGACTAGAATTGGTTAAAGGAACAAGAGAGGTCACAGGGGTCTGAGAAAAGGGGACAAAAATTTCTGGTTAAAAGAGAGTCATATAATTTGGAGGTGGATAAATATGTAAACAGAAAAAAGATGCAATTCTGCTCACCTTAGAGAGAATAATGTTTGTAATACTACAATGTTTGAAAAACCATTATATTTTTGGAAAGAGAATGCTATTTTGTTACTTGAACCAACTTGATTTAAGTTGAATTTAAAATGTAAGCCGTATTTTCCAAAGCTAGATCTTCTATAACTTTTTAAAGAAAAATAAGTAACGTGACTGTAATCACAGAAGGTTTCAATAAGAATACAAATTATATCAACTTAGGCACAAAACCCTTCTCACATGCAATGTATTTTCTTCTACCCATAGTGATTTCACTCTTATTTTAAATCATTTAGTGTCTAGTTCCAGGTCTGTAGACTTTTACATGCTCAGTATAACTTCTGTTTTTATTTATTTATATTTATTTGTTTATTTATTTGTGTGTGTGTGTGTGTGTGTGTGTGTGTGTGTGACTTTTGACAACCCAATGCAATATATCTTTGCTTTTGAAAACTTCTATCATCAGGATTTATTCTAGAATTATTAAGGATGGCCTGGCCAATAAACAATATTTATTGCACTGTACTGTTAGCACTTTAGAATTAATTGGTGCTATTGATTTTTTACTAAATGTAATAGTTACCTTGCCATATATGTAAATGAAGGTGCTATATAACAGTTTGAATTATAAGATCTTGCATCCTTATCTCTGTTAATATTGCTAATCATTCAGCTATCAAGAGTGACTGTAAAACAAATCTTTTCAGTTTCAGTAAGTACTTCCTCCCCTAATACACCAACACCAATAAGATTAAGATATTTCATCAAAATGGCCTGCATCTTGTATTGATTTTGTTTGTTGTGTATTCACAGATTAGAGATCACATCTAAATAAAAATAATTGAATTATAGATCATGTCATAACTAGCCCATAAACAAAATAAAATGTTTCCTTAGACACCTGTTTTATAAAATAAGAATCCAACAGTTAAAAAGAAAATCCAACTTAATAACAGAATGAGTTAGATGTAGCTAATTTTCAGTAACTTAAATGAATGGAGGTGTAGTTTCTTGACACATTTCACATTTACATTGAAATTCATATGCATTGCTCTAAATGCTGGTTACATAAAATTTATCCTTCTGAGTTTTTCTTTGTTTAATGTAAAATGATTCCTTTCATTTTACAGTATCATAGGAAATATAGTATGGATGTAAGATTAATTGGTTATATTTAGAAGAATAAAATCTATATAGAAGAGCCACAATCAAGAAAAGATATGTCTAGATTTTTCTTTCTGTCAGCCAATTTAAATCATTCTTGTGTGGAATATTTTAATGCGTATGTGTTTACGTTTAACATTTATGCACACAAAAGACATTTTGTTGATGAAAAGAAATTATCCAGATGTAAGCACTGGCATTCTTCGACATATACACATGTGCATTCTAGAATGCATCTCATTCAATGAATTATAAAAATTCTCAATGGAAACATTTTATGTGCATTTTTTTTTCTGACAGGGCTTTCAGGACATATCTCAAGCATCAGACACTGGAATTCTGGGATTATAAGTGTGAACAGCCACACCTAATATGTCAATGAAGTTTTAAACACCAAACAAATTATAATAATATTGCAAAACGGCATTGTGCACAATTATTTGTTGCAGTGAATTCTTATTTTTGATATTAATTAGGAGAGTTGGACAAAGAATTGGATACTTTCTTAGAGCCTTCAAAAAGCACCTAACTCTACAGCATGTAGGCTTTCAGCTACTGGTCCAGTACCACACCTGACTGCTCCTGCCACATTCCCCATCATCTGATTATGAACTAGCTCTCTGGAGCTCTAAATCAGTCCCTGATTAAATACTTCCTTTTATAACTCAGCTTGGTCCTGGTGTTTCATCTCAGTGCTAGAAGAGTAACAAAGTAGTAAGTTACAGGAACTTTGTGTAGGAGTGATAAACAATTAACACAAACTTGGAAACTTTTGGTTAAAAAAATTCAAATTTCTTATCCCTCTAAATCATTTTAGTAATGCTGTTCAATTTAAACTATAGTAGATTATATTATTAACAAAGTATCAAAGCACCTTAATTTCTGGGATCTGCTGTTAATAATTCATTTAGTCACCAGCTACAGGTCAGATCCGGAAGTCCACAGATGTTATTGGATAAACAATTAGTTACGCATTCTATTTATATTTACACAGGGATAGTTAATAACACCTATTTATATAAGGTTTATTATTCTATATTAGGCTATATGAAATCTTATTCTTTATAGTAAGAATTAAAATATTTTGCATTAAAAGGACATATTTCATGTGTTTTTATAAACATCAGATCTGACTCCTGTCATTCTCATATCTGTGTGCAAAATTTGGGTAAATCTCTCTTATTTAAAAAGGGCAACATCAGCAACATACCGCATGTCATTTAATGATAAATCCAGCTGGCTCACGGCCCGACAGTATCAGGAGACTTTATTAATAGTAGTATAGCCAGAAAGATATTGCTGTGCAGCAATCCGACAATATCATGGCTTAAGATACAAAGATTAATATTCTGAAATTTGGCTGATCTCCACTGTACTTAATTGATGTAGTAACCACCTTTGCAGAAATGAAGACATTTTAAAGATCTGAGCTCTTCCCTCTTGGTGGGGAGGCCAGATGGCACTCAGAGGGGAAGAAGCTATCCAGATGAGACCTGGTAGGCTGTGGACATATGGTGGGGGAGGAGGTCCCATTCTGTTAGAGGTCTAGGGGAGGGGAACAGGGCAAAAGAGGGAGAGACGTGGGGATCAAAAGGTACAAATGAGATGTAATCTGAATTAATCATAAAAAAATGTAAAAAAAAAAAAAAAAAAAAGGCCCTGCACCATTCTTTTTTCAAATATCAGGCTAATGAAACCTGGTTCCCTAGAAATTGGAATTTCTCCCTAGAATCTCATGCTGAAGGAACGTGGTAATGATTTTGTCAAGCCATACCACAGAAGATACATTTTGGATGTTAGTCACTTGCAGGGGTTTGACTCCCATGAAGAGGACACATAATTCTCATGAAGCCATTGCAATCAGCTGCTTTTGACCTACAGAGGACAAATTGGGTTTGGGATTTTGTGCCAGGCTCCCAATAAAGCCTTATGTTTGGTAGGTTTTTCCTTTTAGGTACCTTTGCACTGTGGGTTGGGGAAGGCACCTTTGAGCTTTTTGGAGTTTTTCTGTACAATTGGTAGCTGCTATTTTGTGATTGGTTTCATCTTTTGGAGTCTCTGAGACATTGATATGCTTTGCCAATTGGGAAGCTTTGTTGAACAAATTTGTAGTTTTATTGAAGCATTTGGGTATCTGTTGAATGTCAGAGAAGGTTTTATGTTCATTATTTTTTAATCCCGTGGGGTTATGTGAAATGTTTTTAGACAGAGAACCAAATATCAGACTGAGATATCAGGTATCAACTTCCTCTAGTATGATTTATGTAACCCCAGAAAATATTTTATCTGTACTATCTTGCTGTTGCTTCTGGTTGGTTAGTGTTTAGTGTTTAGTAAACTACAATATTTTCTAAGACACTGTGGAGTACATTTTAATATGCCTCGAGAGTTCTAGAAAATAATAGAGTAACAAATGATACAGAAACAAGTCATGATGGTCCATTTTCTGAATGCAATGCATTTACTAATTATCAAAGAATGACAGTAAAACAAGAGTCCAGAGTTTCCTCACTCCCCTGATAGCAGCTGGTGTCTACTTATTCAGGAGCTGTCAGTTTACCTTAGGGTTGAAAAGTTACAATTAGTCTGGTAAGTAACTGAGTCCAGGTATCAGAAAAGGAAGGGGATCACCATGTGAGGAGGACAAAGATTTAAGAGTAGAGAATATAATAAATATTGTATACGGTACGTCTCTGAAGTACCATGCCTAAGAGGAAGAGGAACACTTATATTTGTGATCATCTAAACATTACTGTTTCAAAGTGCGAGTAGTATTAGTATTAGTAGTAGCATTTATAATATACATGTATAGAATGGCTCAGTGATTAAGAGCAATTCTTCTTGCTCTTGTAGAAAACCAAGTTCTATTCCCAGAACCCACATGATAGTTCATAACCATCTATAACTGTAGGTTCAGGTGTTCTTATACCCCTTTCTGACCCTGATGAGCAATAGGCCAGGTGAATATGTGCTTCACATATGCATATGCAGATGAAACACTCATACACATAAACTAAATCTCAAAAACAAACAATTATTTAGTCGGGCAGTTGTGGCATATTCACTCCTTCAATTCCAGCACTCTAGAGGCTAAGATAGGAGGATGTCTGAGTTTGAAGTCAGCCTCGTCTACAGAGTGAGTCCCAAGTATATGTAGAGAAACCTTGTCTTGATTTAAAAAAAAAAAAAGTCTCATCCAAATTACAAAGAAAGGATGGAAGGAAGAAAGGGAGAGAGGGAGGGAAGAAGAGAGGAAATGAAGGAAGAAAGAAAAGAAAAAAAATAGACTACTGGTATTTTGTCTTTTGTCTATGCTGACTCCTGATTCTAAAGAATGATAAAATAAAAACCTCGCAATTGTTACTGGTCTCTTGAGTTTGTTATTACAGAGTGGGAGTGATGTTTCTCACACATCCCACTTTTCATGGAATTCTGCCTTTCTGTTTTGAACTACTCCATGCTATAAATACTTTTCTGAACTTGTCTAATTTAAAACGTGTGTGTATGTTTAATCAATGACTAGTAATTTGCTCCCTTTTGGCTTCTTAATCACTGAATTGTGGTTTTCTTTGAATTCCACAAGGAACATGCACTACAGAACCATCTGCCACAAAACACCTATGTTGCACACACATCAGACTGTAAACTAGCCCTAAGAACAAATCAATACAAACACATCACGTGGTGAACAATCTCCCTTGTGGATAACACATTTTTCAGAATTCTACTAGTTTAGAAGGGTTCTGTGCAAAGCAAATGAGGAAGAGTTAAAGAATGAAGTGTTTTAAATATTGATTTACTCAGTAGCTGTCCTGTATTTTCAGGAAATAAAAAGTTAACATTTTGTAACACACTAGTGAATATTATCTCAAAGACATGAAAGCACTGGAAAAATATATTCAGATATCAATGAGGAGCTATCAACTGCTTTGTAGATTACAGGTTAATGCTGGCCTTCATCGATCAGTGCCTTCGGTAAAGATCCAGCATGACACAGAAGCATGGTTTCCTATATGCTTTACTTCTGGCACTCAGAAGAAAACTTAAAATGCCAGAGAAATACTAGGGATTAAAGAGACACGAGCAGATAAATATATGGAATGTAATTTAAAAGGCACCCACATGAGATTTGATACCCTTTCAAATCTCAGATATATGGACAAATCCCAAAAATGTTGTCATATTAAAAACAAACAAGCAAACAAACAAAACTATGCACCTCATTTCCAAAAAGCATACTTCATAAGAATTTTTGGTATAGCTGGGAAAACTATCACAGACTTTGTCTATGATGATCCATGTGGCCCTGAAAGATTTGTAATGGGTTTCAAAAGGTCTGAGGTCTTCCTTTCATTACACAAAATTTCCTGTTACATGTTATCTTTTAAAATACAGAAAAATACCTCAAATACTCTTAGGAAATTTACATACTAAAACATTCTCTGCCAAGATTTTATGTCATCTTAAAATTCAACAGTCTTAATATTTCTCTGAGGTGTCCACTTAAGTATGTTTCATGAAAGCATCTCAGTCAGTCAGTTTGCCCAGCGTCCACATGGAGACATCTACAGCCAGCTTCTTTGTTCTTCTGGTTAACCAAATAGATTCTAAAAAAAATATTGTACTCTTTAGTCAATTTGTTCTTTTTTAAACTCATTGTATTCATTCTGTGCTGTGTATGTGTGTGTGCAAATTGATAGATGGTAAGGCTATCTACTGGAACATGGATAGTTTCTCAGAGGCCACATCTCTAAAAAAAAATCTACTCTTTCAGTAACCAATAATTGCCCATAGCTCAGCTAGGTGTGGAACTTCATGGACCCTTTACTATCCAAGATGGACATTTCTTTAGATTGTTACATTTCATCTGCAGGTCTTGTACATCCAGTCACAGCCACTGTGAGTGTTTGTGTATGACTATCCTGTTTGTCTGGGCAAAGTTACTTCTGGGCAGTTGTCCATTCCCATTAATTTTCAGGCTCTTACACACACACACACACACACACACACACACACATGCACACACACACACACACATACACACACACACACACACACACACACACACACACACACACACACACACCACTCCCTGTGCCTTAGGAAGAGGGGTTGCAATGTAGATGTCACATTTAGGGCTGAACATACTACACTTTCTTTTTCTCTGAACATTAGCCACTTGTGGGAGTCCTTTTTTTTTTTTTTTTTGTTCAGGTTTTATCAGAGATGCTTCTGTTGGCAGTAGATGGCAATTAGCAAAGTTCACTTTTTAGAGCTGAACTTTGCTTATGAAAAGAAACCAGCAAACCCTCTAAGGATAATAAAAGGAAGTATTTTACAGTTAAGCACAGACTTTGGAGTGAAGAATCCAGATGTTGCTCTGCTGGTGCAAGCCCTTCGACATTCCTGATCTTCCTTTGGGGCCTCTTCATCAGGTATGACTAAGCTCCCATCAGTGTCATAGAATATATATACTACTCTGCAATATTGCTTTTCCCCTCACATCTCAGCTTTTAAAACTGAAATCTGTTTCTTCAGTTCTCATCTGGAAGCTTCTGTTCTGGCCCTCTGCATCAATTATCCTGCCAGTTGCCCACACTAGGCTTTTTCCTCACCAGTCCTGGGCCACTCTTAAGAGTGAAAGTAGCACTTTTGTGTTGAAATGATTCTCTGTGATACCACATAGCTGGATATGAGAGGGTTCTGTTCGTTGGTTTATTCAGATAAGAAGCTTCAAGAGAAAAGACACTCACTTTCTCAACCTTGCTGGTAGCTATAGACATATGTGAGATGTTATGCATGACTGTCCTGTCCTGTCTTATCGGTGAAAAACTATTTCTTTATAGTTGCCCACTACCTCTTGGTTCTCTGGCTCTTATACATGCACTCTATTTTGTAGTGACCCCTGAGCCTTGGGAGTAGGGTCATGAAATAGATGTGTTGTTTACATTCTTTTCCAATATAGTTACCTTATGGCCACTCACCCTCTTGAAACCTACTTGTAGTATTTTGAAACTCTGGATATATTCGTATTCTAATTGAGTTTGGAATTTCATTTTTGTCAAGATAATGATGTCAGGAGTAAATCCATAAACCCATAATATTCAGACCCAGAATGCAACAGCTGTCTTATGGATCAACATATCATATCCACTTAAATTACTAATGCAGTTGGAGATTATGAATGACAGAGATATACATGTCCACTGTAATCTTTGTCTTTCAGTGGAACTACATCATCCTTCAAACTGTCCTTCAAACTGTGAGATGACCTCACACCCATACCAGAGTAGCCAGTTCAAATCCCTACATTAAGGTCTTTTAAATGACCACTTGTAAGCAAAAAACATAAGTGTTATATTCAAAATCCTATGTTTTTGTGTGTGTGTGAAAAGAGTTATATATAGCTGTGTTGCTGAATTTTATGTATCATTCAAAAAATTTCAGAATAAAAGACATGCACTTGTAATACAGAAAAAGTGACTCATAATTCCACTATTTTATCAAGGTGTCTATTCACCCTTGCTGTCCTAAGCCATGTGCAACTCAGAGATTCTCCTAAGGATGTCTCAAGTGTAGGTGTTAAAATGTGTGTCACTAAAATTGGCATGTGTCCTGATTTTACAATATGAATTATATCTTGACTGTCAATGTATCAAATGAACAAGGGATTAAAAAACTGTGCTTCAGCTATACTTAATCAGTATACTATAAATGAAAAATATAAAGACAAAGTCATAAAATCTTGCATTTTAGGAGGTACACATATACTTGCCCACATGAAATACATATTTTGTTATTTATATATGATATACACTTTTACAACCAAAATGAGTCTCTTTATGATCACTAGCACTGTTCTTGAAATATTTATAGCTCTATTTGCCAGTCCTATGCACCTATTGTCTTACTGAGTCAAATATTCTAAACTGTGATTGAAAAGTTCAAGCAAAACTAGTGTTTGAAAAACTCCTGTGTGGTTACTTGTAAGTGGTTTCTTTTCCTGACATATATATTTATGTGTCCCCGTTGTAATACAAAAGCTCTCTAAGACACAAACCTTAGAATAACATTTTCCTAAATTCATTGTCCTCCAAATAAGAATTGTTAGTGATGTTAACTTTCCTAACTGTATCATACTATTCTCCTTAATCTGGGATAACTAGACGTGTTTTAACACTGTACCCTCCTAGGAGTGCTTCCCAATGATAAAACAGGGTTGGACACTGGTCACATAAGAAGTTTATTGGCAAATAAATATTTAGTTTTTCAGGTTGATTTTCTTTTAGTATTTGCTCTTTGGCTTGTGTTTTTGTGAAATTCTATAGCTGTCACTAGTTGTCATTCTACAGAACTACAACTTCTAGAGAAAGATCCTAAACAGACATCATTCATGGGAGACACAAAATTTATCAGCATGGACTCTACTAAGATTGATGTAAGAACAACTTCTTCTATACAGTTTGGGTGCTTACAAATTGAACATGATGATGTCTATTGGGACTACTCACTTGACATCTGCCAATCAAACCCATGAATATAGAATCAAATGAAGCCATATAGGACAAATTTCATCTCTGCAATGAGGGGCAATCAAGGCAAATCCACTAGCAGGCTAAACGGTGTTGACGTCAGACCAATTTGTTTAGAGATAAGTCGAGGAGAGTTGTCAGAATTAAAATAAGGCAATGCTAACCACAGCAGTGGTTTCTGTAATCCCTGCACTGGGACTTTGAAATTGGTCAACCAGGAAGAGAGCCTATATAGCAACAGTCTGAGACCATTCTATCTGGAGGCTAAACATTTCAGGAAATAGTTGGTTGCTTGTCATCTGTTATTCTACACCAGAAGAGTTTTGTGAGGTGTTGACTGAAACTGAGAGTAAGCTCCTTGTAGTTCAGCCAAACAGACAGACCAGCTTTTGCCAACCCAATGTTTTACCCCAGTTCCAGACACAGTTTCTATTAAAAGTCCTTGGATAGTCGCTTCAGAGTCACCCCATTTCTAGATATTCACCCCTGTTGTGAAGGAGTTGATGTTTGTATTTTTAAAACTCTCACTTATCAATTTATAATAATCTTCCTCACTGCAGTCCATGGACTTTATCCTTCCAATTTGTGACAGAAAAACCTAGAAGCAACTGTCCTGGATTAGGCTGATCGTCATCATGTTTTCCAGTACTCTAGTCCCCAAGATAAGCTCAGCAAGAACCAAGAAAGTCTTCTCCAAACTCAAGACACCACAAAATTTCTGGGCTTCACAATGAGACTGTTTTGAAGCCTTAAAGAAATATGGTTTCACTTATCTAAATCTTTCTAAATATATCCACCACTAAGAGGATCTGGAGGAATTGTTTTCACACAAGCTTAACTAACACAAACAGATGTCTCTAAATGTTGGCTACAGTGTATATTGTTTCTCATAGTTTTTGAGGCATAGACATATTTCTGACAAGAATGTCCTCTGAAACTCTCAAAATGAAGATGTCTATCAAAGAATGATGAATTGTAACCATCAAGGAGGGATGAAGATGCTATACAGGTAGACTTGTGTTTTTCCTTTTGGCTATCAGACTATTAAAAGTATGGTTTCTGGAGCTGAGAGCAGTGCTTCACACCTGTTATCCCAGCACTCAGGAGACAGTTGGAAGAGGATCTCTGTGAATTCCATGCCAGCCTGGTCTACAAAGTAAGTCTAGGACAGCCAAGGAAACACAGAGAGTCTCTGTCTCAACAAAACAAAACAACAGCAACAAAAAAATTTATGGCCTCTAAGATATTGCAGTTTCCCTAAAATTCTTGTTACTAAGAGCATTAGGGTTTCCTTATTGTAGTGTTAGTTTTGTGAACTTGGAACTTAGAAAGAGATTTAAAAGGAAACTTAGGAATAGTGGAAGAGAAAAACAACAGGGCAAGGAATCTATACAATGTAAAGCCATATCAAGGGAAGAGAAACAGAAAAGAGGAACAGAGAAAGCCAACCCATTTGTCAGCAGCCAAACCATGCACAGTCAGTTTCACAATACTGTTATTTGGTGGTGGCAGTGCTGGGAGAGTTTGTATAGATTCAGGAAAAAATTATGAGTGAGACAAATTTGGACGCTGGAAAGCATGCACAAGCTATGAATGGCCAATAAGGGAGTGGAGGAAGATGGGTGCAGGGTGGGGGAGGGAAGGAACAGGAAGGAAATGTTCTGCTTTTCCGAACTCAGGGAAGTGCCAGGCTGTGCTGTGCCACCAATGGAAGTGTCCAGAGAGAGGTAGAAACGAAGTACAGAGGCTGGAAAGAAAGGGTGTTGCATGTTAAAGCCTGTCTCCTATGTGAACTATCAGAGCTTATAAAGATGTTGGCATTTGCATTAAAATTGTGTTTCCTGAGAGATATATGTATATTTCATTTTATTTACATTCTTTAGAAGAATTTACTTTTACATTAAATGCTATTTAGAAAAGAATTTACCTCACAGTAAACTGTAGTGTGAGAGAGTTTTATTCATACCCAGCTTTACTCTGACCATTTGAAACCTGTACTCTCCGATGCCAACTTCTTTCATGGCAAACTGAGATAATAGAAGTACATACATGGGACAATTTAAAGATATTTACACAATATATGTTAATCATTGCAAACATTTAAAAATATTCTTAACTTCTACTTAGTAGGGGTTTGTTTTTATTTCTTTCATAGTTCATGAATCTCAATGGTAAATATTTTTCTAACTCTATTTGAATGTCACTGAATATTGTATCATTCAGTGACCAGATACAATCCAACATCAGGAAGTAACTTTATTTAGAAGCATAATCTATTATTTTATTAAGCATAAAATATTATTAATGAGGAATTAAAATTCAAATAAAAATGTCTTCTAGAGCATTCTTTCTGAAGACATTTCAAGTAGAACATTAAAAGAATCACCTATGTTTCCCCGATGATTGCTCTAATTTTTCCTACATCACAGATAAGCAATTTATTCCTACAGTTTCTTCCTGGGAAGCAGTGGAGCAAGGCATCAGTCTTGCACCTGCTCCTCATTAGTGTTTTGCTCCAGGTGTTTGCTCATGCTATTTCTCCCGTCCCATAAAGTGGGCAGATTGAGAAGACCCAAGAAAATCTTTGGGTATTCTGATACTAAAAACTAACTTATTCCCTTCTGCTTTACAGGTAATTCATTTTTAATACTTCTTGTGAAAAAGTGGTATTAAATTTGACTGATATAGCAGAGGAATGCTGTTCTGGGCTGATGGTTGTGAGCCAGACAGAGGCTCTTTAGGAGAACTCAGCATGGCTTCCTGAAGTTTTGCTTCTTGTTTATTCTAAACTCCCTGTGAGGGATTGTCTTCCCCAGTTTAGACTCATCCCTAAGTCTTACCACTTGCAATGACTGACAGTCTTAAATATTCAACGGAGGACTTTGTATAACATTATTTTGTTTCAGGAATACTTTCTATGCACTGGAGTTAATAGGACAACTCTTTTTTTTTTTTTTAATAAAAATCTCTTAGAAATATCATGTACTAGTTACTGCTCTTTGCTATAAAAAACTACGTGTGTGCCCATTTGGAAATGATAAAACAAGATACACACAGTGCTATTGCACAGACAAATTGTTTTTCACTAAAAACATTAGCTTTTATTTATTTATTTACTTCTCTATTTTAGCTGTTATGGGACTGATCCCAAGGCCATATGCCAAAAATGTAAAGCTCTATACCTACCCAGACATATATTAAATGGTTTTATTTGTTTGTTTCTATTTTTATTATAGTATCATTGACATTTGAAATTGTTTTAATGAATTTCATGGATAAAAGTATGATGGTGACTGCAGAGGAATTTTTAAAAGACTATTTTAATTGGAGGAAATAACAAAGAAACTAATGTAGATTATAACTATTGACAAAATAAGGTTCTCTTAATTAAGATAAAAATCACAGTAGTCAAAGTAATATGGAAATATATGTGTATCAACATACACACACAGAGATATAATCACAGAGATCCTACTATTAATAGTGTCTGCTGAAGCATTGCATAAACAACACGCTTCAAGGTTAATCTCATTATAAAGTCTTGTTTTCTTATCTGATAAGATAACAACACAGAAAAATAAGGTTATCCATGGTCAAAACTTATCAGTGGTGAATCTATGGTTTTTGAATCCTTTCAATTGTGCAGTGTTGGGTTTTTTTTCTTAACAACCTCCCATAACCCCTTAAGAACAATTTCAGGTGAATTTTATTCATTTCTAATGTCTTATCAATATAATTTAAAAATTTTCAACAAATGGTGATCTTAGAGTCTAATAAAATGGCTCAGAAGCTAAGAGTATTTGCTGTGAAAGGAGGAAGAACCTGAGTTTAAGTTCTCAGAGACAACATAAGGCATGGAAACCTGAACCTGCAAACTCAGTGTTATAGAGCATCACTAGGGCCAGCTGGTTTCCCACCTAACTCCAGGTTTAGAGGAACACTATCTAAAGAGAATATGATATAGACTGATAAAGCACGACACTCACTATCCTCTCTCTACTTGCGACACACACACACACACACACAGACACACACACACACACAGCACATAAATATATCCCCCCCACACACAAAATAAAAATGCAAACAAAACACAAGACTCAGGTGAATAGAATATCAGAAAGTTTCCAAACTAAAGCCTTTGTAATCATTCTGTTGTTGGTCAACAGGTTTTGGATATGCTCTCAGGATCACAAGCAACTACTTAGTTTCATAAAATTAAATAATTGTCCTCTGTCCCAGTTTCCTGGTAAGTGAAGATTTACATGGGACATGCCCCTTGGGCTAGTATGCAGATATAAGTGAGTATATACCATTTCATTTGACTCTTTCTGCTTCTGGGTGAACTCACTCATTATGATCATTTCTAGTTCAATCCATTTATCCACAAATTTAGGGAATTGCTTGTTTTTAATAGCTGAGTAGTATTCCATAGTGTATATGTACCACAGTTTCTTTATCCATTCTTCTACTGAGGTACATTTAGGCTGTTTCCATGTTCTGGCTATTATGAATAAGGCTGCTGTGAATGTGGTTGAACAAACCTTCTTGTTGCATGGTGGATCATTTTCTGGGTATATTCCAAGGAGTGGAATAGCTGGGTCATGAAAGCCTTCATTTACCAGGAAACTGGGACAGAGGGGAGGACATCCTATTGGGACTCTAGAGGAGAGAAGCATGGGAGAATAGCAAAGTAGAAGGATCCAGAGGGTCCTGGAAACCCACAAGAAGAACATTATGATAGGCAGATTTGGGCCCAGGAGTCCCGCTCAAACTAAGGCTCCAGCCAAGGAAAATACAGGCCGTAAACTTCAAACCCCTACCCAGAGCTAGCCAATGGACAGGACAGTCTCCACACTTGAGTGGAGAGTGGGGTCTGACTTTCACACATACTCTGGTGACTCATATTTGACCAAGTCCCCTGGATGGGGAGACCTGGTGGCACTCAGAGGAAGGATAGCAGGTTACCAAGAAGAGACTTGATACCCTATGAGCATATAAAGGAGGAGGAAGTCCCCTTCAGGCATAGTCATAGAGGAGGGGAGTAAGGGGAAATGGGAGGGAGGGAGGAATGGGAGGATACAAGGGATGGGATAACCATTGAGATGTAACAAGAATAAATTAATAAAATAAAATTTAAAAATTAAAAAAAGAAAAGCAAAACCATATAACCAATTTCTTAGAACACAGTTAAATGCTAGAGCTTAAGTAGCAATTGTGTTGAAATGTGAAATGCTCAAAATATTAATTCCTGAGATACAAATAGTCACTGTATTTTTTATCTAACAATTGGAGTAAACTATTGATGCACAAGAAAAAAATAAATACATTATTGTTTTTTCATTGTACTTATTTAGGGCTTATTAGGCAGCCTTATGGTTGACATACCATAGGTACAGCCTTTCTGTCTCTCCCAGGAAACACAATCTCATAGCAGATTTCCTTTACCGCTAGCCATGACAATCTTTTTCACTCCACATCATCAATTTTCTCTGAGTCTTAGGCCCATGAGTTGTGCTATAGATATATTCACTGGGGCTGAACAACCCACAATCACTTTGGCAAGTTGTGTTTTCCTGTACTGGTTCCCATCTGCTGCAGAGCTTCTTTGTAGACATGTCAATTTTGAAGGACTCAATGTCATGGTTGGGTGCATTCCTAGACAAAAAACTATAGGCAACTAAGGGGATGAGTCCTTAATTGATTATCCAAAACCAAGTGGTCAGCCTTTAAACCATGTATATTTAAGCAGCAGGAAAGAAGTCAGCAGCTATATTTATAAGCAGGTCTCTCTGTGTGTGTAGATATGTGTGTATACATGTGTGCATGTGTGAAATAATAATCACCAACAAGTAAGGGTCCCTGAATTTGAAAGGGAATAAAGGTAGAGGTTAGGCTTTAGAGGCAGAGGAAACATGAAGGATTGGAGGGAGGAATATATAGTGTTGGACTTTTGTGATTATATCTTAAATTAAAATAAAGAATATTAGGAAATGAAAATGAATGAGAGTCAACCATATTAAAAGATTCTTCACAGCAAGTAGAGGAACTGAGTGAAGGGCCAGCCTAGAAATGGAAGAAAATATTTATAAATACATGTGGAATTATGTATTAACATTCAAAATACTTAAGGAACCAAACACAATAGCAAGAAAAGAAACAATTGATCAAGAAATGGGCAAGGACATGAAAATATATATCTCTGAACAGACAGAATAGCAAACTGAGAAAAAACGTTCAATGTCAGTAATAATCAAGAAATTGAAATTTATTTTTCCCAAAAGACAGGTTGCAATAAGTATCAGCAAGGATATAGAGGCAAAAGAACACCTGCCCTGGTGAGTTCCAGTTTTCCATAACAATCACAGCATACAGAAGGTGTAGCCTATGATCAAGTAGTCTCATTGCTAGACTGTCGCTGAAGGAGCACATGGCTGGATCAGGTGAAGCAAGGTACTGTTCTAATAACACAAAAAGCAAAGTGGAAGAAGAAAGTCATGGTCCTGCAGCCATCTAAAATCTTAATGACAGTCCATAAATGGCCTACATCATGTCCAGGAAAATTTTACCCCAAGCATCTGAGGCCAACTTCTTTAATAGACACACTATTGCAAAGGAGGTATATATTAGTACAGCCTTTTCTGGATAAGTTATAATAGTTTCTCAGATAAGTAAAAATAGAAATGTGTACGATCCACAACTAATGAACAATTTAGCTCCAGAAAGGAACAGCTGTTCTGTTTGTGATAACACAGATGAAACTGCAGGACATTATGATTAGTGCACATAAGCCTGATTTGGTTAAATGAATGTATGGATATGGCATGACTCCACTTTTGTGGAATATTAAAAAAATAAACTCACACTATTCAAGAGTGGAATGGCTGTCTCTAAAACTATTGCTGAAATGTGCCATGGGTGAGTCACTGGTTAAAGGGCAAACTTTTGTCTAGACAGGAGGAACACATTCTGGAAATTTGGTAAAAACATTGATTACTACCAATAAAAATATACCATATGCTTGGCAATTGCTATTGGAATATATTTGAAATGTTTTCACAAAAATTATGTATTTAAGATGATGCCTCCGGTTTAACTGAGTGACTCTAAAACATATATGGCTCTATAAACATGTTACTGTATACAAAATAAAAGTATTTAACAAAAAGCTACATAAAAAGCAAATAAAAGTTTATAAGGTCCACAGTGTAGGCATTCATGAGCAGAGACCCTTTATCTGTATATAAAAGCGTTTGATATGTAAAAACAAAAAAACAACAACACACACACAAAAAAAAACCCTATGAAACTTCACTGAGATCCCATTATGTTTTCAGCATTCAAGAAGATGTACACCTATATGAAAAGCGTAAGATGTTGTTTTCCAGGTTTGTCTCACCATGTTTAAACTGTGTGAGGTGGGAGGGTTGATTTAAAAGCCTTGGACCATCTATGAGCTATGATGATTCCCTAGTGGTTGCTGTAGATGGCCACTGAATAGCTTACTGTTAAACATTCTTGAAGAGGTTGAGAAGGAGGATTGGAGCCATCTGAGTAGTCGCAGCACCACAGTCTGTCTGCAATGGACTTCTTATATTGAATCTGAACCTCTAAGGGATTTCGTTCGCATCATCACTTTCGCTCTATAGGGTTTTTTTTAGCATCTATAAACTTTTACTTAAACTTTTCTTTTAAACCACAAGCTGTGCTTACCAATGGATAGCCTCATCTGCATTAAGCTGTGCAATTTTCCCAGGTTTGTTTTTATTTGGTATAATTGCTGTTTCTGTTTTGTGTAACAAAACGACTCACGTACACCTACTTGACTGAATTGCTTCTGTTTTGTGAGATCCTCCCTGGTACTGCTTGTACCAGAGATGTTGAGATTAAAAAAGCAAAACAAGGCAAAACAGCATTTCTGGAGGCAAGATGCATCTGTAGCTGTCATGAGAACGAGGGTGGACAGAGACAACACAGGACATGGAACCTATGAATAGTGTGCAGTTCGGTTGCACTTTTTTTTTTTGCAGCCAAGCCTCACTTTGTATGTGGCTGTGCATTAGGAGATACTACATCCCAAATCTGCATCAAGAAGCCTGAAGAGTTGCTCTTGTCCTTTAGTAACCTCCACTCAAAGATGGACCTTTGATTTGCCACAGGAAAGAATTTGAGGACAAGCCAGTATGAAGGAAAGTTGAAAGAGAAATCCTTAGCATAGATTTAATCTCAGGGTTAATAAAAAGTGACACCCTTGGGTAACTGATAAAATATACAGAAGAACATGGGTTGAGGTTGGTTACTGACTGACTGTGACACTGAACATTCCCAGGAATATGCAGATGAAGCTTTTTTTTTTTTTTTTTTTTTTTAGCTTTCAGGTTGCATCTTAAAGCATTGCTATTGGTTTTGGTTTTTTTGTTTGTTTGTTTGTTTGTTTTTCAGTCCTCTTTTACGTCAGTGAAATTATGTCATGAATTCAGACCTGTTGGGTAGGATTGCGATCCACCAAAAAATGAAAGCAAGAGCCACGTGTTCCATTAGAGTATTAAATCACACATGTTACATAAAGAGAGTTTTTAGTGAGATTAATAAATAACTTCATTTTAAAGCTGGGAATGGAGAAAGTCCTTTGGCATTAAACATGAGCACCCGTTGTAACTTTCATATTATTATTTGGAATATCTATTTCCAAAATGTATATTATCTGTATTAAGTAGCCATGGAGGAAATTTTGTCAACTGTGCAGTACTTTCTGATCCTTAGTTGGTAGTAGTCTTCAACTAGACCCTTGGGAACATGGCTTATTTCCCTCCTTCCCACATACTCTTACATTTTTGTATATTTTTATTAATATTAGTATATAAAACTAAAATGTGGCATCATTAATTAGCTTTGAAACTGATTTTTCATTCCAAGTGTATTTACCCTCTTCCTAAATGTCTTTGACATGATCTTTGACAAAATTTAGGTATTTAAATATGGCTCTAAACAAACTGATTCTCCATCTGAATGTTTTTATAAGTGTAATTAATAGGTATGGAATGTCTCTTAAGCTATTCCATGACAAATTTTCCATCTATCCACACAGAAACTTTTGAGATAAAGTTTTAATACGTCATGCTAGGCTGTCTAAAACACAGAGTTGTGATTTTCCTGTCTATTAAGTCCTGAGATTAAAAATGTACAATCACACCAGTTTGCTGTGATAAATTATTCACATATGTATTATTGGTTTTCAAAAATTAAACAAGAAGAGTTATACATTTAATTTAATATACAGTATCTTTGTGCCTTAAAAGATAGACCAGACCACACTCTAATTAGATATATTCTACTAAAACCTTCTGCCAACATAACCACTATCAAGCTTATAAGTATATATGAGTTGGGGTTGAGAGAGAATCACTACTTTTGTCTAGTAATCACATGACAGTTATATACCTAATCTGACTAGGCACCTTTCTTGCTACAGTGGATAACATGACAGAATTGAGAATTTGTGGCCATGTAACATTTAATTAATTCTATATTGGAAGAAAAGAAGCAGTAAATAATACATTCTACAGTATTCAGTGAAGAATGCTATGAAGGCAATATAAATGAAGTCCTATAGACTATTGTTTTGAATAGTACTTTTTATTACTATCCTTTGGAGGGAACATAAGGCTAGAATTAACCTCTGGATTAAAGGAATGTGGAAAGAGCTCAATTAAGTTTAAAAAGAGATTATGTATACCAAATAAACATCAAATTTCTGATGATAATGTCTCTAATACATTCAAATTTCTCTCAGACTTCTATTCTTTTTTCTTATTTTATAAACAAAAAAGGAAAAAAGTTTAATGACTTGCTCACAACTCTTTTGGGTAGCAAAGAAAGGATTTAAAACCACTCTGTTTTAGTCAGCTTTCTATTACTATGACCAAATGTCCAAGAAAAATCTACTAGGAATAGGGAATGGCTTATTTTGGCTCATGTCTTCCGAGAAAACTGAGTGTTGCTCACTTCATGGACAAAGTATAAAGAGAAGGGAGAGACTGGTGTACTGATATTGGCATCACCCTTGTTACCATAATGATAGGTAACAAAGTTGTCATCTTGATTAGATCAGAATCAATTAAGAGATGTGTACCTAGGCAGATCTGTGAAAATATTAGCTAGAAAGATAAACAGAGGAAGAAGCACCTCACCCAGATGGGTTTCAACATACTACCATTTGCAGTGATAAAGAGATCTGAGAATAAAGAAAGCTACTTCTGCGTTCTCATCTATCCTCCTTGCTGGTGATTGCATCTAGTCCATGGATGGCAATGCTGCTTATTGTGTGATGGTACTCCTGGGAGATGTGAGCAAACATCTTACACCCCACATAGGAAGCCAGAGAAAATAGAAATGAGGCAATGGGATGATTAGGGTTACTTAAAAAAAAAACAAAGGTGACTCAAAGCTGTAAAACTAGGGCTCACGGCCCAACTTGCAAGTGGCTCAAAATGTTGGCTATTATCTTTTCTAGGTACCTCATATACTCTAAGTCTCTTCTAGGCAGTTTGACTAATATGCTTTTGCTGGGAACCTCATCTGCTCTGGGAGTGTTTCTAAGCAATCATTAGTCCTTTTATATGCTTGTAGATAAAGAGGCCCAGTGGCTCTGGTCAGTTTCAGGTACTTTCTGCAGCAATTAAATTATATGCTTCTTGAGCTTTAAGAGCTTATGTTCAGGATGGAATGTTTCACCCCCTCTTATATCAACCTGTGTCTCAACAAGCTTTGTCTCTAGTACGGCTGCTGCTAGTAGTCTCATACTACTGCTGCTATACTTTACTGACATCAGAATCTGGTTTCTTTGGCCTTTGGATATGAATGAAAGAAGTGCAATATTTATTATGTCTGTTTGGATCTGGAGACAACACACTTCTTACCTGTTTTTCTGTGAAAGCCAAATACCAAGTGACTTGGAAAACCACTTATTTCGACTGGGACTCAGAAAATGAGAAGGCGATACATCAGGTCTAGGTTGTTACTTCAGGCTATTTTTCCACTTGAAACACATGGTATAGCATCTCTAATGGTACTCAAGGCTTCAAAGTAGGATAAAAAAGCTGTTTATGCATTTAGGTGGGATCTCATATTTTATTAATAGTTAAGGCCACTGAGATTTCGAGGCAAGGCCCTGCTGCCATCTTCAGACAATTATTCTTTCATCAAGAGACATTCTTGGTCTCCTACTGAGCCTTATCGAAACTGAACTTTGGATAATAGAGTAACAGGTTATCATGTGAGCTGATCTGGGTGTTTTCTGGTCCATCATACCATAATCTTGACTATGAAGAGCAACAATCCATTATCAAATGGAATATATATAAAGAGATATTGAAGAAGCACATCAAGTTGCATAGAGAAGTTGCCCATTGCCTCTCGTGCCTACTTTTGTTACAGTGCCTTCTTTTCCCAAGCATATCTTTTGGGGTGTGTCCAATATCAGTTGATTTAGGAAGCAAAGACTTGTGCCTTCCTTATACAATGGCTTTTCAATCTATACATGTACACCCCAAAAAGTGTCCACCTATAGTATTCCAACTTTTTTTTTTGTGTGTGTGATACAAGCCTAAATGACAATGAGAAAGGTAAATCTTTAAAGTGGACAAAAATTCAGACAGTGCACATGGTAATGTTGATGGTTAGTTTTAGGTCAATTTCACACACCATAGGTCATTTTGAAGTCAATCTTAATTGAGAAAATGTTTCTATATGGTTGGCCTATTGCCAAGTCTTTTGTTGGTTTGTTTTTTCTTTTAAATGTTTATTTTTAATTTGTTCATCTTACATCTCATTTCGATTGTAGCCTTCTCCTTGTCGCCTCTTGACCCCACCTTCCCTCCGTCATAGCCTCTCCTTTATCCCCTGTTCCTCAGAAAGGGGAGTCCTCCTCCCCTAACAGATGATCTCAGTCTTTCAAGTCTCATCTGGACTGCCTGTATCCTCTTCCTCTATGGCCTGTCAATGCTGTCTCACCATGGGGAAGTGATCAACGTCTGGGTCAGAGTCCATGCATTTTCTTGATTAATAGTTGATGTGGAGGAGACCAACACATTGTGAGAATGACACTCATGGCTGTTTGTCATGGGTACTATAAGAAAGCAAAATCAGATTGAGCCAACGGGCAGCTCAGGCTTCCTGCAGGTTCACTAGTAAGGGGAGCGAGGGCTGTCTGTGACATGGACTCTGTTGCCTCCTTTTTGATCACTTCCCTTTTGTGTGACTGCCTTTCCAGGACACAGGAGAAGAGGACAAGCTCAGTCCTGATGCGACTTGATGAACTGAGGTGAGTGGATAAGGGCATCAACTTTTCTGAAGAATTGAGGAGAGAGGATGGGGAGGGGGAGTGGGTTGGGAGGAGAGCAGAAAGGAGGCTACAACTGGGATGTAAAGTGAATGAATAAATTAATTAATTTAAGAAAAGAAAGCAAACTGAGCATGTCAGGAGGAGGATGCCAGTATTTAGAATTCTTTTATGACCTCTGTACCACATTCTGCACTACCTTGCATTTCTGCCCTGAATTCTCCTCATGCTGAACTTAAAACTATATGTCAAATAAATACTTTCCCTCCCAAGTTACTTCTGGTGTTTTTATGACACCATGATGTTTTATCACAGCAATAGGAATACTATAATAGAAATGTCTTTTTGTTTGGAAAAAAATGTCCAAATGTGTGAATCTATGCTAAATCGCTGTAGTCTTATATAATATAATTATTTATGAAGAATATGTGGGAAAACACCTTGGCTAACATTAATGTATATATTGTACCTCATATATGCCTGGTTGTATATGAAGAACAAAAGAGGATGTAGAATCTCTTGGTAGAGGTGTGAATGGTTGTGAAATGCCTCATGGGTGCTGAGTATCAAATCCAGGTCCTCAGCAAGGGCAATATGTGCTCCTAAATGCTGAGCCATCTCTCCAGCCCTATCTCCTACTTACTTTTCATCTACTTGATAGCAGTTTTCATGTAGATGATACACTTGAGTGAAATCCAGTTGATATTCACTTCCATTCACGAATACTTTTAGTGTTGTATGTTATCTTGAATGCCATAACAAAACATAAATAATATTGCTAAGTTTTATTCTCCATGATATTCTAGGTTTATTATTTAGTTTTATAACTATCTATGACCTGTTTTAAGGAAACATTTTTGAAAGATGTGCGGCCTACTATAGTGTACTTTTTAAATAGCCTGAATCTTGTCTTCCTACCCCTATTACCATTGGCCGTTTGGGTATCAGACAACTTCTCTGTTTTCTATTTTTACCTTGAGATATTTCAGTATTCTTTCATAAAGCACATGATTTACTTGGTGTAGTTTTATGCTTATGTTTCAAATCGGGCTGTATTCAATTCTCTAAGTTTTCTCACCTTTAAATTGTAACATTTTATTAGATATTCTATTCTTCACTTCAAGTTTTCTGTGGAACTTAATGATGAGTTCATCAATGAATAAAAAATAAATAAATGAAGATTTTGACTAGGATTTCAATTCATCTATAAATAAAGTGGGACAGACTGGGATTTTGAAATTTTTGTGTGGGTTTTTTTTTAGCATGAGGTATAAGTTTTATAATATTTATGTATAAAAATTTTAAAAAATTTTTAATTCTTTTATTTATGTGTTTGTATGAATAGATTCCACATGTATTTAATTTTTGAGAAGGGGTCTAATCAAAATGGTATTTGAATTATATTCAAATTTATTTTGCTGATTAGAAAAGGATTGACTTTTATAAATATTTTTTGCTATTCATTATGTATATGTGTCTATAAGGCCCGTGTAAAGACCTGTACATACAAGAAAAGCTTGGTAGATTTTCACGAGATATAGATACAATTATTTTTAAACTCACTACTGTGGTGTCTGAGAACAGAACTCTAGTCTTTAGCAAGAGCTTTGAGCACTCTAACTACACAAGATCAGCTTCTGTAAATTAACTAACATTGTATTCTCCAACTTTAATAGACTCATTTGATTGAATTCAAATTTTTTTAAATTTTTTGAGTTTCAACATAAATGTGAATTTCATCTGAAGACAAATAAAATTTTACCTCTTCTTTCCCATTTCAGGAGATGTGTTATGTCTTCTTGTATTGCATAATTAAGACTCTTTTGAGCCTAGACACAGTGAGAGGGATATCTTCGTCTTTTCTTGGTTTTGGTCAGAAAGATTGACATTTCTTAGTAAATGTGATGCTAGCTTCAGATTGCTTGAAGCTATTCTCCTGAGCATTGTGGAAACTCCATTCTCCTTCTTTTTTATTATGCATATAGATTTTGTCAAGTATGCTTCTACATTTATTGATATAATCATGTAGTTTTTTCCTCTGTAATTTTCTGACATACTGAGTTAAATGATTTTCAAACACTGGACCAAACTTGCATGTATAAACCCTTTCTATTTTGCTTGTGTAATATACTTTTCCTGAACTGTTGGATGTGTTTTTGTAACAGCAGATTGAGAATAGCAACCTGCCGCTATTTTTGTAGACTCAGTTTATAAGTTTTTGGACTAGGACTATGAGGGTTTCATAGAGAGGCTTTTACTTATCAACACTTTGGGTCTTGGATGGGCATAATTCCCAAAGTGTAGCTACATTTAGGAAGCTCACAAGACAGTAGGTTTCCATTTGTATTTTTAAAATATACTTAATATTAGTTGTCCCTCCCACTACCCTTTTCCATCTCTTTCCCTACTGACATCAGTTTCCCCTTTATTCTCATTTTCCCTTCACACCATATTTGTTCTAATACTCCCTTCCTGAAGATTTTTCACCATCTCATTTCTCTTTGTACTTTCCTGTGTTCTACAACTAGTCCAAGTTAAATAAATCAATCTAAAGATTTGCAGCTAAGTTGTACACATGCTTGAATATATTGGGGGTTTATATTTCTTGGTCTGGGTTACCTCACTCAGTTTCCTAGCTCTATCAGTCTGACTGCAAATTTAATAATTTTAACTTTTTACAAGCAAATAAATTCCCACTGAATATAATAAGTACTTCTTCCCTCAGGGTCATGTACCTTCGTGAATGAGAAAGCAGGAAGATATTAAGAGTCAGTGGTCAGGGATGATTGGACATGAAAAGACTGCTGCACACACAACCTCAGAACAGCTGTGGGTGCCTGGAAAAGACCTAGGGTTATCATACCAGTTGACCTTCTGGTATGAAGGAATCAGAGTTTCACAAGCCCCACCATGCCAAATGAGGATTTGTTGACTATGGATGACTTCTAGACAGAGGAAAGTCAGTTACCTTTCAGGGTATGAATCCTTGTCAATTGACCTATTGTTGCCCCAGTGGATTCCCCAATACACATGAGTAACTACTGAAGGTACAAATACAACATTAAAAGAATAAATAAATAAAGAGCACATAAATTTTTTAGAGGGTTGGAATGAGGATAGATTTGGTAGAAGTAAATTGTGAGGAGTTTGGAGTTAATATAATCAAAATACATTTAAATATATATATATATATATATATATATATATATATATTTCAAAGTAAGTGGCACATGTTTTTAATCTCAGCACTGGGGAGGCAGAGGCAGGCCGATTGCTGTGAGTTCAAGGCCAGCCTGGTCTACAAAGTAAGTCCAGCATAGCTAAGGCTACACAGAGAAACTCTGTCTTGAAAAACCAACCATCAAACAAACAAACAAGGAAAAACTGAAAAAGTGATATGATTATATATTGGTGATAAAGAGAAATGAATTACAAAGGTTAATATGTATAGGTTTTAGAGTGTCAAACTGTGTAACTAGAAGAGAAGATTTACAAAAATAGTAGATAAGATTTGCTGATGTCATCAATTTTTAGTTAATTCTATTGGAGAAAATAGGGTAGAAAACTGCCATGATTGTCAAAAAACATTTGAGGCAAATATATTCTTCTCTTCCATAAAATTTGTAAGTAACTGTGGCAGTTTATGCTTTCTTTTTGCAATACAAATTCAGAATCAGAAATTCTAAACTATTTATAATTTATTTAAATGGTGTAATGGTAGGCTAAATATCTTCCTGTGGTTTTGATAGCAAAATTCTCTCACAATTTTTTTTTGTATTTTCTATATTTCACAAATCTATAGAGGGTGTGCTACATATAGACAAATTTTACATCTAATAATATTTGTTAATTTATAGAATATAAATTGGCTTTGTTGATGTTTAGGAAGAAGATTGTAAGATAATAATTGCTGTAAATATATGCTCTGGCATATAGAGTATAAAGTTCATATTTTTACCTGTGATTTTATATCTGTAAGAAAAAGCATATGAAAGTTGTATCAAATAAAGGTAAGTTTGATATAATTGATCTTATTTTTATGACTATTATAATAGGGCAGGTGTTCTGTTCTTAAAAATTTGGAAACATTTCAAGATATAAAGTACAAAGACCAGCGTCTTTTTCATAGATCAGTGAGTAGTGTTAACAGTGCCCCTGTTTCTGAGAAGACAGATGCTGAGGTGCACAGGCAGAAATGCAGTGGATAAGTGGAAGATGTCATACAGCTGACTGGATATCAGTGACATGAAACTGGCATATAGGAGCTTTATATTTCACTTGTAATCATAAGTAAAATAGAATATTTAGATAATATTAAGACTAGTTATAAATATAAATGCATGCATTAATCTATAGCATATATGTCTACACTGAGCTATTGAGTTAAGGAAATGCACAGAACCTAGATTTTGTAAGATCAAGAGTGAAACCATGACATTCTGTAAGCATGACTAGATTATATTTAATCTTTTAGCTCAGAAATAGCTTTTGAAATATCAGTTGGGTTTTTTTTTTTACTTAGAACTCTGCTATTTAAAATCTTTAGGATAAGGCAGTGATTGAAATGCGTGAATCAAATACCTACCTTGCTTGATTAAAATCTAGAGATTATACCCAATGGGACTGCTGTTGACTAGTGCTCTCATATCATCTATGGTTATAAACATGAAGTTTTAACCTTGAAGCTGGCAAATAAGAACTATTTTTCTTCCATTTAAGAAAAATTGAATATGTGGCCTCACATGCTTTTAAACTTCAGATTTCCATCTGTGTTCGGAACCTTCAACTTCATTTACATTCAAAATTGTGTGATAATTCACGTATAACCCTCAATCAGTCAAAACTCAGTTCAAATTGAAGCTTCAATATTTGTCCTATTAATGGTTACTGACTTATCTTTATGCAAATGCATTATTTTAAACACACAAATGTTCCGAGGTTTTTAAAAATGTAACTTACACATTTGAACGTTTTAACAATCATATTTGTAGTTATTTTTGAAACCTCAGCATTAATGAGCATAATCAAATAGTCAAATAAGGGAAAGAGAAAGCTACCAGGGCTGTGCTCTGACAATGAAAATACTTATCAGAGAAACTCTGCCTGGCAGGCTGAAAATGACCTTGTTTATTTAAAAAGAATTATAATTCTGACAGAGATAGCTTATCTAAAGTGAGTAGAATTTGACAGAATATTGCTTTTAATCGCAATGTAATGAACAGGAATCACATTGTGCACTTCTAAAGGAAAGAAGCTGTGTTCTAGCGAAGTTACATCAGAGCAGAGAAGCTTCCAGCAGGGAGATGACACCATCTGAGAAGAAGGAGAGTTATAAAAAACTCGGTCTAATGACAACCATTTTTCTCAGCCTAGAAATATGATTGGAAATGTGAAACAATAGGAGTTTTGAATGCAATTGTATTGGCAAATATCACCGCTATTTTCTTCTCAGTCTATCATGTATTTTTTGATAAGTAGACAGACATTGATTATTTTCACAACAGTTTAGATGTACATAGCTATATATTTATTTTCATAGTTTTATTTCACTGATCAAAAGGCACAGGTGTAGGTATACAGTCCTAAAGATATATTTAAAGGAAATGACTTAAAAAGTCAAAAGCCCCAGAAAGGAACTGACATTGATAAATTCAAAGTATGTAAATGAAGGGAAAATTAAGACAAATGCATACTGAGAAATGTAAATATGCGTGAGAGGGGTTGGTACTCACATAAAGGTGACACTCATTTTCAGATTTTGAAACTGAGGTAGACTACATGTATGTTGCTGTTTACAAATGGTCATCTATAAGTTAGTAACTTATAGCCCTTTAGGCGGGTCATAGTGCAAGGTGATCTGTGCAACTCTGAAGATGTGTACTGTTAAAAAAGGCATTAAATGATATGGCTAATGTGGGAGCCTAAACGTTCTCTACAGAACAATGGGTTAATGCATGGTCCCTAGGGAAATGTTTGTAGGAAGAGGTGGAACTCTTAAGAGTGGATCTTTAGGCCGTAAGAGACATGTGCTTTTCTCTTCCTTCACACCCTAGTCATGGGTTACAAGCTCTTCTTCTGCCATTTCTTCTGCGCTGATGTTTCTCATGCACAGCAACGGTCATTTAATTATGGTCTAAAACCTCTAGAATTGTTCACCAAGTAAAACTTTCTGGTAGATGATATATATGAGATATGTGTTCAAGGCATTGAAATTTAGTAAAGGTTATTGTCTTGGTCAGTGTTCTGTTGCTGTGGAGAGACACCATGACAACTCTAATAAAAGAAAAAGTGTCCTGGCTAGCATCTTACTTGACACAAGCTACAGTTATCAGAGAGGAGTTAGCCTCAGTTGAGAAAATGCTTCAATAAGATCAGGATGTAGGCAACCCTGTGGGGCATTTTCTTAAGTAGTGATTTATAGGGGAGGGCCCACATCACTATGAGTAGTGCCATCACTGGTGGTCCAGTGTTCTATAAGAAAGCCGGCTGAGCAAATATGAGGAGAAAGCTAGTAAGCAACACCCCTCCATGGCCTCTGCATCAGCTTCTTTCTTCTGGGTCCCTGGCCTACTTGAGTCTCTGTCCTGCCTTCCTTTGATAAATAAATATGATGTGGAAGCATAAGCTGAATGTGCCATTTCCTCCCTAAGTTGCTTAGGTAATTGGGTTTCATCATAGCAAAAGTGACCGTAACTGAAATAGAGAACATTTAATTGGGGGCTTGCCTACAGGTTCAGAGGTTTAGTCCATTATCGTCATGATGAACAGCATGGAGGCACATAGACAAACATGTTGCTGGAAAAGTAGAGGAGAGTTCTGCATCTGGATCTCCATGGAGCAGAAAGAAAGAGACATTGGGCCTGCCTCATGCCCTTGAGAGCCTCAAAGTCCACTTCTAGTGACACACCACCTCCAAGGAACCTACACCTACTAATTCTTCTCAAGTAGTGCTACTCCCTGATGATGATGCATTTAAATATAGGTTCATAGGAAGGGCATTCTTACATAAATCATCACAATTACTTTCTTGTTTTCAACAGAAAATAATATATATATATATATTTATATATTTATATATATTCTGATCACAGTTTTCCATACAAGGAGATGAACTTCAAGGTCATTTCAAGCCATATAATTACATGTATTCTTTTTTCTGTCCCTAGAAAACAAACAGGCAAAAAAATCAGAGAATAAAAGAATAACATATAATCACAGAAATGTGTGTACATACACATATCTCAAAATCCATAAAAAGAGAAAATATGAAATCATAGTATACAAGAAAAGGACCAATAATGTTAAGAAACACTCAAATTTTTATAAGTAAATACACCACAACCACTTAGCCTCGATGTTGGACCAGAAAAATTAGTTTCATAAGGAAAATCTTATAGGCCTTTAAAATAATTTCAGTTAGGCTAATAAACATGTTGTGAGGCAGGTCAGATGTGTGTCCTGTTATAGAGCTTTAATTCATTAGTTAATTGTTTGAATGAAGGTGGATGCATAGAAAGATAACACAATTACTGTTAAGTGTTTCTGTTCTTAAGGAAAAATATGGGAGTCCCAGAACATTTTAGGGAATCCTTTGAAGCTATCTATGATGGATGTAAGTCCAAATGTATGTATGTTTCATTAGTTGCTTTTAAAACTACTGACGTGGCAGTTTAACTCTTAAAAACAATAAAATGGAAGCATAAATAGTGAAAAAAGAAAGAAAGTAAAAATACATCACCAACAGTTCCATTGAGTTTGTTTTGTATTGGCCCTCTAAGGATGGGCACAAGACATCTCTTAAGTATGGTTTGTATATACAGTGAGGCTTCATGAAGAATTAATTTTTTATTTTAATGAGAATTTCAGTTGAGGATAGCTTCTGGGTTAGAAATATGGACTTATGTCCACCACCCCTTAGAGCACTGGGACCCTATCTAGCTTGGAACTGTTCAGGTCCTGTGCATGTTGTCACTCTATGTGATTTCATAAATACTTAGACTTGTCCCTTTGTATATGGAGGGCAATTTTCTTGACATATTCCAACTTTTTGGCTATAACAATATTTCTGTGTTTTCTACAGAACTCCCTAAACTCTGAGGAAAATGGTTTGATGGAGATCTCATTTAGGACTGAGGTTTCATGGTCTCTCACACTGAACATTGTCCTACTGTGCAGATCCTGGTATTCGTTCCCATCTCATGCCTAAGAAAGGATCTCTGATGATGGGTGAATAGCACATTGGTCTATGGGTACAATAGAATGTTGTTATGAGTCATTTTCTTGCTATGTTCCTTTTTAAGAGAGTATTTGTTTTTTCCCAGGTTCCTGGCCTTATCTAAGCTCAGGTTCTTGGCCACTTGATTAGTGTTAGGCATGAAATCCATCACATGGAGTGGACCTTAAATTCAATCCGATAGTGGTTGGTTACTTCCACAACTTTTGTGCCACTATTTCACCAGTGTATCTTGGAGGCCAACCATAATTAAAGATCAAAGGGTCTGTAGCCATCTTGGTGCTTACTTTTCTCCTCTGATATACCTTCTAGGACCACGAACACTAGTCAGTGTGGATTAGGACTTTAGGTATGTACCATCTCAACTTCTCAACATTCAATGAATTATGCAAATATTGTTTTTAGCATAAGGCTTTTACTATCAGTTTGTGGAGGCTATTTGGCAATAGGCTAAATTGTTATGAGAATTTCATAGGTTTAGCCAATGTCTTAATTAGATGTAACCTATCCATGGCACTAGCATTTTCATTTAGTGATGAGAGATGGTCTGGTGAAGCTTTATTTCCTTATTATGTGGTGATTTGTTTTAGATTTTTCATGCGTATAATTTAAGAAGCTTCCCAATAGGATGTCCTCCCCTCGGTCCCAGTTTCCTGGTAAGGGAAGGCTTTCATGGGACATGTCCATTGGGCTAGTATGCAGATATAAGTGAGTATATACCATTTGAGTCTTTCTGCTTCTGGGTTAACTCACTCATTATGATCATCTCTAGCTCAATCCATTTATCCACAAATTTCGGGAATTCCTTGTTTTTAATAGCTGAGTAGTATTCCATAGTGTATATGTACCACAGTTTCTTTATCCATTCTTCTACTGAGGGACATTTAGGCTGTTTCCATGATCTGGCTATTATGAATAAGGCTGCTATGAACATGGTTGAGCAAATTTTCTTGCTGTGTGCTGGTGCATCTTCTGGGTATATTCCAATGTAGCTGTCCCTAGCTGCCAGGCACATTTTTGAGGTTAGCTAGAACTGTATTCCTAGTTAGCAAAATAACTTGATTCATAGCCTACCACCCTATTCTACCATCTGCCCCCCTGTAGGAGATAATTATCTTTAAAAACTGACTCTGAGAAACATGTTGATGTCACAGTTTGGCTCCCCAATCCACTATGTCCCTGACCATGGTAAGTCTTGGAGTGTTACTTTCAATAAACCATGCATATCTAACTGAGAAAAAAAAATAATTTAAGAAGCTTCTACAGTCGATGTTTCCGTGAGATCCACAAATGTATCTTCATTTTAGCTGTACTTCCCACTATTTTCTCTCATTTAACCTCTTATTCTTTCTCCTCCCCTTTTGATCTACATTGATGGGTTGCAGAGATGAATAGAGGTGACTAGGAGAAAAGGGCCAAGTCCCTTCCAGATGTGGTTCCTGGAGTTGTAGGTATAAAATGTTTATCGATATAAGGGCAGAGAGGAAGGCAGACTGAGAGAATACATAGGAAGTAGAAAAGCTGGGTCTTTCACAAGGTTAAACAAAGTACCCACAGAGACAGAGTGGCACGGCAGGCCCCTTCAAATGGTATTATACAGGATTGGGCGTAAAATTTGAGAATTTAATGGAGTTTAAAAATTGCCTACGTCACTCCTAGCCGGTGTGGCTACTCTAATGGTTACTTTCAACTGACTGTGTAAGCAAAATCTGGGTTTATGAGAGAAGAAAAGATTCTGCTTGACAATACCAGTTTTTCCTCATCATCTCCAGGCTTCTGGTGTGCAAGCAGGTGGCTTCTACAATCATTGGGACAAGTCCTTTTAATAAGTTTCACACAAAACAAACATATATGTACACACTGTTTATCTACCTGTTGTATGAGAGATTTTCCTTAGAGAGACAACACACACAGACACACACACACACACACACACACACACACACATACAGAGTTAGTGAATTCACAACAGTTAGTGAATTCACAAAAGAGCAAGTACAACAGACACTATCAAATTTTCATTAGGTGAAAAATGAGGTTTCTTTGGGGATACCTTACAGGAATATGGCAAGGTCTTACTTATAGAACCAGAAACGACACAGAGGCAGTTGTATCAACAAAGCCCTCCTTAACATGGATAGCAGCTGACAAAAATTAAGAAACCTGGAGAGAGTGACAGAGCATACAGCCTGCAGGCATCTCAAAAGGTTAGAGTGTCTTTTCTAGGTGACTCAGCCGGTCTTTTTTATCCTAAGAAATCGGCTGGCCTCTACTTCTTTCAGGCTGCTGGGCCCTTTATATCTTCAGTGCTAAGGTTTTAATCTCAAACAAATTGCTAAATAGTTGCTTCTCAGGAATAACTTACACCCTCGATCAATATAAAACTTGTCTCACTAGAAAAATTAGCACAGAAACATAAATATATAAGACATATTCAATGGAATGAAAGGCAAAACTATATATGCAGGTAACATAATCTTCTATACAGAGGATTTTAAGAATCCATGAAAACAATTTGACCAATAATTTTGGTATGATTGAGGAATATATTAGAAAAGAACTTAGTGTGTACTTTCAAAGGAAATTTCAATTATTGAGAAAAATAAACCTACAACAGCATTAAAAAAAAAATTGAGCACTTAAGCTTAAAATTTAGCCAAATAGATATAAAACATTATTGAAAACTAGAAAAGAGACTTTAAAGAAATAAATTTGTATGTAAATGAAGCAACATTTTATATTCATGGATTGGAAGACTTAATATTGTTAAAATGATGGCTTTCCCACACTCATCTTAAGAGTTCATGAAATATCCCACAGTATCGGTTGATTGCTGCATTTGACCTTGATATTACTTTAACTCTAAGACTATTCTATAATATTTTTCAATTATAAAATAAATGTGTTAATCAGTATGTAAATATCTACAACTGCAGGTGTGTTTGAGTAGACTGCTTATTTTTTACATTCAGGTAACACAGCAGCTTGTTGTTTCAAATTACATTGGCATATGATCTATAGTCTTTGCTGTGGGATTTCAAAAAATAAGGTTTTCTTCATGTTGCTCATACTTTCCAAATTTGTTTTAAAAAATCCAAATAAGCTAATTATACTATTTATAATTGGCAGATATCTTTGATTTTGAATTTACATAAGGATTTTTTGGGTTGCTTCATATAGTGATACTTTAGAACTAGTAAATTAGTTACATTAAAAATATTTCATTTTGTATAACTATTATAGAGACTGGACATTAAAACACTATTTGTTTTAGGTCTTATTACTGATATCTGATTACCTAGCAATAGCAGGTAGAAAAATTCCGGAGAAAGAAATTCTCTTTAGAAGTTGCATGAGCCGTCCATTGGCTACATCTGAACATGGTGTCTAGGTCCTCTGCTTGCAATGTTCTTGATTGCTCATTCTCCACAATAGGGTCTGGGGACAGGGGACTGCCTCTGCCAAAAACTCTGGTGCCTGTGATCAGATCACTGCCCCTTAGCAGAGAGGCCTGGTGCTAACACAGAGGAAGGGGATACAAGCTATCCAGATGAGACCTGATAGTCTGTAGTCAGATGGCAGGGGAGGAGGATCTCACCTGTCAGAGGTCTATTGGAAGGGAAAAGAGTGGAAAAGGCAGGGGGGAGGGAACAGCAAGATAAGAGTGAGGATATTATAATCAGAGTGTAATGTGAATAAATTATAATACCAATGAAAATACAAAATTCAAAAGATTTTGAAAGAGAAGTTACATGATTCTGGCAAAAATTTAGAAAAGTTTCGCTATCATTAAATTAATAATCCATCCCGAATCATAGAAGCAGCCTGTGACTAGTCTGTTCTTGGTCAGAGTACTTTTGGAAGTAGTATGTCTTCTATGATATCATCCTTTTAAAATATTTATTTTCCATATATTTGTGGTTCAAATGCCTTGGAGTTCAGAATATTAATCATAATGGTTTTATTTTATGTGGTTTGTATTAATCCATTTTTATGGACATACAGTTGTTAAAAATTCATGATTTGGAGCAGTGATTTATTTGGTTAATTTTCACAACAAATGAAACTAGTAGTGCTAAATGGCTGTGTGATCCTTGAGTTTTGAATCAAATCTTTCCTCACTTTCTTTCTCAACTATTCTCAATATCTCCTTTTTATTGCCTAGTCATGAGTTAATGTTCATTATCATCCACATCATAATATTTATTTAAGTTGCACTCATATTTGTAAAGTATAATATACCTGATATTCTCAGTGGAGTTTTAAAATATTGCAATGTTTCTTTTTACCATAAAAAGTAGAAAATTTAATTAACTGAATAGCCTGAAATTTATACAGGCTAAATAATCACATCTCTGATAACAACACATAGCATATATGATACTGGTCCTATGTAAATGATATGCTTTAAACATGCCTTGATATTGAAAATGACAAAAGCAATAATACTGTACTTTTAGAATGTACTCCTGTCATTATGCAGTCTATGAAGGCCAGTGTTTGCTTTAATGCCTGTGACAAGGGTTTAAGCATCAAACACATTATAACAGTTGCTTTTTCCTATACACCTGGTATACCACATTTCCAAGTTCACCTAATTAAAAGAACAGGTCCTGAAAAACTAGGTCACTTATTTCAATTTTCAATCCATCTCATTTGCAAATAAATCACAGTGATAAATTATACGGCATCTGTGTTAGAAGTGTGTTTTAAGATAGAGGTTTTAAACTACGAAACTGGGAAGTAGTACATCAGAGCAACTGGTATTTGAGAATAGCAAAAATGTGTCTGCGTGGCACATTTAAAACCATTTTTGTTACCAATTCGCTCTCACTTGATTGGTTTTCTTTGTGCAAAGGGAATAACAAAGATTTGCTTTAGATAATGTTCCAGAAGTGTCTACAAGGTTTTATTTGAAGGGTTTCTACTTTGCTCAGGTGTTTTTCATCCTTTTGAAGTCTCTCTTGTAAGTCAAATCCACTCAATACTACTGACCTTTGCCAAGGAAGAGATACTCTTATCCTTGGGGTTAGGTTGTCATAAGATATAAATGCACATAGATGATTAAAAACTAAATATCAATTCTAGATAACCAGTAAGGAAATATAAGAAGATCGAGATAAATTAGGCGCTAGAGGCTGACTGTAAGAACAAAGCAAAAACAAAACAAAACAAAAAAACAACAACAAAAAGCACAAACAACAAACAAAACAAACAAACAATCTCTGAGCTTTCTCTTATAGTATCTTTTTTGAAGAACTGTTGTGGTAATTTCCACTTCATCAGAATGCCCCTAGGAAATCACTCCAGTACCAGTGTGTGGAGACTGGGAAAAGAAGTTAAAACACTATGCTTATTATGCACCAGGCTGAGTGTTCTCACTTCACTCACATACATTATTTCAGCCTTTCAACCCCATCTCCATTGCTTCTCACAAATGAGAAAAATATAGAATTGTATCCTGAGACCAAATATCCATGAGATTTTTAAAAGAAAATCATTATGAGTGCACTTTAAGACTGAGATTTATATAAACATAGGATTTAAGCATAGGAAAAAATAGGCTAATGCAGGTTTAAGTTAATCATATTCAGTGGAATATATAATATGTGTTCCAACATCTCATAACAGTAATGGGATTCATCTACAAAACTACATATGGAACCCAAGCAAAAGTTCTTTCTCCTTTCTGCACATGCCAATCTGCTGAAACACATTTGACATGTTTTTAATTAAAATTTATAGGTGGATTATGTTGTTGTAAAATGTACAGCAAATTGCCTTACATTTATGCTATAATTTCTACTTAACTTTGAATGGATTAAGAGAAAAAAGTATAGCCAGACAGGATGCAGAGGCAGGCACATAGGAACATATGCGATTTGTTACCTACAGGAGCATTTGTGATCCATGATAGCTCTATCACCTAAAACTTGCTGGAGCAAATTTTAGTAGCAATAATGGGACCACTGTCATTTTGGCTACTTCCTAAATCTTATGGTTTTCCCTTTCTATTGCGAATAGGAGACTTTCTTTTTAAATGAAATAGGAAAACCAGCACTTGGACATAGAGTGCCCTAGGATTTACACACAGACTATAACTACATAAATTTTCTTAATTAGTTGATTTTTCATGATTTAAAATTTATTTATCAATTGGGAAATCCCTACTTTATACATACACAAACATATATAACCAAATCAAAGTAAATAATGGAATCCTTTCACATTATCTAACTCGAGACCATTTTTTCTCCTCTGTCTCAGACATCTTTTTGTGTCTTTGAAATATAGTATATACAATGTAAAAATGTAATGTATTTATTCAATAATTTTAATTCAGTTTTAAGAACTACAAATGGCAATCAAGAATTTTTATGATTTCTTTTTATTTCACAACAATATTTTTAGAGTACCAAAGCACACTTACTTATCATTTTAGAGCATATCTTGTATATTTTCAATGGAAATTCTGTTTGTAATGGTCAGTTCCACCTAGAAGTTCCATAGTTCCTTGTTGAGTCTGCTTTCTTTGGCCCCATTTCATTGTAAGGAATAAAAAGAGATGACCAGTAGAAAACTGCCAATTTTTGAAGTATAGATTCCTCAAATTTTGTTGTCCAGTGCCATGTAATTTTATTAATTTTTAAATTTAGTTTCTTGGAAATTTTGGTCTGTGGATTTGAATCACATTCACATTTTGCCAACATTTCTGAGAGCACCATTCCTACTCGCTCAATACACACACACACACACACACACACACACACACACACACACACACACACACACACTTTTTAAATTTATTTTAAACTATTAAGTCTGATTTGTGCTGCCCACATTTTGAATATTTTGATGACTTTGTGGCCTTCTACTTCAAGATGGTCAACATACCAGGGTCCCCATTAATCATCTCCTTTTAGAGTCTTGCATCAAAACCCCATAGTTAATCTCTAGTTTGATATTTATTATGTGTGACATTTCTTTTTTTGAATTTTTGGAACAATGATTATAGTTTATTCATATATGCCATATGTCCTATTCATATATGTGGCATACCTCAAGGTAGTTCACAAATGATGGACTTATATATGATAGATTATAGTCATTATGAAAGATTAAAGCATAGTTACTTTCTCAATAAATATGATGACATAATAAATCCTTGGTATAGAGTATAGAGTTAGTAGGTATTTCTTCATTATTCTACAGTAATGGTGACTCACAGCATTTCAGTGATTAATGCCTAGAGACATGTGTGTGATGCTTAATAATGGTCACATGGACATCTCTGACATAGAAATGATATGAAATTCATTTTAGAATTCTCTGAACCTCAAATCATGATTCTATACATAACTAAAGAGAGACTTAATGCCAAATATATTGATGCTTCAATATATTTCTTTATTTTAAAAAGCAGAAGAAATATGTTTGAAACAACCTAAAATTTGATATCATACTTAGAGAATGCTGCACTCCAATTTTTAAAATTTTTTATTTTTTACATATGCATTTATAGTATTACATATATTTACAATAAACTACCTATAGCAAGAAGAACCATGACACAATCAGGAATTATATAAATGTTACATTCTTAGTGTTTTGGCTATTTGTATTTGGCAGCCTTGATGAAAACATCTTTCCTAACTTGGTGCATCTAAAATTCTGAATGTAAATCAATCTCCATCACATCTTGTCATTATCAACTTAATGCATCTATCTAGACCTAAAAATATCTTAACACCTAAACAACTATGCTTCATTGTAAAACTAAGCTACCTGTTTTTAATGTTTCCATTCTTTTCAACAGAGCTCAAGGTTATGATGACAATAATTAGCTAAATTTTAAAATAAAGTCAAGGAAATCATAAAATAGCATTCACACCTGATTATTCCTAAGTCATGAAAATATAATAAAATGATTAAACAATTACATTTAACTACACACATTTATTTTGTATATCTGTCTTAAATATATGTGTTTTCTGTTTTAAAATTTTAAATCACAGTTGCTATTCCAACATCCTATTTTGCAGAACAAAGCAAAAATGTAAGCACAAATAACGTTCATCATAATTGATTTCACTTCAAACCTAGAAAAAAAAAAGATTTTTGCTTTCAGCAGGAAATCACATCTCTGTTTTGTCTTTGATCTACTTAAAACTCCTAGAAAAACTTGTGGGTCCAAACAGCAGGTCAGAAAGATTGTCTGAGAAATTAACAGTTGCAAGGAATTTTTGCATAAGGAACAGCTTAAGAGGCCTTGTACCCAGTGTTTCCTTTTTCTAGAAGGTGAAATAATCTGATATTAACAGCTTATAATTATTTAGCTTCCTATAAATTTATACCTCCTGTTGTTCATGTTTAAATATGTCTTAAATTTTTTGAATGTTGCCTATCTTGCCTCCAGAGTATATCATTTAGCAGATGCATGGAACTTAACAGAATAGGAAAATTGAAATCCTGCCCTTGTGGTCAACGGGGGAAATCACACTTTTAGATCACAGTGTTGAGAGGGGTTTGAGAGAAGAAATGATGTAATGTATTTGATCATATCTCATTTTATGTCTATATGGAAACCTGTGCAAAGAAAACTGCATGGTCAGAATATTGGGGAAGAGGCACTGAGGATGTGGCTGGAACAATGCACGGACTGAGAGGATAGTCTAACAAAGGAAGACATGTTTGGCAGAAAAGCATTACATAGCAAAACGCCTCTGTTTGCAAGAGATATGTGTAGATCAAGCTTGGCTCAAAAGACTTCTTAAGTTAGATGAGATGTGAGACACTAACAGCTCAGTCACCAACAAATCTTGGAAATGGACAACTAATAAGACGCTTCGCTCATGGGATGCCAGTGTTGAAGGCTGAAGTGTGGTAGGGGACTCTGAAAAGGGAGGGGCACTCAGGATAGCTGCCATTTATTGCCAGGAGTTGAATATTAAAGTGAGGAAGGAAGGCAAGGCTGGCAGACACCTCATTTCACAGAAATGGATATAGTAGTAGAATGGGCAAGGAAGTTGACAGATGCAAAGGTAGTGAGTTTGTCTATAATGAAAGCTTTACCCTGTTTTTAATACTGTGGTTTGAGCAGGGCTATACTAGAGCTAAACATTTGCTGTGAATAAGATTACTAATGTGTTCACTACTTGGTGTAGGACAAAGGCAGATGGAATGTTTAGTTGATGAAAATTATTAGTTTTAGCTGAGGAAAGCCAGGAAAATGGGAACATTATAATCTAAACAGAAATGTGTGTGTGTGTGTGTGTGTGTGAATAACAGCAATAACATTGTATTGTTTTGCCATTAATATTAAATATAAATAAAGATTCATGTTTGGGAAACATAGACAATTGATTTCTACTTTCCCAGTTTGTTTCTTATTTAAAATAGCAAAGTAAAAAAAAAAATCTACATTTTTTTTTGCCAGCAAAAAGTTATCTTTATATAATTACAAATATACTTATTGAAAGTAATAATAATTGTTGCTTGTGCATGTCTCAGAATTTATACATATGCCTTATTGTAATCGTAAATTTAAGCAAATTTGAACAAAAATCATATGAAGTTTTGAGAAAGTCCTTATGTCTGGTTTCTCAAGTTAATGTACAGTTTGCAATGTATTACTATCGAACACTTTACTGTGTAGTGTTCCCTCCAGGAATAAGGAAGGGAGGAGTCTTGTGAGACCCAAGAACTAAACATGCAGCATGTCTAAACAAGTTGAAGTAGTAATACTCAGGAGGGACCTTCTCCTTCAGGCACCAGGAACCAATTAAACAACTTGACCATCCAAGTTGTAGAGACAAGAATGTTGGATCTCCCTCCACGTGCTGCTGAGAAAAAAGAAAGAGTTGGAAATACATAAGAGAGTCCAACAATATACAGCACCATGCATAGAATTGGTTTCAGAAGAGGCACCGGTTATGAATAGTCCATGCCTGACTAAGCCATTGGTCAGTGTGGCAGCTGCTCCTCAATGGTTGACAAATAGATCAACGTTACTTTTAATAGTTTCTAATAAGATTATCGGAATACTACTCAGCTATTTAAAACAAGGAATTCCCAAAATTTGTGGATAAATGGATTGAGCTAGAAATGATCATAATGAGTGCGTTAACCCAGAAGCAGAAAGATTCAAATGGTATATACTCACTTATATCTGCATACTAGCCCAAGGGGCATGTCCCACGAAAGCCTTCACTTACCAGGAAACTGGGACAGAGGGAAGGACATCCTATTGGGACTCTAGATGAGAGAAGCATGGGAGAGTAGCAAAGTAGAAGGATCCAGTGGATCCTAGAAACCTATAAGTAGAACATTATGATAGGCAGATTTGGGTCAAGGGGTCCCGCTCAAACTAAGGCTCTAGCCAAGGACAATACAGGTGGTAAACTTTAAACCCCTACCCTGATCTAGCCCATGGACAGGACAGTCTCCACACTTGAGTGGAGAGTGGGATATGACTTTCTCATGTACTCTGGTGCCTCACATTTGACCATGTCCCCTGGAGGGGGAGACCTGGTGGCACTCAGAAGAAGGACAGCAGGTCACTGAGAAGAGACTTGATACCCTATGAGCATATACAGGGGGAGGTAATCCCTCTCAGGAACAGTCATAGGGGAGGGGAATAAGGGGAAAATGGGAGGGAGGGAAGAATGGGAGGATACAAGGGATGGGATAACCATAGAGATGTAACAAGAATAAATTAATAAAAAAAAAAGTTAAAGAAAAAGATTATCAAGTGAAAATGCTCTTTGTTAATAATTTTTTTTAATTTAAATTTAGGTTTTTAAAAAAATTTATTCACTTTAAATTTTGAATGCAGCCCTGTTCCTTGTCTCCTCCAGCTCCTTCCCTCCCTCCTCTCTATGTCCCTCCCCTAATCCTCAGCTTGGGAAGCTCTCATCCCTTACCACCTAACCCCAGCCTATCAAGTCTCATCAGAGGTGCCTGCATCCTCTTCTGCTCTGGCCCGGGAAGGCTGCCCCACCCAGGAGAAGTGAGCAAAGAGAGCAGGAAACAGAGTTCATGTTGAAGATAGCCCCTGCTCCCCTTAGTAGGGAATTCTTATGGGAACTGAACTGTTGGTTGGCTTCAACTGAGCAGGGGGCCTAGGTCATCTCCATGCATGGTCCTGGTTGGGTGCATCAGTCTGAGCAGTACCCCCAGAGAGCCGACTTAATAGCTCTGTTGGTCTTCTTGTGGAGCTCCTGTCTGCTCCAGGTCCTTCAATCCTCCCACTTCCATAAGACTCTGTGCGCTCTGCCCAAAACTTGGCTGTGAATCTCAGCATCTGCTTTGATCCCCTGCTGGGGGAAGTCTTTCAGAGGACCTCTATGGTAGGCTCCAATCCTTTTCCCTCTCTTTGTTTGTCAGTGACTATTCTATTACCAGTCTAGTGATAATTATACATCTTTCTTAAGGTCCTCCTTGTTATTTAGCTTCTTTAGGTCTTTGGATTGTATGGGTATTATCCACTTATAAGTGAGTAGATAGCATGCATGTTCTTCTGAGTCTGGGTTATCTCACTCAGGATGGACTTTTCTATCTCTATCTTTTGCCTACAAATTTCATGATGTCCTTGATTTTAAAAGCTCAATAATATTCTATTGTGTAAATTTACCACAGTTTCTTTATACATTCATTTGTTGAAGGATATCTGGGTTGTTTCCAGTTTCTGGCTTTTATGAATAGTGCCACTATGAACATAGTTGAGCAACTGTCCTTGTTGTATGGTGGAGCATCTTCTGGGTATATGCCTAGGAATGATATAACTGGCTCTTGAGGTAGAGCTATTCTCAATTTTCTGAAAAAGTGCCAGATTGATTTCCAAAATGATTGTACAAGTTTGTACTCCCATTAGCAATGGAGGTTACCCTAACCCCACATCCTTGTCAGTATGTCCCGTCACTTGAGTTTTTTATCTTAACAATTCTGATAGGTGTAAGATAGAATCTCAGAGTTGTTTTGATTTGCATTTCCCTGATGAGCATTTCTTTAAGTGCTCCTGGGCATTCTATACTCTTCTGTTGAGCATTCTGTCTGGCTCTGTTCCCCATTTTCAACTGGGTTATTTGGCTTGTTGGTGTTTAATTTCTGGAGTACTTTTTATATTTTGTATATTAGACCTCAGTCAGATGTAGGGTGGGTCACATTCTTTTCCCAGTCTGTAGGATGTCATTCTGTTCTGTGGACATTGTCCTTTGCTTTACAAAAGCTTTTCAGTTTCATGATCTTCCACTTATTAACAGCCTGAACTATCGGTGTTCTGTTCATCAAGTTGCCTTCAGTTCCAAAGAGCTCAAGGCCCTTCCCTGCTTTCTCTTCTAATAAATTTACTGTTTCTGATTTTAATGGAGAGGGCTTTGATCTACTTGGACTTGAGTTTTGTGCAGGGTGATAAATATAAATATATTTACATTTTATACATATAGACATTCAGTTAGAAAGGCACCATTTGTTGAAGATACTTTATTTTTCTATTGTGTGGTTTTGGCTTCTTTATCAAAAATAATTTCTAACCTCTTCACATAAAATGATTTTTCAGAGAAATTAGGTTTTATGGGCTGATCATTAAAATTCACAATATAAAAAATATTTCTATATCATCTCTCAATTTTATCAAACCTTATGTTCTTCAATTGAGTTCAAATACTGTGCCTTCCTCTTCTACATATGCACTATTCTTAATTTCCATGCCTTCTAAAATATGTACATTCTCTTAGGTTGTACTTTATAGACATTTTCAGGTAACTTAATATTTAGAATCTAGATGCATGGCCATACTGTGTTCTGCCGATGTTAGTTAGCGAGAACCCTGCTAAGTTCTCTGCACAGTAGCAAATTGTGCTTTGTTCAACAGCTTGGGTGTGATATTTGGAAAACAGAAATGAAGCTCCAGTGATTACTTTCTGAGGTGTGCAATATCCAAAGCTCTCCTCAATCGTAGCTCTTCTTTTTTTTTTTTTTTTTCCAGCGGTTGAGCCCAATGACAGCATGCCTATTACCAAAGGGTCTTCCAGGGACCTAGAGAGTAATCATAGTCAGTCACTTCCTAAGGACCATTGGAACAGTGCATTACTCTTTCTCTTCAAATTGGCTTGGGCATGCTTCTTTTTTCAAGTTGAAAATACAGTATCATTTCGTTCCTCTAATTCCCCTTCCAATCTTTGCTGTCTCAGCTTGCCCCATAAGTTTAAAAAGCTTGCCCCATAAATCTGTTGTCAAAAGGAAACCACATAACTCTGCTTCACTGATTGAATTCTGGATGGAAAAAAACCCAGGAAAGTTTAAAGGCTTAGCAGAACTCACTTATTCATGTACCTAAACTATGCTATGTGCAGTACATCCCTGCTTAAAGCATTACACTAATTATTCCACATTCCCATGGTGCCATAAGATATCTTGTAGAACTCAGAAGCTTAGAATCACTGACTTATATTATCTTTCTTTCAAACTGTTTTAAACAGCAGGCCATTCTGATGCCATGGATTGGGGATGAAAAACAGGTCTGTAATGGCAAGGAAACAGCAAATCATGTCTAGTCTCTCTCCTTCTCATCCTCCCTCTCTCCCTCCATTTTCCGTCCTTCTTTATCTTCCCTCCTTCTCTTTGGTCCTTTCCAAAATTAATTCTTCTTTCCCATGGTTATTTAAAAAGAATAGTTTCCATAGACTCATACATTTAAATACTTGTTTACCAGGGAGTAGACTGTTTGAAAGGATCAGGACCAGAAGGTGTGGCTTTGTTAAAATAGCTATAGTCTCGCTGGAGGAAGCATGCTACTGCATGTGGGCTTTGAGGTCTCAAAGGCTCATGTTAGGTCTAGACTTTCTCTTTACACCCGCTGTTCATGTTGGATCTCTTAGCTATCTCTCCAGCATCACACCTCCCTTCACCTATGCTCCCTGCCATGATGATAATACCCTATGTCTCTGTAAGCAAGACACCATGCAATACTTTTAATAAGAGTTGCCTTGATCATAGAGTCTCTGTACAGCAACACAATAGTGTTTAAGAAATATCGAAAACTTAAAGAATAAGAAAATAGAAATATATGTAAATGTATCTGAATAAGTAAGTACACACTAAACTCTCACTAATGGATTTTTATTTCCTTATATATGTAACATAAACTGCAATTGCTATTTACTTGGCCTAGAACAGTGGTTCTCAACCTGTGTGTCATCACCCATTTTGGAAGCTTCTATCTCCATAAATATTTACACTGTGATTCATAACAGTAGCAAGATTACACTTATAAAGTAGCAACAAAAATTTATGGTTGGGGGGTCACCAAACATCAGTAATTGTATTAAAGTTTTACAGCATCAGAAATGACGAGAACCACTGGCCTAGATTGTTTTTGTCAACAAGAGAATGTAGTTCTTTTAAATGTTTCTAAACAAATACTCATAATGACAAAGCAAAAGACAAAACCTACATGTCTCTGTTCATTTTTTCACAAGGATGCCAATGCATTGTGTGTTGCACCCACCCATCTGAACAAACAGCGGGTACATCTCCTGGTTATATTTGATCTAGACATCTATTTTCCAAGTCATCAGAAAGAAAAGAAATAATATATGTATATATATATATATATGTTTTCAAGAATATTAGTGCCATTTAATTTGCAATAAAGTATAAAGCCAACCTCACACTCTAATCAGTGAATATAAAATAACTAATCAGGCTTTATGTTGGATTTTTATAACAAGCTTCTCCAACCAATGTAAAATAAAAGGTGTTTATGCTCACTTACTGATGCTGCATATACCTGTCATGGCTTCAGTGCTGGGGCAAATCCACTGACAGGAGGTTAAAGAAGATATGTTCTTATCATATGTCTTTATCACCTTCTGTGAGGAGTGCCTTAGAAGACTTCGGATTGAAGAATCAAATGTATACTTACAGGTTGTATCTTTTTCCCACAATCTGTAAATAGTTTATAGTATCCAATAGTTATGATGTACAAGGACAGTGAATTATATCTTTTGGTCTAAACTCTTGAGGTATTATACTTTTCATCAAAGGAAACGTCATTCTCCATTAGAAGAGAAGACGATGCACAGCAAGAGAGAGGATGTAGGACCGAGGATGAAAACTTCTTTGTCTGAGTTAAGAATGGCAGCAGAGGCAGGAGGTACTGTCTAAAATCAGAATCAACCACAGCAACCACGTTTTCTTACCTCTAAACTGATATTCCTGGGCTGCAACTCCATTTAAAATTTGCTTATACATTTTTACATTTTTTTTAATTTTATTAATTATTAATTTCATATCCCACTCTCCACTCAAGTGTGGAGACTTTTCTGACCATGGGCTAGATCTGGGTAGGGGTTTAAAGTTCCGCCTGTATTGTCCTTGGCTGTTGCCTTAGTTTGAGCAGGACCCCTTGACCCAAATCTGCGTATCATAATTTTCTACTTGTAGGTTTCTAGGAAAAGCCTTCAGAATTTTGTTTTGTTTTGTTTTGTTTTGTTTTTAGCAGACAACACACTGAGTCACTGTTTGCTTATATGTAGATCTTATATTGGTTTCACTATATAACAATATCTGTTAGCTCTTGCTCAAAGTACAACAGAATACAAGCAACATTTGTACACTAAATTTCAGTTTAACTTTACCTTCATCTATTTGATCAAAAGAGGGACTTTTTCCAAAATTATCTAAAGAATAAAAAATCATTTCAACCTTACCATAGCTTCATTTCTTGTCTAGAAGCACCAACAATGCTGGAGTGAGAGTCCACATCTGCTGCATGTGGAAGGATGAGTTTATAGCTACATGTCAGTTATTGCAAGGGATCCAAACACAGATATCACGTTAACACAGTAGCAGACATGTCAGAATGTAACTGCAAATCAAAAAGAAGGCTTTTGTAAAGTTCAAGTGGAAAATGTGCAAGTAGTCCTGACTGTGTCTATGTTCATTGTAGCTAAACAAAATATCTCTCAATGAGATAGCCCGTGGGAAGGGAGATGACAGAATGAAAACTTATTCTTCAGGGTAATTTATAACAAAGGTACCATATGATTTTTGAGATGTATACAGAGCAGAGTTTTATATTAGGAAATACAGGTTACATTGCTCATTACTGAACCACTTCGAAAACCAATTAATATCTCTATTTAAAAATTGTTATAGATTTAAGGAGAGAAGATGATTTCCAAATTCCCTTCAAATTCTGTAAAGGCTATTCAGGCCCTTATATTGTTTCCTAAGAAATGTAAACATTTCAGCTTTCCATCACAAGTGTAAATTCTATTTTGTAATAATGACCTTATTTCCAAATAAAGCTACTAAAAAAAATCCAGCCTCAAAGTTTAACCGGAAGTCTGTCATTTAATACATCTCTCAAGATATCATAGGAGGAAAGTATTCTCAATTCTTTTGTTTCTCTCCAAATGTCAGTAAAGAAAGAGAACGTTGATTGGCATTTAAAGCTTCTATGTGAAGTGTGAGTGTTTAGTTGCCAAGCTCACTTTGCACTTTGGTTGTGAAAGGAAATAGCTCCCTGACTTGGCTTGAGGAAGAAATGGACTCATTATCAGGGTCTTCATTAATTTTTTAGCGAGGATTTGGAGGAAACCATGTGCTTATCTTGAGTCTATACATCTGCAGTAAAAATGATTTTGGAACTTTAGTCTTCCATTGTTGTCTGTGAGGATAAAGGTAGCTCCCAAGTGATTTACTGTCTGCTGAGTACAGATTCTGAGTCTTTGTTTTTTTGTTAAAGGAATGCTATGAAAAATGGGTCTTTACTGGCCTTTCTTCCTCGCCTATTTTCTTTCCACTTCACCTTGGCAGGCATTTCCTCTACAAGCATGAAGAGGAATCAGGTGTATTAACTGAAGTGGTGTTATCTCTGAGTGAGATCAGGCTCTGCACTCCTGCTCTTCTACCCAGCAAAGCACACATGATTCACAGATACCTGAGAGTGAACAAATGTGGAAGCATCTGTTTTTCACAAGGAATATATATATATATATATATATATATATATATATATATATATATATAATTGCAGAGACAAATGAATTTGAAAAGTGAAAATAACAAATAAGATATTTTTAAGATATTTATTCAAGGCCCGAAGATAGTTTCAAATTAACTTAGGACTATCTCAAACAATGAACTCAAAGATATTTTTTAAATGTCGAGTGAAATATTCTGATATATCATCTAAACTTCAGAATATTGGTTTTGATTAGAATGAGGTTCTTCTTTGGCAAGCTACCAAAATGTGCCAAAATACTAATATTAAGTGCAGAAGTGCCCAGACATCCCTTTTTTTTTTAGTTTTTTTAAAATAACACATTTTTATTGAAAAATAAAATAATTCATGTTACATCTCATTTTCTATCCCATCCCATGCATCCTGCCATTCCTCCCTCCCTCCCACTTTCACCCCAATCCCTCTTCCCTATGACTGTGACTGAGGGGGACCTCCTCCCCCTGAATATGGTGCTAGGGTATCAAGTCTCTTTTTGGTAGTCTGCTATCCTTCCTCCGCATACCATTGGGCCTCCCCAACAAAGGGACATGGCCAAATATGGGGCACCAGAGATCCTGTGAGAGTCAGTCCCCTGTCTCCATTTAACTGTGGAGAATGTTCTGTCCCTTGGCTAGATCTGGGTAGGGGTTTGATGATGACTGCACGTTTTGTTCTTGTTTGGTGCCTTAGATCAAGCAGAACCCCTGGGCTCAGATCCACCCATCAGAATGTTCCTCTTGTAGGTTTCTAGGACCCTCTGGATCCACCTACTTCCCTTATTAGCGTTCTTCACAGTTTAGTAATGTGTTTCTGGAATTTTCATTGTATTCGGTTATTTTATTTTCCAACTTAACTCACTCACTTGTACTGTTTGATGCTTTCTAAGATTATGAATGCAGGGTGCTTAAAAAAAGGATGAATAAAAGCTTGGTAACACAGACAAATGAAAGTAGTTTAAATTCTTTCTACTGCATTTTTCTTATCCTGTCCTGTTTTTATCTCTACACTATCAAGTAAGTAGTGAGAAGTGCATTAAAAATACCTACCATATACTGAGCATTTACTTGTTGTAATATAAGAATTCTGGACCTTACACCTCCATTAGACTGGTATTCTGAGCCCTAGGCTCCATCCACTGTACTTCTTTGAGAGCAGAATATTGCTTCTAACAACAATCACCTTCTACAAGAAGGCACACTATGAAGGTATAGTGATGGTGTAATATGAAACAATTGTCCATTAAGTATCCATAATTTTAGAAAGCAAAGAGGCAGATTGTACTCTCTGTATTCATACATTTATTATTGTAGTCATAAGTGGAAAAGACAAAATAGAGGATAGCAGTAATGATTAATACTAGATTCCAGAGAAAAATAGAAGAAAGGAAACATTATAGAAGGCAAACCTATGGGTACAAAAGAGTTAGAGATGAAAAGAAATGTAATGGATATATAACCAGATAGTGAAGCACATCCCCAGATCTCATAAAGATGAGACAGAGAGATACTAGAAATCAAGTCAGCCTGTTCCTTGAGAGAATATGCCAAGTGCATGACATAATCAGGGCCATTTCTTGAGGACTCCAGTTGCCAGTGCTGGCTCTGTCCCTATTTGAATTTTCCCATGTGTACGAACTCTCCTGTGCTCTCTGCCTGTCATCGGCTTTGTACTTTACTAGTCATTGGAGCACTGATTACCCATTGTATGCAGTCTAGCATATTCTGCTGGCCAAGTTTCAGCATATCATCCTGAATGTGAATAAGGTAGAAAATACCAATTCTTAGATACTTATTCTTTTAAGTATTTACCTAAAACACTGCTTGTACTGCCTACTTTCCCAGCATAACTTCACTTGCTACCCGGAACACAGCTATTTGGAGGAATAGCGGAAACAATGGTTTGTTACATTTAACAACCCTCTGACTGCCTCCATTGCTCTTGTGCAACCTTGCACATATTTCCATCTCATCTAATGGCTTTAGAGTATAAAAATCAGAGTATACGCCAGACCATGGACAGAATGCTTTCAAGAGGTATCAGTCTACTGGTGACATATCTTTTCCACTTTCATTGATATTTCAGTGCTTATTTCAGAAAGAATCCCACAACAGCTCCACAGTACTTGTGTTGAGTTTCTCAAGAGTCAGTGGGGTAGCCCTTCACCCTTGTAGCACAGGTCTTGGGGAAATAGCATCCTGTGGCAAGAAGACAGGTTCTCTTTTGTTGTTGTTGTTTCTGGTAAGTGGTCATATGGTGCTAGAGGAGATTTCCTTCTGACAGAGGTCTAGGGGATGGGAATAGGGTGAAAGAGGGAGAGAGCGAAGAACAGGAAGATACAAGTGAGGGGATAACAATCACAGTTGGGATGTAATATGAATAAATTATTTCAAAAAAAGGAAAGGTATGAAATATACATGTCACATTTTTGGTTATGATTTAATTATCTTTATTAGTGTTTACTATTTCATTATGCAGAAGTTAGTTTCAAATTTTGATTTCACTTTAAAACACTCCCGTTATCATTTCTTATACCAAAGTCCTAGAAATAACCTCTTCATTAAAAAACTTCATTTGGATATATTTCTTTATTTTTCTACCATTAGTTATCTTGAAGAGTTCTTTCATAGATAAAATTCAGCTATTTGGGAGATATAATGTGTACTAAAGACCATGACATTTTTAAAATATTAAGCTGACATCCATGTATTTTATGAAAATAGAAGTAAAAATTAATTAATATTTGTAGTGCTGTGACAATAAAATCCCAACTAGCCAGTTAATGTAAAGACATGAAGATATGATGAAAGTAAGCTCTTGATAAACTGTTGACTGACAGGCTGATGTTTATAAAAGTTTATTTACAACCTTTCATGCTGGGGTTTATGAGTCATGAGTAGGATATAAATTCTCCTGAGAATTTTTTGAAACTTACCCTGCTATAGAACTTTCATTTGGACAGCAGGAGTCATCACTTGACATGAAAATGTTATCGTGTTTCATTTACCGACTTAAAGTCAGAGTAGTCATTGCTATTTCAGGTATAATGGACAAGCCAAACACCAAGTCTAAAATTATTTGGAAAAACTAGATAGGAAAACTTAGTAGTAACTGATCAAAATATTATGGCATATGTCAATGAATTCCTGTGAACTATGCATGTATGCCATAATGTTGAGCTTTAAAATGTATGAGATGGCTTTATTGATAGACAAGGTAAGAAGTCACAAAAGGTCAGTGTATTAATGACATTAAATTTTACCTAAAATACTGCATAATAACATAATAAAAATAAGAATAGCATGAATCCATCTACAAAATCTTAAACACCAAATTTATCCTGTCTGCAAAATGTGCAGAGATAAACACAGAACAGAGACAGAGGGAATATCTAACCAAGTCCTGCCCCAATCTGAGAATCATCCCATGGGAGAAAGTCAATCCTGACCATTAATGATACTCTGCTTTGTTGACAGACAAGGGCCTAGCATAACTGGCCTCTGAGATGCCACACCCAGCAGCTGATCCAATCAGATGCTGAGACTCACAGCCAAGTATTAGGGGAAGCACATGAAGTCCCATGCATGAGCTGGGGAAGGATAGAAAGACTAGCGGGGGACAAGAATGCCACAAGAACCAGAGATTAAACTAGCCTAGGCCAATGGGGGCTTACAGAGACAGATACACAAGCACAAGCATGCATGGACTAGACCTAGGTACCTTACACATATGTAACTGATGGGCATCTTAATCTTCATGTGGGTACTCTAGTAAGAATTTTCTCAAGAAATGTATTTATACAGGATTGGGTGAGGGGTGGCATCGATACAGGGTTTCTCTGTGTCCCTGGCTGTCTTGGACTTGCTCTATAGGCTGCACTTGCTCTATAGGCCAGGCTGGCTTGAACTCACAGTGATCTACCTGCCTCTGCCTCCCTGAGTGCTGGGATTAAAGGTTTGTGCCACCATACCCAGATGAGAAAATTCTTTAGGAAAAAAAATCTATGTTAAACAATGACAAGACCTAGCTGTTTTGCCCACAACTCAATGTACTCCTTTCATCTTAAGATGCTGATCATTATGTTGCCAGTCAGTTCTCTTTGCCATAGCTGAAAGCCATAGGAAGCTAATATTTGTTCATAGTGTTCTTCTTAGCATGGCTGATCTTAGCATATCATACATTAAAGAAAGAAAATTGTTCCTTTGTGTTCCTTCTATCAATCAGCAGCATCCATTACTGTGTACCTATTTGTCTTTAAAAATAATGCAATATTTCATACTGAAGTAATTAGTTTTATGTTTGGAATAATATGCATTTTTGTATTCACATGCATATACTGAATAGACATACTATTTGATTTGAATGTTAATATTTAACATGATCTTCTTAAATATGACCTCTGAAGAGAGTCCATTTTTCTTTTTTCTCCTGACCACGTACAAATATCTCAGTTTATTTTGATAACATGGAATCATAACATCAAAGCAAAGATATAATACCCTAGGAGAAACATATGGGATCTTAACATTACTTATGCTACATACAATTTTGATGTCTATTTCTTTGCATGGAGGATGATGTCCATGTTCAGTGGCTACACTGATGCCATCTTGGTGTGTCCTCTGTCAATTCAGTACAGGGTGATTTGCTTCTGCATTATTAAGACAAATTTCAAGGTCATATTCAAAATAAAGATGGAGTAAATTCTTATATGATTTAAGATATTCCTAAATTAAGAAATCTTTGGCTCAAAGGTGGATGCATGGATCAATCTGGGAAGAGAGAATAGAACAGATTTTGCTGTTAGACTGGGGTGTGTGGGCTGGAAACAAGATGTTTGAGACAAAGGGGGCTTGAGTAGAGAGAGAGGGTACTGGGAGAGACAACTAGAATTGAGGCATTTGGGGGTGCTATAGAAACTAAATGCAGAAGAAACTCCCTGAAATCTATGAGTATGACCCTAGTGAAGTCTCCTAGTAATGGGGGATACAGAGCCCAAACCGGCTATCTTCTATAACCAGGCAAGGATCCCAGCAATGGAACCAGCTACAAAAGCTTCAATGAACAATATGTCCTGTCTGGAAGACGTGCTATGATAATGTGGTGCAGAATTAGTGGGAGTGCCCAACAAATGACTGGTCCAACTTGAGGGAGTCCATGCCCGAAACTGCCTGCATGGCCAGGAACCAGGAGCAGGACAGCCCAAAAACAAGACTGGCATACAAATAAACAAATGAAATGATTTCTAATGATACTCTGCGATATTCATACATAGGTGCCTTGCCCAGTTTTCATTAAAGCTACCATCTAGTAAATGATGAGAGCAGATCCAGAGACCCACAGCAAAATACTATGCTAAGCCAGGGAAACATTGAAGAGAGGGAAAGAAGGATTTTAAGAGTCAGAGATTTTGAGGACACCGTAGGAAAATGGCCCACAGAGTCAACTAATCAAGGATCAGAATTGAAGCAACAAATACAGATCTTCTATGGGTCTGTTCTAAGTACTCTACATATAACTTTTGGTTGTGTAGCTTGCTGTTCTTGTGGGAATGGGGGCTGTCTTTAACTCTGTTGCAAGCACTTGGGACCCTTTTCTCATGCTGAGTTGCCTAGCCCAGCCTTCATAAGAGAGTGTGTTCCCAGTATTATTATAGCTGGTAAGGCCATATTCAGAGAATATTCTTCGAATGCCTATTATTTTTCTTGAAGAGAAGTGGAGGAGGAGTCAATCTGAGGAACAGGAAAGGTGAAGGAGGGACTGGGAGGAATGAAAGGATGGGAAACTGTGGTCAGGATGCAATGTATGAGAAAAGATTAACAAATTTTAAAGAAAATTTAATTTAATTATATATACAATAGTGTGTTACTGTCCCCTGATGATCTCATGTTTTCTTCTGAAGATATTAAAAAATAGGAACAGTTAGGCAGTAGATTAAGCACTAATTATGCCATGGATCTTGATGCAACATCTAGCAACAATGCATATGTTTATACATTAGTTTCATTTCATTGTATAAACATAGTATGCATATTTATTATTATACTACTTAAAAGTGACACAAACATTTTATACTTAAACATTTTTAGCATAAAATTATGATTTTGATATTTTACTCCTCACTCTATGCGCCATCCACAGAGGCTACCTAAGTCTAACTATATAATTTCTAGCAATTGGCTTCATCAGCTGTTATTGAACGTTTATATACAATTCTTTATTTTTGGAGAAAATATGAATGTACACTGTGTAACTCAAGACTGAGAAAAAAAAAGAGTCACCTAAGAATAAAAGGCTAAATAAGCTTTCAAATTTGTAGTAATAAATTACCCTTTGTTTTACATTTCATACTCTGCCCAGGAGTATTGTACTATAAGGATACACAAAAGAAAAAGGCAATTATTTGCATGAGATTGCTTTCTAACTAACTTTTATAATTGGATAAAACCTTCTTATTAAATGGTTATTGATTCTTATAGACTAAATATATTCAGGGAAAACACTTAAATTAACACTTCAGAAAATAATCATAAATATTCATTGACCCTGTTAGCTAATTAGCTGAAACAAGTGTCAACAGTATTTTTAAAAAGTTTAAGTATCCTACTATATATATTTCATTGGTGGTCATGTAATTATTGTCTTAGGTTCAAGAATATGTTTACATTTCTGAAAATGTTTAATTAGATAAATGTAATATATAATTGAACCACAACATAATTTTTTTAAATTCTGCATGGTAAAAGTAGAACTGTATTTCCCCTTTGAAAATCATACCAGGAAATTCACTGCAGGAAACATTTCTGTCTTCTCTATAATTTCTAAAATTTCAGATGTACAAATGAAAAGATCATACTCTTGCATGATAAGAATATAAACCAACTGGAATTTCTGAACTGAAACAAAAAATATCTCTTCTCTTGTATACTATACTGGTAATTTACCTGAGATGTTTCAAATTTTGTGTTTCTGGTTTGCATGAGTTAACTTAGGGAGTAAAGTACACATTGTGCTTAAAGGATTAAAACCCTGGAGACTTTGGTTAGGTTTTGCTAACTAAAGCCAAATGATATACTTTTCCTATACTAATTTACACTTCACAAACTTTTTTATGTTATAAAAAAATTGGAAATACAAAGTTGATGAAACATGTATTTAAAAAACCAACACAGTGTCACCATTTGTATTCACATTTTACCCTAAAAGCAAAATATGACCACAAATGCTCCCCAAACTTCCTGAAGGTCCCTGTATGGTCCATTGTTGGATGTCTAGATCCAACTGGGCTGGGCAGTTAACCTTGTGTGCCTCATCATACTGTGATACCGATCAGGTGGTCCATACCATGAACATCTGAGCATCAGAGCACAGCCTTGAATATCCTGGGAAACATTTTACAGTAGCTTCAGTACATAAATATCAAAATCCTTTAAGTCTGAGCATAGTTGGTCGACAGCCACAGCACAGATGGGTTGATCTCTTTAGGAAGCTACTCAGCTATGAACTCCTCAGTATGGAGTGGGAACTGCATTTTAATGAGAAATGTCCCATTTGTGTAGCAGGAAACAACACATATGTTCAAGATCATTCTGCAGTTGGTCTTTTGAAGAAGACAGTAGAACTCAAATACATGAATATTGTATTCATGAATATGGTCAGTAGATGAGCTGATTACTTACAAACCACACCTTGAAGACGCAGGTGTAGGGGCATGGGAGTTCAGATTCAGGTAGCCCTCATCAATCACTAATGTGGTCAGCTGTTGCAATTATTCTGAAGGACTCACGGCCAGCATTCCATCTGCAAGTGCTGACAAAGGCTGATAAGTCACAGAATGGTATGCAAATTAAATGATGCCACCAAAGAAGTGATAGCACCAGCAAAAGGATCTATAAAGACACGAATGGTGTGGCAGGGCTGGTAGAAAAATAACATTGAAAGTTGATGTAGTGTATCAGGTACCTCAAGGTTCTTCAAGCTGAACATATATTTACTTGTTATTTTTTAAAAAAAACTCTACAACTATTTTAACTAGAATTTTTTTTCATGAGCTGGAAGAAATATATGTGACATTTAATCAAAACAAAAGATTCAGGGCTTCTAAATCAAAGTGATGACCTGGGGTCTTGAAATGACCGATTTTAAGCATCTTGATTTATGTGAATAATTAACTTCTTTTATGTACTTAGAAAAAATTGATGTCGCTATTGACTAATGTAGCCTCTTAAAGTTCTTCAGACATTGCAATACCACCTGGCTCAGGACCAACCAGAAGTAAGCAGAGTCACCCTCCTGTCCACAGTGATCCATGTGTGCATGCATGCATGTATGTGGGTTTGTGTATGCATGAGTGTGTGTGTACACATGTGCATGTGTGTGACTTAATTTAAAAGGAGAAATTATATAATTTAACATTACGTTAACATCTCAAATAAACTGTTCTGCTGAAAACCACAGTGTTTGGATATGGTATTAAAATGCCTTCTTGCTTCCTTTTTTTTGGGGGGATAGTGGCCCTCTCTGAAATCTTCACTTTAAAAATAACAGGATCCCTCTGCTCCTCTGTGTTCCAGAGACAGCCATATCTTCTTGTGCAGTGCTAGCCTAGTCCCTTCACACCATGGGGAAGGTTGGAGTAAACAGATTTGGCCATATTGAGCACCTGGTTACCAGAGCTTGCTTCTTATCTGGCAAAGTAGAGATTGTAGCCATCAACCACCCCCTCATTGACCTCCACTATATGCTCTACATGTTCCAGTATGACTCTACCCATGGCAAGTTCTGCAGCACAGTCAAGACTGAGAACGGGAAGCTTGTCATCAACAGGAAGTCCATCACCATCTTCCAGGAGCGAGATCTCACTAACATCAAAGGGGCTGATGCTGGTGTTGAATATTCTGTGGAGTCTACTAGTATCTTCAACACCATCCAAAGGCTGGGGCTTACTTGTAGGGTGTGGCCAAAAGGATTATCAACTCTACACCTTCTGCTGATGCCTCCATGTTTTTGATGGTTGTGAACCACCAGAAGTATGACAATTCACTCAAAATTGTCAGCAACGCTTCCTGCACCAGCAACTGATTAGCTCGCCCCTGGCCAAGGTCATCCATGACAACTTTGGCATCATGGAAGAACTCATGACCATAATTCATGCTATCACTGCTACCCGGAAGACTGTGGGTGGCCCCTCTGGAAAGCTGTGTGTGATGGCCGTGCTGTTGCCCAGAACATCATCCCTGTATCCACTGGTACTGCCAAGGCTGTGGCTAAGGTCATTCGATAGCTGAGATGGAAGCTTATTGGCGTGGCCTTCTGTGTTCCTACCCCCAAAGTGTCAGTCATGGATCTGACATGCTGACTGGAGAAACCTGCCATGTGTTATGACACAATAATGAGGTAAAGTAGGCATCTGAGGGCCTGCTAAAGGTCATCCTGGGATACACTGAGGGTCAGGTTGTCGTCTCCTGTGATTTTACAGCGACTTCTGCTCTTCCACCTGTGATGCTGGGGCTGGCACTGCTCTCATTGATAACTTCGTAAAGCTCATTTTCTGGTATGACAGTGAATACGGCTAAAACAACAGGATGGTGGACCTCATGCATGAACTCCAAGGAGTAAGAAAACCTAGGCCACCCACCCCAGCAAGGAAAGGAGACCTTGGCTGCTGAGGAGTCCCTGTTCTAAGTCAGCCCCTGACACTATTTACATCCTAGACCCACAGAATAACGGAAGGGGTCCATGGAGCCCTACTATCTATCATCAATAAAGTTCATGGCACCTAAAAAAATAAAAAATAAAGAAATAACAGGATCCATTAACATTGGAATAATAAAAATTCCTAACCCACATGGAACCACATGTCAACCACAAGACATTTAAGTGATCTCTAAAAAGAAGTAAGAAACTTCTAATTTAAAGTAGCTTTAGGGGAGGGAACATATTTTAAAATAGAGAATCAGAACAGAAAGAGTGATCTAGAAGAGAGTAAATGAGGTAGAGAAAAAGTGGAGCCCCAAGTCCTGTGAGCATCACGATCTTCCCTTGAAAGATTACCTCTGCCTGGCAAGTGTTGAGGTAATCAATAACCCTTTCTCTGTCTTTGTGTCTTCCTGAATTCTTCTCATAGGGGTAGGAGAATTCAGGGACGGTCCCTCCTTTTCCAATATTCTCCTTAACAGTTATACATCCAATCTTCAAAATAAAGAATTATGTACCTAGGCCTTTTGTGTTGCTAAACCTTAGTGAGAATACAGTCAAGAAGAAGTATGCATCTCAGAGCTTGGCAATATTGATGTTGAGACACAGCCACTTGACATATGTGAATGAATGATGACTGAAGAGTCTTCTCAACGTGGGGTGCAGGGCTTTTCACAGGTGAAACAGAAGCAGAATGAGAGAGTAGTGGAGTACAGAAATCAGGAGCTAAATGACTCTCGCCATCGAGTGAAGTGTGACCTATCAGGCAGTATGATGGCTTGGTTATTTGTGGTTGGCTAAAACCTGGTTGCTTTACGTTTCCTAAAAGTTACACATTTGTTATGCAATTATTTTAAGGTTAATTTTATTATATCCCAAGTAGGTTACAGTTTCCACTGTAGAAACTCAGGAGTTCCAAGAGACTTTCTGGCTAAGGGTAATCTTATTTTTTAAACACTGAGCTACCACTGAATTATTGAAAATCCTGGTAAATTTACAATATGAGTACAGTGTGTTAAAGGTTAAGCTGTTCCCTATAAAGTGACTTCCTGGCAACATAGGCCTTTGGCAGGGAAACATTTCATAAAACTTTTCTCTTTGAGTCTTTTTTTTTCCAAGTGAAGGTGGAGATGTACATTGCAAAATTAAACGTGTAATCTCTAGATTAGAAGTTAGTGACAAACATATTAACACTGGTTCTTTTAGCCTCTATCTCCAAGGGACTGTTAAGTATCAGCAGGTGCTATTTAATGTAGGCCCTGGATTTGGGCCACAGTGAAGGGATCTGGACCTTCTAACACTTGGGTCTGGATAAATGGATCATGCATAGAAGCATCTTATTTTTGAGAGATAGAAACCAGGTTGTATACGTACTTTTACTATAGAGAGGGGCGTTTATAGCTTCTTTACACTCTCCTTTGATTCTTAGACCTTGTCCACTCAGCCTTTAACTTCTTTGCTTATGTTCTTTAATCAAAAATTCTGGAGCCCATATCAAGACAAAATACTCGCTGAAAATCCTCACCTGACAATCTGATAAACTGAATGTATTCCCTAAACACAAATGTTGGAAAGAGGCCTTCTCAACTGAAGGGAAAGAAAACTTAAGTGTTTGTCTAATATTCAGGGAAAAAATTAGGACATTGTTAGGTCAATAAAAATTGATTTTCTCCACATTCAGAGCTTACCAATTTAGTCCTTGTCCTTGTATATACATTCCATTGCATATGCAATTGACAACATTAATTATTGACAAGCAATTCTTACAAGAGAGTGTCTGTGCTTTGATTGATACATAAACCCATGATTCAAACCATAATAATTTCTGAGCTCCCCAAGGAAAACCACCTTGAAACTAACGGTCCAGTAACTACACAATATCATTTAGCAAGACCATTTAAATGTCAAATAAGTTTCCATTTTTCACGACAAATATAATCATGTATTCGAAATAATCTCTCATATCTTCATAGTTAGTGCATAAAAATACAAACACAATGGTAATGCATGTTTTGTTACTTTTGTGATGCAAATTGATTTTAAATTTTTATTTATTATAATTTATTCACATTCTAACTTATTGTTATCCCCTTGTTCTTATATTCCTGTTTGTAAACTCCCTCCCTCCTCCTCCCTATTCTCCTCCTATCGACCTCTGACAGGGAGGGGGCTCTCCTTCCCCACCATCCAACTTTACCCTATGAGGTCACATCAGCATAGCCTGCATCCCTTTCCTTGTGTGCCAGCAAGTCTGCCCTGCCATGGGTTAGTGATCAAATCTTGCGCACCCAGGTTCAATGACGTAAATACTTATACATTCCTAATAATAAATAGCTCAAAGTAATGGTGTTTTGAACCACATTACCCCACTGTCCTGCCAATTCACACTGGAATTTTAATACTCACGTTAATGAGGTTAGGAGATGAGTGAGACCTAGGGAGAATATTGTTTAATTTATGACAGTTGAGGTTCTGAATGGAACTATAATTCTAAAATAAATTTCCCTCCTTTTCCATGTGAGCACTTAGCTAGACAATAACCACTGACACACTATGTAGATAAACTTGAGGGGACAGTAATACTTCCAGAAACCTTTTCTGTTTCTTCAGCTTCCAAATATGGAATTGAATTTCTGCTGTTTATAAGCCACATGATCTGTGCCTTGTGCTGTACCACTAAAAGTAGGTACCTCATTATTTATCAATAGTGTTTCAATTTAGGCTTCACATTCCTTGCTTATTCATAAAAGTAAGAAAATATTTCCAAAAGCATACAAACATTAAGTAAATTTCCTTGAAATCAAAGGATTAAAAATAAATGTAAGTATCAACAAAATAGCCTATATCAGGCAAATTGTTGAGCTATAACGAAGGTCTCTTAAGTATTTTTTAAGGCAACCTCAAGTTAATTTTGCATGTTTCTTTCAATGCTACACACATTAAACTCGTGCTAAGTGATGAGTATCACAGCTCTTCAAATCCTTTTTACCTGCTTCAAAGGCCAGAAAAGGGCGCAAGTGAAATTACAATTGGAGGCACTTGAGGCTTCTCACCTGTGAAAGACAAAAAGCAGAAGTATTTGAAGTTCCTGAGAGATCACTATAAAAGATTCATTTGCAAATAAACTCATATTTAAGAGACAGGTTTTAAAGTACAGAAAAATGTTCGATCTTGGTTATTTTTTTTCTATTACTATAACAATTGTGAGCCTTAATAGGTATGCTTTGAGGAAGCCACGGTTCTATGAAGATAATGAACATGTACTGAATCTTATATCTCAATAAATGCTTTATGATAGTTAAAAGTGAACATTGCAAAAGAAAGTCTGGATAGTTTTACCAGAAAAAAAAAAGACTATGCCTGAAGTCATTATTTTGAGTGCTTAATAGAATTTTGGGCTTCTTGGAAACTTACACTTCACTTCTCCTGATCCCACACACTGTATTTCATTTAACGCTATTAATTGTTATTCCCATTTCTACATATTTATTCTTTACTCATTCTTCTAATCTGCCCTTATAATCTTTCTTGAACTAATATGCACAGACTTCTACTGGTCCTCTAATTTCCATTATATGTTCTTTAGCACCTCATGTGTATGTACAGTGGTTTATTAATAGAAAATAAGTGAATACATAATCGTCTACACAAAATATTTACCCCCTATGGAACAGAAGTTCAAAGAATTATGGACCCTGATTCTAACAGTGCTCTTTTTAGTGCCAAACACATCCCATTTTATGAGAGAGAATTTGTTTTATGTTAAGTTTAAAAATCTGTGGAGATGCTCTTAGGTCAAAGATGGGTTAACATATCAATCTTCATGAACTCTGCTTTGTTGATATTTAAAGAGAGAATAACAGTCATGAACTGGGTCATGACTCATCTTGACCTGGTGTATATTGACCTTTGGAATTTACAATGGTCAATGAATGCTTACCACAATTTCACATTTATGCTAAAAACTGAACTCTGTCAGCAATGTTTTTACTTTAAATTAAATATATCAGAGTTGACTCACATGAACAAATAATAATGTATCTACTGATAAATAGATTGTGAAACTTAGTGAAAAATTAAAAATACTTGTATTTCTAAACATGGTATTTTTAAGAGAAATTAGATTCAGAATATTATAGTCCAATGGAACCAAGGCAATTCATACTTTTGGCTAGTCTTTTGACCTGGTATAAATTAATTGAGCTAAATTTGAAGGTCTGATGATAGCTTTCAAGAAGAGCTGCTTCCTGCTAAGTGAAGGCTTTCATGGGACATGCCCCTTGGGCTAGTATGCAGATATAAGTGAGTATATACTATTTGAGTCTTTCTGCTTCTGGGTTAACTCACTCATTATGATCATTTCTAGCTCAATCCATTTAAAAGGAAACTGGGACAGAGGGGAGGACATCCTATTGTGACTCTAGATGAGAGAACCATGTGAGAATAGCAAAGTAGAAGGATCCAGTGGGTCCTAGAAACCTACAAGTAGAACATTATGATAGGCAGATTTGGGCCAAGAGGTCCTGATCAAACTAAGGCAACAGCCGAGGGCAATACAGGCGGTAAACTTTAAACCCCTACCCAGATCTAGCTAATGGTCAGAACAGTCTCCACACTTGAGTGGAGAGTGGGATATGACTTTCTCACGTACTCTGGTGCCTCACATTTGACTATGTCCCCTGGAGGGGGAGACCTGGTGGCACTCAGAAGAAGGACAGCAGGTCACCGAGAAGAGACTTGATACCCTATGAGCATATACAGAGGGAGGTAATCCCTCTGAGGAACAGTCATAGGGGAGGGGAATAGGGGAAAATGGGAGGGAGGGAAGAATGGGAGGATACAAGGAATGGGATAACCATTGAGATGTAACAAGAATAAATTAACCAAAAAAAAAAAAAATGTAAAAAAAAGAAAAAAAAAAAAAAAAGAAGAAGAAGAGCTGCTTCTTCTGCCAGTGGAAATAGCAGTGGGCCACTCTAAGCAAGTACTTGGCATATAATACAAAGACTATTTTTAAAAGACCCATTGAACATGGAGAGACTGAGCTGGTGCCTCCACAGAACCTGCATTCCTATGTTCTATGTGTCTTTATATGGGAAGGTACTCTGCGGGCCACCAATAGAGAAACTTTATGCATCCAACCAGCCACAGAACCTTTGATCTACAATACTGTCCTGTCTGAAACATACACTGGGGCAATGGTATCACAAAGCTTGTTTTTATGAGCCATCCGTGCCAGATTAGACTTGAAGCCCACAAATTTAAAAAATGGCATTGATAACATGATCCCTATCCTAATGATAGACTGCCACAGTCATAGATCAGCGCCTTAGATGTCTCAGTCAAATCCACCCCCAGATCTCAGAAAACACTGTGGAGAGGTGGCAGAAAGAGTGTGAGAGTCTGAGGAGACTAGGAGAAAAAGGCTTTCTAAATAAAATCAAAACAAAACAGAAACAAAAACAAAGTTGATATGAATTCAGAAACTGAAGCAGCAAGAGACAAGTGGGCCTCATTCTTTTGGCTTTTCTTTGGGCTCTTTTCCTTCTGTTGGCTTGCCTGCTCCAAAGTTAATGTGATTAATACGGTCATTTTGTCTTACTTTATTATACTTTCTATTGTTATGGTTTGCCGTCATTAGAAGTCTCCTCCTTTCATTTTTCTTTCTCTCTTCTTTCTTTCTTTCTTTCTTTCTTTCTTTCTTTCTTTCTTTCTCTCTCTCTCTTTCTTTCTTTCTTTCTTTCTTTCTTTCTTTCTTTCTTTCTTTCCTTCCATTTTTTATGTTTTCTTTTGGCACGGACTTGAGCACCTGACTCTGAGTTGCTTATTCAGGTGTGCTTAAACACAGCACAATCTGATGAAAACTATCCTTGTGGTGATTGACACAATCGGTGTTAATCCCACATGCATAATAAAGCATACATAAATTTCTCTGAGAAACAAAGTATGCTATATGCACATCAGACAAGTCTACATTAAAACTTTTCATACAGTACAAGTGATACCTTCCATAAAGATAAGTTCTATAGATGTATTGAGAAAAATAAGTTTGCAAACAGAGTCTGGTGCTGGAAAATCTTCAACCTCACAGATTTTGCAAAGATCATCAGGCTAGAAACCCTATCAGTGCCAGCCTTCTGGTTTTATATTCTCTCTCTTGAAAGAACAACTGTGTTTGTATAACAATACATGGTCCTCTAGTGCTCATCTGTGAGCACAAAGCCCTCCCTATATACTAGGTTTGGTACAGCTGGATCATATGGTAACTAAATTGGTTTCCTTGGAGACTACACTAATGTACACTTGCTCAGGCAGTGTATATAGGTTCTTCATACAGAAATCCTTGGTTTTTATTCAGAATCTAAATATGGTGTAATGTCATTATTAATCTATTGCGTCTATGGCATATGAATAAAACAATAGCAGGAGGACTCTACTATAATTTAAAAGATTCAGCAGAGAAATGCAAACGACATGAATGTAAGAAAAATTATTTAAAAGGTAATGAAACTGGAATGTGCCAGTTTAACTGAAACTTGAAAAGATATTTTGAGCTGTTACAGTAAAAATAGTAATAAGGTATGGATTGTTTACCTGGACACATACAAAATATACAATCTTCTGGCACTAGTAGGTTGTAAGGCTCACCAAAGCCTATTCATTTCTAATGAGAGGTGGAAAGAGTTAATATAGATGGAAGACAGAGCAGGATGAACTTGGAAGGTATAGGCATGGCAGGCCAATTTTAATTAGGATGTATTGTATGATGAGAAAGATATCTATTTTTAATAAAAGGGAAAAACAACTTAAAGGGCCCCCAAATGGAAAAGAATCTAAAATGTTACAATTGTGCAAATTATCTTCCAGCTAGAAAACATTCACATTAAAATTCATAATGTTATGTAATTAACTTGATAAGAATAGACAGAAGCGAACTCTTAAATGATATTCGTAAGTGATAGCAATGGTGGCAGGATACGGTGAGTAAATCAGGCAACAAATCCTGCAATCCTTGCAGTCTGATGAACTCTTAATTACATAGCTAGCTGATTGTGGTGGCGCACACCTGATATATCAACATTCAGGGAGGGAAAGACAGGCAGAAATTCTGTGAGTTCAATGTTATTCTTCTACAAAGTTAGTCCGGAAAGATAAGGCTACACAGAAAAACTGTCTCGGAGAACAAAACAAAAACAAACAAACAAATTACATAGATGAAAACCAGGCGGATCCATATGGGGGCACTGATCACACATTGCTTCTGATTATCAGGAAAACCAGGACTGTACAGTGACCTAAAGACCAAAATGAGAGATACGAAAACACCAATGCTACTAATTCCCAGGTGAGAGGGATCCAAATCATGTGGAGCAGGTGTGGGTCTGACCCCTCGCCACCCAGATAACCCACAGAAAACTCCCAGGGGACAGCCCACGTATACATAATACTGCCTATACCAAAAAGAACCATGACATAATAAGGAATTATATAAATGTTACATTCTTAGTTCTTTGGCTATTTGTATTTGACAGCCTTGATGAAAACATCTTTCCTATCTTGGTGCATCTAAAATTCTGAGGAAGGACAACAGGTTACCAAGAAGAGACTTGATACCCTATGAGCATATACAGGGGGAGGTAATCCCCCTCAGGAATGGTCATAGGGGAGGGGAATAAGGGGAAAATGGGAAGGAGGGAAGAATGGGAGGATACAAGGGATGGGATAACCATTGAGATGTAACAAGAATAATTTAATAAAAAAATCTGAATGTAACTCAATCTCTATCACATCTTGTCATTATCAACTTAAAACATCTATATAGATCTAAAAACATATAAACCCCTAAACAATTAAGCTTCATTGTAAAACTAAGCTACCTGGTCGTCAACTCCATCAGAGACTTGAGAAGGAATAAACTTGATTACCCGAATATGCCAGGAGTGCAGATTAGTAGCTTTCCAAATGAGAAGATGACAGAGACAGTTTGCTACCTGAATAGTCACTCAAAACTCTCTATAGCCTTGGAGCATCTTCTTCAGCCTTCTGGCCCAATATATCTGACAGACATATTTGTGAAGTAGGAACTATTGAGGACTTGCTTACACTGTCTTGGCAAAGTTTGGCCATCGACTCTGCCTGCATCCAAGATTGCCTTTTTTTTAGGCAGAATTCTGTCTGTGGTTGAAATGAGGACATTTTGCCTAGTGGCTTGTTTACCATATTTGAAGTCATCTCCCTAAGGAGGTTCTTTGATGCTCATCATCTTCTTTGAATTAGGCTGTGTGTTCCCAGGAGTTAACCTGTCTCATTGTTAGTGAATCTTTAAAATAATATAAATAATTTTTAATGCCACATTCTGCATGTCTCTGAGGTTTTTGAAGACCTTATATTAGTATCCTACCTTATCTTTCTATAGAATCATATCTATTTGCTGTACTTAAGATGTATATTTTTGTGATAAAAGTGGACTAGTAATTGACATGCCCATGATTTGGTTCAACTAACAATTAACTTGTATAATATTTATCCTAAACAACTTGCAAGAGCACTTTCAAAGTATTGGAAATAACCCTTGTGTTATAATTGAGTTATATGGTTACAGTACCTCATATTAGAGTAGACATATGTTAATATTAATATATATATATATATTGTGTATGAAGAATAATCTTACACTTGATTTCTATACCAGTGTATCTAGAATTAAACTTATTTTGAATCTATATATAAAATTCTATACTAGTGAATTAAAAATAATCTTGTGAGTGACAATTGAGGCATTAAGTTGAGGAGTAGACTCACTAACTTACTTTTTGATCCATCTTCCCTATATATTTCTATATTCTCTCTTCTTTCTTTTCAACCCCTATCTCCAAACTTAAGAATGTGAGATAAAGGAGAAGAGAGACATCCTGGAGTCTAATCTTGTTTTCTCTCTATATAAGACCAATAATAACTTGTAACCAACTCCCATTAATAATAACACTCTATAGCCCAAGAGAGCAACCAGAAACCTACTCAACCCCCCTTAAGGGAAATTTGGTGTCAAAACAGTGACTTCTTTGATACATCGCAAAGGTCAGGCCCTCTGTTGACAGGCCATGGAAGCAAAGCATAAGAAATATACCACACATGCAATTTATTTGATTAAATATTTCTCAGTGAAATGATCATATAAAATATCTCATACTTCTGACATTTTGATCCAATCCAGACTATTCAAACTTCATTTTAGATGTAAATTCTAACTTCTTATTTATTTAAGTAACTGTATTAGAGGGCTACTCACAATTGTGGTCATTCCAAATAAGTACTATTGAATGGCAACTTTCATCCCAATTCATGAAGTCCCTTATATGCTTTCATGCCGACTAGACTCATCAGAGCTCTTGAATTAGAAAGCACAAAAAAAGTACATAAGCACAGAAACAGTAACAGAGACGTCTGCACGCACGATGTGCACAGAGCTGGAGTCAACAAGCTGGAGTCAGCAAACAGTCACATTGTTTGCACTGGATAAATGTTTCCTGGCCATGCCTTGGTTGCATATGCATTTTTTCAATGATCCGTAGATTCAATCTGTCAGTTATCAACTGCCAACCTGTTGATACAGGTCCGCATTTCAGTGGCTGCATTACTAACTTGTCAAAAGTGGTTGGAGTTTGCTTTCCATAACGTAACAGGCATGGACCTGACCCTAGAAGGCAGAATCTGAAGTTCCTGTGTTCTTCTGTCTCTTTATTGTGAATGGGACAGGCAGATGGATAGTAACAGAAACTGAGATACTTCGTTCTAGGGAATAAATGGAGAAGGGAAGCCTGAAGTTGTGCCATAGCTTGCCTGTGGCTAGTATCCAAGAAAGAAAAGAGGAGGAAAGTACTGTGGTGAGATCTTTACTGACGTTTTATGTTCAATAACACGGTATTTTTCTTTCTCAGTCTTTTAAAATGCATATGAGGTTTTTACAGTGTGTTTGGTTGATTTGGTTGACTGAATGAAATCCAGGCAATGTACAGTCAGTCATCCATGGCTACCATCTTACACATTTTAATCTGTGGCATTCTCCACAACACTGCTTAAAATTTGCTGTCTCATGAAAAAGTAATTTACTGTGAATAGATTTTTAATACTTTCACTTCCACTCCTCTGAATAGCAATTGGCTTTTCTTTCTTCATTATATATTTAAGCTAGTGTACAAATTAATGGGCTTAATTTTGACATCATTATTCATATACATAATAGATATCATATTATATACATTCATTATATATAATATATATTATTATATACATTCATGATATATATGTATATATGATTAATCCTTGATCACCCCCCACCATATTCACCTCCATGATCTCCCAGACTTATTGTATGGTACCCTTTGCATGCTCAAATATACCGTTACTGCCTACAAAGATTGGTTCTTCTTCTCTCATGGTCCCCTCTGTAGTTTTACGTACACACACACACACACACACACACACACACACACACACACACACACATACACACACACACACACCATACATGCATGCACTTTCATACATATTCACTTACTCACACAAATTGTAACACTTTTTCTAGAGGCAACATGAGAGATTGTCCTCACATAAAAAAGTCGCAACTTTCACCTTAAAGGGGTTAAAAAATATTTATTCAATCCTCAAATGTGCATGAAAATAACCTGGGAATACAGATTTTGATTACCTCATATTTCATGCTCTAGCGTGATATCAGTTTGATGTTTTTATAGTAACCAAGCAATGAAAATCATAAACCAAAGCATGTTTAAGATATAGTTATGGAAACATTAAATATGTAGGTTGAAGAAAAGCCAGGGAACCTCTGTTAGAAGCCTCAAATCCTCCCTAGTGGCAACCTGAGACTTATGGTTGATTAGAAACTGTGGTCTTGTTAATACATCTAAATAGTTTTTATGTGTGAGTCACAGAATGGTAGGCCCCACAAAGAGATAAACAAGGAATAGCTGTTTAGGAGGCTAATGATAACCCAACATAAATTTTAATTAGACTACAGATCTTCCACTTTCAAATCTCTCAATAGCCATTGAAGTTCTAATCAGTAATTAGCCTTGCAGAATGCCTAGATGAAGCCTCAGTTGCATTCACAAGGAAAAGCATGAAAGGTTACTATCTTTAATATAATAATTTCTAACTCTATCCATTTTCCTGAAATTTCCCATGATTTAATTTTCCCTATTAAAGAATTAAATTCTATTATGTCCATGAACCACATTTCTCTACTCATTCATTTGTTGATGTGCAGGTCCCATTTCCTAGCTATTATGAACAGTTTACCAATAATTGAGAATGCTATGAAATCCACATGTCAATAATACTTTTTCTATTTGTACCAATAACCAAATTAGTAGCAAATAAACCAGGAAATATTTCATTAGCATTAATTTTGAAATGAACAACTGTCTAGAAATGTACCTATAAAATAGATGAAGGAAAGAAATCTTTCACAAAACAGTATAGCAGCAAAGAAATTAAAAACTATAGTAGAAGTTGAAATTTTTTTCTATGATTATTGATAAGAATATTTTCTATTATAAAAACAACTATTATTGGAAATGATATAAAATTAGACATCAAAATTTCAATTATACTCTATCTAATAAGAACTGCCAAAATATGTTCTAAAATTCATGTAGGAGCACAAAAGGCCTCAAACAACCATAGCAATTCTAGACTAAAAGAGAAACACTGGAAATAACACAGTCTGATCCCAGATTACATTTTAGAACCATAATAATATGAATTGCATAGTACTGGCAAATAAAAACAAACAAGAAACAGAAATGTATATGGATGGAATAGAATAGAGACTCTAAAATAAACCTACACAGCTACAGCCACAATTTTGACAAAAGTGTCAAAAATATTGTATAAAAATAGTTTATTCAACACATGGTATCTAGGCTACCCAGGTACACACATATGTAAAATAAACAAAACAAAATTAAAAAAAAAACAAGATTAGATCCTTATCTGTGTACAAATACCAACGCCAAATGAAACAGAAACCTTAAGTTACGACCTGTAAGTTAGAAACTTCTAGGGGAAAAAAACTCAAATGGATCCAGGGACTCTGACATTTTAGGCTAAGGTGTCAACTCTTATTCACTGTTGTCAGGGATCTGAAGATACAGGGATTCTCATAATATTCTCTGTAACCATGCTTACCAACACTTAGCTTGCTATAAATACAGCCTTTTCAGTGACTTTTCATTTACTCTGGGTTCCTAGTTATTCTGTTACGGTGCATCTCTCCAAGAATGCTCATGTCAAACTGTAGACTAAGCTACCGACTTGTTAAACAAACAAACAAAAACCAAACAGTTATTTTTTTTAACAGGAAGTGCTGTTTTCTGCCACCAGGCACTGAATTCTGAGACGGTCAGGGCCCTCCTTTAGCCTCCTCGCAGCCCCTGTCATGCTGTTTCAGTAAACATGCTGTCTCTTATCGTTTCTGACAATTTGTGATGCAGGTAGGCATTCTCATTCACTTTCTATAATGTAACTATCATGATTAAGGTATATTTTTAAGGTTATTTAACAGAGTCAAAATAACTAGGTCAGTATATTGAAATCAAACCAGAAAACAAAGGTAAAACAAATAAGTATGAATAACTGATATGTTATTAGTGAATTTACATTGCTTTATTACAGAAAAACCATTTTCAAATGTATAAACTAGCCTTATTTAACTAGAAAAATTGAAAGGAAAAGACAGGAAACTATGTTTTGTAGAACAGAGGTAGCCTAGAAATGACTCACAGAGGGTAAAAGTCATAGTTAACTCTGCTGTTTCCATTAATGTATATAGTTTTGGGTTGTTGATTAAATAGTCAGTCTAGAGATTTTTCATGACACTAGGAAGATAGAATACTTGTATAAGAATGAACTTTATCAAGTTGCGGTGGCAGTGTTGTTGAGCTAATATTTAGGGCATAAATCCTTGCCATTACTAGAAGAAATGGAAACACCGAGGACATCAAAAATGTGCTCTTAAAGGGTGGTTAATGAAGGTGGGAATGACAATGAAAAAAAGAGTAGAACATTTCAGAAGAAATAAATCTCTGGATGATGACAAAATTAAAAAGATTCAGTCCTTTTATTAAACATTTTTTAATTTTTCACATATACATGTATATTATTACACATATATACAATGAACTACCTACAGCAAGAAGAACCATGAAACAATCAGAAATTATGTAAGTGTTACATCCTTAGTGTTTTGTCTACTTGTATTTCACAGCCTTGAAGTAAACATCATTCCTGTCTTGGTGTGTCTAAAATTCTGAATGTAAATCAATATGTATGATAGTTCCTCATTACCAACTTAAGCATCTATCTAGATGCGTACCCCCTAAACAACTTAGCTTAATTGTAGAACTAATCTATCTGGTGTTCAACCCCATCAGAGACTTGAGAAGGAATAACATAATTTCCTGAGTATAGAGAGAATGCAGGTTAGCAGCTTTCCATATGAGAAGATGACAGAGGCAGTTTGCTGCCTGAACAGTCACCCAAAATGCCTTATAATATTGGAGCATCATGTTCAGCCTTCTGACCCAATATATCTGACAGACATTTTGTCAGGCAGGAACTTGCTTACCTTGTCTTGGCAGAATTTGGACATCAGCTCTGCCTGCATCCAGGCTTTCCCATTTTTAGGGTGAACTCTATGGTAGAACAGAGGACATTTTGCACAGTGGCTCATTTGCCGTATTTGCAGCCCTCTCTATAGGGAGTTTCTTTGATGCTCATCTTCTTTGAGATAGGTAATATGTTACCAAGAATTAACCTATCTCATTGTCAATGAATGTTTGAAATAATAAAAACATTTTAAATGCCATATTCTGTATGTCTCTGAGGTTTTGAAGACCTAGGATATATATTCTTGTGATAAAAAATAGACTAGTAATTGATATGACCATGATTTGATCCACTAACAATTAACTTGTATAACTTTCTTATCCTAAACAGCCTACAACGGCAATTTCAAAGTATTGAGGGGAAACCTTGTATTATAAATGAGTTGTATCGGTACAATATTGCTTATTAGAATAGAAATACATATAATGCGAAGAATAATCTTAAATTTGAATTCTATACCACTGAATCTAAAATTAAATGTATTTTGCATCTATATATAAAATTCTATACCAGTGAATTAAAAATAACCTTGTAAGTAACAATTGAGGCATTAAGTTGAGGAGTAGATTCGATAATCTATTATTTGTCTTATAATCCTTTTATATTTCTATACTCTCTCTTTTTTCCTTTCAACCCCTATCTCAAAACCTAAAATTGAAAGATAAAGGAAAAGAGAGACATTCCTTTGTCCAACCTTCTTTTATCTCTAAATAAAACCAACTCCCATTGAAAATAGACACCTATCTCCCAAGAAAGCAACTAAAAACCTACTCAACTGCCCTTAAGGAAAATGGGGAGTCATTCTCTTAAGGATTCTTTTGTCTTATTTGGGACTAATAATACCTTTGTAGGGGCCCAAATATAATTGGGTGGAATAGTTATACAAGCTAGTAACAGCATTTGCGGTCCAGTTTCTAAATGTTGAGAAATTCCAGACTTAATTAGAGTCCTGTGTAGGGCAGTCTGAAATGCTGGACCCATTGGGATTGGAAGCTTTCTTTGAAGCTGTCCTAGGAGGTGTCCTGTGCTGATGAGGAACAGCCACTTAAGGATTTGGTACTGGAACATGAAGAATGCAGGATGTCAGTGTCCAGCATGCTAAGAGGAATGAATCCTGTCATGTCTGATCCAGCATCAGTGTCTAGTTCTTTTTTTATAAAAACATATAATTTCTCACAAGTATTATACAGTCCTAAAATTATAAATGTATGTGTGTGATGCACAGAACAATTAAAGTAGGCTCTCTGCCATTTGTATAAGCAGAAAAAAAGACATCTGTAATCTTTACTCACGGCTTACGAAGAATGGCATCTAATAATAATTCACAGGGATTCTGTAGCCAACAAGAAGCATTGACTCTGCCTAGACATTCATGTCTCAGCCAGTCTCAGAGCTATTCCCATTTTCTGGATTATCAATATAAATTACCTGTTTATTCTGTAGTTTGAATTCTTCAAATCCTGATTGTATTTCCCTCCCTCAAAACCTCCTGATTACCTGTCCCTACCTCATCCCATCTGACTTGATAGGCTGAGGTCAAATGTTAGGGGATGAAAAAGATTCTTACAATAAGAAAGTAAAGAAATATGGAAGGCACACAGAAAAATGTAAATATTTGATGTGGATAGTACCTCTTACTTTAACACACTTATTTCCTTCCGTCCTTCCTTCCTTCCTTCCTTCCTTCCTTTCTTCCTTCCTTCCTTCCTTTCTTCCTTCCTTCCTTCCTTAGCACAGGGAATGGTGCATGGCCCAATGAAACATATATAAGTTGTGGGAGGCTAAACACATATTGTGGGTATCTCTTTACTCTTCTACCACTTAGGACCTAAAAAAAAGTATTGTTACCTGCTAAACAATCTTGTTAGTACAGTAATGCTTCCCTCCTCCCTCCTTTTCTGGGATACAGAAAGTGGTAGGGTGTTGTTATTGGAAATTAGACTGAAAGTCTGGTGATTGCTGGACAACTAAACTGCTGCTGTGCTACCTCCAGGACCTGACTAGAACTTTGAATATTTATATAGAACACTTAAATGCCAGACAAAAGTGTTTTTATGACTTTGGTAAGGTTGCTAAAATGGCTATAAAATACAATTTTCTTTCCGTTATTTTCTTTTTTTGCGGGTTGGGGGGGGAGGTAGCCCCTGGGTCCTGTCTACACACAAAATTCCTTTAAATCTCTGCTTGAAGTTTGACCTGGAAGGAGAGAATCTTGTTTCCTAGGGTCAGTTCTCTCACGGTTTCTTAGACCTCCACCAACAGGGCCCTTGGTGCCCATAGCTAGCAGAACACTTAGGGCTCCTAGGAACTTCATGCCAGTTGCCTCTTGACCTCATTTGGCCAGCTGGACCGGAAAGCAGAAGTCAGCCTTCGCATAGTCCTAACCTGGGGTGAATAGGAGCCCAAACAATAGCTAGCTCCAAAGGCTACAGCACAGAGCATAGCGCAGCCAGCAAACTTTTGTGTTCAATTCCTTTTCCTCTGGCAGTGGTGGTGGTGGTTGTTGAGGGGAGTAAGGATGGTTGTACCCTGAATGTGCTTGCTGCATCCCTGTCAGTCTACAAAAGCCCTCTAGCTTGGCAAAAGAGCATTTGTGATGCCAGGGATGGAGAAGGTGGGGTTCAGCCTGCTAGCCGGCCTGTTCTGAGCATGAGACTGACCTAAAAATTAAAAAGAACCTCCTCTGCACTGGGAACACATTATGAATTGGGTTTTAACCACACATATGTGAGAGCTTGTTTTCCTATTTGGTATATTTCATTGAGTATTTTATTTGAAATATTTTGTTTTCATAGCATTCATGTTTCTTTTTGGAACTTTCTAAACCAAACAGATAAGAAAACACCTTAAGTGCAGGTTTACTAAGTTATGGGGTAAGTATTCCAATACTGGTTTACTTGTAGGAAGCTTATTTGCTCTGCAGTGGACTTGTAGGAAAATATGGCATATGTTTTACTTCTCTGTAGATTCACTGTGAACTACAGAAGGATGGCTATGGAAATTCTTAAGATTATAGGTGTCATTAGGAATTTCACCATTCAGTTAGTGAATTCCTGATCCAACAATGCTAATGTTATAGTTATTTCTATTTGCTTTCCAGGGAAAGCTAACTCTTCAACAGGTTTGTTTTCACTGGTTTCTTTCAAAAGTTAGAAAGGGCTCTAGGAGTTTTTTTTCTACTTTTCTGCAATTCACTGAAACAATATTTTAAATGCAATATTTGTTTGCATGCAGCCTTCCAGTTTATTGTAAAGTCCTTATTATTTCAAGGTTTATGTTTCATCTGATGCAGGATAAGTATATCAAGTACTCCAAATGTAGCTGACACCATGTGTGGTGACATAAGCCCAAAGAATAAGCATACACAGATGTGACCTACAGCACCAGGGTCTAGAAACATAGGAATGGTAGGGGTCGGGTGTGAAGTTTGGGTCCAGGAAATGGTAGGGGTCGGGTGTGAAGTTTGGGTCCAGGATGAGAAAGTGAAAAACTATTCTCTGTATTAAAGGGATCAGTTGCAATGTCTTCACTGACAGAGATTAAATAGATGTGTCCTGCCCTCTGAGATGAGTGTAATTCAGCTTTCCTATTGTGCCAGATGAAAACATGTGTAGACTGATCGATAGACAGACAACTAAATACACAAGTTGAGGGAATAGGTAGGACTTGTTCACATTAAAACTAGCATTCACAGGTTTGTGCAACATCACGTGGTTGCAGCGCTGCAAATATGTCATATTTCTGTGGGAAGTTTCATTTTATAAGCATCTCAATGCACTAGTGTTATGTGCGTACTTCAGGTGATTTTTTTTTTCTGACCAACTTTGACAGTGCCAAAAGAAATGGTGTGCAAAATTGCCCAAGGAGGAGCAAAATGGCTTTAAAAAGCAAATAATATAAAAACAAAATTCCTACATGTGTAAACAAAGAAAATTAGGTAACATTTCAATTACTTTAATGTCTTTTTATAGCTTAAAATGTAGCAGAAAATTGTAACATGATTCTGAAATACCCCTATATGTTGGGGTTGGTCTGGAGTTACTGTGTGCTCAACTGTTGGTTGCTTTCTCCCCAGGATCCTTGTTGTTCTATGGGCAGCTTGTCAGACATTCAGGATGAAGTTGTGTGAAGCTTGCCTCCCAGATTGTCTCTGATTGGATATCGTCCGGATTAGATAATAAAAGGTGATTACAGCCTATAGTGCAAGAAGTGGAAGGCAGGACTTCCTGGTAGGCAGAAAAGAACTCTGGGAAGAGGAAAGAGCAAGGCTGTTGGCAAGGAAATAGGTGGGAGGCAGATGTCATTATAAGCCTGGGAGGAAAACTGCCCACTAGTTGGATGGGTTAACTTAGAGGAGTGAGGTGAGAGTCTGCCCAGCTAAGGCCTAAGCTTTGAAAAACTTTAAAGGTCTTGACGTCTTTATTCGTATAGTTTAAAGGCCACCCTGGGGCTTACTTATGTGTTTCTTTATCAGGAGACATAAACCACCAGTCTTCAATACCCATATATACCTTGCTTAAAAAACAATTCCTTTCATAGTTATTCCTCTTACAAATATTAGAATGTAGCTATAAACAATGTTTCAGTTTCTGTCAATATTGTTAAAAATAAGAACCTATTACTTAGATTGATGGCTCATATCTATAACAAACGTAACATTGAGGACACAGAGACAGGAAGGTCTGTGGGATTCTAGATTGATCTACGTAGTGACGTTCAAGGCAGTCTGTGCTGCAGCATTTGGAAAACAAGCTCTCTAAGACTGTCTAATTTGTCTACTGATAAAGGGGGAAAAAAGGGGTAACTATTGCTGACAGATTATTTTTTGTCTCAGGTGAGCCATAATTTAGAGGATTAGGGTCTCTGAAAAACAAAAAATCACCAAAGTCACTGGGCCAGTGTCTTCTACATTGGTCTTGCAAACTCCAAGAATGAAATTTAGGAGCACCAAGAGGGTGAGTTTCTAAAGCAGATTCTGTTATGTGTGCTCTTAGCCTAGAGCTTAAGAGAAAGGAAACAAGGAAAGTGGGTTACGATTGCGCTTCAGATTTAGACACTTTTTATAGGACTCATGGCAGAAACACATGCACACTGTAGGTAAATGGGTGAATCAGTTTATATGTTAGCCTCCTTGATATTGAAAATCACTTCAAAATGTAGACAAATGTAAACATACTATATATCTCTAATGTTTTAAGTTTTGTCAGTTGCAATCAAATAAAGCTAGGATGTTTTAATTTCTTCATTACCAAATAGAGTACAAGAAGATTGGGACACATAAACCAATACTGACTGGTGGGAAAAGTAGCCCAGCACATAGCCTTCAGGCATCTGTATTTCTGCTCATCCCTCCCCTGTATTTCCTTGTGTCTGAGTGATGATAAATTTCTCTCCATGTTCCCTTTGTTATTTATAAATGGAATTAGATTAAGCTATTTTCTCCAGTGGAAACCCTAATTGCAGTGCACTTTTTATGACCTGAGGACTCTGGGTTTTTTCTTGATTGAAGACTTCAAGCAGCCTCATTTCATCAGCCATTGAAGCTGTGTGTTCAGATGGCTAGGCTATTAGATCATAAAATAATCATCTGTTGTTTATAAGAGAGCAAATCTTCACTCAGGACATATAAAAGGCTCTTATGCAGAGGTATAGATTGCTCTTATTCTATTCATTCTGCATACATTATGAAAAATCATTGTATAATGCCTGAGAAGCACAATTTCCTTTTATAAAAGTAAGTCAGATGTGAACTAAGAATCCGTTAACTTCTCTTTATGCAAGAGGCATCTTTATTTTCTGAAAAAGGAACTCACAACAGATTTGAAACTGTGTCAGCTGATTGAAATTTTATGCCTGTGTATATTTAAAAGATGTCTGGATTAGGTAAACTGGACAGAAGAAAGAATTTCACTAAAAGGAGAATGAGCCAAATTAGTCTGTATGTGGGAGCAACAGGATAGTGCAATACTTAAAGTAACCTGAATAAATAGACAGATCAGTCTCCATAGGGGTCCCCTAGTAGGGGAGCAGGGGCTGTCCCTGCCCTGGACTCTGTTGCCTGCTCTTTGATCACTTCTCCCTGGTTGGGGGTGGTGCCTTACCATGCCTCAGAGGAAGAGAATGCAGGCAGTCCTGGTTAGACTTGGTAGGCTGGGGTCAACTGATAGGGGAACAGGGCTGCCCCTCTTGGAGGACTAGGGGAGGGCCATAGGGAAAAAGAGGGAGAGAGGGTGGGGCTTAGAGGAGATGAGGTAGAGTCTATCATTGGAATATAAAGGGAATACATTTTTAAAAATAAAATTTAAAATACCCAGTCAGTCTTAGTCAAGTATGTTTTTAAGTTATTGTCTTTCATTCATGAAAAGTATGTTTTAAGCTTTTATAATATATTTTCATATATATATGTATATAACTACAAGATTATCATTATTCTATGTGTATTCACTTATAGTTATTGTATATACTTGCTACAATCTACTTAAGGTCATATAAACATACATACATACATATATACCTATATATACATCATCTATTTATTCTTGTATATTATAAACATGTACTATAATATACATAACTATATTCTTAGTTATACCTAGACAAATAACGGGCATTCATAGCACTTGGAGCTATATAAACCCCTTTTCTTTAATTATCACAGAAAACCTGTGTAGCTAATTTCATCAGTTTCCTCTCCATCATTGCTCCTGCAGCCTTTCTTTATGTTTTTCCCCAGAATAGCATTGTCCTAAAAACTTGGGGTCTGGGGATGAAGTACACTGGAAAACAATTACCCTGCTGTACATTGTTGAATGAGATATTGCTAAATTTCAAATTTTGATATCCAGGAAAGGAACATTATATCCCAGCCTCTAGGCTGGTGCTATTGCTACCAATAATCGTTAAGAGACTCGAAAGGGAAAGCCAAGCAAGAGTTCTTTAGGAAAGTGCTTGCACCATCCCAGGTGACACTGGGAACCCAGCCTTTTGTGCTTTTCACTTTTGCTTCCATATGGCGAAGGGAGGCAGTTTTGTCCCATCACAGTCCAAAAGAAACAAGACCTACCAGCCAGTTATGAATTGAAAATTTTTAAATGGTAAGTTAAAACATTTTCTTTCCTTATCAATCAACTCAGACATTTTTCTTAGTTATTTCTAGTAAACTTCTAGTGTACTTTCTAGTAAACTAGCAGAGGTAGGACCGGTACTGGTAACTATAAACCCACTTCTAACTCTGTCCTTTTGATGCAAAGTCCACCCAACATTACCATTGAAATGGCACTTTGACAGATAAAATAGAATGTATTTCAATCTCAAAATGAAGTACTTCAAATACACACTATCCTTGTATTTGTCAAGTTCGTGTTCTTCTGTCCACTGACCATCCTGGATCCATAGGAACCTTCTTCCCTTTTTATATTTCTTCTGCATACTCACTTTCCAAGTTCTCATTTTATTCATTGTTTCATCCTGTATTCTCCATCTCCTTGGCTGGCTCATTTATTCACACCCCCTTCCTATTTTAGCTTAAAAACCAAGATTTGAATATTTTGTGCTTTTTGCGTGTTCATTGATATTATACAGATAAAGAATTTTTTTCTGAAATGCAAATATGTTAAATATTCTAACAACACTATCTAATAGTAATGTTAAAATGCTTATCTTAGAGAATAAGATATTTATACTGCCAGTGGAATTTATTTGACATATATCCATTCTCTTCTTCTATTTTCTTCTTTTCTCTTTACTTTTGAAGTTCAAACTATCAATGAACTCATGATCCTCCTGCCTCAGACGTTCTACGGCTGAGATGCAGGCATATACCAGTACATGTCATGCTATGCCCTATCTATTAACTCTGCTTTATCTTTTTTATGAAGAAATGTACCTGTCCATCGTATGCCTTCTGGTGTCACAAATCTTTTCTCTGCTAAATGCACATTATTTCCTTCATCATCTCAAATCTACATTTCTATCTCAGGGTAAAGTGTAAGCATTCCATTAACAATGACTCACCCTGACAGAGGCTGACAGTCCTTATCCTGCCTCCCTTCCTGACCACACAGAAGAGTGTGAAATTTCAGGAACCTGCATTATTTTGTAAACTAATCCATTTGTCTGTCTCCTTTACAGCCAAATCTGTCTTTAACTTTATATGTATCTAGAATAGCATAGGTTATGCCAGAAAATAAGGGTCTTAAAACAAATGTCAGCTATTATATATATTTGTCTTATAAGTTAGTGTATAAAAGAAAAGAGTGTCAAGAGAAGCCAACAGTGCCTTCAAAGTCACATTGCAAATAAATAGAAAATTTAATAAATTAAGTTTTCTGTGGGATGATTCTTTTAAATGACTTGTTTACAGTTAAAAACAAAGCATTGAAACTATTTGATTGGCTTTCTCAACTAGGGCCAAGAGAATGGCTTACGCAAAGATATCGCATAGAAGAAACAATCCCTGTCTATCACAAACAAGTCCATCCTTTGAGAAGCATGCCCTTCAGGCACACAAGGAAATAAAAAACTCTTCCATGAAGGAGGTGAGAAATCATGATGTATGTATTGTAAAACCCATTTGGGCCAAATGAATATGGGATTTTACACATCATAATCAGGTACACATATCAGGAAATTTAATGAGGATGTAAAGTCACCAAACAAGAGTTATGCTTTGGTGACTTATGTCCCTGCTACCACATTCAAATTTCTACAATGAGTCCATATATGAGGACTAACTAACTGCTGAGTAGGAAAGTTTCAGAACTGCCCAGAAAAAAAATTAGAAATAAGATACATGACAATATGACTGATTAAAGCTGACATATCTAAATACTTAATACATTTGAATCTTCAAAAAATGTTATTTTTTGCTAGTTTTTCTGCACTAATTTATTTTACATTAACATTGCACATGTTTTGTTTTGTTTTGTTTTTTTAAACTTTTAAATCATAGTAAGCATTTAGTATAAAGCCTATAAAATTTGCACATCCTTAAAATCATCTTGCTCTGATTTGTTTTTCCTTTTGGACTTAATGTCGTAATAAAAATGGGACACACAGTTTTTTACACATTCTTCAAGTGCACAGTGTTGTAAATTGACACTGGAATTCAGGTATGTGCCGCGTTTAAAGAGCTATGATGTTAGGATACATCATTAGCTGTGTAAAGCTTGGTTATAATGGTTATTTAAGGCTTCTGTGCACTCACTGTATCAAGAGTGATGCTATAAACATCTTTGCTTTCATATTTTATCTTTATTATGAGCATAATTATTTTGATAGATAAGAAGGTTTTCATTTTTCATTCTTTAATTTCTGCATCTAATAGCTATAAAGTAAATACTTTGTCATCTGAGATTTTAGGGGTTTTGTCAGTTAAAAAATGTGGCCTTATTTCCTCTGTTCTTTTAAACATGTTGTGAAGCTATGCATGTTATATTTCATATTATATTTGTATTTCTTGTCGTATGTATGAATAATGCATCTTTACTCATTTAGAAATGTTCTAAAACTACAGTCTGGCTGATGTATTATGTGGTGGTATGGTCTTAAATATATTCATTTAGGTATAATTTTTCTCTCAGTGCAGATTTAGAATGGCTATGTATCAGTAGTTAATATTGTCTAATTTCATTAATTTTTAAAATAGACCATAATCATTGTTTTATCAACACATGAAAAAGGTATGAATCATGTTCTCTAATACTTTATATTAGATTTTATGGAATATAATACATATTTTTATCAGTAGATATATTTAGGAACAGAAATGATTTTACACAAAATATTATTAATGTATAAGATTATAACTATAAAACATTCTTTAAAGCAATATAGCAAAATATTTATATAAACTAACTGAGTCAGAGCTAAGTCTGAATATACTCAAACACATTTAAGGAGAATATATATTACAAATACAGTTTTCTCTAACATCTCTGAGTAATCAAAACCTTAATGCTCTGTGGGAATAGAAAGTAGCCTGAACAGAAAGATTACATCTTTGTGAAGCAAGTGAAACATGTTAAAAAGATAAAGGATCTTTATATTTATATACACTGTGGATTTAGAGGATGCTGGAAATAAATCAATTCAATAATAAGTGACTGTAGGTCCTTGACACTGCTTCCTAGAGTTTTTTGTTTGTGTTGTGTGGTATGTTTTATTAAGTTAGATATAACCAAACTAATTAATTTCCTGAACTTAAATTCAGCAAGTTTATAGTTGTGCTTCCAATTCAGTTCAGCGAGATAGATCTTCTAATAAGTAATGCCCATTTTCTAAATACCAAGGGGAGTATTAGGTGTGAGATCTCCTTATCACACTTTCACATTGGTGAGTTAACACAACTACACTATGTTTATAGGTTCTTCTTCTTTTCTCCTTAGAATGAAGACATATGAATAAGGAAGTACAAGAGGGGCTTTGATTGAAAAAAATTTCAGGCTCTTATGACATGGTCCTCAAGCTGAATAAAATGGACTGCATGATGTCAGGAAACAAATTCGTTCATTTGCTCAGCCTGACTAATAAAATTGAGGATTCCACGAATCAAAAGAGAAAAAAAGAGCAAATGGTATGGAATAGATAGAAATCACCTTCCTGCTTACCTAAGTATTACAGCATGAACTGTTTGTCCACAAGTAGAAAAATCTTGCTGTCTGGAATGAAATTCTCATGTCTTTCTATGCTTCAAATTTTCTGGCTATATTATCCAGCAACCCTGAGTAAAATATAGAATATAACTTCAATTACAGTTGTTATAGCAGTATAATATAAAAACCAAGTCTCATTTTTTTTGGAATTTATAATCTATCCTTGACTTATAAACCGATAACAGATAAAAGTAATATATTTAGCCTTGTAAAATCACTATATTACAACAGAAAAAGTAAACATAAACCTATGTTGGTTGGTTTAAAATGTTTTTATGGGTCTATGTGCTAAATGTCTGGGTGGTAGCTGATGAGGTTTGGAGAAATAATTGCACCATGAGGAATCAATAAAGCTATAAATGATTTGGGAAGTATATCCCATCCATAGACTGCCCCCACCTCTCTCTCTCTCTCTCTCTCTCTCTCTCTCTCTCTCTCTCTCTCTCTGCTCTTCACCATAATAAGATGAGCAATGTTGCTTTATCACTCCAGAAAAACAGATATTGAATTGGAGATATTAAAAAAGACTGGACTGAAAACCAAATAAATAGGAACAACACTGAAAACATTCCAAAAATGTAGAAAATCCACAAGTCATGGATACATTTTTATACTTAATAACGAGCCAAAATTTCACTTAGGATATCTGAAAATTTTAAACAGACAAATAAGTATACTGATGCAGTGGTTATGGCTTCAAACAGAGGAAAGCTAAGGTATGTGCAGATTATCTGATTACTAAATATAAATTTTAAGTAAGATAATATTAACATTTATCAAACTCTTCTACACAATAGAAAAGGAAAGAAAACTATGAAACTTATTTTATAAGGCCAAAATTAAAATATCTGAATTTGATAAGTATATAACAAAATAAAAATATAGACCAATTTTCCTCATGTACATAAATATAAAATTGCTCAGAAAGTATTAGAAACTGAATTTTTAAAAATATTTATTTTATGTTTTATATATACATTGATATTAGTACACATATATACACTAAACTTCCTTCAGCAAGAAGAACCATGACACAATCAGGAATTATATAAATGTTACATTCTTAGTGTTTTGGCTATTTGTATTTGGCAGCCTTAAAGAAAACATCTTTCCTATCTTGGTGCATTTAAAATTCTGAATGTAAATCAATATCTATCATATCTCATCATTATCAACTTAAAGCATCTACCTATACCTAAGGGTAAGTGAGTCCTCAATAGTTCCTGCATCACAAATTGAATTTTAAAACACAGTAAGAAGATAATACACAATGGCCAAGCTAGTTTAATCTCAACAACTACAATGACAAAAACTGGATCAACACCTACAAATAAATCACCATAATATATATCTCATAATGAATTTAAGGATAAACATCATAAGATTATTTCTACAGGTTTAGAGAATACATTTAAGAATGTTGAATAGGACTTCTTGATAAAAGTTCTGTGGAAAAAGCTGGATATGGTGGCCCATGCCTTTAGTCCCAGCACTCAGGAGGCAGAGTTAGGCGGACCTCTTTGAGTTGAGGCCGAATTGATTTTCAAAGTGTGTCCAGGATAGCCAAGGCTACACAGGGAAACCCTATCTCAACAAACAAACAAAACAAAACAAGGTGTTCTGAGGAAACTAGGAGTAGACAGAACATATCTCCAAATAACACAAGATAAATGAATAGACAACCTTATATTAAATGTGCAAAAACTCAGATACTTTTCTTTAAAATCTGTAATAAGACAAGCATGCCCACTTTCTTCATATATTGTAAGTGTTTGAAGTCTTGGAGAATGAGAAAACAATATATATATATATATATATATATATATATATATATAGTGTATTCTCTGTATTTGTAAATATAAAATTTATATATTACATATACACATGAAAGAAAAAAAGTCAAATTATACCTATTCATAGAAGACATGATAACATATGTAAAAGTCTCTATGGCTTCCAACGAAATCTATTTATATAACATAAACATTCTAACTGAATCAGCCTATTTCTTATGGACTAATAGTAAAATTTCTGAGAGAGAAATCAGGAAAAGCATTACATTCATAATAGCAACCTCTGTAGTAAAGATGTAATTAAGAAGAAACCAATCCTGGGAAGGGAATATATCTTCAACGAAACATTAAAGAAATTGAAAATATAAGTCGATGAAGATATCAGAGGAACAAAACTTATCTCATGTTCCTGTGTTGTTGGAATTAATACTTTAAAAATGGCTACACAGAAGAAGAGGATACAGGGAGTCCTGATGAGACTTGATAGGCTGGGGTCAGTTGGTATGGTAGTAAGACTCCTCCTCTCTGAGGACTAGGAGATGGCATTTGGGGGAAAGAGGAGGGAGGGGGCTATAATCAGGATGTAAGGTGAATAAATTTTTTAAAATAAATTAAAAACCGGTTACAGTAATCCCGGTCTTAACTGCAACTTTATTTTTTACGTAACTGTGGGAAAACAATAAAAAGACTGACACTGAAGTTCAAAGACCAGCAAATAACCAAAACAGACCTAAATAAAATGTATTATATCTGATCTAAAATTACACCCTAGAGCCACAGGGACAAAGACATATCAGCTTTATAATAGGCACAGGCATGAGTGGAAAAGAATAAAAAAAAACTCAGGAGTATACCTACAGTGCTATAGAAACTTAGTATTTGACAGAGATGTTAAAAATATACACAAGAAGAAAAAATTGACTTTTTTATAGAGAGGGTTTCTCTCTGTAGCCTTGGCTGTCCTGGATTCACTTTATAGACCAGGCTGGCCTCTAACTCACAGAAATAAGCCTGGCTCTGCCTTCCCAAGTGCTGAGATTACAGGCATGGACCAAATTTTCAATGAAAGATGTACTCCAAATAAAACATACAGGAATTAACAAGTTGTATACCATGAAATTGAAAAAAAAAATTCAGTTAAGCAAAGGGAACTATAAGCCAAGTGAACAGTAAGTTTACATAACTGGTGGCATTCCTACCAGCTATACTTTGTACTGGTGATGAATATGTATCATATACAGAACTCAAAAATAAACAGTAAAATACAAAACTTCAAAAGAAAAACAATTGAGCAATGAGCTAGGCAGATAGTTCTCAAGGCAAGAAACATAACTATAAAGTATTTGTAAAAACTCGTAGGCAAGATCAGCTATAAGGACATTTTAAATGGAAGCTAATTTGATAATCTATTTCATCCAAGGTAGAAATGTTATTATCAAACATAAAGGACAACAAATTATGACAAGTGTGTGAGGCAGGGCTACTTGATAATTGATGTCTAGGGCTATACAAAGTAGTCTAGCCATTATGTAAAGCAGTGCAGAGACTTTTTCCGAAAGCTAAATGTAGATCTACCTGAATTCTCCACATATACCACTCCTAGGCATATTCTCAAAGCACCTTACCATAAGGATACTTAATATCTGTATTTATTTTCCTTTATTTACAGTAGCCAGGAAATGGAGCCACCCTGAATGTTCATTAATAGATGCTTGGAAAATGAGTATGTGATATATATATATATTCACAATGGAATTTTATCCAGCATTAAGAAAATGTGAAGTCATATAATTTGTTATGAGTGAGGACATTTTCCTCTGTATTGATCTTTCTCTTACAGGGTGTGCACTGGTTAATGCCCAAGCTCTTGGTCTCCAAGGCTTCTGTGATAAAGAGGACAAATCACTCACTAGCACTGTAGAATCATTTAAGAGGAGTCCCATTTTATCCTTTGCCCCTGGGACTTATTTGACTTGAGGACATGGGACAAGCTACCATTTTAGACCAGGCACAATCATTGGCTTTGGCCTCCAAGCATGATTATTGAACACCCAGAAGATCAGTTGCATCACAATTAAAGAACAGATCAGAGTAAAAATTTAGCTCTTATATAACATAGATAAGGCTTCATAGAAACAGAGTTTTAAATAAATTCTGACTCTTTTAAAGACAGTGTTTTTAAAATTAGAACTTAATGCATTAATCAGAAACTATAAGCAATTGTCTTGATAAAACAGAGCCTTTGTTCTTTAAGCACATTAAAAGCTCAAGAAACGCTGAAAGCATAGAGCAAAGTCATTTTTGCACCCTTTGTATTATAGGGCAGCAGAATTTAAAGATCCATGTCCCAATTAGAGTAATTGTACTTGAGGGTAAAGCTTTACTGTGAAGTAGGAACCATTATAGTTACTGTAACTTTTCAACTGAATAGATGTTTTTATCAAACCATTTTTAGAATTTCATCTATAACATTATACTGATTAACATCATATATACTTTTTGGTTTTTTTACATTCAGTTCCATAATCTTCTAAAAAAATTGCATAACGTAACTGTGATCATTTATTTGTAAGCCAAAATCAGAACCAGATAAATAATAACATATAAACATGTAGAATATGCATAAATATGTATTCATATAAATAGCCCTATAGCAAGATAAATAAACAAATGCTTTAGATTTTATAGATTTATGATACTATAAACTGCCAAGTATATATTTAGATTTATAATATTTATTTATCTCATAATAGTAAGCAATTTTTAATCTAAAGTCTTTACTTTCAAAGACATGACTTTAGACATCAGCCAAATAGCAAATAGTAATCAAATTCGCAGAGTCTTACTGATTACTGTATACTTTTAGTCATGCTAAACAAATGTCAGCAAATTGGTTTTAAAATAGTATTTCATGCTCCCCAGTTTAAATTAAGGTATAAAATAACCTTTATGGCCCTACTTTTTAAAGAAAGGACTGCAGGAAGGTAGGCAATGAATTTTTAGCTTAATTTAATACATTAACATTTATCTGGCAAATATTAATTATTGTCTTAATATGTAATAACAGAAATATAAATTATACACAGAATAAACTTCTATTAGCTTTAAATTTTACCACTGTGAAAGAAAATTTATCACAAATGTCCTTTACAAACATACCGTCATCAATTTAAGTATATCACCGTTTTTATACAAAAGATGGATTTTATACTCATATATTAAAAATGTTTGTGAAAAATATATTAGTCTAAAAAGAGAAATTTTAATCTAAATTACATGTAGGTGTTTTGATTGTCATACACAATTTTATCTCCTATAGCTTTCTATGCCCATGTTTATATAAAAAAATGAAATAGAATTATTTTTCTAGAACCTGTTTGGGAATATAATCATTTCCCAAATCCACATAGCTAATTCTAAATTACATAGAATACATAAAATCTGTGTCTTTTGAGCACAATCAACGTTGTTTCTTTTAACAAATAGTATTGTAAGGTTTTATGTAGCTTTGAACAGACCAACATATACTTTGCTAATATGTCTTAGAAATAAGCTTACCTCAGTTTATACACATGTACTTATATCATCTAAATATATACCTAAAAAACACATGTTCATATATACATACATGAGTGTTTGATGGCCATGTCAAGAAATGGAAGAAAAATAAAATGTACAATTTTAGTTTGCAATCAAAATTATTGAAAAATTGTCTACAGCTCTATTACTTAATTATTTGGGATGCTTAGTGATTTGAATGACAGATGGATCCCATAGGCTCATGTTATCTGAGTATGTTTTACTTGGTGGTACTTTTTAGAAGTTTGTGGAACCATTAGGTGGTGGAGCTTTTCTGGAGAAATATGAAACTGAAAATGGACTTTGAAGTTGTATAGCTCAGTCTCATTCACTTCCTGTTATCTGTTCTTGTCCTTGTCACACCTCTTTCTCCCTCCCTCCCTCGCTCCCTCCCTCTCTCTCTCTCTCTCTCTCTCTCTCTCACACACACACACACACACACACACACAAACACTATGTGGGTATGATTCTCTCTGTCCCCTATGACTTATTTCTAGGCATAGAAGTTGTATGAAAATGAAAGTACCTGGAAATAGGCTGTTGTAAAAGGCTGATTGACTGATTAGAACTTCAAATAGGTAGATAGGTTGGAATGTAGGAAATCCAGAGCCAGATTATCATGGGCCATTTTTAGCCCAATAATAGTGATTCTCTGACCTCCTCTGTATATGAGACAGCTATGTTATTAGTAGATACATCTTTTGTAATGTGCTTAGGGTTTTCTAAATTAGCCTACCAAATGCTAAGATGTCCTTCGGTTGGTATCTGAGGCTTATATCTGAGCTTTCTCTATTTTTGCTCAGCTTTTCCATAAACCTGACTTATTTAACTACTGCTCTAACATTCATTTGATTTGTCTGAAGACTTTTTGTTACATTTATTATTCTCTTTGGTTATTATGTCATGCTTCAAAACTAAAAGAGAAATTATATCTTGGCCCTCTATAAATATCATCTTGTTCATTTTCAGCACTTGTTTATGGAAGCCTTCAATTTATCAAAGCAGAGTGATTATAATATAAGTGGGCTGAAAGAAAGATTTTGATGGAGATCGATTTGTAATCAAAATTTTAGACACACCAAGATAGGAAAGATGTTTTCCTCATGACTGTCAAATACAAATAGCCAAAACACTAAGAATGTAACAATTATATAATTCCTGATTGTGTCATGTTTCTTCTTGCTATAGGTAGTTTATTGTATGTATGTGTTATAATATAAATGTATATGTAAAAAAATTTTAAAAATGTTTTTAAAAAGTCCTGACCTTCAGCTCAGAGGTTTCTGGGCTGTTTGCTGGTTGCTTCCCAAGCTCTGTGCTGTGACACAACTGTAAGTCCAGACACATTTCCCCCAGAGCAAACTGTGAATAAATGCTTTTACCTTATCAGTGGACAGTTATTTGGATGTTTAAGATGAATAAACCCTTTCCACTCCCCTCCAGAAAGATTTTCAAAAATCCATTTTGTATGGCGTGAATTTCATGATTTCTTATAGATTTTCATCTCAAATTCTAATGATAGATTGAATAAGATAATGTAAATAAATTAGGCTGAGGCATTGTATTCGAACGACAGATTTTAAGTTGTAGTCACAATATTTTAACCAACATTTTACTTATCTATAATATTAACATAAAATGAGCAAAATGGATATGTATAATAACATGTAGTTAATCTGGTATTGGTTTAAGTACTTGACGTACTTGATAGTAAACATTTAAGATGAAGTTGATAAAACATAATCAATAATTTATAACTGGTTATGTCAGAGAAATTGGAACCATAATTAGAATACCTGACACTGGATGCTGTATGGAGTATCTGTTTTCATCAAAAACATGCTGGAATGCTAGTATCCCACTGAGTGCAGTCTTAGTTGTAATTTATGTCTTTTTCACCAATTCTGAACAAACAATAGTTTTTCTTGCATTTTGTTCTCTTTATTTGTATCACTGTTTTACATGATTTTCTGCTAGGCTTCTTCTTTTTGCATTACACATTTAAAGTGAGTCTGCAACAAAATAATTCATTGGAAAGTGTATATGTAGCTTTGAACTCCTGTTATCTCCTGTTATACAAACATCTGATGGTCAGTATTTGGACAGTAGTGACATTTTAAATAAATAAGATTCACATCAAACCATATAGTATACATTAATTTGTTAGAAATCTCAAAGAAATTGTCACTACTGTAGTATTAAAGTTAATGTTGTCAACACTTGGAATTCTCATAAAATGAGTAAGCTCAACATTTATATTGAAAGTAAAAATCTCATTTGTTTGAACTAGAGAGAAAATGTTAGCATTTACTTCTTCAAATTAGATTGTTATTAAATGAAAAGAAATTGGTGGTTATCACTATATTTCTTAGATTTCAAGATATATTTTGATTCCATAGTATGACCTTGTTCATGTTTTAATTTACAAAATGTCAGCCACTATTAAAATTGCCTAAGCCAACTGCCACAGGAAATTGTAAAAAAGACACATTAAAACTCACAGAAGGAGTAAATCCCACTACATTATTTTTTTACTAAAAATAATTCTAGGAAGTATCTCTTCATTGTTATTTTCAACACATCTTTTGTTGCTATTTCCAGTTAATAAAAAGTTATATTCACTTTTTTGAATTTTTTCTTCTTATTGAACCTTTATTTGGATTGTAGCCATGCCTGGAAATACAAATTAAATATATGAAATATATTGCTTGTCAAGCAGGTGTACAGTAAAAGGGAGAACATCACATACACATACACACACCCACACACACATCCTTTCTCTCTTACTCTTAGCTTTGTGTGATATATCTTTATCTTATTGACTGACTTTTGGAGACCTTTGGGCCTTTATCTGATGTAGTATATATTTGGGTACTAATCTTCTTGACAATAATGTGTTTGTAAATTTCCAAGTAAGGTTATCTGATACTAATAATTCCTCAAGGCATAAAGTCTGGGCTGACTTTACAGCTCAGCTAGTACAATGATTGTCTAACATCATGCATGAAACCCATATGAAGAAGATAGAGGTACGTTTGCCTACAGTTCCAGCACTGCAAAGTAGAGAATATAGTTAAATAAAGAGCTGACTCACTTTAGTGGCCCCAACACTGATCCTCACTGTCACATGCTACACATCGGTGGAAAACAACATCTAATTCCCACACTGAAGACTGATAGTTGCTCATAAGGAAGATTTTAATCACTCCACTGTTCAACGTTTTTAGTTAAGATAGTTTGTCTAACTTCAGCTCACTAATTTGAACAAAAGTGACTATGTCACTGACTGACTTCCTAACTCATGACTTCTTTATTCCAAAAGAGGAAAAGCACTAGTTCAGGTAACAGACTGTGAAGAATTACTGAGAAAAAGCCCTGGGAGTACCCTATGATGGATTCCTGTATTCAGGAATCCCATGCTTATGTATGTTTTCAAAGAAAGTTCTTGCACTAGCTGAAGGAAGTAGCTGCATGCTAACGTTTCTTGTAAGGTTAGATGTGACAGCCAAGACTCAGAGCCAAGTGAAATTGTAACTAATGTCAGAACACGGAGTTGTAATGTGAGGAGAAATCTAAGTGCTTGTGAGAACATTTCAAGGAAACAAGACAAGAGTCTTGTCTCCCTAGATTCTTTAAAACAAGGAATTGTTCTTGGAATGTGTTTTTGTGTTCTTCCAGATGTAGTGGATAGAAGTGGGTTTACTTGAGAGAACTCATCATTGCATGATGTTTTTCTTCCATTAAATATTTAAATCATCCTGTATATGGCTCTATGTAAAATATTATTTTGTCCTGTGTAGATTTCCTTTTGGTTACATACAGTTTGAACTCATGAAAATCTATCTCATTAGACCTTTCTTAGCCTTCAGAGTATTAATTGTCTGAAACTCTGAATAAAGTTGGCTATTGTGTGAGACTTTAGTCTGCCTCATTTTTGGCTTCACTTTTATAGGTCCCACCGCATGTGGAGCAATGACAACTGATAGGTCATAAAGGATGAAAAAATTCCATTTGCAAAAGTGTGAGGGTTATAGAAAAGCATTACACCTGGGAGGTAAGCTAGGAAAAGGAATATATTCACATCTCATTTAATGGGCGAATTTTTAAAAAGTGGCACTTACTGAAATTGAGATCAGAGTTGTAAGCAGCATACTGCAAGGAAGGGTGAGCCATATTGAAGTGCTGGGTAAATGGAGTTAAGTGTTTATAAGGCATAAATTCTGAAAATTGTGAATATGGGCATTTGAATGTATTTTAAAAGAGTTAAGAGAATAAATTTGAAATGTATTCACCATGAAACAAACAATATATTAAGTGACAGGTGAAGCTAATTACATGATTCAGCCATTGTGCAATGTGCACCTGTATCAAAGCAAACATCCTTGTGCTTTACTCTGTAAGTAGACATAATTATTTGTCAATTAAAATAAATGGTGTGGTTAAAGCCTCTTGAAAATGACAAATAGAGGATTCACTGAAGTTTTAAAACTAATTTTAGATCCAAAAAAACCTAAACAGTATAAAAACAAAAGAAAAATAATACACAAGGGGCTTTATGACAACACTGATCCCCAGAAGAGCATAACACAAAATATGAAGAAAAATATTTACTAGAATTACTTTCAAATGTTTCAGAAGGGTCCAGAAGTATGTGAAGGAGTGGGAGTTTTGTTTTATCTATTTCTTATATTTTAGGCAAGCTGTGAATGGAATACTGCACAGGAGGAAAACAGATGGATGAAACGGAGGTAAGTATTTGCAGGTGTAATTAAATAACTCATTTCATGGAGTTTGGATGGGTGATTAACAAATCACAGCAAATTATTTTAAATATATACATATGTATTGTTAAATAATTGTATACATACATTTAAATAAATTCATACTTAAATATGAGCATTATGAGCCCACTATAATATGTAAGAAATGAAACTTCACCTGCATTTGGGTGTGTTAAAAAAACAATTGCTTATTCACAGAATTGAAGTTCTTTATCTATAAGGGAACGTCAGTGAAGATAACTTTATGCTAATTTCACAAGAGGTGCATGTGTGCTTATAGCTCTAGCTTTCCCACTAAATAAAAGGCAAGTTATATAATCATTTGGATTTGAGAATGATTAGAGGTCAGAAGTTAAAATGTCTCAGTCTTTTGCAATCGAGACATTAGGGAGTCAATTGGAGAAAATCCACGGGCTCTGTAAATCCCAGCCATGATTCAAAGCAGGTGGCTGTCTTGGTCAAGGTTCTCCCCAAAAGGTTTTTGTTTGTTTGTTTGTTTGTTTTTGTTTTTTTACTGTGAAAACTGATACTTTGAATGTTCATTTTCTTTTTTGGGGGGGACATTAATATTATTAGAGTGTGAAATAGCTACTCTTTTGAAGTGAACAGTGAAGACACAGCAGATACTTCTCAATGATGTCTTGGTATTTTCCCACTGAGACAACGAAGCCATCTCCAACTTGTCTGTGTATATCTACGAGGCTGATACTACTGTAGCAGTGACAGCTAACAGTTTTGACTTTAGGAGACATTGCTAGCCAGAGGACTACATTCTGGCTGCCTAGCCTCTCATAAAAGCTACTTAATGTAATGATGTGTGCTGTCTTTACAAAACATCTACCTCTATTTTCGGTTTTCTGTACAATTCTCTAGCTTTCTTAGTATAACACATCCATTGTCTCTGGTAGTCTCTTGAATGAATCTTCCCAGTTGAAAGATTATACTAGAAACTTATACTAATGTTTTCTATTGCTTTATGCTTTTCTTGTCCCACAAAGCAAGCAACATGCAGCTGACTGGTAGTGCACATGTGAAAAAGGCAAGGACCAAGAGTGGGGCACCAATATCCAGTGCTCAGTGCTCAGGACTATCCTTTCTATAGAACTCACCTTTTGTATCAATAGAAACTTAAACTAGTTAACTAATGTTGCATAGTTAAAATAAATAAATTCAATATAAAAATGGTAAACATACAAGATTGGTATACTTATCTCATTGGCTCACTCATCACACTATGTGTACAGAAGCTACACAAACGCAACGTGGTGTTTATGTATACAATTATTGCATGTACTACAATAGCTTTGCCCAAAACTAGGAATTAATGATAAAAGGGAAGTATGTTCTATGTTGGTTACCTGAAAGTGTTTCACAGTCCTTACGTTTTACCTCTTCCTTCCTGAAGTGTTCTCAACATTCTCGTAGAGAAATCTCACAATCTAAAAGTAAAAGACAAAGTGAAAGAAGCAGAAAATAAATAGACTACTGGATGATGCTTAACTATGAAATATCTCTGTATTTGCAGGCAGAATGATGGTGAATCTCACTGATTCAGAAATCAATAAATGTTCAATATTTAACAACTGTTAAAATGTGAACATCACAGTATTAAGCTGACTCCTGAAGTCTTGTTCTGTGCTAACCATTAACTTGTTAAAATATTAACTACTACAGACCCTTCATGTACTTGCAGGAACCTTTTTTTTTTTAGCATGTGTTAAAATAATTAATGAAAATAAAATCAACAACCTTCACTTATAGAATACCTTTGAGGAATATTGGCGATGATTTCCTAATGTTGGAAATGAGGACATGGCTGTCATCTTTAAATGACTTTAAGCAGTACAACCTGAGATAATCCTGTATCCCAGAGGATCCTGAAATTTTAATATGATACAGCTACCTCAAAAATCTGTGACTGTTATTATATAATACTGTGACCATATTGGCAGAAGTGAAGTTAATCTAAAGTGACAACTATGCCCTTCCATTTGGCCATCGAATGTTGAGACATAATGCTCCCCAAAGAATTGGAGTTCCCCCAGATACTTCATGATGATAAAAGAAAATGGATAAAACTGGTATGAATGACAGAAGGAGTTTATCTTCCAGGAATTTTTGAAGGCTTATCAGGTTACTTGGAGAGACTGGGAGTGATCCAATGATGTGTCAGTGATGCATGGGGTGACAGTTTTGTCAGGACTACATACTGATACATATTCTTGTCCTATGTCTAAGTCCAAATCTCAAGTCAAAATCCAAAAGTTAGACATTGGAAAATGGTATGACCAGATATATTTGTTTCTCTTTCCATTGTGGTCACAATTGAACCTTTTTCTTCTTTCCCCTACTGCTTACTTGCCTGATTGCGATACTAATGAATAAGCCTAGCTTGTAGGCCAGGCTATGTTCATAATCAGATTCTAAAATCATTTGTAACAAGGTAACCGTGGTGTCTTAGGCATAATGTCACCAAATAAGTTTTCTGTGTTTTTTTTTTTAATGATGATTACATTGAATCACATGTGAACGTGGCATGAGATGCAGTTTATCATCGATATAACGTAAGCATCAAAGGAATTGTTCTTAGAGATGACAAGGAAAATGTGAATTGTTTCCTTAACATTATTTTTGGACATGTGTACCTGTTTGTTATCTTTGTTTATGATTGGTTAGTTAATGTGAATATGTTAGAAATATGGGCACAAATATATACATTTAACTGTATTACTGAGTCAAGTTTTAGAATACTTAATCATGTTAAGTCATTCCCTACATCACTAAACTTTAATTTTCTGTTAATAAGTATTGTTTCTGATGTCATTTTTTATAATGAACATAAATAAAAATGGAGCCCCACAATAGGTAATTAAAATAATCATTTATCCTTTCTTTGTCTTTTCTTATTGAATGCTCCAACATTTTTTTCATCATGAGATTTCCATAGTTGTTTAGCATTAAACAGCAGATTTACAGTGTCGTTATTAAATGGCGGAGCTGTTGACCTAATTAAAAAATCGTTTGTACTTTCATTTATGAACCTATCTTTTTATTTGTATTAATCAAAGTATACAAAGACCAGAAATCCACATTACTCACCTCAAAAGATATCCAGGTTCATTTACTTGAATGTTTTAAGCAAATAATATGTTAGTCACTTAAATTATTCTCTAGAAACAACGGCAAAAGAAGATGGATTTCCTTTTCAGCTTTACACTTCTTTAATATTTCTGATACAGACAAGGAAGCTAGATGTTATAAATGTATGTTGTATAACCAATAAACCCTCTCACAGAGTAGAGGTAAGTGCCAGCTCATGCATGCAGAAGCATTTCTAAATGACACAAAATTAACCTTTTTTGGACCTAGATTGGGATGCAGTACTGCTTGGTGATTATATCAAAAGCTTTGCTATAGGATAGAAACAATTTTGAGTAATGAATCTTTCTCACACTGGTTGCCTGATCATAATAAAGCCATTAACCCCTGTGAATTTCTTACTATAAAATAAAATGTATTATTAACAAAGTTTACAGATTTTCTGAAAATAAATTGGAGTAATTTTCCATTTATATTCTCTACCAAGCAAGTAGTAGTAGTAGTAACCACTAAATTAGAATTTTATTATGATAGAGACTTAAAGTTTACACTTTGAATGCACCAGATAAAATGCTTGGTAGGAAAAAGAAGAACAACTATTATCTAGGCGACAACAGAAAATGACAAGTAGTTTAGAGTATTGATCCAATAAAATAAAAATTTGCTTTACAAAATTGGGTTCAAATTATTTTAATGAGATGCATAACTTGAGGCAAATTATTTTATTTCCCATAATTTTCTAATTATCTTTGCTATTCTAAATATTCCAATACACTATTATATATCATTTGAGAAAAGGTACACTTTGGTAAAGCTGTTGTTTGAAAATCATAAAGAACATGCCTACTAACAAACAGACACTATGCACTTACCAACAGCTGTGTATTTTGTTACTCATAAAACAGTGTGCATTACCACTATAGAGCAGGAAAGTGTAGCACTTACAAATACAGCGTCTGCTTTCTTGTAAATACTAGTTGGATTTAACAAAAAACACTTTTGTGATACATCCCTGTGCAAACTGTGTATAAAATCAAAACTTCAATTTTCTTGCATTTCAAGATAATTATAAGGCAAAAATCAATAATAGGAAGTGATTTTTTTTTTTTGTTTAGCCAACTTGGGAATTGTAGGGGTTGAAAGTCTGAATTTTTCCCTCTTAGACTTTCTCATAATTCATAAATGTCATGAGTCAAAAGCATAATCATGTAAATTTAGTGGCCAAATAAGTCACCTCATTTTTGATAGAGAAAAGAATCACACATTTTATGGGAGGCCAAATTGTCATCATACTTATTTCAGTCCTGGAATATTTCTTGTTCTGTGGTTTGTTTGTTGGGTGGGATTTTGTTTGGTTGGTTTCAGTCTCTTTTCAGGTGGTTCCACATCTTATATACAGCAGCTCTCCATGGCGGAGTCTAACATCCTCAATTATATTATCTTGGGGCCTCCATCATAACCTTGAGACCGCCATACAGTGCCTACACAGGGTGTCCTTGTAGGCCCAATGACATAGCCACATGCACCCCAGTGCGTCTCTGAAACTCAAGAGGAAGATCAAATGATTCTTATATCCTTTCTCTCCCTAAATCTACTACCAATTGCACATCACAGCCAAGATCTGCTGTCAGCATGAGAAGATACCTGACCACCTTGAGCCATAGTCCCCACAGCTTCTACATGCTGTTACTCATAAACAAACAAATAAACAAAAACCTCACTTCCCTGTATACCTGTTTTTAAAATATATTTTATTAATTTATTCATATCACATCTCAATGGTTATCCTATCCCTTGTATCCTCCCATTCCTCCCTCCCTCCCATTTCCCCTTACTCCCCTCCCTATGACTGTGAATGAGAGGGACTTCCTCCCCCTGTATATGCTCACAGGGTATCAAGTCTCTTCTTGGTAGCACGCTATCCTTCCTCTGAGTGGCACCAGGCCTCCCTTGCCTCCTATATACCTGTTTTATAGTAGCAGAAAATCCCTTAATCTCTCTTCTACAAACTAGAGCCTTAGCTGAGTTGTTTCCTCAGGGTACCTGTTGACCCAGCTAGAGGAAAAGGCTTAAGGGAGCTCAATTTTTATTAATGACAGCCTCTTTTCAATGCAGGATTTGACTGTAATCATAAATTTCCAAGTATGCTCTTCCTTTTGAAACTCCATATATTTGTTCTACTTCTTTCCCCATCTTGCTCTTTCTCAATTCTTTCTCACTGTAAACTTTCCTAAGAGTGATAACCATGCCATGAACTCAGTAGTATGCTCACTTGAATGTTTCTCCTTCAAGTAGTTAGCCAATTACTCTCTAGTCCTGTCTCATGCACAGTCTCAGAAAATGGACAGAAAGCAACCAGATTATCTGCCTTTTTCTTTTACACAATTATACTCACCTGTGGCATCTCATGAGCTAGTCCTGCACCCTTTACAAGTCTCTATGCAATGTTCTCTCCCATGCTTTCATCATAATTCCTCTTTAATGGATTTTGTAGTCTAAAGTTCTAAAGTCATCCATATTCTTCCCAGAAAACAAAGAATCAACATCAAGATAGGCTTACAATAACAATTACACTGTCCTAAGTACCAATGTATGCATGATTTGGTTGTCCATTGCTATGATGAAATACTCTAAAAAATAACAAAATTAATTTTTTTGACTTGATTCCAAATGTAAAGAGTGTATCAAAGAAGTAATACACATTATCATTCAGGGAAAAGATGGCATCAAAACACAGAGGACGGCTAATAACATTTCACCCCAAAACAAAAGACCTTTATTCTATAGAGAACAGAAAATGGATCCAGAGAGTAACACCCTAAAGCCTGCTTCCATGGACATACTTCCTGCAGCAAAGCATGTTATACTTGTAAATATTTCAATAAAAATCCCAAACAGACTTGCCAACTAGGGATCAAGTCTATAGGGGACACTTTTCATGCAAACTTTCACCTGAGGTAGCAAGTCATTAGCTTTACTGTGGCCTTACTATGGTATTACTATTAGGAAAAATAGCAGAGATCAAGTATAGAAGAGTTAGGAAGGCTCCCATCTCTGGAAAAATTTGTCATAGGTCATTTCTCTATTGACAGGGTTACCTGGATTCATGTAACAATATACACAGAGGTATTCTAGGATGTCTCTGTGCTCTCTTACTTGACCAGAATGAACTAGCTTCTTCTCACTCTAGGACTTCTTCCCTAGGGATGGTCCAATATCCAGTGATTCTGCTAACCATTAGGACAGGGTCCAAGTACTTGTAGCTTAGATAGCATATTCTGAAATGTCTTACTCTTCTACACTCACAACATTATCCAGATGGGTCATTTTCCCAGCTCCTAATTTGTATTGAGAACAACACTTAGTGAAGTAAAACATCATTCACATTTTGTTTTGGATAGAAAGTCAACACGATCCTAATATCTAAGTATGCACATCACGCCAGAAGAGACAGGGCTGGACGTTGATTCAGTTTCCTGGCTATAAAATACCAAAGGGGGAAAGATTTTCTATTAATTAGAGTCAAAGCGTCCTCTGATTCCCTGCTAAGCATGAGCCATGAGAGGATCCACTGTTTAATTCATGATGGCCTTGGGAATTGATTGGCTCCAGGCATGCCATCACAGTTACACTCTGGTACCATCAAGCTGTGCAGGGAGAAAACTCTTGGTCCTTATATTCAAACTTTCTATTTCATCTAGATGAAGTTGTCTGTTATAGTTTTTCAAACCAAAAATAAAGGCACTCTGCCAGAAAACTCTGGCGTCACCAGTATGTGGACTGTTAATCAGCTTTTAGGAGCAAGGAGAGATGGAGGTAGTCATTTTGTAAGGAAGTAAAGAGATATAAACAAAATTTTTTAAAGGCGTAAGTAAGTAGTCTCACCCACCTGGTCCAAATTAACTCCTTGTATAGAGGACGGATCCAGAGAAATATTTCTAATCCTCCTTGGCAATACACTAAGTGATCAAGAAAAAAATCACTGTCTGAGTTAGTCTGAGGGTAAAAATAGCCATTCTCTTCCTGCAGTTTTTCTGGTATGGCATTATGGGGCCTAGAGTAAACTCTTAACAGGTAGGAACCTGTGGCGTGTTCTACAGCCTTAACCAGCAGGGCACCAAGAACTACTAGGTTTTGCAGTTACTAGAATTTTTTGTTGTTGTTTTGAAATTTTTATTATGTTTCTTTTTTATCATGTATATTTATATTATCACTCCTGACTAAACTAAACTATATACAGCAGGAAGAACCATGAGACAATCAGGAATTACATACATGTTACAGTCAGAGTGATTTGGTTATTTGTATTTGGCAAACTTGAAGTAAACATCTTTGCTATCTTGTTGGGTTTAAATTTCTGAATGGAGATTAATATCTATCATATCTCATCTCTATTAACTTAAAAATCTATCTTGATCTAAAAACATCTTAACCCCTAACCTACTAAGCTTAATTGAAAGATTATAGTATCTGGTCTCCAAATCTATCAAAGACTTGAGAAGGGATAAAACTTAAATATCTGAGTGAATCCGGAGTGCAGCTACCAAAATGCAAAAATGACTGAGACAGTTTACTGCCTGAACAGTCACTCAACACTCTCTATAATGTTGAAGCATCATCTTCAGCCTTCTGGCCCAATATTCTGACAGACATATTTGCGAGGCAGGAACTAGTGAGGAGTTGCCTACTTTGTCTTGGCAGAGTTTGGCCTTAGACTATGTCTGCATCTAAGGTTGCCCATTTTTAAGCAGAATATGTGTGTGGCAGAAACTGGGATATTTTGCCCAGTGGCTTTGTTTGCCATATTTGAAGTCAACTCCATAAGGAGGGTCTTTGATGCTCATCTTCTTTGAGGCAGGCTAGTTTTTATATTAAGAATTCAGCAGCTGGAAAAGGGAAGGGAAGACATCTGTTCCTACTGAGGGATTCCTTTGTTTCCCAGCATATAGGGAAAGCTTAGAGCATTCAGATCACTAGAAGAGATACCACAGGGGGAGGTTAGTGAAAGGCCATTCGGCCCCACAGGTTGAGGTTGCTGAGGGAGTTTCAAGGGCATCCCTGTTCCAGAAGGAAGTAGTCAGAGAATAGAGAAAAAGATATTGTCTTCCAGATACACATTCATGAGGATGCTGAAACGCCTTCCTATTTTCATTATGTGGCCTTGGCCAGGACACCTGTTATCTATTGCATGTGGAAAGCAGTCTGAGAGCCAAGTTAGCAGCAAATCAGTATTGTTATCCATTCCCAAAGAGGGATTAATGGATTGATCAGACCAGAGACAGACAGCTTACACTTGAGTCTTGTGGTGTGCTGTTACAGTAGATGCTCTCAATGGCAGTTGGGTATCCAAAACAAATAAGAGAGATGGCATTAACCTTTCTCTAACAGGATAGTGGAAAGATAGGTTGGCACTGGTACTTATTTTTTTAGGTAATTTGTCAAGTCCTAGAAGAATCAAGGGCTGCTAGTTGTTGGTCATAACCTGTGTTGTTTCCCCCAAAATGTCAGAGAATGGAGCCAGAAGTCTCATGATGGTACACATGATCAGCTAGTTTTAAGAATTAAAGAGGAACTCCCTCAGGAGAAATACCAAGGGAGAGATGCAGCTCAAGCATCACTCCTCAGCAGTTCATGAGATAATGTTAAAGAGAAAGGTTCAAGGCAGAAGCTGCCTTACTGCTTTCTGGTGTCAGATTCTTAGTATGCTATACATGAACTATTATAAAGGCTATTACAAAGGTCATCATGCTCTGGGGTGTGATTCAGGAAATGGGTTTAGGTGATAATGAGTATTTTCCAGGTGGACAACCATTCTACAAGGGCCTATCCCTAACTCCCCATGCTTCCTTTGTTTTCTGACTCAGGACTAAGATGGAAACCTACTGTGCCTTTCATTTGAAGGGCAGCTTCAAGCTCCCAAGTCCTGTATCACCAATAAACACATTAATTTTCCAAGTGAAAACAAATAGTCTGCTAGAAGAGTGCTGCATAATGTTGCTCTTTTGATTATATATATTTTTTCTTCCAGGGAGTTGGTTTAGGAGCCTCACCACCTTTACACGGACTTAGATGACTGCAATGTCACTAGATGATAGCATTTGATAAAACAGGAAGACAATGAAGAGAATTGAAGAACATGGGCATGAGCTTCACCCTTACCCCCAGCCCTCAAAATTGACTGTAGATCTGGTTTCCCAATCCCCTAATAGGTCAGTAGTTTTGTTTATGAAGTTAAAAATATCACAGTGATTCTCCTAATAATTTGAAATAGAGTGCAGGAATGGAGGCAGCATCACAGTAATCTCTCATTAGGACGTAAGTGATGTGAACTCAAGGAAGATGAAGAAAACAGGATGTTGCTGAAGCTCATTAAGGAAAAGCGTTTCCTTCTAGGAAAGTAGAAGTTTTTTCTTTAATTCTCTTCAGTCTTTATTTTTACTTGATTTAGGGTGTAAAGAATAAGAACTGAATTATATTTCAGGCCCTGCATGGAAACATGGCACTTGGCCCTGCCCAAGAGTTTAAAAATCATAAATTCCTACTACGATTCCTCTGCTCTGACTTAATCCAGATGAAAGCATGCCAAGTAAAGAAGTAAGAAACCGTGGCCGTAGCTTGCATTTCTGTAATTCTGGAGACTGAACCTGGAGAATCACTACAAGTTAGAGTCCACTCTGGTAAAAATAGTAAGCTTTGAGGCAGCCTAAGCTACAGTGAGATCCAGTTTCAAAACAGAGAAAAAAAAAACTTAATGCAAATATGCCATTCTATCCCCTGGATAACAGAAACCAGTCGTGAAAGCAGATTTACCTGAAGAAATGAAAAAAACATGGTATGACTATCCCCTTAGTGAGATGCATGTCTACACATTGTGCACTGAGTTCATCTGAAAAAGGGCCCATTTTTGTTAAACAATTTACTTGGCTAATTTATTTAATAAAACTTGTTTCATTTTAGTGAAAGAGAATGTTACGGGTTGGAAGTCAAATTATTTAGCTTATATAGGCTAAAATCCATTTAATTGCTATTGTTTGACCTGAGTTCTTGGTAACTTTTAGCTTTCCTCAGAATGTATGAACAAACTCCGAATTTCTAAGTACTCAGATACTACAAATATAATCAGATAAAATCTGAGGCCTATAGCAAAGATTTTCTTGATTTTCTGTAACATTGTTACCTGATATATATACATCAGGTATATATATAGTCTTATGATTCTTTTTAGTTCTTTCACAATGAAACATTAATGAAAATGATACCACCTTGGAAGATGGAATTTAGGTAATTTGAGCATGTGATGTGTCCGCATGTCATGGGTCACTCTTTTTGCACCAGAATACAGAATAAATTCTCTCTTACAGTTTGACATACTAGCTTTATTTTTGTGTCAACAATATGCCAGGAGACCCTTGGTCACTATACTTGGCAACGAAGTCTGCTGCATCGTAACTCAAAACGGTATCTTTTCCCTTATCAAACCGTTTTCTGCCTTCTTCAGGCAGTGACCAAACTCTAAGCCTGCTTACTCTGACATTATGGCTGTTGACACTGTTTCTCTCACCATACCCCAGGCAGGTGCTTAGAGACTTCCAAGGGTGAGATTGCCTGTTTTTATTATCTCAGATCCCAAATGCCTGGCTTTCCTTCTCCCCTTGTCCACATACCTCTTCCCGGCGGTACTTGTAATTACAGCTCTCTAGTTGTGTTGTTTTTCTCTCACATTCCAAAATTGATCTCAAGCTTCCTTCTGAGTCTATTTTAAAATTCCATTATCTGTGAGACTGAAATCCTGCAAAAGAGGGCTTCTAGTTTTCTGGTCCCAACATGGAAGCAGTTTTCTTTTGTTTCCTGATAACCAATATGTTGCCAATGGTTGAACGGATTAAGCTTTTTTTCTTTTTTTTTTTTTAATTTTTATTAATTTATTCTTGTTACATCTCAATGGTTATCCCATCCCTTGTGTCCTCCCATTCCTCCCTCCCTCCCCTTTTCCCCTTATTCCCCTCCCCTATGACTGTGCCTGAGGGGGACTTCCTCCCCCTGTATATGCTCATAGGGTATCAAGTCTCTTCTTGGTAAACTGCTATCCTTCCTCCCCATTCAGGGGATATGGTCAAATATGAGGCACCAGAGTACGTGTGAAAGTCAGTCACCACTCTCCACTCAAATGTGGAGAGGATTAAGCTTTTTAAGAAGACTGAAAAAAAAGTAATGGTGTAATGACAGCAGGTATTTTACTGATTTGCATGTTAATTTAAATATTACAGAAATCACTAAAAGTCCTCATGTTATTTGCAGTTTTCATATCAACTGCTCAAAGGAGGTTGTTTGGCTGAGGTCATCACACAGATTAGAACCAATCTGAGACTGTCTAACTCCAACATGCATCCTTCCACAGATATTTATGGCATTATACTTGAAGTCTGATAAACATTTGGTAAATATCAATTATTTTTATTAGCTTTTCTTTTAATTAAGTACATGTCCAGACGAATAGAATGTAAGTCTCTTCATCTGGTTGGAGCAGAATTAATCTTTCACTGTTACTCAGAAATAATGCACACAGAGCATTATTATGTGGATGAATGAGCATCTTCTTAATCACTATCCTGGTATGTAAACACAAAGAATTGCAAGGATTCAAAGGAAAACTTTGAACACAAGTTAACTCTTCTGCATAAAAACCAAATACCTAGGTTTGTTTTACATCTTAACTGGTCATGAGTCAATTGCTGAGTGTAAAGGACCTTGGCCCTAAAAGCCAAGAAAATTTGCAAATTTCTCTGGAGGACAAGAAAGTACAATTGTTCAACAATATGTTCAGTATTTTTTCTCTACTATACAGGCCATGCCATGCCACTAGGCAGGGTTGGTGGAAGCCAGCCATAGGCATCTCTTGCCAGTGAAGGGAGGATGTTGATGATTTTTTCCCATGTTACCACCCAGGGCCATGCAGATATCCATGGGCTGTGCTACAGCCTGAAAGCCATGTTGATATCCCTGTTCCCTGCCACCTCTGAGGACCTTTTCTTGGTTCAAAGTCCTATTGTAGCCAGGAACTATGTGTCTGGTCTGCTTATTGCCATCAACTATGTGGAGGCATCTGATCTGTGTCACCATGGTACAGAGCAAGAAGGCTACTTTACTTTGATATATATATATATATATATATATATATATATATATATATATATATATGACTACAGATACATAGCTGAGAGGGAGGGAGATAGAAGGCTTCTGTGACAACTCCTGTTCCACCAACTCTTCCCTTCAAAATGTAATAGCTTATACAGGAAGCCACTGAAAAGATCTCCTGAAAGTGTGATGGGGATGCTGATGCACAGCTCTCCACAACTGATAACTGCTGGTGGGGGTAAGGGAGGGGAAGGACTCAGTGCTATTTTATGGGCAGGTTCTAAGAGTTTGACCATGCTCCAGTGTGTATTTTTTGTTGTTCCTACTTTTAGGAAGGAAGGCAGATATGGAAGGATTAGAAAGTGAAAGTGAGTGTGATCAGGGTGTATGATGTGAAATCCCAGAAAAACAACAAAAATGCTGTATTGAAAATAAATAAATAAATAAAAGGAAAGCCACATAGCAAGCAGTATTTCACAATAAATATGTATAGCCCCATCATGCTTCACAGTGTCACATACCACAATAATATAGAATATGGTTGTTGTTGGTAACTATTTTATATTCATTCACAGATGAATTCATGCTTCTTTTTTTTCTTTGTTATTGTTGTTTTTTGTTTCTGTTTACTCTTTTGTTTTTGTTTTTTGGTTATTTTTATTTATTTATTTAATTTTTGAGACAGGTTTCCTCCGTGTGTGGCCCTGTCTGCAGTGGAACTTGCTCTGTCGATCAGTCTGATCTTGAACTCACAGAGATCTGGCTGCCTCTGCCTGTAGAGCACTGGGATTAAAGGTAGGTGCCGCCAGGTCATGCTTGTTCCATGACATTCTTATAGAGTCAAGTGGAAACAAATTTCCATGTTCTTTGCCAATGAACACCATATTTTATGGGTACAGTAATGTAGTCAATCTAATTTGATTTCTTGTTTGTTTGTCCTCTTTATACCTAATGACATAAGGCAACCTTCAGTGGATGAATAGGGCTATCAAAACAAAGGCTTTAGAAAATATTTGATTGGTACCTTCCTTTTAGAAATTACAGTTGTTTTATGTTTGATTAAAGCAGGCTGTGGATGGAAGTAATTTTGAAAAACAAGGCAGGCACTGGATCCTTTCTTAGTACCTTATTTTTGTTTTGTTTTAACATCAGAAGTGGCTCCCTCAAGTGAAGAGTGTAAAATTGCTGGACTCTATAAGGATTCAAAGGAAATTACCTGTGGCCTGAAGTATAGCAGTGAAGAACTCTCAGTTTTTATCAAGATGTAATCGAAGAGCTCAGTGGGATGCACCTGTTTGATCCACATAAAACAACATAAAACAAAATATCACAGTAGCTCTGAGTTTATATGCAACTTTATAAAGAGACCAGAGAGAAAGGATTTTATCAAGGTCTCTGGATTTTCAAATTGTTCTGGATAAGTAAGCAGATTTCACAGTGGAATGAAAATGACTGCATTGAAATCTAGTCTGAAACCCTGGTAGCTACTCAAATCTGCAAAGCGTTAGCTAAAATGCAATGTCTGACACTTGTGAGATACTGTGCTTTAACTGGTCAACTTTCTCCTTTGACAACTACAACTAACTATTTGGATCTATCTTGTCATAGCTGTTGGAGTGCACTGTGATTTTGGCTGTTGAGTTTGATTACATACATCTTCTCAAACAGGCATGTTTAAGGTAATATCGTGTCATATTTTCACATCATTAAAAAGAAAATTACCTAGAGGTGATGTCTACTTAGTATGATAGATATTCAGAAAGATTTTAATCTCGTGACCTTCTGATCTACCTATAGATTTCAAAGTTTATAGCTATTAGCACAAACAAGAAAAATACTCACAGGTTTTAGTTAACTGTAATACTATATTTATAGCTATAAACTATAAAGCTTATGCATCAAAAGATTAAGTAGAACCATAAAACTACAATAAATGAGTGTATATACATATGTATTACATCAATGCAGCATATCAAAAATTGAGTTATTTGGGAGGCAAACATTACTCACCATAGTTGAGAAGATGAATTACGGATATCCTAAATCCCACCTTCCATCACGCTAACAGTTTGGTGAAGTTTCATAGTAATAGAATAGAAGAAAATCCTAAAACAAGGGCATCTTTACAGTATTTTGGTAGGAAGGCAGATAATCACACCATGGAGAAATCTCTTTTGTTTGTCTCAGAATCTATCTGGCCACATTCTTATGTTTTGTGTTGATAGCAGCAAGTGATCTGTTCATGCATCCCAAAAGAATTATATAAAGAAGTTAGATCTAATGACAAGCTGGGGCAAGTGCTGTCATGAAGAATGAGATGCCACTGCTGCAACATCTATGATATGGAGAGATTTATTTGAGGGACAGGAAGGGGAGAGGAGTTAGGAGCATAAAGGTGGAGGCAGAGACTGAGAGACAGTGGAAGAGAGAAAGAAAGGAAAGGGGGCACCACCTAGGGAGACAGGGAGAGAAAGAGGAAGCCAAGGAAGTGAGAATGCAAGAGAGAGACAGGTGGCCCATTGGTCCTTTTACATATGGTGCCTCTAGCACACACCTGGTGGAGGGTGGAAGATAATGATGTCAGAGGTAGCTAAGAAACCTAGAGCCAGATCAGATCAGCCAGCAGGATAGCAGATAGTCTTGTGAATTAACAGCATGAATGTCTATTAAAGAATTTGAAGAAAATTTAGATCAGAAACTAAATTTCCCAGTTTTGATGCCAATTAATAATACTTACAATTGTTTAATGCTAGTATAGCTTTCTCCACTGGGAAATTTAGTTCATATGTATTTATGGGGTGCCATGTGTGTGTGTGTATGTGTGTGTGTGTGTGTGTGTATATATATATATATATATATATATATATATATATATATATATATAGAGAGAGAGAGAGAGAGAGAGAGAGAG
>OU015751.1:109752927-109841427 GCA_907169655.1 Acomys percivali
AGAGTGTGAAACTTATTTCATATCCAGAATTCAGCTATCACAGTCTGCTCTCTGCAGCAGAGCCTCTGTGGTCCTGTATCTGGGATCCTGTTCATTTCTTTGTCTGGCAACTATCCCTCATCAGCATATGAAGTCACTACAGAGGATTTTTCACACCAGATGTTCAGGTGATCAGGACATGGGAAGGTGTAGGTTTTCTTTTAAGACAAATACATATGCCAGTAACTGTCACCTGCTTCCCTGGCATAATGAAGGAGCCTCCTGTATATTAGAAAAGAATGAAAAAAAATGCAAAAAAACCATAGTCAGTAAATGAAAAGGGAAATGTATTAGTTTAAATGTCACTATTTTATTCTCCAGAACCAGCTGCATCTGAAGTCAGGCTGCCCCAAGCTTCTGTGTCAGGAACAATACATTCCCCATGTAGCTTAATCTTTATGGAGGTGTTAGCAGAGTCTAACTCATGATTTACAGATGAAAGGCAAATTAAGCCAGCCCACTGAGAGCTCTATTTTGAGCTCTCTTAAGGTAGGATTTATGCTCTCTTCCACATTTGTGTGCAAATTAAGGCTAGAGAAATTTTGATGATGAAGGAAACAGAGAAAAACCAGAAATATTACCAGACACATAACAGGCAAAAGAGTGTCAAGATCAAACCCTGACTAGCCAGGGCATTCATCTGTTGCTTCAGCTTTGTTATGCATTTGCTCTATGCTTAATAAGAAGAAGGAATATTTTATCGTCATGTACGAAAACATTTAGAGAAAACTGACCTATAAAGAACTAAAATGTATCATGGAAAATAGGTGATGACAAATTGGTAACTCTGTATTGCTCACCATTCATGTTTATTTACCACTGAAAGCTCTTCCTCTTACTTTTTATTTCTAGTCAGTACCTATCATTAGAGCTTTGTATTCTGAGGCTATCCTGGGTTTGTTTTTGTTTTTTCTACTTCAAAAGTTTGTAAAAACATGGTAGGACTGGAACTAAGTTGGTAGCGTGCTTTTCTAACATGCACAAGGCCTTCATTTGGTCAACAGCACTCACAAATATAATCTCAGCAGGTGGAAGATACAGAGAGATCAGTAATCATCCCCATTTACATAGGATATGTTCAATTTTAGCTTTGAATAACTAGAAAATCCATAAAATATATATCTAAGTAATTTTGGTCATGCAATGTAACATGAGGCTTCTTTCTTTTTTAAAAAATTTTTTTCATTTATTCATATTACATCTCAATTGTTAGCCCATCCCTTGTATCCTCCCTTTCTTTCCTCCCTCCCGCTTCCCCTTCTACTCCCTTCCCCTATGTCTGTGACTGAGGGGGACCTCCTCCCCCTGTATATGCTCCTAGGGTATCAAGTCTCTTCTTGGTGACTTATTATCTTTCCTCTGAGTACCACCAGGCCTCCCCATCCAAGGGACATGGTCCGAAATGGGGCACCAGAGTTTGTGTGAAAGTCAGATCCCCTTCTCCACTTAACGGTGGAGAATGTCCTGTCCATCGGCTAGACTGGGTAGGGGTTCGAAGTTTACTGCCTATAGTTTCCTTGGCTGGTGCCATAGTTTGAGGAGGACCCCAGGGCCCAGACCCGCCTGTAGTTTTCAAGGACCCTCTGGATCCTTCTATTTCCTCATTCTCCCAGGCTTCACCCCTAAAGTCTCAATAGGATGTCCTCCCCTCTGACCCACTTTCCTGGTAGGTAAAGTTTTTCATGGGGGCATACCCCTTGGCCTAGTGTCTCGATATAAGTGAGTATATTCCATTTGACTCTACCAAACCAAATAACCCAATAGAGAAATGGGGCTCAGAACTAAACAGAGAATTCTCAACAAAGGAATATCAAATGGCGGAGAAACACTTAAAGAAATACTCAACCTCCTTAGTCATCAGAGAAATGCAAATCAAAACAACACTGACATTCCATCTTACACCCATCAGAATGGCTAAGATCAATAACTCAACTGACACCACATGCTGGCGAGGATGTGGAGAGAGAGGAACACTCCTTCATTGCTGGTGGGAATGCAAACTAGTACAACCACTTTGGAAATCTATCTGGTGTTTTCTCAGAAAAATGGGAATAGGGCTTCCTCAAGACCCAGCTATTCCACTCCTTGGAATATACCCAGAAGATGCACCAGCACACAACAGGGACATATGCTCAACCATGTTCATAGCAGCCTTATTCATAATAGCCAGAACATGGAAACAACCTACGTGTCCCTCAGTAGAAGAATGGATAAAGAAACTGTGGTATATTTACACTAGGGAATACTACTCAGCTATTAAAAACAAGGAATTTCCAAAATTTGTGGACAAATGGATTGAACTAGAAATGATCATAATGAGTGAGTTCACCCAGAGGCAGAAAGAGGCTTCTTTCTAATTAAAACACTATCAGTTTTTCCTCACATTATAGGAAGTGGTATAAAGAGACTAAATGAACAGTGACTAATTGTTAAAAGGTGAGTTAGACATGTAGACTATCCATCATATCCCTGGACAGAATTTCATAAACTTTTTTCAGAATCCATTTTTGTTACTGATGTGCTTAATGTATGCTTACTTACATTTACATAAGCTCAAATTTAATTGCTAAATAATACAAGAGTTAGTATTTGAATTGTGTTATGATATATAAATATGTCATATGTCATAGTGTGACATATTATAAAAAAGTTCTTATGATCAAGTCAGTTTTCCTCTTGTATTATTTTGGCATTATTTGGTGCATAGAAGGGAAATGCAGAACTAACACAATGATTTAAATACTTAAAGTGTGAAAGAAATGCATGGTATGATTAAATCCTATTATTGCATATAATTACTCAGATGCAATATTATGATTCAATTATTTTCATGTAAGCACTCAAAAATAGACTTTTAATATTTCACGTTATCCTTACAATGTTTGCCTGGGTACAAATGAGTTAAGGTAGTGCAAACAAAAATTTTTATGAATATAAAAATTTATACCATAATATAGTTTACAATAATATCAATGAGGTTCTTAGCTTAATTAATTTTCTCCGAAATATTGATTAAAGGGAATTAGTAAAAGTAGCATCTGCATTTCAACAACATAGTAGTATTGTGCTAATATATTTGAAGACTGATATTAGTCTGTTCCTACTATTAAGATCAGTACAACTCTCTACAGCAGTATGCTGTTACATAATTCTTTGGTAAAATTACTTAGTGGCAATTCTGTCACAGTGGTGCTCTGAAATACTGTCCAGGAGTGAATTGTTGTAAGCTCTTCATAAGCTCCCCTAAGGAAAAACATTCCTCATGGAAATTTAAAGCTTCTCATTAAGATCTCAGAAGAAAATTATTGACAAGCTGAGGGACTCTCCAGAGTAAACAACAAATTCTGTTGTCTTAACATCATGTAAAAGGCATATTTATACATATTGAAACAGATGTGAACAGTGACAATGATGAAAGCAAAAAGATGCTTCTTTAGGGGATCAATTATCCCTCCCAGTATTTTTTCTGGTCATTTAACTGTTTTTATTATCCACACTGTTGGATGTGTGTGGGCTCATTTTGATAGCATTTTCCAGGCAAAAGTGTGCAAATTGTTATCCAAGCCAAATGTTATTGTAATCTTCTCCTTCTTCAACACCTGTGTTATTTTTAGACTGACCCTTGTAAACTAAAATTGTTTAAATTAAATGGACAGTAATGAGATTTATATATTACACATATAAGCTAATGCAAAGAAATAGAGTTTATATTACCATTATTATAGAAAGCAGCTTAATTATGATTATATTATCTGTACCTTCTGAGGAATTATATAAAACATGTATCATCAAAAAAGAATGGAATAATCTCCAAAAGAGTGAAATTTATTATTGACGGTTTTGTCTTAGATATACAATGTTCTGTACTCTAGTATATTATAGTATAAAAGCAAATTTGTAATATATTCCCTAGACTCTGAGGAAATTGGAGGAAATATCAAGTTTTGTACTGTGGTTCTTAGATTAGCTAGATTCAACAGTCACAGCCATAGGGAGGAGTTTTAAAAATACAGCCACACAGTGCCTATAAGTATATTCCTTAGCGTGATAGGTGACTCAGAAATATAAAGATCTAGTATTTGGCATTACTGAAGTGTGTATGATTACCAGTAGTACAGTAGTACTTGTAAATGAGCATATATATATATATATAAATATATTTGTTAAGTCTTGATTAAAAGCAAGTATAGAGAATATCAGATGTGTAGTATATTTTAAATAATTCCTACACTTACGACGGTTTTCATCCTGAAAATGTTTTCCTCCTGTGTCTTTTCATATTAGAGTTAGTGAAAGACTGTCATGTCTTAGCCACAGAATGAAGCCAAATCTAGCATAATAATCTAAGATACAACTTTTTTCATTAGTAGCATTTTCACAAGTGGACCATGGTTTGCCCTCCCCCATCTCATCCCAGCCCCTCTTCTCACAGGCCCTCTGCTCCCTTTCCTATCTACTTCTCCTTTTCTTTTCAGAAAGGGCAATGGTTCCCACGGTTATCAACAAAACATGTCCAATCAACTTGAAATAAAACTAGGCACCTGCCCTCATATTAAGGCTAGATAAGGCAACCGAGTTGGAAACGGGTCCCAAAAGCTGGCAAAAGAGTCAGAGACAGGCCCTACTCACACTGGTAGGAGTCCTACAAGAACACCGAGCTACACAATTGTCACATTTATGCAGAGGACCTATATCTCTCTGGCTGTCAGTTCAGTCTTCGTGACCCAATATGAGGCCAGGTTAGTTGATTCTGTTGGTTTTCTTCATATTTTCTTAACAGTTAAATAATACCCCATTATGTAAGTGTACCACATTTGTCTATTCTTCAGTTGAGGGACATCTAGGTTATTTCTAGCTTATGGATATATGAACAAAGTTGCAATGAATATAGTTGATTAACTGAATTCTAGTGTAGGATGAATTGTCCTTTGGGCATATTCCCAGAAGTGGTATAGCTGGGTCTTTGGGGAGATGGATCCCAAATTTTCTGAGAAACTGTCATACTGATTTCCAAAGTGGCTGTACAAGTTTACACTCCCACCAGAAATGGAGTAGTATTTTCTTTGCTACACATCCTCCCCAGTATGATATTTTTATTTGAGTTTTTTATCTTAGCTCTTCTGATAGATGCAAGATGGAATCTCAGAGTTGTCTTGATTTTTCATTTTCCTGATGGCTAAGGATTCAGAACATTTCATTGAGTATTTCTTGATCATTTTGTATTTCTCTAGTGAGAATTCACTGTTTATATCCATACATCATTTTTAAATGAATGCTTTTCTTTCTTTATGTCTTGTTTCCTGAGTTGTTTGTATATTTTGGACATTAGCCTTCTATGGAATATGGGGTTGGTAAAATCCTTTCCCGTACTGTAGACTGCCACTTTGTCTTATTATTGGTGTGCTTTGCCTTAGGGAGCTTTTCAAATTCTGAATCTTATTCTTTATGTTTTTAGAAATTGGTTATTTTACTTGTAATTCAAAATTGTGATAATGTACAGTACATTATAATACATAAGAAATTGGGTTAAATGTTATGAAAGAAATATGTTAATAAATATTTTAGTTAAACAAAGGAATTGTGGTTAGTATTGTGCTATCAGCTTTTTAGTCTCCTTGTGGGCTCGATAATATGGAGGATAGGGACTACTCCTGACATGAACTCTGGTGCCCACTCGTGGATCACTTCCCCATAGTGGGGCAACCTTGCTATGCCATAGAGGAAGAGGATACAGACAGTCTGGATGAGACTTGATGAGCTGAAGTCAGATGTTAGGGGAGGAGGGCTCCCCATTCTGAGGACTAGGGGATAGGGATAGTGTGATGAGGGAGGGAAGGTGGGACCAGCAGGTGAAGCCAGGGAAAGGGGAGTGAGGGGAAGGGCTACAATTCGAATGTAAAGTATACAAATTTAAAAAAAAATTAAAACAAATCATTAAAAGGAACCAAAGTAAAATAAAACCCCAGGCTGCTTAAGGAAGTTCATAAGGCACTCTTCTCCATTCACGACAAAACAGCTGGGAATCTAAGAATTCCTGTTTACTAATTGTTGATCTTAGTGCCTGCACTATTGATGCACCAATGTGCCAATGAATTCAAGGATATCCCCAAATTTCTCTTTTATCAAGTTCAGTGTGTCTGGTTTTTTTTAAAGGTCTTTGATGCACTTGGACTTCAGTTTTGTGCATGATAGATATTGATCTATTTGCATTCTTTTACATGCTGATATCAAGTTAAATGAGCATCATTTGTCGAAGTTTTTTTTTTTTTCATTGTGTTATTTTGGCCTCTTTGTGGAAAATCAGCTATCCATAAGTGTAGTAATTTGCTTCTGGGTCTTAGGTTTGTTTCCATTGAACCTCCTTTCTGTTTTTATAGCAATGCCATGCAGTTTGTTATTGTTGTTGTTGTTGTTTTGTGTTTTTTTTTTTTTGGTTGTTGTTGTTACTATAACTCTGTAGTAGAACATGGAGTCATGGATGATAATATTTCCAGAGGTTATTCTTATTTTGCTTCTAACATGTTATTTTGAGCATTTTGGTGTCTTTTTAATGAACATTTGTAGTTTTGTCTTTTTCTTCACTGCATATCACTCTTGTTGGCTCCTAGTGATTGAAAACAAAGGTATACATTCTATCAGCACAGTATATGCAGAAGGATGAATTCAGGTAAGAGGTAAATTAATCTTTTACAGATTACTTGTCGCAATTTATAACACACTATAGCATGCTAATTTAGCTATCAGATCAAGTGTCATACCATATATCTCAGGTAGACTTCAGGAAGGCTTTTTTTGCTCTTTATGTAGCAAAGGTCTGTGTTTAATCATATCATCCTGTTTCACTTGTTTGTATTTTTGCTAATTCCAGTTCTTCTGAAGTAAAAACACTTGAAGCCTGGACACGGTGGGAGTGGTTAATAGCCCTTCCTGATCATCGTTATGTTTGTCTCTGTAAAATAATCAATACTTTTCTTCATACTTTTCAAGCTTCTTTCAATGCTATTTGAGTTTTGTGCGCCTTAGTTCCTTTTCTATTGAAGTCAAGAGATTATATGGCCAATGCAATTCATAGGGAAAAAACGTTTATTTGGAGCTTACAGTTTTAGTGAATTAGAGTTCATTCCTGTGACTGTTGAGAGGATAACAGCATGCAGGCAGACATAGCACTGTCGCAGTAGCTGAAAGTCTATATCTCATCTAAAAAACCAGAGTTGAAGAGAGAGCTAATTGGGAGTGGTGTGGGATGTTGAAGCCTCAAAGCCTACCCTAGTGATGCATCTTTTCCAACAATGTCCCACCTCCTAATCTTTCCAATAAGTTGCACCAACTGGGACCAAGGATTTAAATATATGAGTTTGTGAGGGGAAAATATTCTTATTCAAACCACTATATTGTGATAATAGAGTAATTTTTTTAATGTCTGAAATGTATAGTGTGTGTCTCATTGTTTGAAATCCCCCATGATTATATCAGGAATCATTTAATTATGTCAGTGTATCTGAGAGAAAGATAACTAACGTTTATTTTGATCTTATTATTTTTAAGAGACAATCCACATTTAAAATCAATTACTCACTAAAATCTTATTATAATCATAGAAAATAGCCCTCTTATTGCCTTATTACAAGGGATGGAACTAAATTTAGGAATGTAAATGAAGCCACAGTCATAATTTTTCTTAACAATTACTGGTCAAATTTATTTTCTTACAATGTGTCATCACGATCAATTTCAAGTTGTTCTTCAGCAATTTCCAAACAGAAAGTATTGGACTCTGTAGCAGAAAGATGATACTCAGAGAAGGCAGAGGCCCCAGGCCCTAAAGAATGAACAGCAAACTAACCATTCACGCTTCACCCAACACCACTGACATGCATTTTGAGCTCCTGGATAGAAATGTATCTGTAGAAAGGGATCATCAGTTTATGAACACATCCATTATAGATAGTGGCATTTAATTTTGCCCACAATATTGCTTTATACTCCAGACTTAACTTCCAATTCTCTCAGCTATCCCTAAGATGATGCCTTATCCCTCAGATGAGACCTTATTCCTGATGAATTCTACTGATGTTCTGAGACTCTAGAAAAGGAAAAACAAACAAACAAACAAACAAACCAAATCAAAGATTGAGAAGTTCAGTTTGTTATAAAAACAAGATCCTGTAAGTATTATCTCTAGATTTAAAAATCATATTGAAAATTTCTTAATCTTTGTATATTGTTTTCCACCCAGTGGAAACCATGGCTCTGCTCCAGGAAACTGCATTTGTGTTTCGAGAATGGCTGTCTTTGTGGATGGCTGTTTTGTGGGAAGCACCTGTGGTGAAGCTTTTGCACACCTGGAAAGGACAGCTCTGACAGAATTTGCAGACTTGACTGTTTTTCCTGAGACTGGCTGTGGGGTGGTCCCTTTCCTCTAGCACAACACTATGTATGCTCTTGGTTGGTTTTTCTTTTCCTTTGTTTGTAACTAGTATGGCAGAGGTATGATAAAAACCGCTTAAGAATTCAAAGGTTCATTTATTAAAAATGCATGATGGGATTGAGATGATGATTCCTGAAACAACTCAAAACCCAGAAAAATTTTAAGGAAGACAATAGTAGATATTATATAACCTCCTAGGCACATAACTATTCTTAGAAAGGCATGTAGTATTCTCTGACTCAAAAAACAGCCCTTGCAAGAATGGATCAGAAACGTTGGTGAGTACACATAAACATGATGGCATTAGTTCAGGAAGTAGGAACTCACCTTTGTAGGTGCCAGAACCTCGGGCACTCAAAAAGCAGGAGGTGTTGGCCAACAGTCAAGCAGTTCTTGTGCCAACAAAACAAATTTCCTTATCTTGGCTATGGTTGTGCAGGACAGAAATATAGATAGTGTTAGGGTATATTCATATAAAAACATAAAGTTCATTACATAGGCTACCAGCTAGGTGATTAAAATACAATGTGTTAAGTGCGTTGACCACAGAGATATGCTTAACTATGAGGCCGAAAAGTTAAATATCAGCTTAAGGAAAATAAAGCATATGAGAAGGAAACATGTGAAAAGCCTTTCAGAGAGTCACTGTCCACATTATCGGAACATATTTGAGGAAATACAGGTGAAAGTGTGTGCCTTGTGACTTTAAGGTGATATAAATGGAGAGAAGCTCAAGCGATTCATTGCCATGTCCTTAACAGCAAGCTGGTAGTTCATTCTTCACTGTGATGCCACATCTCCATCCCCAAGGCCACAGAACCCAATGCAGGTGGACTCCATCATCCACCTCTTTGCCTATTAATAAAATTCATGGTGAGTTGGGGAGGAAGAGTTCTAACGTGATGATAATTGATGAGTTGGACTGCTGCGTACTTCTAAAACAAAAGAATGCCAGCACATTTGTGCTATTCATTTCCATATAACTTGTAAAGTTATTACCTACTTGCAATATAAGCCACTTTTTCCTCATGTACTACATAAAAATTTAGGATGGATATACTTTAGATGTGCATGTAAAGTGTGCATTACAATGAGGTATGATTCATGAAGGGAATAAGCATTGCATCTTCAGTTTTAATTACCTATCTCTTGTAGGTGAACTCAGAGAAATCTTAAAGCAAAATGTATCTTACAGCAGAGGAATACACTGGGCTAACTCACATAAAACATCAAGCATTCTGAGTATTAAGAATAGGAGTTATCCTTCTATTAAATAACCATCTTTGTCTGAGTTCTGTTATTTATGCAGATGATTGTTGAATTACATGATCTTCATTCTTTTGCTCATTACACCATGATAAAGATTTCTGTGAACAGGAAATATTTTTGGGATGTAAGATACGCTCATTGAGTTCTGAGAGTTTTTAAATGCATTTCCTATTGTCTAAGAAGACAATTATGTTCATATATTCTACGACACTAAATGATTCATGGATCCTGCTGTCCTGTGATATTTTATATTGTGCCATAAAGTGTAGAGTGGTGTGAAATAAAACTAAGCAAAAATCATCTTAGAAAAATGAACCTTTCTACTTAAATTTTGATGCGAAAACTTTATGAATAATGTAAAGTGTCAGCAACTCTGCAAGTAAACACTCCCAATAGTTTGTAGAAAGCTTAATGCATAGCAAAGAGCAGAGAGTTAAAAATACTGGCTCATTTTGTATAGTACAGTGTTTATGATTGTCTTACTTAGAGTAACTAGTGCTATGAAGAAACACCATGACCAAAAGCAACCAGGGGAGGAAAAGGTTTGTATTCTCAGTTCCACATAATAAGTCACAATCAAAACCAATGAAGTCAGGAGCTCAAGAAGTGCAGAAACCTGGAGTCAGGAGCTGATGCAGATACCATAGGGGAGTGCTGGGTATAACCAGAACTGACTGGGCGCTGTAAATCACTAATAAAGAAAGTGCCCCACAGGCTAGCTTGTCTACAGCCCAAACTTACGGAGGAAATATTCTCAGTTGTGCCTTCCTTTACTCCTATTCCTCTAGCTTATGGGAAGCTGACATAAAATTAGCCAGCACAATGATCTACAACAAAACCCAATGATGTGCTATATAAGGATAAGCACAGTACATTGTAGGATAAGTATACTTGGGTTATTGGTCACTCTCCCTCAACAATACTCTGATGCATATTTCAGCTGGCCATATTTCAAATGATGCCATAAGCTATCCTCTGCCAGGATTTTTTGATTACTCCCTTTTTCAGATGCAGATAATCTGATTCAATAATTGAGAACCCTAGTACCTCAAGGAGACGACTGAGAGATTGAGATGCATGTGTCAGACCAAACTCATGGTGATAGAGAATATAAAATTCAAAATTACACCAAACTCTTGATGTATTTTGTGTAGTGTCATATCACCAGTGGTCTCATTTTTAAGATTCATTACAGAAAATGCAGTAGAAAATTCTACACACATGTTGACTATCATTCTAAGTTAGGATATTGACTCTTTGGCAGAGTAGAGAACTTTGTTTGGAAAATTTTGACAAGAGCACTAGTGGATAGTTGTATGTCTTATGCAATTTTAGGGTAGTGATTTAAGAGAATGGGGAAATAGAAGGATCCAGAGGGTCCTAGAAACCTACAAGAAGAACAATAGGACAGGCAGATCTGGGTCCTGGGGTCCTGCTCAAACTATGGCACCAGCAAAGGAAAATATAGGCAGTAAACCTCAAACCCCTACCCTGACCTAGCCGATGGACAGCATATTCTCTACCGTTGAGTGGAGAATGAGGTCTGACTTTCACACAAACTCTGGTGTCCCATATTTGACCACGTCCCCTTGATGGGAAGGCCTGGTGGCACTCAGAGGAAGGATAGCAGATTACCAAGAAGAGACTTGATACCCTATGAGCATATACAGGGGGAGGAGGTCCCCCTCAGTCACAGTCACAGGGGAGGGGAGTAGGGGGGAAAGCAGGAGGGAGGGAGGAATGGGAGGATATAAGGGATGGGCTAACAACTGAGATGTAATATGAATAAATTAATAAAATAAAAAAAGATTGTCTTCAGTTCACTTAAAAAATGTGAGGTAGACCAGAACCTTATACATACACCCCTTTCAAATATTTACTAAACCACACTCAGATAAAAATCCAAGTCAACTTCTCTGTTCAACATTATATCGATTTTGTTAACACTTTGATCATAAAAATGAGTATATAAGAAAGTCAAATCCCTGTCTCCACTCAAGTGTGGAGACTGTCCTGTCCATGGGCTAGATATGGGTAGGGGTTTAAATGTTACCGCCTGTATTGTCCTTGGCTTGTGCCTTAGTTTGAGCGGGACCCCTTGACCCAAATCTGCCTATCATAATGTTCTACTTGTAGGTTTCTAGGACCCACTGGATCCTTCTACATAGCTATTCTCCCATTGTTCTCTCATCTAGAGTCCCAATAGGATGTCCTCCCCTGTGTCCCAGTTTCCTGGTAAGGGAAGGCTTTCATGGGACATGCCCATTGGGCTAGTATGCAGATATAAGTGAGTATATACCATTTGAGTCTTTCTGTTTCTGGGTTAACTCACTCATTATGATCATCTCTAGCTCAATCCATTTGTCCACAAATTTCAGGAATTCCTTGTTTTTAATAGCTGAGTAGTATTCCATAGTGTATATGTACCACAGTTTCTGCCTCACATTTGACTATGTTCCCTGGCGAGGGAGACCTAGTGGCACTCAGAGGAAGGACAGCAGGTCACCGAGAAGAGACTTGATACCTACCCTATGAGCATATACAGAGAGAGGTAATCCCTCTGAGGAACAGTCATAGGGGAGGGAATAAGGGGAAAATGGGAGGGAGGGAGAATGGGAGGATACAAGTGATGGGGTAACCATAGAGATGTAACAAGAATAAATTAATAAAAAAATTTAAAAAAATAAAAAAATAAATAAAAATAAAAAAAAACAAGAAAAAATGAGTATATATTTAAATGACATAAATTTTTATGAAACCCTCAACTAAATAATAAGGCAACCTTTTTAATTATGTAAGCTAAAATCTATCAATTATTATATGATGAGTAGAAGACAGAAATGACATTCTGGTTTATTGTATAACATTATATACTTATCTTTGTCTGTCATATTTGAAAGCAAGTTTAGAAAGGAGAACAAGGCTTTTGTCTGCATTGTTTCATCACTGAATTTTGACTTGTGTGCAGGGTTGAGTTCCTCTTTTAATATGTGGCTGTCACTGTTAAACAGGAGCTATTAAAGCGTTGCTCTGCTCATACCCTTTTTTATTTTAATCAATGAAAAAATCATAGCATTTTAAAATCTACAGCTGATTTTTATTAATATAATCCATTTCAGACAAATGTAAGCATTATTTATGGATTTGTTTCCTTATGAGAACAAAACAAGCATACATCATCTTTATCATTTGTTCCTAAGTGAAATATAAATTTTTTTTTGAGGTTGAAAGTGATTTTGTATTCTGTAGTCACAACTGAATCCTATATACTTTAGTAGAACTCAATATTACATATTAACATTAAGATCAATTTTTTCAAATTATAATGTGACAATATTCTACATCCTCTAATCTAAATGATGAAAAATAAAAATGACAAAAAACATTATTATTGCATAACCTGCATTTCCATCCCTTCAACACCACAAAAATGTGAGCTTTGACATTTGTGGAAACGAAAGGTTGAGGTCCACAATCACCTATCTCTCTTCCAGGACAAATTTGCTAGATAAACAGACTGGTCTCTAACCAGAACTGCAGTGATGAAACAGGGATGAGGAGAAAAAGATGGAATTGCAATTGCTGAAGCAGTTACAGTCTATTGATAAAGCCACCAGAGAGGTGTTTTGCACAGCGTAATTTCAGATGGGAAACAAATGTAAGGCTTCTGCAGAGCCCTAAGTCTACGGATTAGGATTCACATATATAATACAAGATTGCAAATTCTCATATAGCAAAGGAAGTAGAGTTTGGGATGAAGTAGAAACAAAAGAGGGAAAATAATACAACAGAGCCACAGTGGAAGTGTATCATTAACACCATCTTGCTTTATCACTAGTATAGACACCACAAAAAAAAAAACACTTTAGTTTTTTAATAATTCATCCCTAAGTATGTTAAGAAAGTCTCTCTGAGGTTGAAGTTACCATCTAGTAATTGACTTTGCAAGTGGAAATGAGCACATAATTGACTCCCTATATTGTCTCTTGAGCAATGTTTATCACAAAATAATTTAAAAAGTTAGATATGTAGGAATTTGGACACTATGACTAATAGCTAATAAAAGAATCAGTCAATAGGAATCAAATCAGAAATAGCTTTGCTTCTTTGCTTTTAGGTATAGCAGACAGTTTTATCCTATTTACCAGTTCTTGGAGATATATGTGATTTCCAACACTTGAAAATTACCTTACATTTTATGATACTTTAAATGATAATAGATACAATTATTTATATGTATTCATAATTACATGTAATATTGTGAGGGAAGTGGCATCAACAAGGAGAAAATTTTAGAAATGACAGTTATAATAACTGGAAAAAATGTGTTTTTCTGCTCACAGAAATTATGCTAGATAAATAATACAGAAAATAAGATTGAAAGAAAAGTAAATAAAGCAGCTGGCAATTGAGGGAATAAACCAGTTTAGTGTACATAGAACAAAAGTTCCAGAATAAGAACCCATGGACAGGTTGGAACATTCTGAGAAGAAAATTGAGAGTAATTTTCCAAGCATGAGAAAAATGAGTCAAAACACAAATTCAAGAAATTCAAAAGGAAATAAAAGATAATATGAAAATTTCTTAGAAAATATTGTATACCAGGAAACAGTATCACGAATTTCCACCCACTCATCAGAAATAATAGAGGCTTCAGACACAAAAGTGACATATTATACAGCTTGAAGATACAAATACAGCCTACAAAATATAATTTATGAACTCCAAGTTCCACATTTATGGAAAAATCATCCTTTAAAAATCATAAAAATCATTCAGTAATTTGAAAATGCAGGCTGCAAGAAATGTTCCTGATATTTACATGGATAAGGCTCATAGGATCTAATATAACAAGCATGTTTAGGAACAGGAGCAAAGAAATGTGAACTAAAAAAGAACACATAGGTTTTTAAATATATATATATATATATACTCTTAGGATTTAATTGAAAAGGCACTAAAATTAAATAAAGTGTTCTAACTCATATAAGAATACAAAAGACGATAATAACCTATAGAATGACACATCCATGCAGGAATGAAAACAGAAGCCTGGAATTATGCTGCTAGAATAGTATTCCCCTTGAGAAGTCTGAAGGCTAGAGTAGGATATGAACAAAGCGCATAGTGTGGAAGTTACCGTTTAACATGAATAATAAAGTCTAATTCCAATCACTTGTACTGAATATTTGTCATTTTGAATATAGCTAAAAAGTCAGATCAGATAAGTTTATTCATAATATAGAGGCAAGAATTACTGCATGAAAAAAATATTGAAACACCATGTGAGCCGGTGAGCTTTTATCAACTTGACACAAGTAGAGTCACCTGCGATGAGTGAATTTCAGTTGACTAATTGCCCAGATAACTTAGGCTTATTGCTTTATTTGTTCGAGTCTGTCTTGATTAATGGTTACTGTGGGAGAATGCCAGTCTACTGTGGGTTGCACCATACCTGGGCAGGTGGGCCTGGAAGGTATAAGAAAGCTAAGTGCACATAATCCAGAAAGCAAGCCAGTAAGCAGTACGGCTCCATGGTCCCTGCTTCAGTTTCTATCTCCAGATTTCTGCCTGAATTGCTGCCATGACTTCCCTCAGCCACAGACATTGCCTAGAAGTATAAAATAAAATAATCTCTTTCCACCTCAGGTTTTACCAGATTGAGCAAAAAAGCCAACTAGTATACTGCTCTTCCCTATGTTACAGTTATTGGCACTACCTTTTCTCTTTTCTCTAAAACTCAGGTACAAGACAAAATTTCAAATAGGTTATAAACTTTTTTTCCTGATTAACACTTATGGATATCATTTTCTTATGCATATGAAAGTCCTATTCTTGATCAGTGGTTGGCATATAGTTATACAGATGCCTGTGTTTGAATTATTGGAAAACTCCGCATTTTCTATTATTGTTTAATGCATCATAAAAAGTTATGTAATTTTCTCTCTTAAAATGTTAATTTATTATAATTTATTCAGACTACATCCCGAATGTTACCCCCTCTCTTGTATCTTCCTGTCCCCACCCTCCCACCCTCCTCCTCCCTCTCCCCCTCCCATAGTGTTGAAAATCCCCTATATCTCCAGGAACTGATAAATAGGATGAAATTGGCGGTTTTCTATACGTAAAAGCAAGCTATTTCTGGATTGATTTCTACTGACTGATTTTCTCATACAGAATTCTACCTCTTCAGATTGTCTCACTAAATAAGGGCTTCTTCTGGAAGAACAAACTTAGTTAATGTGCCACTAGGTCACACAGGAGAAAGTCAAATGTCCTTCAGTCTTACAAGGTTCCAGTGTTCCAAGCTAGAGCATAATTCATTTTTAGTATATATTTTCTGTTTTATTCCAGTAATAATACACCTTTAAGAATTTTTTAGTGCCTATGAATGAGCTATTATAGTAGCAGGTAGGCTTGCTTATGAACCTAGCCATTTAATGACCTTTTCAATTAAATGTTTCATTATACTATACCTTCACTATAAATGTCTAATTGAAAGAGGAATACTCCTGGAATATTATAAAATGAAGTGGATTTACAGGGTTGTAATGACCTGTGGCAAAGATCAGTAATCAGAGAAGCTGCAAAACAAATAATCACAAGCATAATAATTAAATGTAGTTTTCAGAATCAAGTAATATGACTGTGCATACAGGGCATATAATTGCCAGCTGGTGATGACTGTGAAATTTAGGCATTATTAGCAAATGAGTCAGGTCAAGAAGGCTGTGCATTTATCTTTTTTTTTTGTTTTTTTTTATTTACTTTTTATTATCCTATGTTCCTTTAAACTTATCTGCAGTGAGAATAACCTGAGGGCCTATTATCTGGTATAAAAATGATTTTCAATTTATCTGCCTCTCCGTTTCACACCTTAGCCAATACATCTCCAGGAGACTGTACTTGCTGGGAGCATTAATTCTTGAATTTGATTAGATGACACTTAATGGGCTCAAGCTCACACCTACTTTACCACCTCTGGACATGCTAATTGCACATTTAGTGTCTATAAATAAATATCTCTAAATATACACCTTAAGACTCTCTCACACTTCACTGGAAATGAGACCAACATATTGATGGCACCATTAAGGAACCCCTACATGAGTGTCTCCTGGACATAGGGTCAGAAAACAAGTAATTGTTTCTTTCTTTCTCTCTGGTAGTTTTAAAAATGTACTCCAGAGTTGTATTTTTTTCTCTAACAGTAAAAAATAAAAGTAACAGAACTTCAATAGTAATTCATTTCTCCAGAAATTATTTAATTCTTTTCTAATTTGGCTTCTTGTTTTTATATTGGCATTTCTCAATATCTCTCACAATGATTGGACAATATGTCTGAATTTTGAAAGATGCTTCTAGGTCATTACTCCCATTATCTCTCATTGGCATATATAAATCTATTGTCTCTCTCCCTCCCTCCATCCATCTTTCACTTGAGATGATATGAGAGGTCAAATGTAAAAGAAGTGTTCATTTTGGGCACCTGAGTGATTCTCCAACAAAATGAGAGTCATGATAAACACTGAGTAATAATGTTAAGCCAACTTTCTTGGTCAGTGGACACAAGATACAGGAATGTCAGGTTTGTCTGTTACAGAATTGAAACAGGTTAATTAATTCAACAGATACGAGATTTCCATAATGTTTTAGCTACTTTCAGTTGAGGCAATGCAAAATAAATATCATCCTCAGTAGAAAAATTCATTGCACATGAATAGAGAGATCACAGTATGAAAGTGTACCAGGCGAGGATTTTAATAGAGTTGCACTGATGGAGATGCATTCCAATATCTACTTGACCTGTTCTTATACCTCAGGGCAAGGGATTAGGCCAATTGCTGTTTCTCACTAAGTCATCATGAAGTGTTTTTACATCATGGCTTTGCTTTAGTGTTTCGTCCCATTTTACTGGTCTGGCCCAGAACATTCTTCTAGACCCTTCTTCAGTCCAATCTATTCAGAGAAGATCTTTTAATCACTCAATGAAAAGTTGAGCCCAGGAGAAGAAAGAGAGAAATTGAGTATCTGTGGTTTCCAACTTCTTAATGCTGCAATTCTTTAATACAGTGTCATAAAATTATTTTTGTTGATACATAATAACCATCAGTTAGCTTCTATTGTGAATTTTATAGTAAATATGTTGGAGGTAGAAGTTGCCGAAGGGCTTGAAACCCACAGATTGAGAACTGCTGCTCTAGAGTAAGATGTTTGTAAGTAGCACTTCTGAGAGCAAGAAACCTCCTGAGGATAATATCCAGAGGGGTATGTATAATGTTCTTAGCTGCTGAGCCATCATTCAAACATTGCACAATAGCCCTTGATTTTTGAAAAATTAATATCCAGCCCACTTCTCGATGAAATTAGAAATAAAATTTTAAAATGCTTAAATAACTTTATATTACTTTTCTCTTCCTTTAGTTGTACAGACATTTGATGTGATTTAGTCACTCCAGATTTCTTACACATAAACAGCAATTCCCAGTAAAATGACAAATAGTTTAAACAACCAAGCTAGAGAAAATCTTGGAGTAATAACGCATTTGCTAAAAATCTTACTATTGACTGCTGCCCTGTCCGCATGTTTATTTCCCGTCATGGTATATTCTTTTCCACTAATTCAGGCTATCATTTCTATAACTCTAGTCACAAAATTGCTTTTCCACGTGGCTCCATTAACCTGAAAAATGCCCAATCTGAGTTCACCCCATGAGTAGTGCTTCATTTTACGTTCATATAAATAGTGCTGATATGTTAGCATCAATTTTAAATTAGGAAGCATGGCTTAATTTGGGAATTACGAAAACTCCTTTCTCAGCTATTGTTTCAAGATTCAATGCAAACTGCATAACTGGCCACAAAGAAGATTAGCAATACATTCACAAAGAACCATGCAGTCTAATAGTATATACTGACATTAATGTCTATTTACCTTGAAAAAATATTCTGCAGAAACACGGGAGAAAAATGACATAAAAGAGACAAAGAAGAAGATAAGAAAAATAGTGATTATTACATTTGTATAAAATAATTTGTCTTTATATTTGTCAGATATTGAAAATATAAAAAATGTCTATGAATAATCAGGTTATATTTATGAATAAAATTATATCAGTACTTTGATGTTTCTCCTGTTATCATTATCCATTATTTCATTTTGGTAAGTATTAGTATTAATGTACTTTTTTATTGAAAGCATTATTATAAAACAGACACTCTTACATGTGAGTATATCAGTTTATACTAAGTTAAAAGATTTTAGACTCAACTGTTTATAGTTAGGTCTCTTCTTCTAAAAAATGAAGATTTTAAAATTAGTTTGTTTTCAAATATTTCTTTAATATAAGGTTTTAATATTCATCCATGAAAATGAAAAGTGTAAAGAATATTATGTTTAACTACCCACAAGGTTAATGTTGCATATCATATTAATACATTTTACCACAGATTCACTGAAAGGCATAATGGACGTAGTAAATCTGAAGAAGATGGCATATTTTAATAAATTAGTAGCCAAAATGATACTCACATTCCCATGATAAAAAGAGGAAAATATAGAAAAATATAAAAAATCGTTATACTTATGTTATGATACTGGACAACAGGATGAAACTGATTTTGTTCTCAAAAGAAGGAGATAGGGCACAAATGTAAAAAAAAAATGTTTTATCCTTGTCTTACTGCTTTGATATGTTATCTACCTAAGGACATAAGAAACTCCAAGATGCTAGAAAAAAACAGCTAAGAAGTTACATTATAACAATCAATTTGAAGATTTTAACCTAGGGTAGGAAAATATGGAAGTGTCTTGAATAAAATAGGGTAGATTTTGTTACCAGGTCATTAAGATATTCACAATGATGTCTTACATATATAGATATTTTAGGTATATAGGTGCATATTCCTTTTAGAGTAAAAAAAATAAGGTTAGTCTACACATACAGACAAACTAGAGTACCAAAGTAATCTGAGAATGGTTTAAACAACAGTTAATAGAGAATCAATGGTCATTAAATAAATAAAGGTACATCCTTGCACATACATAGATGTTCAAATAGTGTTGCCTTGAATATATCATACTAATTACTGGAGACAGGGAAAATAGGAGGGTTGGATAAAATGAGAAAGAATTTGATATTGGTCCATATGTATGTATTGAAATGTCCCATTAAAACTTCTTAGTGTATAAAATTAACACATTTAAAAACAGTAAATTGAAAACCCGTGAAATCATTAACTTTCATTTAGCCTGATATCTAATAAGAATATAGTAGTCATTCTATGAATCAGAAAATTGTGACTTATTAGTTGAAGTGAAAAGGAGTCTATAAGTAGGTTAATAAAATATAAATCATATAATTAGTGAAGTTAAATAAACTATAAATATGCATAATAATTTAAAAGTGACAAGATATAAGGAAAGACATAATAGGCACTTCAGATAGAAACATGAAAATTATAAAATAATGCAACATTTAAAATGTTTGCATTACATAAACTCAATAAAAAACAGATGCTCAAGAAGACAAGATAAGAAAGAATAATACATCTGAGGACAAAGTATCCCTCTCTAAAATTCTAAACAAAGTGAAATAAACGTATCCTCATGAGCTGTACATCCAAAAACTGTCTTAGATGTTCAGGATAAAATGAAATATTTCCTTGGTGGTAATTTGCATTTACATAGAGGATTGAAGTGTGTCAGAAAAGCCAACCTGCTAGTTTAAATATTTGTCTTTTAACCCTTAATTTTAAAAAGTAAAACCCATTAAAATTAACTGTCCAATAGATATTTTAAAGCATTTTTTCTGTTTTGTCTTCCTTTGCTTGTTTTTTATTTGTTTGTTTTGTTTGGGTTTTAATATCTATTTCAGTGAAGAACCCAGGACCTTGAGCATGCTAAGAATACATTTTTTTTCTGTTATATGTCACACATAGAATTAAGTCATTTTCCAAATTACATAATTGATGTGAATAATGCGTAAGCCTACAGTTTGTAAACTCCTTACATTATATATGAAAGAGTACTTTATTCAGAAAGCTATGATGAAGTTGTATGCTGTAACAAAAAGTATTTATCTTGGCCCAGTTTGAATTAAATACAATAATATTAATTACTCTAATGGAAAAAATGATTAAAAACAAGAGGAAAAAAGGACATTTAGAAAACAAGACAATATAAAAAGGTACAATAATTAGAGTAATACCTTACATTTAAATGGCTTACATAAGTTTAATATAAAATATCTGATCCAAATAGATAAGGATAGGTTTAACTCTATAAAAAATGTGTTAATATGATCACAGAAGTTTAGAAAAGGTTAAATACTAGGTCCAGGCAAGAGACCTGGTTCTTCTCCTTAAGTTTCTGATACACTTTCCCTAGAATCTCAAGTCAAAGTCTTCTGGAGCAGCTTCTGGCATCTAGTGAGAGATTTACATGACCCAGTTTAAGCCCTGGTGACTCAGGAACTTATTCTAAGTGCCTAGTCCATGGTACCACTGGTACCAAGTGAGAGACCTGGCATCTGTGGTTAATCCATGGTCCATAAATTCTGTCTCATAAGGACTTTCCTCAACATCAATAGGCCTCTGCCCACTAGATTCACTTTTTCACTGCCCACATTATTTTGTAAGAAACCTGCTCTATTGAGCCTTCTGAGAACACTCTCAAAACACTAAGTTCACCACTGACCCTCAGGTGAACACAAGACTTAAAACCAAATACACAACCAACAACATAATATCAAATACATAAGTTCCATTTGAAATAATGAGGAGCATGAACATTCTAGAAAATATTTTTTATCTCAATCCATCAGTCCCATAATAATAATCCTTAATAAAACAACTTAAACAAAAGCAAGGTGCTGTTCATAACAACAATACTGAAAGAAGACAGTGAACTTAGAGATCACAGATAAACACATGAACTAAAAGAGGATAGAGGCAAACTGATCAACAAGAAATCAAACAAAAGTGGGCACAGGCAGGCAGATCTCTGTGAGTCTGAGGCCAGCTTGGGCTACCTAGTGAGTTTGAGGCCACCCAGAACTATATAGTGAAACTATGTTCTAAAAATAAATAAATAAATAAATAAAAATAATAAAAAAAAGAAATCAAACAAAAATGTGAATATGTAAATGATGAAAATGCAGGAAATAAACATTGAATTCAATAAATATATATATATATATAAATAGTAAATAAAACCTAAACTTAGATTAATGTGTAGATGACTGAATCAATAAATCAAATAATAAAAAACAATCATGATGATTCCAATATAAGCAAATGAGTGAATAGGTCTACTCTCTGAGGATGTGTTATTAAATAGAAATGTTAGGACCATGCATGGGACACATCTCTATGAATTATTCCACAGAGAGGCCCCAGAGGAACCTAAAACAACATAATGTACTGTACTTGCTCCCTGTTATCCATCATAGGGCTGGCAAAAGTCATCCTTGAAACTTGAAACTATGAATTAGTAAACAAAAACTCTAGTTCCAGGTGTGGGGCTCACTCCTTTATTTATTTGTTTGTTTGTTTTTAATTTTTTCACTTTATATCTCATGTGTAGACCCCTCCCTTGTCTCCTCCTGTCTCACCTCTTGGCCCCTCCCAATCCACTAGACCCCAGAAGGCAGAGCCCTCCTCACCTCTCATCTGACCTCACTCTATCAAGTCTCATCTGACCTGTCTGCATCCTATTCCTCTGTAGCCTGGAAAGCCTGCCCCACCTGGGGGAAGTAATCAAAGTGTAAGCAAGAGGCAGCCTCTACTCCCATATTATGGGACCCACAAGTAAACTGTGGTGCCTATTGACTACATCTGAGCAGGGGTTCTAAGTCCTCTTCATACATGGTCCTTGGTTGATGCATCGATCTCTGCAGGTCCTCCTGAGCCCTTATTTGTTCACTTTATTGTTCTTATTGTGTAGCCCCTGTGTCTTTCAGTCCTTCTATCCCCACATTTTTATTTTTATGGGTTTTTTTGGTATGAAAAAAATTTTATTTTTATTTTTATTTTTTTTAATTTTTTAAAATTAATTTATTATTGTTACATCTCTATGGTTATCCCATCCTTTGTATCCTCCCATTCTCCCCTCCCTCCCATTTTCCCCTTATTCCCCTTCCCTATGACTGTTCCTGAGAGGGATTACCTCCCTCTGTATATGCTCATAGGGTATCAAGTCTCTTCTCCGTAACCTGCTGTCCTTCCTCTGAGTGCCACTAGGTCTCCTCTTGGAATATACCCAGAAGATGCACCAGCACACAACAAGAAAATTTGCTCAACTATGTTCATAGCAGCCTTATTCATAATAGCCAGATCATGGAAACAGCCTAAATGTCCTTCAGTAGAAGAATGGATAAAGAAACTGTGGTACATATACACTATGGAATACTACCCCCACACTTTTACATGCTCTAGTTCAGGTGTCTTTTACATGCTCCTAAAACAATACAGGTTTTTATTACTTTACTTGGTTGCCTATAAGAACTAGATGATAATAACCTATTGGTAAAGATATCACAAACCTTCTTTACATCGTATAGATGGTTCCTCCATGGAGGCAAGTTGTGTCATGAGTGAAAATGCTATTCAGGTTATTGGATGATAAAAAGAACTCTATGGTTTTAGCTAGATATGAATTCTGTAAGTAAAAAGATCTGCCTGCCAGGTGAGATGTTCCCACCTGTGCAAGGTTGCTAAGGAGGCAACACACTACACATTGTTTGGATTTGAAGACAACCCTACAAGAAGAAATGCTTTACATGGCACTGTAAGCACACTCAAAAGCCCACATCAGGGAACCATAGGCTCTAGATGGGAACTTAATAATATCATTTAGGTAAATTGACATAGTACCAGACCACCTTCTAAATATATGTTTATAACCACAGACAATCATCACTCTCAGTCTTGATGAATGAAGCTTCTTTGCAGTGAGCCACTGCGAATGCAAAATGGATGCCTAAGGTATGGTAATAAGTGATACATGGTTGCTTAGCCCTAAGGAAGATGTTTATAGAATCTTCTACTTGGCCCAAGGAACATTTCAGCAGACTGTATGGAAAACTAAGGGCAGGGAGAAGGGAATCCCATTTTCTGGCAAGAAATAAATTGCCTTTACGAAAAAAAAAAAAAAAAGTTAACTGTATTGGGTTTGGCCAAGATAAGCCCATCACTATTCAAATAAGAATGGAGAAAGGACTCAGAAGGCCCAATACTGCTGAAGTGTGGGTAAATTCATGAAAACAAAACCTCATTGCTTTCAGTAGGGTACCCACTGAGTATCTCACCAGGTCAAAATGGAAAGTCTCAATCCAATGTTTAGATAAATATCTCTGGTTAAAGGAAATGGCCATAGCAGGGCGTGGTGGTACGAATCTTTAACCCAGTACTCAGGGAGGCATAGGGAGGCATATCACTGTGAATACGAGGCCAGCCTGGTCTACAAAGCAAGGATAGCCAAAGCTAAACAGAGAAAACCGGTCTCACAAAACAGAAACAAACAAACAGATAAATAAAGTAAACGAACTATGAAACAAAATTTAAAAAATCAAATATCTAAGAAAGGGACATGCATAGAAAAATGGAAATTTAAATGGATAGTAGGGGCATCAGATAGAGTTGGCGAAGAAAGTAGCCAAAATGCATTATTTACCTGTATGAAAAAATTCAGGAATTAGGTCGTTTCACACTTTTTGTTTGTTTGTTTTTTAGAGTTTTTGTTTTAGTTATTGAGGCAGGGTTTCTCTGTGTAGCTTTGGCTGTCTGAACACACTTTGTAGACCAAGTCAGAGTCACACTCACAGAGATCCACCTGGCTCTGCCTCCCAAGCTCTGAGATCACAGGTCTGTGCTACAACAACCGGGCTACACATTTTAAATTGGATAAAATGAAACAAACATATATTCAACATCAGACTAATGAGGTAGCTTTATTAATATCACACAGACAGATTTTAGGTCATAGACTAGTACCAAGTATGAACTTATTATGATTATATTTTAGAAAAGAACAAAAGTTGAGTATGCAAGCAACTGACAATAGAACATCAGGATACATGAAATAAGTTATAAACAGAAAGAAGAAATGAATAAATCATATCATAAATTATAAAATTCTTCAATATTTGATTAAAAACTAAATGTATGAGGTGTAGAGGAAATACCATAATGAAAACTGACCTAAAAGATCATTACAAAATGCAACCAGAATATGCATACATTTTTAAATGCATGTAAAACATTCACCGATACCATTAAATAAAATGTGTTGATTTTAAAGTATTAAAGTCATAGGTACTCCTTTATGAATAAAAAGAATTATTAAACCAAATATATAAATTGTTCACCCTAAAATTATTGTATTATTAACTAGTTAGCAGCTACTTATAAATTCCTGATACTTGAGGTACATAAAATTTATGCTACCTCAGCCTCAATCATTTCCATGCTCTAGCTATTGTATATTTTGCATCTATAACCAATCTTTCAAATTATGCAAAGAATCTTTTTTCCTTTATTTTTTGTCTCCCTTCAGACAGCACAAGCCTCTTGCCAACTAATATGTCTGAATCAATCTATTACCAATATATTTATAGGGCTATAAGACACTTGCACTGGAATATAAATCAATAGTCATTTCATCCACATCTTTGCTATAAGGACACACACATACTCAGAAACACATGCATATTCATGTGCGAACTCTCACATAAATGTAAAGGTAAATACCTACATAGCTCTATGTTTCTCTATACATTTAAACATTGCTTACTTAAGAATTTCTGAACATGATTGTACATATATATGTACATAGGAGTACATATATACATACATACATAAGCATAAATACAAAATTTTTCAGGAACAGAGAGGTGGGGCTGATTTTAAGTACCTTCATCTCTTTGGCCAAATTATGACTTTCATTATTTTTCACCTGGGTAAGTCCTACATAAATTGCAGACATTAATTGGAGTTGAGTCTTCCAATCAGGTGCATATTTATTGGGGAATTGTATGAGTAGCTGTTCTAGTGCTGTCTTTACTTCTTTGTCCTTTTTTTCTTAAAACTATTATTTTATACACATTATACCATTATAAATTATAAAGTATTTGAATCTCATCATTTCCAGAATTTTCCAGCTATAAATCTTAACAGCATTCCCTTTTCTGCATCAAAGGGAAAAATAACATGAAAATAAAAAAATATTTAAGAATTATAAAATATTATAAGCCAAAAGGCATTTAAAATTAATTTCTGACACAAATGTGTCCAGGTAGCCATAGGTGTCTAATGTTTGCTAGTTTTGTGATAAAAAAAACAGTCCACTGTGGCTATGTACCTGCTAACATGTCAGCAAACTGAGTTTAGAAAAAAGGTATCTTTTATTCTAAACACACAATACTAATCAGGTCCATCCATCATTGGACTCTGCTATATATTGTTATGTCATTGTTTCTCTGTAGAACACTTATAAACATCTTCTATGCATAAGTACATGATGAATGGGAGAATACTCTTATATATGCAAGTTTACTGAAGTTGAAGGAATTTACTTTTGTCATTGGAAGTCTTCAGTTTATGCTGAAGACTAAGACTCTTTCCTGCAGATATAAGTGAGTATATACCATTTGAGTCTTTCTGCTTCTGGGTTAACTCACTCATAATGATCATTTCTAGCTCAATCCATTTATCCACAAATTTCGGGAATTCCTTGTTTTTAATAGCTGAGTAGTATTCCATAGTGTATATGTACCACAGTTTCTTTATCCATTCTTCTACTGAGGGACATTTAGGCTGTTTCCATGATCTGGCTATTATGAATAAGGCTGCTATGAACATGGTTGAGCAAATTTTCTTGTTATGTGCTCGTGTATCTTCTGGGCATATTCCAAGGAGTGGAATAGCTGGGTCTTGAGGAAGCCCTATTCCCGGTTTTCTGAGATAGCACCAGATAGATTACCAAAGTGGCTGTATTAGTTTACATTCTGACCAGCAATGAAGGAGTGTTCCTCTCTCCCCACATCCTCTCCAGCATGTGGTGTTGCTTGAGATTTTGATCTTAGCCATTCTGATGGGTGTAAGATGGTATATACTCACTTATATGTGTATACTAGCCCAATGGGCATGTCCCATGAAAGCCTTCACTTACCAGGAAACTGGGACAGAGGGGAGGACATCCTATCTGGACTCTAGATGAGAGAACCATGTGAGAATAGCAAAGTAGAAGGATCCAATGTGTCCTAGAAACCTACAAGTAGAACATTATGATAGGCAGATTTGGGCCAAGGGTTCTCGCTCAAACTAAGGCACTAGCCAAGGACAATACAGGCGGTAACATTTAAACCCCTATCCATATCTAGCCAATGGACAGGACAGTCTCCACACCTGAGTGGAGAGTGGGATATGACTTACTCATGTACTCTGGTGCCTCACATTTGACTATGTCCCCTGGAGGGGGAGACCTGGTGGCACTCAGAGGAAGGACAGCAGATCACCGAGAAGAGACTTGATATCCTATGAGCATATACAGGGGGAGGTAATCCCTCTCAGGAACAGTTATAGGGGAGGGGATTAAGGAGAAAATGGAAGGGAGGGAAGAATGGGATGATACAAGGGATGGGATAACCATTGAGATGTAACAAGAATAAATTAATAAAATTTAAAAAAAAAGACTCTTTCCTGCCTAGGATTAATGTTGCTTCATAAGTCACATCCAGAGTCAGAAAACTATGAAATCATGATTTGTACACTGTTCTTAAACATTTGCTTTCTGTGTATCTCTGCTCTTTAACGTGTTTGTAAAATACTAAAGAATTTTATTGGTCAATACATTCCAAATACTTGAGTTTGAAGTTTCATTGTTCATTTAGAGGTATTGGACTGTGATAATGAAGCCAGAACAGCTCTCATCATTGTGTGTTCCACTCTTGTATATCCCAGATACAAAGTACCAAAGAAAAAAGAAAGAAAGAATGAAAGAAAGAAAGAAAGAAAGAAAGAAAGAAAGAAAGAAGAAAATGAAAGGTTAGTTATAGGGCTGACTTCTGTCCTGGAAATGTCTGTGTGCATGGAGAATTAACTGTTGTTTATCTCTTGTATACTGATGTATACTCTTATTACATGTATTTATTCCTGCACTATTGGATTTCCATCTTTACTACAATATTTTTTGATTTGCTAATTTCATTATTCAATATTATCGCATAACATCTATATAAATATACCCATTTGAAACATTGAAAACCATACATGTATATCTGGAGACTTAAATCAATTTAAAAGCTGAGATTTTATTAAGTGATGTAGTTCATTTCCACCTTTTCTGGCATATTGAGAATGAATATTTTTACTTGACTTTTATTGAAAATAGATTCTAATGCACTATATTCTGATTATATTTTCCTTTCCTCAACTTCTCTCTGATCCTCCCCACCTCCAAACCATTCAACCCTATACCATTTTTGCTAGCTTTCTGTCCCTTGAGAAAACAAGGAGAAATCCTTAAAAAGTAATAAGAGCCGGGCAAAATAAACAAAGAGAAAATAATAGAAGCAAATAGGAGCACAAGAAACACATATAAACATACACAATCACACACATACAACTCTGCACACACAGAAATTCCATAAAAACAGAACATTAAATCATACTACATAATCTAAAGAGAGAAAAGAGAATAAGGAGAGGAAACAAAGAAAGAAAGTTAGTAGCCGGGCGTGGTGGCGCATGCCTATAATCCCAGCACTCGGGAGGCAGAGGCAGGTGGATCGCTGTGAGTTCGAGGCCAGCCTGGTCTACAAAACGGGTCCAGGACAGCCAAGGCTACACAGAGAAACCCTGTCTCAAAAAAAAAAAAGAAAGAAAGAAAGAAAGAAAGAAAGAAAGAAAGAAAGCTAGTAAGAAAGAAAGAATAAAAGAAAGAAAGAGAAGAAAGGAAAAATATGTTAAGACAAAGAATTAATAATGAAAAAAACCCTCCTGGATATCAGTGAGTTTCTTTTGTGCAGTCTGTTTAATGTGAGGCATGGAGTCTGCCCTTCATTGTGCTTTTAAACCCAAAACCAATATGGGATAAAAATAAATTTTTTTGTGAGGGGTTATCAATTTGATGCAGCTTCTTATTTTTGTAGGAGGGCTTGTATCCTCTTCAGCTCTCAGTGCTGAGACTCCATCTGGCCTAGACCTCGGGGGATCTGTGCATGTGGCCATAATCTCTGTGAATTAATATGTGCCTGGGTCCTATTGCATCTAGAAGGCCTTTATTTCTTGGTGTCTTCCATCTTTATTGTCTCTTACAATATTTCTGCCTACTCTTCTGTAGTTCTTTGGTACTTGAGGAGAGGGATTTGATGACAATATTACATTTTGGTCAAATGTTCCAATGTTTCTCACCCACAGCATATTTTCTAGTTGTTAGTCTCTGTCTTGTTTGTGTCTACTGCAGGAGGAAGCTTCTCTGATTATAGCTAAGAAATACACAGATGGGGCTGGAGAGATGGCTCAGCAGTTAAGAGCACTGACTGCTCTTTCACAGATCATGAGTTCAATTCCCAGCAACCACATGGTGGCTCACAGCCATCTATAATGTGATCTGATACCCTCCTCTGGCATGCATGTGTACATGCAGGCAGAGCTCTGTATACATAATAATAAATAAATCTTTTTTAAAAAAAGAAATACACAGATACTTTCTCTAAGGTCCACAGCCTATCAAGTGTTTGTTTCTATGACACTTGAACAAGGTTGATCATGTCTTTCACCTCATAGACTAGGCCTTAAATCTGATCAGATTGTGGTTGGTTACGCCTACAACTTTGGTGGCATTGTTACACCAGTGTGTCTTATAAGCAGGTTACCGTTGTAGATCCAAGCGTTAATGGAAGGATTGGTGTTATCCTTCTTCCCTGGCAGTAACAGAGTATGCAAAGTACCTGCCAGTACAATAAACAATAATAAGTACAATACATAGGCACAAGCTCAACTTCTCCAAGTTCAATGAGTTATGCTTTTTTTTCATCAGCAATGGGACTTAGCATAAGTTTATGGAGAGAAGTCATTAATCAGGTCAGTAGCTTGTGTTGTTTGTGGGTTTGTGTAGGGTTTTTGGCCAACAACTTAATTAGATATAACCCAGGATGTCTAGTTGGGGTTTGTGTCCTGTGTTCTTTGGTAATTCCTCTTAGATTAATTTCATGCATATATTTTAAGAAGCTTCTTCTGTGCTAGGTTTTCAAATCACCTCACAATGACCCTTAGTATTAGCTATGCCTCACTACATTTCCTCCTTTGTGCCTGTTTCCATACCACTCTCCATATGGTCTTCTGTGACAATCTTCATCTCCTCCCACCTCCACCCATAACTATTCTATTTCCCGTTTATAGGCAGATATTTCCTTCCTCTATAGTCCCTTATTCTATACTTAACATTTACGGCTATATGAACTGTGGATTGCTTAGCAAAACTAAACATTTAACATTTACACATATCTGCATGTAGGCCTGCCACCATATCATACATGTAGAGAACATAGTGCGGAGTTATGAAGGCTCTGCTATTGCTGTTACAGCTCCGTGAGCCCTGCTTAGTTGATTATAGGGCTTTGCTCTCCCTGTATCTTCAACCATTCTAACTCCCAAAACTTTTCCTATCACTCTTCTATGGTATTTCTTTGAAATCCAAAGGGAGAGACCTCATGGAGCCAATCTGGCATGCCTCTCCACCTAAATGTTTGGCTGTGGGTCTATGCATCCACCCTCATCATCTGCCAGAGGCAGCCTGCCTTATGACAACTGGGTTAGGCACTGATCTATGAGAAGAGCTGAACATCATTAGGAATTTTTTAATTTCATTAAAATTTTTGGCCAATTGTATTTTTGTTGTATCCTAGGTCCCTGGAATACACAGCCTACAGCTCCAAGTCATACAAGCAGTGACAGGTGTGGGCTACTTCTCAAAGTGTGGACCTCTAACTAGAACAGTTGGCCACTCCCACAATTGCCCCAGTACATCTTACAGGCAGGACAGATTGTAGGTTGGTTTTGTGCTTGGGTTGGTGTATAAAGTAGTTTTTTTTCCTGCATTAAATTTCCAGATGATGCCACAGATGCCCTCCAATCACACTTATTCCTCTTTCCCAACTGATCCTTCTTATTCCCATACCCACCTGCCCACAGCTGAGCATTCTATTTCCCCTTCCCAGGGGGATATATGCACCCTTACCCGCCCATCCACCACTTAAGCCCTCCTTGCTTCTTAGCCTTTCTCAGCCTGTGGATTATAATGTGATTATCCTTTACTTTACAGCTAATATATACTTGCATGTGAGTACATACAATACTAATCTCTGGGTCATGGTTATCTCACTCAGAGCATTTTTCTTTCTAGCACCATCCATTTTTCTGTAAATTTGCAGGGTGTCATTATTTTAACAGGTGTGTAATACGTCATTGTGTAAATATATCACATTTTCTTTGTCCATTCTTTGTTTGAGAGACATCCAGGTTGTTTCCAGTTTCTGGCTATTATGAATAAATCTGCTATGAGCATAGTTGAACAAGTGTCCATGTGGTAGGATGAAGAATCCTTTGGGTATATGCCCAATACTTTGTGTATAAATTAGTATTAAGGTTGGACAAATCCCTATTGATATTCATAGTGATTGGACAAATTTGCATACCCAATAGCAATATAGTGATGATTCCCTTGGCACACATTGGTGCCATCATAAAAGTCATGTCACTTGTGGTATTGATCTTAGACATTGTGACATGTCTGAAAAATCTCACAGTAGTTTTGATTTGATTTTTCCTAAAGGCTATGGATGTTGAACATTTCTTTATGTATTTCTCATCATTTAAAACTCCTATTGGGACTCTAGAGGAGAGAACATGTGAGAATAGCAAAGGAGAAGGATCCAGGGGGTCCTAGAAATGTACAAGTAGAACAGATTTGGGCCCAGGGGTCCCGCTCAAACTACGGCACCAGCCAAGGACAATACAGGCAGTAAACTTTAAACTCCTACCCAGATCTAGCCAATGGTCAGAACAGTCTCCACACTTGAGTGGAGAGTGGGGAATGACTTTCACATGTACTCTGGTGCCTCATATTTGACCATGTCCCCTGTAGGGGGAGACCTAGTGGCATTCAGAGGAAGGACAGCAGGTTACCAAGAAGAGACTTGATACCCTATGAGCATATACAGGGGGAAGAAATCCCCCTCAGGAACAGTCATAGGGGAGGGAAATAAGGGGAAAATGGGAGAGGGAAGAATGGGAGGATACAAGGGATGGGATAACCATTGAGATGTAAAAAGAATAAATTAATAAAAAATTTTAAAAAAGAAAAAAAAAACTCCTATATTTAGAATTCTGCTTAGATATGTTCCTCATTTTTAAAATTGGTTTGTTTCATTCATGTCTAGTTTTGGGGAGTCTTGTTATATTTTGGATATGAGATATTTATTGGATGCGGAGTAGGTGAAAATTATTCCATTGTGTGGGTTGCTATTTGGTTCTCTTGTTGGCATTTTTTGTCTTACTTTTCAGTTTCATGAGGTCCCATTTATTAATTGTTTTTGTGTCTGTGATCTAAGTGAAAATATTTTAAAGTGAATGAAAAGGAAATAAAAAATTTGAAGTTTTATCCATAGGCACACCGAGTTCATTAATTATCGCTGATTTTTTTTGCTGGTTTCTCTGTGGCTTGCAATGCTTTTCTTCAACTCAGCTGCTCATTTGCTTGTTTACTTAACACCTCATATGATTTCTGGCACTGAACAAAACAAAAAATCTTTGATTAAAATGAGATTTTTCAGCAGGTCTCATTCCAATGTTTAGTATCACACTGCCTATGACAAACAGATCACTTCTCTGATATTAATTAATTGCTTGAGGTTTCATTCCCTCCTTATGTACAATGGTCATAATATAACACACATCAGAGGCCTGTACATATATAGATTAAAGGTGTTCAAAGATGTTATAAGCTTAGGAGTTAGTACAGCAATAGATATTAATTTTTATGATCATATTTCCTCTTCAACACTGACAGTTTTTTTTTTCCTCTCACTGTAGTATTTTTTTATTAAATTATTCTTGTTACACATCTATGGTTATCCCATTCCTTGTATCCTCCCATTCTCCCCTCCCTCCCATTTTCCCCTTATTCCCCTCCCTTATGACTGTTCCTGAGAGGGATTTCCTCCCGCTGTATATGCTCATAGGGTATCAAGTCTCTTCTCGGTAACCTGCTGTCCTTCCTCTGAGTGCCACTAGGTCTCCCCCTCCAGGGGACATAGTCAAATGTGAGGCACCAGAGTACATGAGAAAGTCATATCCCACTCTCCACTCAAGTGTGGAGACTGTCCTGTCGATTGGCTAGATCTGGGTAGGGGTTTAAATGTTACCGCCTGTATTGTCCTTGGCTAGTGCCTTAGTTTGAGCGGGACACCTTGGCCCAAATCTGCCTATCATAATGTTCTACTTGTAGGTTTCTAGGACCCACTGGATCCTTCTACATTGCTATTCTCCCATGCTTCTCTCATCTAGAGTCCCAATAGGATGTCCTCCCCTCTGTCCCAGTTTCCTGGTAAGGGAAGGCTTTCATGGGACATGCCCTTTGGGCTAGTATGCAGATATAAGTGAGTATATACCATTTGAGTCTTTCTGCTTCTGGGTTAACTCAATCATTATGATCATTTCTAGCTCAATCCATTTATCCACAAATTTCAGGAATTCCTAGTTTTTAATAGCTGAGTAGTATTCCATAGTGTATATGTACCAAAGTTTCTTTATCCATTCTTCTACTGAGGGACATTTAGGCTGTTTCCATGATCTGGCTATTATGAATAAGGCTGCTATGAACATGGTTGAGCAAATTTTCTTGTTGTGTGCTGGTGCATCTTCTGGGTATATTCCAAGGAGTGGAATAGCTGGGTCTTGAGGAAGCCCTATTCCCAGTTTTCTGAGATAGCACCAGATAGATTTCCAAAGTGGCTGTATTAGTTTGCATTCCCACCAGCAATAAAGGAGTGTTCCTCTCTCCCCACATCCTCTCCAGCATGTGGTGTCGCTTGAGTTTTTGATCTAAGCCATTCTCAAAATTCCACCAGAGAACTCCTACACCTGATAAACACTTTCAGCAATTTGGCTGGATACAAAATTAACTCAAAAAAGTCTGTAGCCTTCCTATACACAAATGACAAGCTTGCAGTGGAAGAAATTAGGAAAGCCATACCCTTCACATTAGCCACAAGCAATATGAGATATATAGGAGTTACTCTAACTAAGCAAGTGAAGGACTTATTTGAATAAAACTTCAAAACTCTGAAGAAGGAGATTGAAGATGACATGAGAAGATGGAAGGATCAACCTTGCTCATGAATAGGGAGAATTAACATAGTAAAAATGGCCATCCTACCAAAAGCAATCTACAGATTCAATGTAATCCCTATCAAAATACCTACACAATTTTTTAAAGACATTGAAAGTTCAATTCTGAACTTCATATGGAAAAACAAAAAACCCAGAATAGCGAAAACGATCTTGTACAATAAAAGGTGCTGCGGAGGAATCTCCATACCTGATCTCAAATTGTACTATAAAGCAATAGTAATTAAAACAGCATGGTTCTGGCACAGTAACAGGCTGGTTGATCAGTGGAATCGAATTGAAGACCCAGATATGAATCCACAAACACATGGTCACTTGATTTTTGACAAAGAAGCCAAATCCATTCAATGGAAAAATGATAGCATCTTCAATAAATGGTGCTGGTCTAACTAGATGTCTATGTGTAAAAAAATGCAACTGGACCCATATTTGTCACCATGCACAAAACTCAAATTCAAGTGGATTAAAGACCTCAACATAAAACCAGAGACACTAAGTCACTTAGAAGAAAAAGTGGGGAAGAGCCTGGAACATATTGGCACAGGAGACAACTTCCTGAACAGAACACCAACAGCCCAGGCTTTAATGTCAACAATTAATAAATGGGACCTCATGAGGCTGAGAAGCTTATGTAAGGCTGGAGACACTGTCAAGAGAACAAAGTGACAACCTACAGACTGGGAAAAGATCTTCACCAACTCTACATCTGACAAAGGTCTAATATTCAAAATATATAAAGAACTCAAGAAATTAAACACCACCAAACCAAATAACCCAATTGAGAAATGGGGCTTGGCACTAAACAGAGAATTCTCAACAGAAGAATATCAAATGGCTGAGAAACACTTAAAGAAATGCTCAACCTCCTTAGTCATCAGGGAAATGCAAATCAAAACAACTCTGAGATTCCATCTGACAGAGTTTTTAATGTTCCTTTTTCTTGTCTTTCGCCTTTAGTTGTCTATGCTTAGGATAAATCCAAAAATTTGTATATCCTTGGCAAACAATCTGTGACTGAGCTGCATTCCTGATCCTGAGAATGATGGCTTCTAAGTAAAAACAAACAAACAAATAAAAAACAAAAAACCCAAACCACTATTATTGTTAGGTTGCTAATTTTGGGGTGTTGTTTCTTCTGAGAGAGTAAGTGCGCTAATTTTAAGAATGTAACAAATAGTTGTGTCCTGCAAATTATAACATTTAGTCTTTACTGTCTACTCCTGGGGATTTGTAGTTTCTATATATTTGTTACTTGAGAGTATCATATTATAATCTTTGTTATACATGATCATAATCATGAGTATTCACTTTAGCAATTATATTTAACATAGTAACATGCCAACTAGTTATATAAATGGTATTAATGTTATTAGAATAGATTTCTCTAAAATTATTTAACATATTGAAAAACCCTGTATCTATCATTCAGGGGAAATCACATTCAACAACAGTATCACTTATTCTTGTATGAATTTTAAAACAAATGTACTCAGTAAATTTTAAATTTATAGTAATGAAAATCTTGAGACAGCACCAGATAGATTTCCAAAGTGGTTATACTAGTTTGCATTCCCACCAACAATGAAGGAATGTTCCTCTCTCCCCACATCCTCTCCAGCATGTAGTGTTGCTTGAGTTTTTGATCTTAACCATTCTGATGGGTGTAAGATGGAATCTCAGAGTTGTTTTGATTTGCATTTCCCTGATGACTAAGGAGGTTGAGCATTTCTTTTTTTTTAAAATTAATTAATTTATTTATTAATTTATTCATATTACATCTCAATTGTTAGCCCATCCCTTGTATCCTCCCTTTCTTTCCTCCCTCCCCTTTCCCCCTCTACTCCCTTCCCCTATGTCTGTGACTGAGGGGGACCTCCTCCCCCTGTATATGCTCCTAGGGTATCAAGTCTCTTCTTGGTGACTTATATCCTTCCTCTGAGTGCCACCAGGCCTCCCCATCCAAGGGACATGGTCCGATATGGGGCACCAGAGTTTGTGTGAAAGTCAGATCCCCTTCTCCACTCAACGGTGGAGAATGTCCTGTCCATCGGCTAGACTGGTTAGGGGTTCGAAGTCCACTGCTATATTTTCCTTGGCTGGTGCCATAGTTTGAGGAGGACTAGAGGGCCCAGACTCGCCTGTATTTTTCCAGGACCCACTGGATCCCTCCATTTCCCCATTCTTCCAGGCTTCTCACCCCTAAAGTCTCAATAGGACTTTCTCCCCTCTGACCCACTTTCTTGGTAGGTAAAGTTTATCATGGGGGCGTACCCCTTGGCCTAGTGTCTCGATATAAGTGAGTATATACCATTTGACTCTTTTTGCTTCTGGGTGAACTCACTCATTATGATCATTTCTAGTTCAATCCATTTGTCCACAAATTTCAGAAATTCCTTGTTTTTAATAGCTGAGTAGTATTCAATAGTGACAAAGGTCTAATATCCAAAATATATAAAGAACTCAAGAAATTAAACACTACCAAACCAAATAACCCAATAGAGAAATGGGGCTCAGAACTAAACAGAGAATTCTCAATAGAGGAATATCAAATGGTGGAGAAACACTTAAAGAAATGCTCGACCTCCTTAGTCATCAGAGAAATGCAAATCAAAACGACACTGAGATTCCATCTTACACCCATCAGAATGGCTAAGATCAATAATTCAACTGACACCACATGCTGGCGAGGATGTGGAGAGAGAGGAACACTCCTTCATTGCTGGTGGGAATGCAAACTAGTACAACCACTTTGGAAATCTATCTGGCGCTTTCTCAGAAAAATGGGAATAGGGCTTCCTCAAGACCCAGCTATTCCACTCCTTGAAATATACCCAGAGGATGCACTACCACACAACAGGGACATTAGCTCAACCATGTTCATAGCTGCCTTATTCATAATAGCCAGAACCTGGAAACAACCTACGTGTCCATCAGTAGAAGAATGGATAAAGAAACTGTGGTTGAGCATTTCTTTAAGTGTTTCTCAGCCATTTGATATTCTTCTGTTGAGAATTCTCTGTTTAGTGCCAAGCTCCATTTCTCAATTGGGTTATTTGGTTTGGTGGTGTTTAATTTCTTGAGTTCTTTATATATTTTGGATATAGGACCTTTGTCAGATGTAAGGTTGGTGAAGATCTTTTCCCAGTCTGTATGCTGTCACTTTGTTCTCTTGATAGTGTCTCCAGCCTTACATAAGCTTCTCAGCCTCATGAGGTCCCATTTATTAATTGTTGACATTAAGGCCTGGGCTGTTGGTGTTCTGTTCAGAAAGTTGTCTCCTGTGCCAATATGTTCCAGGCTCTTCCCCACTTTTTCTTCTAAGTGACTTAGTGTCTCTGGTTTTATGTTGAGGTCTTTAATCCACTTGAATTTGAGTTTTGTGCATGGTGACAAATATGGGTCCTGTTGCATTTTTTTACACATAGACATCCAGTTAGACCAGCACCATTTGTTGAAGATCTATCTGGTACTATCTCAGAAAACTGGGAATAGAGCTTCCTCAATACCCAGCTTTTCCACTCCTTGGAATATACTCAGAAGATGCACCAGCACACAACAAGAAAATTTGCTCAACCATGTTCATAGCAGCCTTATTCATAATAGCCAGATCATGGAAACAGCCTAAATGTCCCTCAGTAGAAGAATGGACAAAGAAACTGTGGTACATATACACTATGGAATACTACTCAGCTATTAAAAACAAGGAATACCTGAAATTTGTGGATAAATGGATTGAGCTAGAAATGATCATAATGAGTGAATTAACCCAGAAGCAGAAAGACTCAAATGGTATATACTCACTTATATCTGCATACTAGCCCAATGGGCATGTCCCACAAAAGTCTTCCCTTACCAGGAAACTGGGACAGAGGGGAGGACATCCTATTGGGCCTCTAAATGAGAGAATATGTGAGAATAGCAATGTAGAAGGATCCAGTGGGTCCTAGAAACCTACAAGTAGAACATTATGATAGACAGATTTGGGCCAAGGGGTCCCGCTCAAACTAAGGCACTAGCCAAGGACAATACAGGCGGTAACATTTAAACCCCTACCCAGATCTGGCCAATCGACAGGACAGTCTCCACACTTGAGTGGAGAGTGGGATATGACTTTCTCATGTACTCTGGTGCCTCACATTTGACCATGTCCCCTGGAGGGGGAGACCTAGTGGCACTCAGAGGAAGGACAGCAGGTTACTGAGAAGAGACTTGATACCCTATGAGCATATACAGGGCCAGGTAATCCCTCTCAGGAACAGTCATAAGGGAGGGGAATAAGGGGAAAATGGGAGGGAGGGGAGAATGGGAGGATACAAGGAATGGGATAACCATAGAGATGTAACAAGAATAATTTAATTTAAAAAAAAGTAAAAAGAAAAAAATCTTTTTGTCAATGAAAGAAATTGACATTTTTACAATGCAATTTTTTAGTCTAAAAGTGATCAGTGTGCAGGAGCCAAATGATGAAATAGAGAAATGAGTTAATATTTGTTAATTTGGTAGGACCAATCTCAATGATGAATGTTGCCTGGCAGCCACTGCTTTTTGTTCAGTGCTGTGAAATTGCCATATTGGAGTTCAAATGGTGACTAGTTGTTTGCTGCCACATACTTATTATGTTTGTCAAATAAATTTGTTTAAAGTACTAGTTCACTGTTTTGTTTCCTTTGGGTAAGTAAATTTAATTTTACAAGGTATAAGGGTTAAATTGATTTACTAATTGTGAGGCAAATAGGGAAACCCAGGTTACTGACTATTTATATTTTTGTTTTATTCAATATAGCTTTCATAAAATGATTTATTCCTGGTTTTTCCACAGGTGAGGGAATGAAAGTTCAGAACTCAAGCTAATCATTAATTCCGTTTGAGAATCTTGTAGAAAAGCTGTCTAAAATGTCTGTCCTAAGGTTATAATCAAACACAATGATGAAGAGAATGAAGGTAAAGAGTATGGGATGACAAATAAGGAGAAGAAAAGGGATGAAATATAATATTATAAAGAGAAAGTTGGAGAAGATGAAGCTTTCAAAGAAGCAAAGGAGAATAAATTAATGAAGTAGATGAATCAGATGCAAAAAGAAAGGAAGGAAGGAAGGAAGGAAGGAAGGAAGGAAGGAAGGAAGTGCATCTTGCAATATTTTAAAGCTTTCATTGTCCAATGTGATTTTAAAGTTACTTCCATATAAAGGGCTATTTAGCTATAATAGTTCAAAATATCTATCTATCCAGGGCTAAGGAAATAACTCTAGTAATAGGATCACTGCAAAGCATATGAGAGTCTTGACCTAGATTCCAGCACTATTTAAGCAAACGTGGAGTGTAAGCACACTGCAAAACCAGCTCTCACAAGTCAGAATGTCAAAGGCTAAAGGTGAATGTCAGTGACACGTTAGCTAGATAGTGAGATTCAGGTCAGCCTGGAAAATATGAGACACTGTCTCTAAAAACAATCTATATGGCAGTAATATAAACATTTCAAAACAAAGAAAAACAAATATTTGATTTATGATCAATATTACTTTACATAAAAAGCAAATTAATTTTTATATTTGTTTTTTTAATTGATAAATTGAGTGATTGAAAATCTTTTGCCAGGACTGGAGAGATGGCTCAGAAGTTAAAGCACTGGCTGCTCTTCCAGGGGATGTAAGGTCAATAACCAGCACCCACTTGGCAGCTCAAAATTGTCTAGAACTCCATTTCCCAGGTAACTGGCACCCTCATGTGAAGGCAAAACACCAATGCATATGAAAAACAAATAAATAAATGAATAAACAAACAAACAAATAAGTAAATGAAAAGATAAGAACATCATTTGCCACTCAAAATACATCAATCCTTACATTTCTGTAAAAATACTGGCTAGTCTCTGATGTACCATATTTATAATTTTCTAAACTTTTATTTTATGCCTTTCATAATCATCTATTTGTCCTACAATATGAACTTAAAGAGCAAAATATCAAATGCATGTTCTTGAGCAACATTTTACACACTGCTTTAGAGTTTTAAATGTTGAATAAACCAATATATAAACAAAAGACACAAATAAATAAATGAAGTATAAATATGAGTGTTATGCCAAAAGTAAATATATTCAACACACATTTTAATGACGTCATCAAGTCTATAATGTCATTACTTTTAATTTTTAATTAAAATAGAGTTACATCGAAATCCACATCCCTTTCCTTCCAACCCTTTGTAGCCTCCCTCCTATCTCTCCCACACATCCTCATTCTCAAACTGAAAACTTTTATTTGATCAATATTGTTATACACACACAGAAATACATTATATATACATATTATACATATATACATATATATATTATACATACTCTCCACTAAATCAATATGGGTTTTATCCCTGGAAGAGGTCATTAGTTGCCTACTGTTCTTTCTCTATTGCTAAAACTTCATAACATTCTGTCACTTCCACATGAGCATGTATATTGATAGTGTCATTGTCTTGGTATTGGCATTTTACAACTGATTTCTTGGTGTGCTGGATATTTCTTTTAAGTTTCCTGAGCCACAGATACAGGAGTTATGATCTAGATATATCCTATGGAGTTAGGCTCCACATAATTTGTTGAACTTTTCATTTTGTCCTGTTGTAGTTGTTTGTTAGTTTCCATTTATTGTAACACGAAGCTTTTTTGATGAGAGGTAGTAACTACATTCATCTGTGAGTATGAGGATATGATTTAAAATGTAGTAAGGAGCTCTCTCTGTTCCCCCAGACCTAGTCCCTTAGTTTCATTCCTAGTTCTGCAGCAGAACACTGAGTTCAACCTTCTCTCACACTTCCTCACATGTCCTGTGGGTTCTACAGATCATCCCCTCTTTAGCTCTTTCACCCCACTCATTGCTGTATCCTAGATCCCAACTCCAGAAGACACCCTGGCTAAATAATAGGCCATAACTGGCAAAAACAAAACAAACAAACAACAACAAAAACCAAACAGGTAAGCTGACTAAGACTATGTCCTTGTTCTCTGTTACCCCAAACAGAATCCCCCACTCTCATATCTAACACTGCAAAAGAACACCAGCTGCAAACTTCCCGTAGCCCCAGGCACATTTGTGGATGTCTTTAAACACTGTCTTCTAGATTCTTTTGCACCAGATGTTGCCTTGTCCCAAACCCCAATTCAAGCAGGCACATCTACTAATACAAGGGCAGCTTCTCCTAAGGAAACAAGTAGGTTGACAGAAGACCCTCACCTCTACTACTGCTCTGGAAGTCCAACACAAACCGTCTTATCCCCAGCTTTGTATCTGGAAACATGCTGTGGTCGCCTTTTCTCCTTTGACCCCCATCACCTTCTCCTGCAACCTTCCTCTCCTCAACCCATCCTAGTTACCAGGCCTGCAACACCAGTAGGCATCCTCAGTGAATATAAAAGATAAGCTACCAGTAAAACAGGCAACACCCAGCAATCATAATCTCCAAAACTACAGAGTGGAAACAGAAATCAAGAAATAAAACACTCATTCAATTAAGACAATGCAGAAATCAGCACCTGTACCTTTAGTTATCCCAAACCCAAGTGCCAAGACACCAACTTAAAAACAGAATCAACAACAGCCAGGGCAATATGTCTCCATTAGAGCACAAGAAAGAAATTAAAGACTTTCTGATGGTGGACAAAAGGTGTTGTACCCTGTGCGCAGTTCATCTCCTGGCTTTCATGTCTATGCGCAAGTTGGTTCAGGCAAGAGAGCAGCAGTCTAAGAGAGCTTCAAGCCGAAAGCTGCTCCGGTGCCCCTCAAGCCTCCTTGGTATGGTCAACAATGTAGCTTGTGGCTGGGCCCAACTCACCTCTGCTTGTTTACTCTCTGTGACACAGATAGGCCAGGACAGAAAGGAGTGGACAGAAAGAGATCCATACCCGTAGCTGCCTATGTGTCCCACAGTCCTTCTTGGGATGGCTGGTAATGTGGGTTGTGGCCTGCACCCAACTCAGCTCTGTTTTTTTGCTCTCTGTGTCCCAAATGGGCCATACTGGTAAACAGCAAGTGGAGAGAAATCCAAGCCCAAAGTTGATCAAGTGTCCCACAGTCTTTCTCCAGAGGCTGTTAATTTCAGTTGTGGCCCATGCCCAACTCACTTTTGATTGTTTTTTCTCTCCGTATTCCAGATGGGCCAAGCAAGAAGGCAGGGAATGGAGAGATATCCAAGGCCAAAGGTGTACAGGTGTCCCACAGGCCTTGTTGCAATAGCAGCTAACGTGGGTTGCCTCTTCATCTTTTCTTTAGGCAATATGCAAAAAAATTTTCCAAAATTAAATTTACTTTAAACACAGTTGTGTTCTTCAGAAATAAAGTTTTTAATCCTTTTTTCTTAATCTGTTTCTTGTACGGATTTGTGTGGTCACTACATGAGGCTTCTGGGCCATATTACACTACATATGAATTTTTTCAAGAGTTCAGATGTAAGAAATGTGGACAGGAGTAAGCCCACTGTCTTTCATCATTACTCTCCGTTCTCCAATTTAGTTAAGGATGTGTAATAAATGGAGAATTTTACAGGCATTGCTATATGTATATAATGCAAGAATAACAACATATTAGGAGTTATGACACAAGCAGCCTCAAGTATCACATCATGTGAGTTCTGATTACATCTTTTTATGTTCCTATTTACAAACCAGCCACCCCTTCTGGCTTTTCTTCCTGTCTGCATAGACTCGTTTTATTAGCACATTAGTAGCCCGGTTATAAAACATGGAGTTGATTTGCTTAAAAACTATTCTTGTTCAAAGGCCACAATAGTTGGCCTGTATGTTTCGGTCCAGAATAGTGCACTACAGAAGAAGACAGAAAGACAACAGTCATCCATGTAAACATCCCTTAGTGAGATGCATGCCTAGCTTTCCACATTGAGGGTACTTATCTTTCTTCATAGCTTATGCCAATAGGATTGAGTCTGAGGAGCACCTCCTGTCTCTGTGTGTAGTTTTGGACAATATTATCTTACATATGAGATTATAGGTCGAGGGCACCTTTAGGTGATTTCTTTCAGTAATGAATTTGAGATTTTGATGGAAGAATAATGACTATCATTGTTCTAGAAACTCAGCAGAAACTCGTACCCTTGCTTCAAAATGGAGCAAAAATGCTGAGCTGAAGAAAATCATGGAAGTTATACGACCGTGTAACCAAAGGGTACAGGAGCTATGTAAAAGAAGATAAATCCAGGCAGGAGCAAAACAAGGGTACATCAGCAGAGACATGGAGGAACAAAGAATGTTTCCCTTGCTTTTCATGTTCAGCCAAAAAGAATAAAACAATGAGAATGTGTTTTAAACGCCTTGAAACAGTACAGATATATTTATTAGTAGAAACTTGACAAGATTATACAGGAAAGTAGAAATAATAATAATCTGTGACAGAAATATTAGATATAGAAATGTATGAAAGTTACTTTTCACAATTTATATATTTATTTTTGAATCATACAAATGCTGTACATTATAAAAAAGTAATAGTAATTTAAATGGAAAGAAAACTTAAAAACTTTAAGCACATTAAATTAAAGTTCTACATTGTCTAGGGTCATAATGAATGCTCTCCATTTTCAGATAAGCTTATTCAATTTACTGTCTTACAATTTCACATCTGTATAATTTTGTTTATATTTTAATTCCTCTCTCCCTTTCTCTTCAAAGTATTTATTAAGAGACAATTGTATATTCAGAAGTCACTACATTTTTACTTCCATATTAGTAATATTTTATAATTTCATTCATTTTTTTATAATACTTGAGATCATTTTTATTTTTTAATAAATACTTCTCTAACATGAGTGACATTTTATAAATTGCAATAAAGAGGTTTTTTGTGCTTTTGTACATACCATAATTTTTAATGTGAGGATTTTTTTAATACATGAGGGCAACAGATCAAAGAAAAAAGAGTCATCAATTGGTATTGATTTTGAAACTACAAAGAATTTAGAATCCAAGAGTGTCAGCTAGAACGCATTTGTTTTTTTCCCCTCATTTTTCCTACTATGATTCTTAATTACTTTTCAGAGAGTTTCCTCAATCCCCTGCTCGATTGCTAATTGCTTTTGAAGTGACAGCTCCACAGTTCTTTTAACAGTGGCTGTGGGAGTGTTAACCATTCTGACCCCTATTCAGAAAGCTCACTTCTTGAAGTACTTTCTTTCCTCACTTTTTATAAAAGACCGTCAGATTTCCTCCCTCACACATTTTTAACTTTATACATTTTCCCTTTTATAAAAACTAACATTATTTTTAAAATTACTAGTAACTATGAGAGCTATTATAATTTGCACACAGAGATGTATACACTAAACCATAACTCTTTGAGAACTATGTGCATTGTTTAAAAAAAATTAGTAGCAAATGCATTTGTTAAGTCCATTGCTTTTTAAAGAAGTATACTAATGATTTTCTCTTTATAACAGCTTTTTACAAGTGCTCTATAGAAATAAAGAATATACCTCATAAGAGAATCAATTATACATTTAAAGAGAAAAACTTCCTGTGGTATAGCTGTTTTTCTTTTGTTCTTTCACGACTTATGTAGGAGTAGAATTTCAAGTGTGAGGTCCTAAGATGGTAGAAACTGAATTCAACTATTTTACTCTGAGACAGGGGATTTTTTTAAAAAAAATTTTTTTATTAATTTTTACTTGTTACATCTCATTGGTTATCCCATCCCTTGTATCCTCCCATTCTTCCCTCCCTCCCATTTTCCCCTTATTCCCCTCCCCTATGACTGTTTCTGAGGGGGATTTCCTCCCCCTGTATATGCTCATAGGTATCAAGTCTCTTCTTGGTATGAGATGGGGAATTTTTTGGAGGTGGCTAAGATTAGATTAATTGAAAGAATATTTTGTCCTTACATAGTGTTGGTTTCAAGAGACAAAAATGAAACTTGAGGGATTGTCTTCCTGTTTTTTGAGTTCCCAGTCCTTTGAGTCATTGCAAATTTCCCAACAATACGATGTTGACCTTTGTGCCAAATTAACATATTTATTTTGTCATACCAATCTGTAGTATGTTGTATTAGCAACAAACATAGCCTAAGAAGTTACTGAATAGGCAACTCACTTATTTCTAAGTTCTGTATAACTGTCTTGCTGATAATAAGATAATTAATCATAGCCACGTAATTTTGTTTTTGAGTATTCCATACATAATAAGGTATTTATATAATTACCATCTACCTCTCCCCCTCTTCTCGTTTTCTGTGAATCCTCCCCATCAAAATCATAATTCCTTCTTTAAAAAGTATTATTTTTTAACCTTCTTTCATCTCTCTTCTCTCATACAGTACATCCCAACAACAGTTTTCCCTCTCTTCATTCCTCCAAGGTCCCACCACCTCCCCTTTGTTCTGAATCCACTCCCCTTACTTTTCTCTTCAGAAGAGAGTAGGCTTCAAAGAGACAACAATGAAACACTACAAAACAAAAACTACAATAAGACATTGTAAAAACCCCTATACCAAGGCTGAACAAGGCAGCCCAACAGGAGGAAGAGCATCCCTAGAGGCAAAGGAGTCAAAGACACACCCACTTCCACAGTTAGGAGTTCAACAAAATCACCAAGCTAAAACCTACAATGTATACACATAGGACCTGGTGCAAAGCCCTGCAAGCCCCTTGCTTTCCACATTTGTCTCTGTGAGCCCCTATGAGCCTGCTTAATCGATTGAGCAAGATGTGTTCTCCTTATGTCTTCTACTCCCCTAAAGTCTACAATTCTAGCCCTTCTGCAGGGTTCCCTGTGTTCTAAGAGGAAGGAATTGATGAAGGACTCTAATTTAGATTCTCTCTCTACATAACATCTGGCTTTTGGTCTCTATGTCTGTTTTTATCTTCTTCCAGAGGAAGTCTTTCTAATGGTTCCTGGACAAGGCACAAATTTATAAATGTAACAGAATATCATTAGGAACCATTTCATTGATTATTTTTGTGACCAATTTTGTTTGTATGTACCCTAGGTCTCTGGGATATCAAGTTAGTGTCCTTGCCATCCAAGCAGTGTTGAGCATAGTCTCTCTCTTATGAGGTAGACCTCAAGTAAAATCAGACATTGGTTGGATACTCTCACAAGTTCTGAGCCACCAAGGTCCCAGCATATTTTGCACGTAGTACAGAGTGAAAGGTCTAAGCTTTTGTGTCTGGGTTAGTTTCATGGTTCTTTTCTGGCATGCTGTAGAGTACTTTCCTTCACCAAAGAAACTATAACCTATGGATGGAGGCTCTATGCAAGGCAACATTTCACCCTATCAGTGCTCAATGAGTTATGTGAATATTGCCCTCAGAAATGAGGCCCCACTGCCAGTTTCCAGAGAACAACCCTCTGGCTTAGCATTAGCCTGAGTTGTTTGGAGATCTCCAGTGGACCCCTTTGGGTAACAATCCAACTGAATGCAACTCAGTCCTGCCAGCATGAGCCTTGCCTGGCTACAGGACATGGTCAGTTCAGACTCCATATGCTCCGCTATTAGAAGTCCTCACTAGGATCATCCTCATAAACATCATGAAGTTTCTACTGCTCTAGAGTCCCACACCTCTCCATAAATTCTCACAACTCCAGCTGTCAATCCTTACATTCTCTCTTCCGTCCCATCTCCCCTGATACATCCTGGCCTTCTTAGTCCTGTATCTTACTGTCCTCAGTCCACCTACAACACTCCTAGAAGGCAGAGCCATACATTTTAACTCAAGTCCTCCTATTTACCTAGTATCTCTTGGTTTATGGATTGTATCTTGGCTATCATTTACTTAAAGTCTAATATCCACTTATAATTGAATAGATACCACAGTTTGCTTTCTGAGTATGGTTTACCTTATTCAAGGTGATTTTTCCCCCTAGTCCAGCCATTTGACTGCAAATCTCATGATGTCTTTCCTAACAGCTGAGTAATACTTCATTATGTAAGTATATCATATTTTCTTTTAAAATATTTTATTATACTTTATTCACATTACATCCTGATTATTATCCCCTCACTCTTATCTTCCTGTTCCCACCCTCCCTCCCTTTTCCATCCTATTACCCTCCTCTAGACCTCAGACAGGTGAAGTCTACTCCTCCCCCCACATATCTGGCCACAGCCTATCAGGTTTCATCTGGATAGCTTGCATCCCTATCCTCTGTGTTCCCACAGAGCCACACTGTCAAGGGGTAGTGCTCACATCACTGGGCACCAGAGTTAATGTCAGAGGCAGTTCCCTGCTCTCCCCTCCCACCCTTGTCTCCATGTGAAGAATGAGCTGTCTGTGTGCTACATTTGAACAGGGATATCTAGGATCTCAGCTTGCAGTGGCCTTGGTTGATGCATTAGTTTGTGCAGCCCACCCTGGGTCCAGATCCAACAGCTTTGGTGTTCTCCTCGTGGAGCTTCTAACAACCCTCATCTTGTTCTTCCACTCCTTTCATCCCCCAACTTTTCCATACAATTCACAGCTCTTAGCCCAGAGTCCAGCTGTGAGTCCCAGTATCTGTCCCAATGCCTCACTGTGTGGAGTCTTTTAGAGGACATCTATGTTGGGCTAATATCCACTATAAGTGATTATATACCATGCATGTCTTTCTGGGTCTGGGTTACCTCACAGGATGATCATTCCTAGTTTCCATCCATTTGCCTGAATATATCAATATTTCCTTTTTTTAATATGAAAGGTATATTCCATTTCTTAAATGAACCACAGTTTCTTTATCCATTCTTCGGTTGAGGGACACCTAGGCTGTTTACAGATTCTGGCTATCACTAATTAGGCTGCTATGAACATAGCTGAGCAAATGTCCTTGTTTTATGGTTGGACATCTTTTGGGTATATGCCTAAGAGTGGTATAGCTGGGTGTTTAGGAGCATTATTCCATATTTTCTGAGACAGCACCAAATTGATTTCCAAAATGCTTGTACAAGTTGGCACTCTCACCAGCAATGGAAGAGTGTTTCCCTTTCTCCACATCCTCAACAGCGTGTGCTATTACTTGAGTTTTTGTCTTAGTCATTATAATAGCTGTAAAATGGAATCTCAGAGTCTTTTTGATTTGCATTTCCCTGATGACTAAGGACATTGACCATTTCTTTAAATGTTTCTTAGCCACTCAATATTCTTCTGTTGAAAATCTCTGCTTAGCTTTGTACTCCATTTAAAAAATATTATAATTTATTGAGATTGCATCCTGGTTGTTATCCCTTGACTTGCATCTTCCAATTGCCACCCTCCCTCCCTCTTCCACCCTATTCCCCTCCCTTAGACCTCTGACAGAAGGGGACCTCATTCTCTACCATATGACATCAGCCTATGAGGTCTCATCAGGATAGCCTGCTTCCCCTTCCTCTCTGTGCTGACAGAACCAGCCTCCCCACCAAGGGCAAGTGATCAAGTTGGGGGCATAATTGGGTTATTTGGTTGGTGGTGTTTAATTTATTGAGTTCCTTATATATTTTGGATATTGGCCCTTTGTAGGATATAGTATTGGTGAAGATTGTTTCCAAGACTGTAGGCTGTCATTTTGTTCTATTGACAGTGTTTTTGCTTTAGAGAAGCTTTTCAGTTTCATGGGTTCCCATTTTCTTTATCAATTTTTTAGTTGAGTGGCATCTAGGTGATTTCCAGTTTCTGGCTATTACAAATAGAGCTGCTATGAACATGTGTGAACAAGTAACCTTGTGGGAGGATGGAGCATCCTTTGGGTCTTAAGGTACATCTACTCTCAGTTTTATGAGGAACTAGCATGTATTTCCACAGGTGATGTATAAGTTTGCAGTCCCAAAAGCAAGGGAAGAATATTTCTTTTGCTACACTTCCTTGCCAGCATGATCTGTTACTTGTGTTATTGATGTTTGCTGTGCTGACAGGTATAAAATGTAATCTCAAAATAGTTTGAAATTTCATGTCCCAATATGTAGGGACATTGAATACTTCATTACATGTTTTTCACATATTTAAGATTCCTCTATTGAGAATCCTCTCTTTAGAACTGTACTTCATTTTATAATTGGCTTTTGGCAATTTTTGTTATCTAGTTTCTTAAGTTTTTAAATATATTTTTATATTATTTATCTACCAGACATGGAGCTGGTAACATCTTTTCCCATTACATATGTTTGTCCACTGTTAATCAATGGTGTACTTTGCTAAGGGCTTTTCAGTTGTCTTATTTATTGTAGATTTTAGTGCCTTGTGCTTTAAGTGTTGTATTTATAAAGTCATCTCTTGTTTCAATGTGATCAATGTTATTTACCTATTATTTCTTCATTTAGGCTCAGTATATCAGACTTTATCTAGAGTCCTTTGAACCACTTGGACTTGAGTTGAGAGCAGGATGATGGATCTTAATGATTTATTCTGCTGGTAAATAAGGTTAAAAAACAAAAGCAAAACAATCAAAGTATGTGAAAATAAAAGAAGGCAAATGAGTCTATTCTGGTCATTGAAAAACAGATGTAAGAATATTTATTTCAAGCAAGAGTATTAAAGAAATGAATGCTTCTGAACCTCAAAATATCTTTAAAGTATATATGAGAGACCACAGAACAAGAAGATAAGAATAATCCTCTTTTTGCCATTCAATATAAATGAAGGATATTTCATGAGGTGCGAACTACCACAATGATTAACCTAAGATGGTGGCAAGACTGATTGTGAGAGTCATTCAATGTCACCATAGACCTCCATTTTAAAATGCAGCATTTTGAGTTTCCAATTACTATATAAAATAGCTTTGGGCCCTGGTAGATTCTGACGCTATATACTTCTTAATTAATGATAACCTTCCAAATAATATAAACATAGAGAAATTTTAAAAAATGGAGATGCAATGTTAAAGTGAACTAAATTAAGCCTGCCATAAGGATTAACATTCATTTCTCCCCAGAGGAGACTGTGGACATTTCTTCTATAGACCAATGAATGCTAGGTTTACATACATAGCTAGGGTAGAGATAGCATATCATTGTTGGAAGATTTCATTTGACAATATGAATGAAGGCCATACTATATTGCTAGGTGAAATAGCAGCTTGCAATATTAAAGATTATTCATATCACATCACCACAAGTTGACAGATATGGCTCATTAAAATTCAGATTCACTAGTGGAAAATGACTATGATTTACACTATTATAAATAAAATATTTGTCTAATAACAAGGGGAACTTTCATGTTATTTTGAACCTTGACTTTGTCTATGTTTGTTTGTGTGTGTGTGTGTGTGTGTGTGTGTGTGTGTGTGTGTGTGTGTAAATCGTCTTAGCCACTGAGTTCCAAGATCAATTGACACTTTTTGTAATAGATGATAGTGGACAAAAGTTAGTTTCTTTTTTTTTATTGCATTGCACTCTATTTCTTAAATATTTTATTAATTTATTCATATTACATCTCAATTGTTATCCCATCTATTCTATCCTTCCATTCCTCCCTCACTCCCGCCTTTCCCCTACTCCCCTCCCTTGTGTGTGTGACTGAGAGGGACCTCCTCCTCTTGTATATGCTATACATATGTATATGTATAGGATATCAAGTCTCTTCTTGGTAGCCTGCTAGCCTTCCTCTGAGTGCCACCAGGCCTCCCATCAAGGGGACATGGTCAAATATAGGGCAGTAGAGTTCATGTGAAAGTCAACTGTGGAGAATGGCCTGTCCATTGGCTAGACCTGTGTAGGGGTTTGAAGTTTACTGCACATATTGTCCTTGGCTGGTGCCATAGTTTGAGCAAGACCCCTGGGCCCAGATCCACCCATCATAATGCTCTTCTTGTAGATTTCTAGTACCCTCTGGATCCTTTTATTTCTCCAACGTTTTATCATAGGAAGAGGGCCCAGATGCTTGCTTCGTTATATTGCCACATTATGATAAAAAAGTATTTATGTAGAAGATATAATGTAAAACAATGAATGTCTTGCATATTTAGCAAAACATCTGGAAGACAAGTAAATAAGCACCATTAAACAGTTAAAATGCAGAAGGCACCATTATGTGAAAGGTAAACAATTTATTTGGAGCATTTTGTCACTATGTAACTGTATTCTTTATGTATTCACTGTATTCACTATGTAAATAGTCTCATTAGTTTCTGAGGATGGTCTATGATGGTATCTTTATCTGGGATTGACATTTCTTTATATCTCATGGAACACTAAAAAAATAGTCCTTGATTTAGGAAGTTCAGATAACATGAAGTAGAACCTAAAGAATTGTATAACAATACATATAATACAATGATCAGAATTTAAAAAGTAAAAAAACTTATTTAAATCAAGTAATGACTTTTGGTGGTTCATAATGTCTGTCAACATGACACTACCTATATTCCTTGAAGAAACAACTTATGCACTATCCATAGGGGAATTTTTTATTATTCAATCATATTGCATTAATTTTAGTTAATTAACTAATTAACCTTACATTCCTACCACAGTTTCTCTTCAGAGTACTCCCCCCATCTCCTCTCTATCTCCTCCTCCTCACGTTATTTTCAGAAAATGGGAGGCCCCCTGTAAATATTTATATCCTTGGCATATCAAGTTGCCATATCAAGTAGGTTCATCATGTATCCCCTGCTCACACTTCATGTTACATCAAGACTAAACATGTCCTTTTCCACTGAGGCCAGTCATGGCTTCCCAGCTAGTGGAAAGTGATCCAATAGCAAGGCTACAGCATCCATGTCAATGACAGCCTCTGCTCTAGTTGCTAAGGGAACCGTATGAAGATTGCACTTAGGTTAGTTGATTCTGTTAGTCTTTTTGTGGAATTCTTGTCCCCTTCAGGTCCAACTATCCTTCCCCAAACTTTTTCACAAGATTTCCTGATCTCCATCTAATGTTTGGGTGTAGGTCTCAGCATCTGTTTTGATCTGCTGCTGCATGGAGCTTCTCAGAGGACACTTAGCTTGACTCATAACTGCAAGCACAGCAGAGTACCATTAATAATTAAAGGGTTGGTTCTCTCCCTTGGAATGGGTCTCAAGTTAGGCCTGTCATTGCTTGGCCATTTCCTCAAACTCTGTTACCTCTTTATTACTGAACATATTGTAGTCAGTGTAAATTTAGGTCAAAGTTTTATAGGTGGATTGGTACCCATTCTCTCCATTGAATGTCTTACCCGGCTAAAGGAGGTGACCACTTCAGTCTCCATATCCCCCCACTGATAGGAGTCTCAGCTAGAGTCATTCCATATCCTGCTAGGAGCCTACCATGACACAGGTCTTCAGTTGTCAAAGAGATCCTATTCATCTTCTTCATATCTCTCTCCCAGACTTATGGGGAATCCCTTCTCTGAGAAGTAGTAGAAGGGGAAATGGGGAAAGAGGGTAGGAGGGTAAAACTGGAAGAAGAGGAGGGAGGGAGCTGCAATCAGTATGAAATGTGAATAAATAAGTAAATTAAATTAATGAGAGAAAAATAATTTGTTGCCAATATAGATAACTTTAGTATATTCTTTCCTTTAAGGCGTCAAGTGAATATGAACCCTTTGTACATGAAAACAAAAAAGACTAGTTGTGTCTTCTCCTATTGAGAGAAGAGTCAGCCCAGAAGTGGGAAAGGGTACCATAGGCAGCCAACAGAGTCTGAGATAGCCTCTGCTCCACTATTAGGAGTTTCCCATGAAGAACAAGCTGTACATCTGTTATATATGTGTGTAAGCCCTAAGTCAATTCCATGCTTGCTTTTTGGTTGGAGGTGCCATCTATCTGTGAGCCCCTCTGTACCTAGAAAATTAGTTGATTCTCTAGGATTTCTTGTAGTGTTCTTGGCCACTTTGATTTATTTCTGAGACTTCTGTTCAATTTCTTTGATCCACCAATCTGTTTCTATGCCAGTACCATGCAGTTTTTATAACCATTTTTCTGTATTATAGCTTGAGATTAAGGATGGAGATACCTCCAGAAGTTCTTTACAGTACAGGATTGTTTTTAGATATCTTGGGTTTTTGAATTTTTCCATATAAAGTTGAAGCTTGCTCTTTCAAGATCTGTAAAGAATTGTGTTTGACTTTTGATGGGGATTTAATTGAATCTGTGGATTGCTTTTGGTAAGATGGCTACTTTTACTTTCTTTGTCCTACCAATCCATGAACATGGGAGAGCTTTCCATCTTCTGGTATCTTCTTCAAATTATTTCTTTAAAGACTTGAAATTGTTACCATACATGTCTTTCACTTGTTAAGGTAAGTTATATCAAGATATTTTCTACTACTTGTAGCTATTGTGAAGGTTGTTGTTTCACTAATTTCTTTCTAAGCGCCATTACAATTTGTATATAGAAAGGTTACTCACTTTTTAAAAAGTTCATTTTCTATCCAGCCATTTTCCCAGAGGTGTTTATCAACTGTAAGAGTACCCAGGTAGAACTTTTAGGGTTATGTATACTATCATCTAATCTGCAGATAGTGGTACTTTGACTTCTTAATTTCCAAATTGTATCTCCTTTAGTTATCTTATTGTTTTAGCTAAAACTTCAAGTACTGATATTAAACAGATACAGAGAGAATGGAAAGTCTTGTCTTATCCCTGATTTTAGTGGAATTCCTTTAAATTTCTCTGTATTTAATTTGATGTTGGCTATTCACTTACTGAATATTGCCTTTATTATTGTTAGGTATGTGTCTTATATCACTGATCTCTGCAAGACTTTTATCAAGATTTTGGTTTTCTTCAGTTCTTTTCTTGTGTCCTGCTTTTCATTTCTGATTTTGTTAATTTGGATATTTTCTCTGTGCCTTTTAGGTAGTTTTGCTAATGTTTTGTCTATCTTGTTGACTTTCACAAAGAACAAAAATCTCTATTTCACTGATTCTCTCTATTGTTCCCTTTATTTCTATTTTATTGTTTTATGCTCTAAGGCTGATTATTTCCTGATATCCACCCATTCTTGGATGTGTTTGTTTCTTTGCTCTAGAACTTTTATGTGTGCTAATAAGTTGCTAGTATGAAATCTCACTAACTTCTATATGAAACCACATTGATTTCCTCTTAGCACTGCTTTCCTTGAGTCTCGTAAGTTTTGGTATGTTATACTTTTATTTTCATTGATTTCTAGAAAGTCTTTAATTTCTTTATTATTTCTTCATTGACCCAGTGGTCCTTGGGTAGAGAGGTGTTCAGTTCCCGTGAATTTGTAGGTGTTCTGTTGTTGTTGAAGTCCAGCTTTGGTCCATGGTTGTCTGATAAAATAAAGGGTTTAACTTCTTTAATTAAAAATATGTGTTTATTCACTTTACATGCTGATGCATCCATCCTTATTCAGTGCCCCCTTCACAAGCATTTCCCCACCTACTCTTCTTTTCTTCTCCTCAAAGAAGTGGGAGGTACACATGGGTTCCAACCCACCCTGGCATATTAAGTCACTGCAGGACTATGTACATCCTATGCCACTGATTCCAGACAAGGCAACAGACTTAGTGGATTGAGATCCACAGGGGAGACTTGGAGTCAAAGAAGGACCCTGTTCCAGTTGCTTGAGAACCCATAGGAAGACCAGGCTAGCTACACAGCTACACATCTGAATATATATATATATATATGCATGGAGCCTAAGACTAGTCCATGAATGCTCTTTGGTTGATGGTTCAGTCTCTGTGAGCCCTCATGGGCCCAGGTTAGTTAACTCTGTAGGATATCTTGTGGACTCCTGACCCTTCTAGCTCCCACAGTCATTCCCGCAAGTGTTCCTATGACTCCCGGTGCTCTGGCTAATGTTTGGCTGTGCATCTAGGCTTGTGGGTGAAGCCTCTCATAGGAGTTAGGCTAGACTCCTGTCTACAAGCATACAAGAGTAATATTAATAATATCAGGGTTTGGTTCTCTACTTTGTTCCTGCACATCTTGTCCTCAAGAAATATTTTGGATTGAAGGTTTTTGGGTGGGTTAATGTCATTTCCTTCCACTGGAAGTTCTGCCTTGCTAGTGGAATGGACCACTTCAAACTATATATCTCCACTCATAGAAGGCTCAGCTAAAGGTGGCCACCATAGACTCGTTGGGGCCTTCCGTGTCCCAGGTATGTGGCATGTCCCAAAGATGTCCCCCACCTCCAATTTCTTTATTTCTTCTTCACCCCTCTTGCAGAAAAAATGGATGAAACTAGAAAAAAATCATCCTGAGTGAGGTAACACATACTCAGAAAGACACACACCTTATGTATTCACTTATGAGTGAATATTAGCTATAAAGTGCAGGATAGCCATACTACAATCCATAGACCAAAAGCACATAAGTAGCAAAGAGGGCCCAAGGGAGGATTCTTGAATCTTGCTCAGAAAGGGAAGTAAAACAGCGAGTTATTTCAATTGCCTTTTATCTGTTGAAACTTGCTTTGTGAATAAATATGTGATCAATTATGGCAAAGGTTCTGTGAGGTGCTGAAAATAAATAATATTCTTTTGTGTTTGGATAAAATATTGTGTAGATAACCTGTTAGGTTCATTTGAGTCATAATGTCTATTAGTTCCATTATTTTTCTGTTTATTTTCTGTCTGGATGAACTGTCCATTGTTGGGAGTTGGTTATTGAAGTATTCCACTATTAATGTGTGGGGATATAATGTGTGATTTAAGCTTTAGTAAGGTTTCTTTTATAAATATAGTGACTATGCATTTGTGGCATAGATCATCAGAATTGAGACATCATCATGGTAGATTTTTCCTTTGATGAATATGAAGTGTCATTTTCCATCTCTTTTGATTAATTTGATTAATTCTGGGAGATTGAGTACACTGATGTTGATAGATACTAATGTCCAATGATTGCTATTTCATGTTATTTTGATGTTGGTGGTTTTGTGTGCATATAAGTGTATGTGCATGTGTTTGTGTTTCTCTTATTTTGGTTTTGTTTGTATGAAATCATTAATTTCTTGAATTTTCTTTGGTTTAGTTAAGTTTCTTGGGTTGGATTTTCCTTCTAGTATCTTCTTCAGGGTTGGACTTGTGGCTAGATATTGCTTAATTTGGTTTTGATAGGGAATATCTTGTTTCTCCATCTATGGTAATTGAGTGTTTTTCTGGATATTGTAGTTTGGGCTGCATCTGTTATCTCTTAGAGTCTAGAAGACATATGTCCTGGACTTTCTGCCTTTTAGAGTCTCTGTTGAGAAGTTAGGTGTAATTCTGATGGTCTGACTTTATAAGTTACACAGACTTTTAAATCTTGTAGCTTTTAAATTTCTTGTCTGCACTGTATATTTAATGTTTTGATTATTATGTGGTAGGGGAATTTTCTTTTCTGGTCTATCTATTTTGTGTTCTGTAAACTTCTTATGAGTTTATAGTCATCTCTTTTTCAGTTTAGGGAAATTTTCTTCTATGAATTTGGTAAAAATATTTTCTTGGATGTTGAACTGGAATTCTTCTCATTGCTCTATTCCTTTTATTCTTAGGTTTGGTCTTTTCATAGTATCTTAGATTTCCTTGATGTTTTGTGTTAGGAACATTTTAGACTTAAATTTCTCTTTGACAGATGCATCAATTTCTTCCATGGTATCTTCATAGCCTGAGATTCTCTCTTCTGTCTCATGTATTCTGTTGGTGATATTACATCTGTAGTTACCATTTTCCATCTTAAATATTCCCTCCATTTGTGTTTTCTTGTTCTTTTTCCAAGACAGGGTCTCTCTGTTTTTGCCTTGGCTGTCCTGGACTCACTTTGTAGACCAAGCTGGCCTTGAACTCACAGCAATCCGCCTGCCTCTGCCTCCCAAGTGCTGGAATTAAAAGCATGTACTACCATGCCCAGATTGTGTGTGTGTTTTTTTTTTTTTATTGATTCTATTTCTATTTTCAGGTCTTAAACAGTTTTATTCATTTCATTCACCTGTTCCATTGTATTTTCTTGTATTTCTTTTAGTGAATTATGCATTTCTTCTTTAGAAGCTTTTATCATCTTGTAAAATTTAATTTAAGGTCATTTTTTCATGGATTAGCTGTGTTGGAATATACAGGAATTGCTGTAGTAAAATAGATGGGCTTTGGTGTGCTGTATTGCCCTGGCTATTGATTGTTCTTATGCTGGCCTCTACCTATCTGGGTTTTGTCATTATTGTAGGTTTAGATACTGATCTTTGAGTTTTTTTGGGGGGAGATGGGATGATTTTCGATGGTTTTCCCTTTGTTTCAGGTATTTCTCTGCTCTTCTGGATTAAGTGGCCTGGAGTTCTGCTAAACAGCTAGCCATTGGGTCCAGTAGGCTGTCTTGAGGCCTGCATTACCATTGGAGTTTAGGGTACCAACATTGCTTCTGGGGCACCTAGAACCTGCTTGTTCTCTGGAAAATCAGAGGCCTTCTGCCAAAGTTGTCTGTAGGAATATGGACTTCACATGATAGGATGTGATTTAGAGGGAGTTGGTAAATATAAGGCACAGAGAGGGGTCTTACCTGGTTGGCCCTGGAGCTGGGGTAACCTATGTGAAAGCACATAGAGTTATGAGGCAGGTAGGAGAATGTTTATAGTAGATATATGAGAATAGAACATGCCCTCATTAATCTGAGCATTCTTATTCCATGAGGTAAGGTTCAGACAAATACAAAAGAGAAAGATAAACAAAGGCATTCTTCTAGGCTCTATTTCCTGAGTGTGGATACAATAGGATCAGACATTTCTTCGCTAGTTCTTGATGTAAGACATGATATTGGATATAACTATATATTAAAGGAATCCTCCATCTTTTGAAAAAAATATTTATTTATTATAATTTATTCAGATTATATCCCCACTGTTATCCCTTCACTTTTGTCTTCTCATTCTCACCCACCCTTCCACTTCTGCTCTATTCCCCTCCCCTAGACCTCTGAAGGGAGGCCCCACTCCCTGACCATCTGACCACAGCCTGTAAGATCTTATCCACATAGCTTGTATCCCCTTCCTCTGTTTGCCTGCATGGTCTCCCTGCCAAGACGAATCCTCCATCTCTTATGTTGCTTTTATCAGGTATTATGCTGTAAAATTAAGATAAGTAATGCAGAAGATTGGCCTCAAGACATAAGGTTATTGCCGTACTAAATTACACTCTGTGGTTCCAGGCTCCTGGAACTGCTTCATGAGAAGGATGTCAAAGAGGCTGCAAATTTGCAGTCATCATGGTGGGAGTCTGGAAGGACAGAGGGCTCAGGAAAATGCAGACTGTATCTTTGCCGTTGAGGCTTCAATGTGAAGAAAAAAAAGATCTCAACACTGAGCTTGAGGGCCTTCACATCTTATATTCTGGCAAATAATGTGGCTCGTCAGTGTCCTGAGAACTTGAGGGAGACTGAATTTTAGAGTAAATTAATTCTTCTTTTGATTTTTTTTTTTTGAGACCGGAAAAGAAGTAACAAACAGGAACAAAATAGTTTAAAGTATGTAGTTTGTTAAAGAAGGGAGATTAAGTAAATTTTAATGCTGTGACATAGGTAAATGCCTCAAGAAAAGACAATTTGTTAAACACTAAATTCCCGTTCTGCATGGAGAAAATAAAATTAACCTGAATACTGGACTCCCACAAAAGGCTCAATGATCTGAAAATGCAAATTCATTCATTCAGAAGAAGAGAGTCTACAGTAGGAAGACCACTGAAGGAAGAGGTTATCTGTTCTCAAAAGCAATTGTTGAGAGAAGCACTTCGTTGGGTCTTTTTTTTTTTTTTTTTTTTTTTTAACCAGTACATGAGTCAAGATTCAGAACAGTAATAACTTTCAGCATTTCAATACTTCAAGTAATTTTCTGAAGCCAGGATTGTTCTGTGGTCTAATAGAATCTCTTATTTCTTTTTTACAAGCTTATTTCAGGCAAACATTAGGTAAGTTTACAGTTAGCTCATGTATATTTCTGTTAAATTCATATGTTTCCCGTGCTTTAATGTGACACTTAGAGAATTGGAGAAGGGAAAGCAAAACTCTTGCCAGCACATTGGGCTGAGTACCTTTGCAGGCTGGGGGCATCCTTTAAAATGAACACCACTGAAGACATTCAATCAAGCTTTCCAACCCAGTGAAGCAGAAATTTTCATTTTGCCTGGAACCTGGTTTCCATTTTTCATGAATTTAAGTCATTTTTTGTCATTTATCTTTACCGTGTTTCTTGCAGTACAAAGTAAATTATGTCTCATATCACCCCAGTACTGGCAACATCTCTTATGGAAGACCCTTTTACATGGAGAAACAGCATTGTTGGATAGTGCCCATTTCATATTTTATACTGATACTGATGCTGATAGAAGATATATTTTACAACAATCACAATCTTTTATATTAAAACATATTTATTCCCAATTTATCAAGTTTATCATTAATATGGATGAATCTGGACCCTTGAAAAACACCCATATAGTTTCAGATCTTCCATTTCTGTATGAAAGCAGTTGGTTATAAATTACATTATTATATTTTTTGGGTTACCTGCATTACCCATTACCCTCATTCACATGATAAAATACCCTATAAATATATATTGTGCATACTATTTAGTTCAGAAATAAAACCATGAGTTTTATGTGAATTCCTGGGTAGTACCTTTTATCTCTGTAATGACTTTTTATGAAGAATCTTATAATAGTTACCAAGTAAACAGATATAAAATATCTTTTCTAATGACCCTGATGTAACTTGAATAAATAAAGGAACACATTCAAAGATCCAGGTTACATCGTAGTGAAGTAAATGACAGTACTCCAACATCACTGGGGCTTAGTCATGAAAATGAGGCCAGTTGGAGCCCTCATACTGCTGAAGTGTGCACTCTGCTTCTCTTTGTTCAGCTTATTTCTTTTACACACTTTCTGTAGTCTTTTTTTTTTTAATAAAACTTTTATTCTGAGTATGACTTGTTTTCTCCATATTGATAAGGAAAATTGCTAAATGAATGTGTAATTCATCTGGGGAAATGGTTTTTACAGTGTAATATACATTGCAGGGCTAAATAAGCAACATCATGTAGACTCTGAGTACAAACTGTGCCTTATTGAGCAGTTTCAACGGCACAAGATAATGTACTGTCATTTACTGCATTAATTTTCCTAAAAAAGTAATAAATGAAAATATGGTGTGTGACTTGGTAACATGCAGGTTTGTCAGACATGAGTGCAGTTTTACTGTATTGAATTCTGAATAATTGTAAACTGTAAGCATATTTGCCACTTATATAATTTGGTTTTAGTCTTTTAAAGTATGGACACATTGTAGAACTTTATGCTATCTAATATTAAGAGACAACTTCATGGACATCTTTGAATTCAGAAGGCAGAACTTCTTTTCCATGTATTTCCAATCCTTGCCTTTTGCTGAGATGGTTGACCTATGTGGAACAGAGACAATCTACGAACCTTGAGAATCAGCTGGTGCTTTAAACTACCTGTAGGGTTCTTTGTAGATGACAGAAATTCACAATGAGATAGTGATAGCCAAATTTTGAATTTTATCTCCTTAATTCAAATTAGCTGTTGGAAAAGATTCGCTTTTATTTAAGGATGCATACCCTGGTAGTCAAAACATGTTTAGCGAATGACCACACATCTGAAAACATAAGAGCACAGATAAATTGGAATTAATTGGGTGAAAAAAAAAAAAAAAGAACACAAAGCTAGGTTAGCAAGAATGGCTTTGGATTTCGGTAGTTTAGAAGAGGTATATAAATATGATCAGGATATACCATGTGCTATTCAAAAAATAAATAAAATGATGAGGAAAAGTAAAAGAATGACACCTTTTAAAGAAGAGTTCTTGCAAGTACTTCCTGAGGGATACAGAAAAATTGGCTTTTTCCCAAGGAGATTAAGATAAGTTTAACATTATCTGATATGACTACCCCTATGAATCACATGTGACTAACAGAACGCTATTATCAGGCTGAATTTATGCAAAAGGCCTAAATTAAGTTCAAAAACTTATCTTAATTTCAAGGACAATTTTCTTACCTTCGAACACACTTCTCAATCCCGTCATTTTGCAGAATCTGCTTCTACTTCCCTTTTAGACTTCATGTGTGGCATCCTATGATCACAACCATATAAGAAACCAAAGAATAGCTCTTATGTATTATAATGGAATTAAATTCTGCCTTAATGTAGTCTTTGCAGAGTGTAGAAAATATATATTTAAGAGCCTAGAGTGTTACCACTATCACATTACCTTTTCTATAGAGCCTAAAAAGGGAAGTAACTGGATGAACACGCACATTCTAACTTATAGCAAGGAATGAAGGCTTGCTCTGAAATATTGTATGTACACTTGACCATTTTAAAGCTCATTAGGAATACTTGGTCCAGTAAAGGTCCTTTACAACTGCGGACAATAAACACTAAAATATTAAGCTATATTTTATTCACCAAAGCACCTATTATGTTCTTATGGGGTAAATCTAGAGGTAGTCTCACTGTCTATGTATTTAACCAGGATCCCAAATATAATTGGCTTTATCAGGAGAATTAACTCAATGGTTAAGAGAAGAGGACTTACTGCTCTTGCAGAGAACTAATATTCAATTAGGACTTACTGCTCTTGCAGAGAACTAGTATTAAATTCCTGTTTTCCACAGGGTAGCTCAAAACAAAATGTGCTTTGAATTTTGGGAATCAGAGGGATTATATGTATATGTTACAGTGCACACATTTAGGGAAAGCACTCATACACCTAAAATAGTAAAATAAAGTAATCATATTTGGCATCTACTCACCAGTTCCTACTGGTCTAAAAACATTGACAAGCATCCCATTTGAGCAGACATTATGAATTAGTTTAAAATATAAGTGATTCAATAATAGGAGAAAAATGATTGCAATCCAAAGTTAACAGTTTTAGGATCTTTGCTAGCATATAGCAAAGATATATAGGGAGCTATGATAGCTCCCCAAATCCCCTATGTGGGGTGATTGTGGACTCTTAAATGAAATGATACTCAGGAAGTTGAGTACTTGTTCCCCAGGTGATCTTAGTATTACTTTAATAGGTTTAGGGGTATGGCCCTTCTGAAGGACATTTGCCCTTGAGGTCAGGCTTTGAGGGCTAAAGACTCATGCCATTTTTCTGTTCAGTTCACTCTCTCCTTCATGCTTGTTTTCATTATGTGAGCCGTTGCCCCATGATTCTCCTGCCATGTTTATGGCCTGATATCACGGACTCTAAGCCTCTGAAAATGTAAGTCCAAATAAACTCATGCTTCTCCAAGGTTATATTGGCCACAGTAGTTTTTAACAGTATAGGGAAGGAACTCATTCAGGGCCGTTACTGACAGGCAGTGAAATTTCTGTAGAAAGACTTAAATTATTATAGTGAACGTGGCTGTACAGCCCTTAGCCCATGTTCATCTGCTTTATTTTTTCTGAAGAAGTGAGTGGGTTTTCTGTATCATTTTTATATTTAGTAATGCACTGCATTGCACATTGCAATCTTGGAAGGTAGGCCCACATCCAGTGACAAGTAAGTCATGCTCTGTAAACTACAAAACTGTGAGCCAAAATAACCTTCCTTCCATGTAGGTTGGTTATTCAGGGCATTTTATTGTAGTGAAACAAATCTAATATATCCATGTAAGCGTCTTCCATTTTAGAAAGAATCCCAGTCATGGTGAGGTTTTATAAGTATGAAGGAGGACATACTTTTATATCTTATATAACATCATAATTTAGACTTTTTGTTTTAACTATAAAATTTTATGGGTTTTGTTTGTTTATATTTTTCAAAAACAGCTGTTATAGCAAATTATTTCAAACACTGTTCTCCTGAGTATCAATCTGCATGCCTATGAGAATTTGAAAACCAGACATTTAAGTTCCTCGTGCAATAGTATAAACCCTAAAACTATGTGCCAAGGTGAATTAATTATGTAATACTGTTTCTTTCTTTCTTTTCTTTTTTTTAAGGAAGAGAGGAGTAATAAAGACTGGTGCAATTATAGGTGTTAGTTATAAAATGTCTACTCATTTTTTTTCTAAAGTGACTGCTCTTTCCTAGAAAAGATAGAAATATAAAATATAAATTTCCCAGTTCATTTTACTTCAAGTAACTAGTGTGACTTAAGTCTTTCATCATATGTAATCATGTGAGAACTGAAATCCAATTAGAAATGGATAGAAAGCAGGTCACACATCCTCTTCGCATGGCTTATGGGAGGTGTGGTGGGTGTAATCCCTGTAACAGAAATCAGCTCTATAGAACGCAAAGGTCAGGTGGCACTGTGGCAGGAGAGCAGTCCCCTGACTGAAGAGGAATACTGTTCAGGAGCTTGAAGTGTCGAAGACTGCATCACAGAACTGAGTATTTATAACTTTTACAGCTTTAATTACAGCTGTCTCTTGATTTGACAACTCCTCCTAACAGTGTCAGGACAAGCAAGTCCTTGTCCACCCTTGTTCTGCAGTGCAGATTTAAAAACAAATTCTGAAATATCGGTTTTGATATTTTCTGCAGCAATATAACAATTCTATAAGCCATCTGATATGTTTTAACAAATCCGTTTCAATTCAAACAATTTGGAGTATAATATATTTTCTGGTTCAGAGCTTTCATCAATACAAGACTCAAAAGAAAATATATGATCCATAAAGGATATATTTTAAAAAGTCATTTTTATTAAACAAATCATTATATTAATAACTGGCCTCCATAATGTCAGCTTAGTTTTTTTTTTATTTCTTGTTTGTTTCTCCATATACCTCATCTGATATATTGACATCCAGATGACAAGTCAAAATAGAGAGTTTAATTAACTTCAAAAGCAACAAAAAATGCTATCATTTCTGTCAAGTAGAATAAAAATAATATTTATTTTATAAGTTTTCTATGGAAATTCATTGAATACAGAAATGTTGTCTATAGCATATACAAACCGTGATGTGTATGGAAATATAATTGTGCTGCTGCTTCTTTGGTGGCTTATTTTATTTTAGGAGACATGACTTGAAAGGGATAAATATATGGTTAAGTGTCAGTAATAATCAACACAGACACTCTATTCATACTACATTATTCTTTCTCTCTCTCTCTGTCTCTCTCTCTCTCTCAAGGGCATCTTATACAATGGGAGTGTTTAGTTCAATAATATTCTTTATATGGTTAGGAGATTTAGATCAGAGGAAGATAAGCAAGTTATTGAAAAAATATCAATTTTGAAATGTAAAATACAGGCGGTAAAATTAAAACCCCTACCAAGATCTAGCCAATGGACAAGACAGTCTCCACACTTGAGTGGAGAATGGGATATGACTTTCTCATGTACTCTGGTGCCTCACATTTGACTATGTCCCCTGGAGGGGGAGACCTAGTGGCACTCAGAGGAAGGACAGCAGATGACCTAGAAGAGTCTTGATACCCTATGAGCATATGCAGAGGGAGGTAATCCCTCTGAGGAACAGTCATAGGGGAGGGGAATAAGGGGAAAATGGGAGGGAGGGAAGAATGGGAGGATACAAGGGATGGGATAACCATAGAGATGTAACAAGAATAAATTAATAAAAAAATGTATTTCTTATTTATATACTTTTTTAGTGAATGGCACAATGATATTATTTTTAAATTTTTATTTTTAATCAAATTCTTACTTAAACATAAATGCAGGTGAAGGTGATGAAAGAAATAATAAGATAGATTATGCCACACATGACAGGAAATTAAGGATTAACCTAAAATAAAATTATTAACAAGACTGCATGTATGTAAAATACAATCTAAAGCTATAAAATGTAAATAGAGTGTTTAAAGATAGAAAAAATTTTAATGCAAGACCATTTTAAATAGCCTTTCTTTGAAAATATATTTTTGTTAAGGTTTATAAATCTACATAAGAAAAAATAACAAATATAGGTCTTACTTTTAATGTAGTCACCAAGTTAGTATAAAATAGGAATGTTTGAGCTGCAGGAGGAAATGTGACATATGGACTTGAGAAATAGAGAAATAGAAAATATTTAAATCTAAAAGTTAAAACAGCATCTATAAAGATGCTCTAAAATTAGAACAGAATGGTACTGTAACTGGCCCAAGTACATCCATTAAAAGAATATAAACGTTTACAAATCTTTTAGGTACAATGGTAGACTGGAAGCTCTCTCTTTGTCATGGAAGGAATGGGCATTCTCAGGATAACAAGGGAAAGACTGTTCTATAAAGGAAATTAGCACATCAGAAATCACAAAGGGAATTAAAACACAGTAGTAAAATCCCAAGGAGACAAAAGGCAACTGCACAAAAATATGTAAGAAAAAAAAAAGGGGTTCATCTGAGAGCACCTCTGAGGAACAGTGTACACTATGACATGACTGTTTCATTCCTGTAGTCCACAGGCGCTTCAACATGTACGTATCAATTAAAGAAACACGACACATAAACAGTTTTAAAGTTATGTCGTACCAGCAGACACACAACAATACTTTGACAAGCTTTCATTCCCTGAGAAAGACTAGGATGAATGAAGGAATGGAAGGACCATATGTCAAGATAGGAAAGGCTACATGTACGAAGAGCTATAGAAAAGATTATACCAAATGGGAAAAAAACTGAAAGCACTTCTTCTGAAACCGGGTAAGTATCAAAGGTATCCAATGTTTTCTTCTATTAACCATACTGCTCAAATTCTTTTTCTCTTTGTAGTCTTGGCTGCCTGGAACCTACTTTGTAGATGAGGTTGCCCCTGAACTCGTAGAGATCCAGCTGCCTTTACCTTCCTGGATGCTGGGGTTAAAGGCCCATGCCACCGAGCCTGGCTGCGCAAACTTTTTAAATTAATTAATTAAGTCACCTTATATCCTGGTTGTAACTCCATCCCTCCTCACCTACCAGTCCTATCCTCCCTCTTTATTCCCCATCCTCCATCCCCATTTCCACAGAAAAGGGGAGCCCTGCTTCTCATACAACCTGTTTCATCTAGTCTTATCAGGACTGAGCATGTCCTCTTCCCCTGTGGCTTGGCTAGCAGTCCTGCAGGGGGAAGTAATCGAAAAGATAGGTTATGACCATATGGTGGGAGAGGAGGTCCTCTTCTGTCACAGACCTAGGGGAGGGGGAATAAGGTGAAAGAGGGAGAGAAGGAGGAATGGGAGGATACAAGTGAGCGGTCAACAATTGAGATGTAATTTGAATAAATTAATTAAGTAAAGAGATAAATAAATAAAAGACAAGCTGTCAAGAGAGTCCATATCAGAGAGAGCTTCTGCTCACATTACTAGAGGACCCACATGAAGCCTGAGATGCCCATCAGGGGGCCTTGGTCCAGTTCATGCTAGGTCCTTGGTTGGTGTTTTAGTCTCAGCAGGCCTCTCTGAGGCCTGATTAGTTGGCCCTGTTGGTCTTCTTGTAAATCTCCTGTCATGTCCAACTCCTTTTCTCCTTCCACCCCTCCCCTCCCACTTTTCCACTGGGATCCCTATCAATATGCAATGTTTGACTGTGTGTTTCAGCATCTGTTTCATACTACGGCTGGGTGGAGCCCCTCAGAGGACAACTCTGCTAGACTTCTGTCTGCAAGCATAGTAGAGTATTATTAATAGTGTCAGAGGTTGGTTCTCTCACATGAGGCTGGGCCAGGTATTGGCTAGGCATTCCCTCAATCTCTGCTCTATGTGTTCTATCTTTATCCCTGCAAATCTTGTAGGCAGGGTGAATTTTTGTGAGTTGATGTTCCTTCCCTTAAATTCTTAAAGAGAAAATGAAGTACAAATAGGAAGGACAAAATAAAATTATGTCTACTTGAAAACTTCAGCACGCTATATTTAAAAACTAAGTCATGAAATTCTGATATCAAAAAACGTGTTACAGGATAATAATGCATCACTCTGTTTCTATGGGTATATACATAATACAAATTCTATACATATAAGTTCTATATAATATTACATAGATTATTGTGCAACATTGTAAATGGTAATATAATACCAAATGAAAATATAATCATACAATTGTGTGCATGTATGTATGCACATATACATATATGTATATACAGTATTACATATATATTCCTAAATGTAGATTTGGAATACATCCTGTGTTAGAGTCTCAATGAGTTAGCCATGAGTGCTAAATGGCTTTTAAGGTGGAACCTACTTTACTTGCAATTGTTTTTTTTATTTTCTTTTTTTTTAATTAATTTATTCTTGTTACATCTCTATGGTTATCCCATCTCTTGTATCCTCCCATTCTTCCCTCCCTCCCATTTTCCCCTTATTCCCCTCCCCTGTGACTGTTCCTGAGAGGGATTACCTCCCCATGTATATGCTCATAGGGTATCAAGTCTCTTCTCGGTGACCTGATGTCCTTCCTCTGAGTAGAGGACTCAGATGCCTTTGTATAGGGATGCCCAGTCATTAAGTATCATAACACCCCAAAATGAAAGCCTCTGCATTTATTCAACTATATAAAACCAAAAGCCAACCTAGCCTTTTTAAAAGAAAAAACTTCATAGACCTAAGGGAGAGGAATAGAGTGAAAGTGGGAGGAAGGGATGGAGGGAGGGAGGGTGGGAGGGAGGGAGGGAGGGAGGGAGGAATGGGAGGATACAAGTGATGGGATAACAGTTGAGTTGTAATTTGAATAAATTAATTAAATAAAATTTTTTAAAATAAAAAAAAACGTGTTACAGAAAATTGGAAGGATAAAATTTAAGAGATTTATAAACATTTAGATTTTCTAAGAAGCAACAAAGAAGTCAAGAAAAACGTGAGTTATAACACAATCAAAAGTAAATAATATGGCTATTAATAAAACTAACCAGAGATGAAAGACCTCTACAACAAAGAAACCTACAAGTAGAACATTATGATAGGCAGATTTTGGCCAAGGGGTCCTGCTCAAACTAAGGCCCTAGCCAAGGACAATACAGGCGGTAAAATTTAAACCCCTACCCAGATCTAGCCCATGGACAGGACAGTCTCCACACTTGAGTGGAGAGAGGGATTTGACTTTCTCATGTACTCTGGTGCCTCACATTTGACTATGTCCCTGGCGGGGGAGACCTAGTAGCACTCAGAGGAAGGACAGCAGGTCACCGAGAAGAGACTTGATACCCTATGAGCATATACAGGGGGAGGTAATCCCTCTGAGGAACAGTCATAGGGGAGGGGAATAAGGAGAAAATGGGAGGGAGGGAAGAATGGGAGGATACAAGGGATGGGATAACCATAGAGATGTAACAAGAATAAATTAATAAATAATAAAAATTAAAAAAATAAAAATAAATAAATAAAATAAAATAAAATAAAATAAAAAACACCAAAGAGAAAAACTGCATAAGATTCCAGTAGATGGAAAGCTAAGCATGATAATAAAATGTCAACATAAAACTTTTGAAAGTGGTTATATTCTTGAAAATGATCTACAAATTAAATAGGATTCTAACCAAAATTCTAATTATACTTTTGGCATAACTAGACAAAAAGAATTTCAAAATTGTTGCAAAACTAAGAAAAAGGTATGCCCTAAATAGGCCCACCAATATTGGTTGTCACTGATAAACATTATGTTCAGAAGCTGACAAAAATTGAAATATTATATGGTCTCACTATAGACTCTTGAAGTAACCATTTATAAGAACAGGGAGTAAATGGCTGACAAGAGATCCTGGTCAAAGAGGACACATACTGCTAAAAGATGAATTAATTCTGGAAGCTTTGTGTATATCATGATTATTATAGTTAACCATGACATATTTGAAATTTGCTATAGATGTGTATTTTAAGCATTTTACCATAACAAAAGAAGAAAAACATCAAACCGTACAATGCACAATTATGTTATAAATATGTGTAGGTCAAAATATCTTTGAAATTCCAAAATCATCTTTTATGGATAAACATATAAACCAAAAATTATGTTTTCATTTACATTAATAAATCTGGAAAAGATAAAACCCACAAATTTTACTTTATGATCTTCGTCCCATAAAGTTGAAATAAAGATTCATTGAATTTCCAAAAATGTTGCTTTGGATATGAAATTCTTAATTCCAACATATGTTTTCAAATCTAACATGGTAAAGAATGGTTTGTGACATATGTTTTGACTTTCAGATGTAAGACTGTCTCAGTTTTCTAGCATGTAAAATGCCTACATGTCTACCTGCTGCTGAACACCCAAGATAATATGTTGCCATTAATAAAAGTATCCCTGTTCTTGGTTATATAACAGACAGTCAACTAACTGGACAGTTGTTTGATCAACATATTCAAAATAAAATTAGGGGTTACTGAAGCTAATATGTCAGCTACTACATAAAAAATAATGATTCTTCTCTTAGGACATATAAATAATTCATTTCATTAGAGACAAATTATGACAAAATTAGCAAAATTATTATGAAAATTTATAATGATACCATATTTATTTTATATGCAAAATAATTTTCTGACTTTTAGGTAGTTTCCACAAATATCTCTCCTTGGAGGAAGAATTATCTACTGTGCTGAGAAAGAGAGAGAGAGAGAGAGAGAGAGAGAGAGACAGAGAGAGAGAGAGAGAGAGAGACAGAGAGAGAGAGAGAGAGAGAGAGAGAGAGAGAGAGAGAGAGCATTGCAGCTGACTGTTATACAGAGAAAATGTCCAGACCATGCAAGTAGAGCCCTAATCAGAGGAATGTATCAAGTGATTTAACCCTAAGTGTCTGTCTGTGTGTAATCTTGGGTTCCAAGAATCAAATGGGTGAATAAACACAAGAATTTAAGATCTAAGGGATAAGGGAATAAAGACTGCTGTTCTACTTGGACTTTCCTCTCTGGACACCCAAAAAGGTCAAAGACTTGTGAAAAATGGCCTCTGTGAGAGGAAGGTGATGGACCCAACCTTCATATACAATGGAGAGCATCATTTCTCAACTGAGGTATAAGCAAGAAAATTATTTTAACAAAAAGGAATTTGTAAATACAGGCCTGTGCCTACAGTGACATCGTTCTTGAGACTATTTGCCGCTAAACCATGAAAATCTAAACAGGAACATTAATTTTAAATAGTTCTAGTGGGAGCTATTTGGGGGCTAAGCAGAGGAAAAACCCAATATCCATGAAATGAAAACCCCTCAATCCTATCTCATGGGACCCACCAACTCAGTGGATCATCAATGTGTAAGGAACTGCAAAAACTCAGGAAATGAGCCAACAGGGAGACAGAAACAACAGAGGGCTCAAAGACAAATTTCAATATGACCTTAGAAGCAAAAACTTTTGCTTAAATGTAAACTGAAAATTCATAATATGCCCACTATGTTAATGATGAAAATATTAAAAAACCACCTTAATAGATGAAAAAAGTACTTGGTCAATTCCCCTCTCACCCATATTAACTCTCCTTTCTGAGCATCAATTACTGCAGAGTAGTTATCAATATCCTACAGAAAATTTGATTATTAGATATGTCATTACAGCTGTTCTTAAAGCCAGAATCTAGATGGATTTGAGCTGAAATGATAAAAATGACGTGCTAAGTGCTTGAGTTAAGGAATCAGGAATAAGAGAAATAGTTTATACTAACAAAATATAAAGATAGTATCATTTGCATGTCCATGTAGATTTATATTCTATTCCATACATTTTTCAAAGATAATTTTGGCCCATATGATCTTGAGCAAAGTTATTTCAGACACCTTACGATTTTATATAGTTGCTAAAATAATTTATTTCATTTTTGCTTTCCTTTTAAAATTAATACCTTTTCAAACGTCTGTTATTTCAAAATCAATTACAAATAACAATCTTTAGGCACAGTTATACCATTGATATTATGACTATATGTACCAGACATAACTAAGGTTGAAACTTATGCTTGGTGCCAAACTTTGTAGTGTAGAAGTCAGTCAACATGTATTGGCTTTGGAGATATGAAGGGATCATGGAAAGAAGCTGAGGTATAGCACTGTTTGGCAGGGCTGGAGTCCCTGAAGAGAGACCAAGAGAGGCTTTTGGTAGAAGTGCAACCCAGTTGAAGTAAAGGACTCAGGAATATTTTTGAAATGCCAGATAGCAAAAAAACATCCTGAATATGAAGAAAGAACTGTTAAAAGAGAGAAATAGGGATACTCTCATAAAATCAATTATGAAAATATTTTACGTGGTCATGAAATTCAAAAGGGAACAGTTTTAACAGCAATAACTTATTTGTTTAGGAGAGACAATATGCATTTATACCACGAATTTAAATATAAGATACACATTCCAGCATTCTATGTGTAATATTCTAAGAATTATTTTTGGTTTGTTTATCTTTATTGAGACAGAAATGTTTCCTGTTGGTATGGTCAGGTGATATGTTTCTCCAAGTAATTTCTTGTGTTACAAAATAATAAATGTTTAGTATTTCATCTCTGAATTAATAAATCACTTCTGATTAAACTGTAACAGATTATTTTAATTTAAAACTTTGTAACAACTTTAATAACAATTATATTAGATAACATATTGATCTTAAAATACTTGCGGTATTATAAAACACAAAAGAAGCAGCACATTACTAATTTAATTTTGGCTCAGTATTACATTTAATCTCTAATTATAATCATAGAGCATAGTGAGTGTTTCTCCTCATGGGATTTCCAAAGGTTCAAACAAAGGGGTCTACTGCATTGCAACAGTTTCTCAGACTCACACAGCTTTGGTTTTATAAATAAGACTAGCATACTTTACAATTATTTTCCATAATACAAAACAATGCCAGTTAGCAAGACTTAAACCATTAGAACTTGAAAATGAATAAACAAGTGATTTCTGATTTCATACGTAATTCATTCTGGAGTTTAATTTTTATTCTTATGTATTGTTTTTACATCTAAATGTTTAGAAAGATATCACTAACAATAAAAGTCATAGTTTATATTATTCTGCCTACCCTGACTCTTCTCCAGACCCTTCTGTACCACCACTCCATTCCCTCTCAAATTTATGGCTTGTTTTCTTTAATTTCATTAATTACTGTTTAATTACTATTTATTTAATTACTATTGCTATACACAAATTGATATAGATGGATAGATGATAGATGATTGGTAGAAAGATATACATAGATACTTATATGGATATAAGTGTATGTAAATACATATAAATACATCCATAGACGTATAGATATATCTATAAGAGTACAGATATATACTCTATAGGAATATAGATATATACTCTATAGGAGTACAGATACATCTATAGATATGATAGATATTGGTATATTGACAAATAGATATAGATACATACATAGATAGATAGATAGATAGATAGATAGATATAGATTATATACAAGAATGTATAGATAGGTGGATAAATAATAGACAAATAGAGTAGATAGATCATAGATAACCTTCCTATTTCAGCAACTATTAATCAAAGGGTTGGGCTTTGTGATATTTTCCTCATCCTTGTTGATATTAGAGAGATCTGGTGTATGTGCTCATGCTCATTAGGACGTTGAATCAATATTTAACAGCTTTTAGAATGTGATTACGAGGTATTGTTTTTCTTCAGATTACTATCGCTTTGTCAGTATCTGGGTCACATGTTAGGGATTGCCATTTCTGTGCATGATTTGCCATTTTAATTTTGATTCGGAGGAAATAAGATAGCTGGTATCTCACTGCTGTGAAGCATTTGACTATGGAGCTACTGATTAGTGAGGCTTCATCTGTTCTTCATTTGCATCCCAGATAAAAAAACGTCTGGTCCAAACACACATATTTACTTCAATGCTATAAGTAGGAACGTTGCATGAGCTACTCTTGGAAAATCCTATTTTCTTTTATTTATTCACATTACATCCCGATTGTAACCCCCTTCCGCCTCTCCTCCCAGCCCCACCCTCTTTCCCTTTTCTCCCTTTCCCCCTCACCTACTCCTAAGATAAGGGAAGCACCACCACCACCAACCCACCCCAGCATATCAAGTAGCATCAAGACCAAGTGCATCTTCTTTCCCTGCAACCTGACAAGGCACCCACCACAGGGAAGAGATCCAAAGGCAGGCAACAGAGTCCATGTCAGAGCAAGCCCCATCTCCCCTTTCTAGGGGACCTACATGAAGACCACAGTGCCTATCAATCTGCTATTTATGTATAGAATGCTTAGGTCCAGTCTTTGCATGGTTCTTGGTTGGTGCTTCAGTCTCATCAAGCCCCACTGAGCTTATGTTAGTTATCTTTTTTTTTTTTTTTTGAGCTCTTGTCCCCTCCAGGTCCTTCTATTCTTCCCTCACTCTTTCATGAGATGCTCTGCATTCTGCCCAGTGTTTGGCTGCGATTCTCAGCATCTATTTCGATCCACTGCTGAGTGGAGCCACTCAGAAGACAGCTATGCTAGACCAACCCTACCTACTTTGGAATACCACACCTCTTCAGACATTTTCACTTTTAGTGTCCACCCAAAAAAAAATGTGTCAGAAGACAATTTTTTACTAAATCTATATATGAAAATGCAAAGCAGGTTAACTAGGTTAGCTAGCAAAGGTTTCCTCTCCTCTTTCTATCTCACTTTCTAATTTCTTATTAGAGAATATTCCTTATTCCTGAATATGGGTTGATACTCAGAGCTTAAGAAGCAATGACTTAACATCAATGACCAAGACACTGTAGAAGTTTACTACTGTAATAAAACCATGGAATGCAGGGACTGCTATATCAGCCAAAGCTCCAAAAATCTATTTTAGCCAAAACTGAAACTTTCATTTATTTCCACAATTAGTAGTTGATTATTTTTAGGATCCACAATTAAAGACTAGTGTACTTTCTTATATATCTGTTTCTATTTTTTAAAAAAAATATTTTTTTGTGAGGAAACAGTCTTTCCATGTCCCCTAGGCTGTACTCAAATTTATGATACTCCTTCTTGGATGCAGGAAGCCAGAGTTTTCCCTGACAGATGGCTTAGAAAAGTTTATATAAATTAAAGTGCATGTATATCAATGTATAGTTTGCCATTAGTTGTATGTGCACTGATAACTATTATTATAATATAATGAGCATGCTCCTCACTCCACAAAATTGTTTCATGCTTGGCTGACTGCTCATTGATCTTCAACCAAAGAAATCATATACATTGTGTATCACCTACTACATGCAGAATATTATTTTCACTTGTTTACTTCTAGAACTACTCTAGTTGTTGTCATTCATGTACATTGAGATTCATTACCATTTAGTTCTCAAGTGCAATTAGATTAAACTTCATGTATCTTATGGTCAAATCTAATTTACCTTGAAGCATTGATGACTTTCCCTGGATTTGTGGTAAAAAATCTCTTAATTCATATGTTAAGTTTCTGTCTGTGCTGTACATGTTTTTCTTTAGTTGTACTGCTAAGATTTTAACTTCGAATAGTTGAATCTGTTATTTTCTTTTATTACTGCTTTAAGTTGTAATTTTTTGAGTGTATGTTATCTGCAGAATATTGTATGTGACATGGTACGTATGTGTGGGGCATATAGTTGCTAGTGTAGGTCTATGCATCTGAGGTCCAGAAACATACTTGGTGCCTTCTTTGATAACCTTCAATCACTACACTTTGTTTAGATGAAATCTGTCACTGAGTCAAATATTATTATTTAGACAATACAGACTAACCCATGCGCTTCAGTGGATTTTCCATCTCAATTGCATACACCAGCAACAGCTTCAGAGACATGCACTGCCATACCAGGCTTTTCCTTGGGTGCAGACCTCAAGAGTTCAGGGACCAGGAAGGAATTTATGGGCTGATCCATCTTCGTATTTCCAAAAATGGTTTGTAATGCTTTGTTTTGTTGTTTTGTTTAAAAACAAATGAACAAATGAAAAAAAATCTCACCCACATGCTTCTGCACTGAGAATTCTAGTTGCCTTAGCATATCTGGATATCTACTTACAATATCACTAATTTAAAGCAGACTAAATTGTTCCATGGTGATTATACATTGAAAAGTTTCTCCATGAATTTGAGATAGGACACTAAAGAAACTGTGGTACAATATACACTATGGAATACTACTCTGCTATTAAGAACAAGGAATTCCCAAAATTTGTGGACAAATGGATTGAACTAGAAATGATCATAATGAGTGAGTTAACCCAGAAGCAGAAAGAGTTAAATGGTATATACCCACTTATATCTGCATACTAGCCCAAGGGGCATGTCCCATGAAAGTCTTCACTAACCAGGAAACTGGGACAGAGGGGAAGACATTCTATTGGGACTCTAGATGAAAGAAGCATGGGAGAATGGCAAATTTGAAGGATCCAGAGGATCCTAGAAACCTACAAGAAGAAAATTATGATAGGCAGATTTGGGCCCAGGGGTCCCGCTCAAACTATGGCACCAGCCAAGGACAATACAGGCCGTAAACTTCAAACCCTACCCAGATCTAGCCAATGGACAGGACATTCTGCACAGTTGAGTGGAGAGTGGGATCTGACTTTCATCCCATACATACATGGGGTGAAATGCATAATACAACAAACTACCTACAGCAAGAACAACAACAAAACAATAAGGATTTATATAAATGTTACATTCATAGTGTTTTGGCTGTTTGTATTTGGCAACCTTGAAGAAAACATCTTTCCTATCCTGGTGCATCTAAATTTAATTTTGTTCCTTCTCAAACCTCTGATGGGGTTGAAGACTAGGTAGTTTAGTTTTATAATTAAGCTTAGTTGTTTAAGGGTCAAGATGTTTTAAGTTGAGAAATATGAGATATAGATTTATATTCAGAATGACACATCTTTAAAGAAGAAAGAACCAAAGAAAGAAAGAAAGAATGGACTGAAGTTGTGTGTGTAGTTTATCATATCTAAATAAAAGTAAATGGGCTGTATAATTCAAGTTCTAAATTCAGAACAAGTCTCATAATTTCAGAATTAAAATATGAAGAACAAATTTTACTATATTTTGGTTTTGAACTCATGACTCATATTCTTGATTAAAACAAAAGCTCAGCAAAATGATTTTTGAAGAATCAGAGTTAACATAAAAACTTATATAGTTATACTTTAGTTACATGTCTGCTTCTGGCATGTGTGTAACATCAGGTGAAAGTACGTATTTGAATCTGTTTCTGCTTGGGATGATGAAACAATCATTACATTTTTTTGTCAGGACAAAATCAATGGTTTTTCTGTACACAGTAGATGGCTATCACTTTGTTGTGAAATATATCTGGACATTTTTTCTAACTGTGAGATACTTTCCTTTACAAGGATATAGATCTGTTGTTTTAAATGAGACCTGGGACTCATTTAGCCTCTCTTCACGTAAGGTTTATATATACTTTTTTTTGCAGTTTATCTGATTCATTACATTTCTTTTTCAGGTTCTTATTGCCTTCAAAGGACTTGTTATTTAATTTTGCCCTAGAAGAACTGAACCCAGTATATTACTTCTCCAAGGAGATATTTGAAGTTTTATTTCTCATTGGGTTTAAAAGATTGATCTCTTGTGAAAGTGATTTCACATATCAGTTTGAGAAAAGTCATTCTGGAATTAAAATTACTTCCCAGAGGCTAGTAAAATTTCCTCGTGTACATAAGAAATTACTATACTTATGAGAACTATACGACTCCTCATCTGGAATGTAGAAATCAGGAGTTGTATCAATTACACATTGTATGAACACAACATTTAATAGCTTCATGAATAATAATTTGGGACTATGTACTCAATAGATCTTTAGAAACTAGAATTTTGAGATTATTTTGAGCTTTAATTTAAAATACAGAATAATTTATATGATATAACTCAACTGATAGCCAGGAATATTGACAAGAACTGGACTTGGCAGGTGGCAACCTGTGCCAAACATGAAAAAGATTCTCTATTAGCATACCATAATGATTCCATAGGCATAATTTGAATCCTTACAACATTTTTAGATAAACTGAAAAGGACTGAGTCTTCTCAGACTCTGAGAGAGCTGAGGTTACTGGGGGAAATTTTCACCCCAAAATGTGAGACAGTATACTTGTTTTTGCATAATATAGGTTGCAATAGAAATGCCAGCAATAGAAGAGGGAAAGAGCAATATTTGAAGTTCACAAGTCAAATCATACACTCAGAAAGCTCTGAGAATAGCAAACAGAAAAATTACTGGAATTTAATGAAGAAAAATAAGCAAAAGAAGACAGAAGAAACATACAGGCGTAGTAACTTCTGTAATGACATAAATTCTAAATACACTTGTCCCCACCACATGTTTAAACACTTGGTCACCATTTGGTGTTACCTTTTGGGAAGGTCTTCATGGTATGGGGCCTGCTTGACATCCATAGACCACTAAGGGCTGGACCATGAACACTCTATCCAGCTCTGTATGTGCTGTGAGGAGCTTGATCACATGACCTTGCTGTCAGTGAGTTCTTCAGCCACACATTCACCACCGTGATGTGTATGAATGACATAGCCAGGAGAAAAATACATATTTTCTAAATATAGGAAAAATAAAGATGGAACAAATCAAAATGAAGAAAGCAAAACATTTTAAATATGCAGGAGAAGAAATTAGGTTTACAATTATCTTATCTGAAGCCATCTGCAAAAAATGAAAATAAACACAAATATATACAAAATTATTCTAAAATTCTTAATAATTTATTTTGATTTTTTAAAATTAATTTATTCTTGTTACATATCAATGATTATCCCATCCCTTGTATCCTCCCATTCTTCCCTCCCTCCCAGTTTCCCCTTATTCCCCTCCCCTATGACTGTTCCTGAGGGGGATTACCTCCCCCTGTATATGCTCATATGGAATCAAGTCTCTTCTTGGTAACCTGCTGTCCTTCCTCTGAGTGCCACCAGGTCTCCCCCCTCCAGGGGACATGGTCAAATGTGAGGCACCAGAGTACGTGAGAAAGTCATATCCCACTCTCCACTCAAGTGTGGAAAATGTTCTGTCCATTGGCTAGATGGGGCTTGGAACTAAACAGAGAATTCTCAACAGAGGAATATCAAATGGCTGAGAAACACTTAAAGAAATGCTCAACCTCCTTAGTCATCAGGGAAATGCAAATCAAAACAACTCTGAGATTCCATCTTACACCCATCAGAATGGCTAAGATCAAAAATTCAAGCGACACCACATGCTGGCGAGATGTGGGGAGAGAGGAACACTCCTTCATTGCTGGTGGGAATACAAACTAGTACAGCCACTTTGGAAATCTATTTTGATTTTTAAAACTCTATTCACATTACATCCCATTTGCAGCCCCCTGCCTATTTGCCTCCAGATCCCATCTCCCTTCCTCATCCCCCTCCCTCGTCCCCTAGTGCTCAGAAACAGGGAGCCCTTTTCCCCTAACATCTGACCTCAGCCCATCAAGTCTCATCTGGACTCCATGCATCCTCTTTCTCTGTAGCCTGGCAAGGCTGCCCCACCAGGGGAAAGTGATCAACAGAATCCATTCAGAAGTAGTCCCTACTACCCTATTATGGGACCCACAAGGAGACTGTGCTGCCTGTTGACTACATCGCTTCAGGGGTTCTAGGTCCTTACCATGCATGATCCTTGGTTGATGGATCAGTCTCTGCAGTACCTCCACTCTCTGCCCAGATATGCTGGCTCCATTGTTCTCCTTGTGGAGCTCCAGTCTCCTCCATGTGTTTCAATCTCTTAACTTCTCCATAAGATTCCCTGTGCTCCACCCACAAGTTTGGCTGGGAGTCTAAGCATCTGCTACAATGCTTTGCTGGGTGAAGTCTTTCAGAGGTCCGCTAAAGTAGGCTCCCATCCAGTTCCTTATTTTCAACTGCTTCCAGTGACTATTTTATTTGCCATTCTGAATGAGAATTAAGCATTCTCTCTAGGGTCTCACTTGTTATTTAGATTATTTATATCAAGTATCAGATGTCACTCCATGGAAGGTGACTCACCCTCTCTTAGAAGGAGTCAATTTCCAATTTCCACCACAGCTGGTAGTGGGACTTCCAAACTTCCCCTCTTCCATGGTGATATTTTGCCTGGCTTGAGCATGTGTATTTTTATGCATGCTATCACAACCTGTGAGTTCACATGTGCATCTCTTCTGTTGGGTATGAAAAGCATCATTTCTAGAAATTTTTTATGTAGAGTACATTTGCCTAGAACTAACAGAGATCCTCCTGCCTCTGTTGTTTTTATTTTTTGAATCACCTTCTATGTGCTAGAGTCACAATGCCAATCTCAGGCACATTATGATTTTAAAACAGCATTGTAAGTAAATCAACATCCCAAATTAAAATGAATGAATGGACCATTCATTTAATAACATAATTAGACTCAATGTTGAATGTAGCTGGTAAAAGCAATTTAGTGCAAATGTGTGGAGCACAGCCATTACATATCATGCTGCAGCTTCTCACTCCAGCTTAAAATCTATGTTATATTAGAATATACACATAGTTGTATAAGACAGGTATGTTCATAAGAACAAAAACTGTAAGGAAGCAAGATGCTTTCACCAAGTGAGTAGATGATAACAACAAAAGAATAACAGTGCTCCAGAATCCAAATGGTGTCTATCAACTAGTGCAAAGCCACAGTTTATTTTTGTATGTGCATTTCTACTCTAAGAAGTTACATTCTGTATTCATATTCATATTATTTTTCATAAAAGAAAAATGATAAAGATACAAATAGATTACTGGTTAAATAAGAACAGGGCAGAATAACAGAAAAATTTAATGTGGTTTTTATTCCAGAACACTTTTGGTTTCATACTTAAATATGTGGTAGTTTTATATTCAGTAAGATAACTGTAAAGATGATTGAAAACCTAGAAAGGATCCAGATAGAACAGTAAGGGCACTTTAACAGACAGTGGGATATATTAGAAATTCCAAAGATCTGAGAGTGCTAAAAAGGTAGGAAGGGGAATATGACCATGTAGGCAGTACAGAGGCAAGGTGTGCTAGCTTATGTTATAGGGACTGCAGTTCTATCCTATTAGAAGTCTGAGTTTAAATGCAGTAAATAGAATACCACCTGAAGAAACACCACATCATTAAATGGACAGAAGCGCCTAAAATGTTAAAGTAGTTTTGTTCACTGTTACAGTCATTAAAAATTGTCAGAGTTTAAAGAAATTAAGGTGATTTACTTGTAATCTTGAGTGTATCCATGCATTTAGAAGTTCTTTTAATTCAATTTCTATGTAAGCTAAGTGATGGAGATTAGAAGATATTCCAAACGGAGTCTTTAGCTTTGTGAATCTAATGAAGTGGGCAGGTGTACACTAGTACTTTTCTTTTCTAAAACTGGGGCAGATTAGAATTTCTGAGAAGAGAAACATCAGTTGAGAAAATGATTCCACTAGATTGCTTGTAGGCAAGTTTCTGGGTCCAGTTTCATGATAAATGATTGGTGGTGGTGGGACTCAAGCACACTGAGGGTGGTGCAACCTCTAGTCCTGGGCGGTATTAGAAAGCAGGATGAGAAATCCTTGGAGAGCAGGACAGGAAACAGCATTCTTCCACGGTCTCTCTTTTAGTTCCTGCCTTGGTGTCCCTCATGATGGACAGGGACCAAATAAACCAAATAAATTTCTTGAGTTCTTTCTATATTTGGGATATTAGACCTTTGTCAGATGTAGGGTGGGTGAAGATCTTTTCTCAGTCGGTAGGCTGTCGCTTTGTTCTCTTGACAGTGTCACCTGTCTCACAGAAGCTTCTCAGCACCATGTGGTCCCATTTATTAATTGTTGACATTAAGGCCTGGGCTGTTGGTGTTCTGTTCAGGAAGTTGTCTCCTGTGCCAATGTGTTCCAGGTTCTTCCCCATTTTTTCTTCCAACCAATTTAGTGTCTCTGGTTTTATGTTGAGGTCTTTGATCCACTTGGACTTGAGTTTTGTGCAAGGTGACAAATATGGGTGTAATTGCATTTTTTACATGCAGACATTCAGTTAGACCAGCACCATTTGTTGAAGATGCTACCTTTTTTCCATTGAATACATTTGGCTTTTCCTTGGAATATACCCAGAAGATGCTCCAGCACACAACGAGAACATTTGCCCAACCATATTCATAGCAACCTTATTCATAATAGCCAGAACATGGAACCAGCCTAACTGTCTCTCAGTAGAAGAATAGATAAAGAAACTTGTACATTTACATGGTGGAATATTACTCAGCTATTAAATACAAGGAATTCCCAAAATTTGTGGACAAATGGATTGAACTAGAAGTGATCATAATGAGTGAGTTAACACAGAAGCAGAAAGAGTCAGATGATATATACTCACTTATATCTGGACACTAGCCCAAGGGGTGTGTTCCATGAAAGTCTTCACTTACCAAAAAAGTGAGAAAGAGGGGAGGACATCCTACTTGGACTTTAGGTGAGATAAGCATGGGAGAATGGGGTAATAGAAGGATCCAGAGGGTCCTAGAAACCTACAAGAAGAAGGTGTCTTCTATGACAGGCAGATCTGGGTCGAGGGGTCCCGCTCAAACTATGGCACCAGCCAAGGACAATACAGGCCGTAAACTTCAAACCCTACCCAGATCTAGCCAATGGACAGGACATTCTCCACAGCTGAGAGGAGAGTGGGGACTGACTTTCATGCAAACTCTTGTGCCCCATATTTGACCATGTCCCCTGGATGGGGAGGCCTAGTGGCACTTAGAGAAAGAATAGCAGGCTACCAAGAAGAGACTTGGTACCCTATGAGCATATTCAGGGGGAGGAGGTCCCTCTCAGTCACAATATTGGGGAGCTGAGTAAGGGAAAATGGGAGTGAGGGAGGAATGGGAGGATACAAGGGATGGGATAACAATTGAGATGCAATATGAATAAATTAATAAAATATATTTTAAAAAGATATACCTATACTACATATGTTTAAATTATGAAGTTTGAACTATAATATGAAGAAGTCCAATTTGAATGTTAGCACATTCTATATTAAAATACTATGTTTATATAACTAAATACCTATTATTTAACTGCATTGGTGATGTTGATAATTTTTCAATGTTCAACAGACATTTTTAGTCATATTATTACTACTTCATTAAATATTTTGAATAGTTAGCAGTTTCCCATTTTGCTGCTGTTACATTACTGAAAATCATTCTAATGTTTTTTTATAGAATTTTTCAGAACTTTCATTTTATTAAATGTAGTTTTAATTTTCTCAGAAAGCCTTCATTCCAGTAAGTGTTCAAATTCATGAACATAATTAAATAAAGCATTATTCCAAAAATATGAAAAGAAGAAGACAGCTTAATAAAATTAGTGTCAAGTTGCAGTTTATTTTATTTAATGCTATTCAGAAGCACAATACTTTATATCTACCAAAATTTGCATCTTACAAAGGGTTTAAAAACCATTACATTTAAAGATTTGGACATGTCTAATCAAATATCATTTTTAAACCAAGTGGTAGAAACAATTGTGTAGTTCAAAATTATATATATAATTTGAGAACCCCTTTTCACTATCTTAGAACAGAGGAAATATATCTTCATCTACTCCATTGACTAATTGGAAAGTAAAATAAAGCAAAATGCTTTTCCCTAAAACAGAAAGCAGGCAATGAGATCTGTCCATGGTGCTGATATTGCTTGGTGACAGTGTCACAGGCTCTAACTGCACTGCATAATGATTTATTTCCATATTTAAAGTATAAGTGACAAAAATCTATAGGCCTACAGCACGTGAAATATAATTAGATACTTTAACAAATATACCACATAATATTCAAAGGTAAAGGAGGGTATTGGGTCCTTGTCAATGTTCTTTCCTGTGCTGTGTCCATGACATGTATGTCCAATTTTTAGTATATTTGAAGATAAGCTATCATTGGATATTCACAAAGTTTTGTAGTGGTTTTTTTTTGTTGCATGAATAATCAGTGGTACGAAGTAGCAAAGTTTTGTGCTATAATATATTTGCTATCTGATTTATCCTTATTGCTATCCCTGAGGGCACAGCACATGCTTATCCAATACACAAGTCTCTTCCAACAGGAATGATAGGATAGCACAAAAGAACAAGATACTTTTAAAACAGGGGCCTCATTATGCATTACAAAGAATATATATATATATATATATAATGATACATAAAAATTTTAGGAAATGAGAACATGGTAGAGACAAGAAAGGTGACAAGAAAATAATTAATCAGACAATGCAACAACAAAAAGATCCTACATGTTAACTATGTCATGATTTGAGCCACGCTACGAAGTGTTGCTAAAATGCTGACACAAAGCAATATCACAGGCTGGATACTTTTAGCACTGTGTAAAATCTACTTCAAATGAGTCAACAAAATTAAATGGGATCATAGCACTTGTAAGAAATTTATGACTTGTTAGCTATTTCATGGTGAGAAAATTTAAAGTGATTTTTAGAGTATTCTATAGTTCCACAATGTCACTGAGATTACTCTATAATATAAACTAGGGTATTATGACATAAAAGTAATGCTATATGTTATTTTTACATGTTTCAAATTTTCAAATGTTTTAAGCTATACAATTCTTGTTGTAGTGTTGCTATCACAGATATTGTCACACACTGTTTGAATGTGGTGTCCTTTCAAATTATGTTGAATTTGGGAAAATGTAGCTTTGTCCATTCCTATTAGATTTTGAGTGATATGAATGGAACCCAGGAACTTATATACACTAAGTAAGGATTCTTCCACTGTCCTCATTCCCAGGCCATGTGGTAAGTTTTCAGCACCAGGAAGTGACCTATTTTTAATTGATGAAAACACCACTTCATTTTTTAGAGGACCACACTTAGTACGGTAACTGAAAGTAAATATAATGATTACTTATTTACTGTAAAATGTACATCTCCAAATGACTATGTCTATTATATAGGATAAAGAATGTTGCTCAAAACTCTCATTATAGGTGCTGTATAGGATTCTATTTAAGATAGAAAGAAGATAATTTATGGCAGAGTGAGGGTGCTTCTCTGTGGAGAGGTATAAAGAAAACTACTGTTTTCCTCATTTAGCTATCTGCCCAGAAGCATTTAATCATTCCAAAGTGTGAAGAGCCGTTGTTCTTTAATTATTGAAATAAAGACATTTGTTGTTCTTGAATAGTCTTGTTCATTTCTTCTCCCATTTGATTGAATTTTCCTGGTTTTATTACTCAAAAGATTCTTTGACAACAAGACAGCTTAAATTCTGACAACACCCAGCTGATCTCAAAGAAGATGATCATCAAAGAACCTCCATATGGAGTTGGCTTCAAATGTGGCAAAAAAAGTCACTGGGCAAAATGTCCTCATTTCTGCCACAGACAGAATTCTGCCTAAAAATGGGTACGCTTAGATGCAGGCATAGTTGATGGCCAAACTCTTTCAAGAGAGGGTAAGCAAGTCTTCAATAGTTCCTGCCTCACAAATAAACCTGGCATAGATATTTGACTAGAAGGCCAACATTGAGGCTTCAGCATTATAGAGAGTGTTAGGTAACTGTTCAGGCAGTAAACTGTCCTAGTTATTTTTCATTTGGAAGCTGTTAACCTGCAGTACCAGTTCACTCAGGCATTTAAGTTTTATTCCTTCTCAATTCTCTGAGAGGGGTTGAATATCAGATAGTTTAGTTTTACAATCAAGTTTAGTTGGTTAGGGGATAAGATCTTTTTAGATCAAGAAAAGGATTTAAGTTAATAGAGATGAGATATGATAGATATTGAATTTCACTCAGAAATTTAGACCCAGCAAGACAGGAAAGATGTTTACTTCAAGTTTAACAAATACAATTAACCAAATCACTATGAATGTAACTATAATTCATGATTGTCATGGTTCTTCCTGCTGTATGTAGTTTGTTTTATTCATGTGTATTCATGTGTAATAAAATAAATACGTATGTTTAAAAATAAATAAAGATATTTATTGGAATTTTAGTTTTTTTAACCACCAATAAGAATTGATTAGATGCTAAGTATACAAAGAAAAAACAAGGTTTTCTTTGTGCTTCATAAATATCTAGGGCAAGTGTATAACACTTGAGCCTGGTGCAGAGATAAATATAGGTAGGTTAGAGTATAGAACTGAGAGGAATCCTTGAGTAAGTGAAATCCTGAGTGAATGTATACTATTGCCATGAGCACAGCCATGACAAAATAGGAAGATCTCTGACTCATGGGAAATTGGCAAACCGGTTTCCCCATATAGAACAGGCTTTAAGTCAGCAAGAGGTTCTTCTTCTTCTTCTTCTTCTTCTTCTTCTTCTTCTTCTTCTTCTTTTTCTGTTCTTCTTCTGGTCTAAGTGTGACTGTAAACTATCAATTGCAGATTATTACTCATCCTGAATGCTTACACCCTCATACTTCTTGCCTATTGACACTGAATAAGGAACTAAACTCACTCCGCCCCCTGGATTTTAGTGGAGAATAAATAAGCTGAGGATCCAGGTTCATGACATTAGTAGGCACTCACTATTGGAATGCAAAATCCCACATGATCTCAGTCTTATTATATATTTGTCCTTTCTTCAGTCCTTTTGCATCATGGTCAATTTTCCAGGACCCACACCTGCAAGTCACAGTTCAAGAGATGGTGATAATTAAATATAAATGACATAATTATGTTGTTAGACTGATATACTCTGTTTGTTTCTTTTAGAGTGATGTGAGTATATTTTCCAAGATAAAGAGAATTGTGAGTCATCCTGACAACCAGTGCTGATCATCAAGCAATTGTATCCTTGTATTCTATGTATATGGATAAATTTGATATAAGATCTGTGTTTTGAACCATGAGCACTATGTTGAGGACAAAGTGTTTAATTGTAAATGTTAAAATTTCCGTTTCTCTAGAATATGAGCTTAACAGTTTGTGACTCTAACACAATAAAGCAATTCAGTGACTACATAGTCATTAAGATCTAATGTGAAAGGAAAATGTTTGTTCATTAAATCACTGACTGAGATTTTAGGCTATTGATATTTAAAACATTAAGTCTAACTAACCTATGATAATAACAGATATGATTCAGAGATAGATGATGGGTAGATGCAATGTAGTAAATAAATAGATGACAGATCTATCAGAGACCCCTCTGTGATTTTCTACTCATATATATTATAGCACATCCATAGACATATTGTTGATGCTGCATCTGAGATTTCTTATTAATCTCAGAGGAGGAAAGCCAAATTGTATAGAATATACTGCTCTTCTAAAATTTTTCAAATGGCACATTTAAAGACTGCTTATATTCTACTTTTGTGATACTGTATATTATAAGTAATGTGAAGATGATAGAAAATATGCAGGATAAAGCTGGTAGCACTGGAAATTTAGTAAGAAGAACTGGGAGTGTTTATGATCAGACTGGGCTACAGTGTGAAACCCCATATCAAAATTTCAAACAAGCTATAGAATGATATGTTTAGAATATATGAAAATTTTGTTATTTTTTATGAGGGATTTGAGCACCCTCAGAGTTTGGTAGATGTAGAAACATGGAAATAATCACAAAAGGTTTCTGAAAGAAGATTGGTAGATAGGCAGATAGATGATAAATAGAAGAATATAAATAAATTTATTTATATGTCATAGAAACAGAATTATACATACTGAAATTGGAGAAATTTTTATATATAATCATTTGATTAAAATAATTTCAAAATTGTCAAAAAGTTTGATAAACTACCATAATTAGGAAGATGAAATTGTTTTAAAACACAAATATAGACGTTGAAACTCACAGAAGTTTATCCCTGGTCCCCTATACCTAGAATGAGAGAGAAAGGTGGATTCACAAAATGATAGCAGTGCAGAGAGTAATCGATGCTCAAGATAGAGACACTAACCTTGTACAAAACACATGAATTAGTGTGTGTTAAATTTCATAATCATTTACAGAAACTAATAATGTGCGTATGTGTACACATACTTGTAGTAATCTTATTTACATGATAGGAAACCAAAAATAATTGTAAAATCACTGATTTAACTTTGCCACAAATGAAGGGCAAGTTTGGAGCATGGCAGAGGGAAGCTGAACATTGGACTTTGTAAACAGCAAGCAGTTGGCATACTGCTGGCTAAATGAGACAGCATGATTAAGTTATTCTGAAGGGGAAGTAAAGTTACTGACAATATGCATTTTCGTCAAACAAATCAAATAACATTCTATGGCTGTGTGAGCTGAATGAATAAATTTCTTCTCCACATATTGTACTTTAAGCTTAGTTTATGATAATGAAAAGGAAGAAACACACGCATGCATTTAAATTTTATCTAATGGAAATCATGTAAAATAATTTTTTAAATTTAATATGTAGATGATGAATTTAAGGCATGATGGCATTCACCATTAGTACTTGGAATGTTTCTTTCAATTTAGTGTGTCCTAATTATTGTCCCTTAAAATAAGGAGTCTTCCAATGTCATTATAACAATTAACAAACAGAACAAGTTGTGCTATTATTTACAAAAAGGAAAGAACTGCTTTAATAAAAGGCTTATTCCATAATTACAAACTTAAAAAAACTAAACTAAATTGTAAAGACTGGACATCTGGGTAGGTTTTATTTGTTTATTTTAAAATTTTATTATTCTTTAATATTTAAGCATGTTTTGACTAGTTCATTGATATTTTAAACAATAAATTCTGAAACATGTTCACTCCTTCTCCTGAGTACTTTTATATCCACCATCCCCTTCCTTTCTCATTCACATTTGTATCCTCTTTTTGTTTTCACTCATATAGTATAATTTATACCATCCATATATTCATGGATGTGTGAACTTCCACTAAATCCTGGTTGTCCTACTAATAATAATACTTTTAAACAAAACTGACAATAAATTATTACTTTATAATGCAATTCATATAATGTGACTTTAGAATGATATTTGTGAATGACTAGATACAATAATTTTTCTAAGAACAGTGACTTTTTAGATTAAAAGAATTTTATTCAAAATTAACATTTTTAATTCATATAAGTGCTGGGTACTAACGATCCATACCTCTGTAGCTTCAAATTTTCATTAATTTAATCAAAGCAATGACAGTATAAATGAAGCAGAACAAACATCCATTGAATGGACATGCCAAATACTATAATTTTAAAGCTCTACAGACCAAAGAAGGGTAGAACACTGAAAGTGACTGTGGCAGCAGTCTGCACAGGTTTAATCCAGAATGGGTTCCAAGAATGAGACGAGGAATCAGTCATAAGCTCCCATGCCTAAGCTGTCCCCCTGATAAAAGCTTATCCCCACTTGATAACCATGTGAAAAGGGAAAAATGAGTCTCATTGGGCAAACAAACTGCACTTAATGGCAGGTCCCATGACTAACAGTGAATGGTCAAAAAAATAAACTTGATACTATATTTGTAGATTTATTTTTGTCTAGTATTATTCTTGTTTGAGTTTTTTTTAATCTTACTAGTCTTTTGCTTGTATTTAAAGATTACTGATTCTGTAGTTTTTTAATTTTTCATTATCTATTCTCTCTCTCTCTCTCTCTCTCTCTCTCTCTCTCTCTCTCTCTCTCT
>OU015751.1:109846143-109877589 GCA_907169655.1 Acomys percivali
AAGAAGAAGAAGAAGAAGAAGAAGAAGAAGAAGAAGAAGAAGAAGAAAGGATTTATTCTACTCATTTATAGGCAGATAAAATGATAAAAGTCCAGGAATTTCAGATGGATTCATACTTAGACATTTTTGTTACTTTACATTATAAGCTATCAAGCATACTGAAAAAGAAGTTAAAATAGAAATAATTTGTAAATTAAATAAGTTAGCGTTTAGTTTTGAAATATTAATTTTCACAGAATTAGTAGATTCACAAATTAAAAATTCACTGAATTTCAAATTCATATAATTATACAGTTATCTTCATTTATAGTGAAAAGTGTAACAGTTATTGCTTAAATGTAAGATGTCTCCCAAGAGCCATGTATTAAATGCTTGGCTGTCAGCTCAAGGCACTATGAGTAGAGCTAGAGCAGAGTGGAAAGAAGTTGGGTCATTGGTGTCAGTTTCATGAGAATAATTGGGATCCCAGTCTTTTCTCTCTCTTTTCTTCTTAGCCACACAAAGAAAGTGTGGTTTTGTTTGTTTGCTTGTTTTTCTTCTGCTATCAGTGTTTGCCATAATGTCCAGCAGGCTCAAAATGATGGAGCCAAATTAAGTGTCCCAAAATTCTGAAATTGTGAGCCAATCTTTCCTTAAGTTTATTTTCTTATGTTTTTCCTCTTTGCTTGTTTTTGTTGGTTTGTTCATTTTAAACTGGAATCAAAGCCTGACTCAATTCCTATCTAAATTGACATACAATTATTGAATCAAAGCACCAAAAGTCGATGCTTCTCCTATTGATGTTAAATAATGTCCATTTTGATGATTTTAAGGTAGTAACAATTATTTATGTTGTTATAAGTGAATATTAAAGGGGAAGAACATAATATCATTGTTTAATCACAGCAAGTCTTGACACACTGATTAGATATTGATAACTCCACTTGCCAGATATGGGAAACAAGATGTTACCTTGGTGGTACTAGCAGTGTCAGTGTGCTGACAAAAATGCAGAGATTTTAAGAGCAAGGAGACTGGGAGGTTTGCTGTGAAGTTGTGTCTCCTAGTAATGTCAGAAGCTGCACCCATAAAATCTCATCAAAAATGACCACCAAATCATGAGCACAACAAGGACAATAGTAAGAGACATGCCAAAGTGGATGGGAAAGAAAAGAGTTATCCATCCTATACAAAATACTACAGGCAAATAAGGAATGCTGGGAGCAGTAGAAAAGTATTCTCTAGGGAAGAACATATCAGCTGGAGATACTATAGCAAATGGCCATTCCTAAAAACATACATACAAGTAAATTTGACAGATTGAACAGATTTTATTTCAGAAGATAGATGCATATACATATACACAGGCAAAAACAATTTATGGAATAGGCATAAATTTGAATACTATCAAGGAGGATACAGTAATACAAGTAAATACAGAAGGATTTAGAAGGAGGAAAATGAGAAATGATATAATTGCATTTTTCCACATGACATGGGGGGGTCACACTAAAGTAGTCTTCAAAGGTATTTCAAAGGATGGCCTAAGTGCTTTCTCTCTGCATACATAGAGAATTTGGAGTCTCCAAACATACTCTTCATATTAAGAAAATATTTGGCTCTTTTTCATATTTATACCTATTACCTGTGTGTCAGCATCTACCATGGACCTCTGTGGCATAATTTAATTTTAATTCCAAGCCCTAGCACCCCCTGCCTCTCACTCTTCATCCCTCCCCTATGGCATCATTAGTTTTACATCTACCATTCTATAATGACTCAATTTCAGCCTCCTTATTTGATTATCCCTTGATCTCATTCATCCAGCAGTATAGAATTAGCAGTTGTTGCTCCATACTTTGTACTTGGTCTGGAAGGAGAGGAGAGGACCCATTTTCCATTTCCTTCGTTCAGTCACAGTCTTACAGATCACAGTGTATCAGGCCTCAAAGAGAACTGTAATCATGTTTCTGCCTTTCCCAGACTTTCGCTTGGTTCCATCCCCACCTTTGTCTCAGGATGCATAATTTGTTTGTTCTCTACGTTTTGGGTTCCAGTCTCAGTCCTAAGGCACCTCCTCCCCAAATTCAGCCTCTTAAGAGGAACTGTGTTAGTCTTTCTACCTACAATAAGCTCAGGCCATGTGCTAGAGAATACAACAGGGAAGAAAGGTTAGTATACTCATTCCTCACTGCATGTTCCTTCTTCATCTCAAGTCCAAAAGAGTAAGAAACTCTTTTAAAACTAAAAAAACATGACTTGTGAGAACTGTAAAAAGTAATGTTGATTTTGTATTAGAAATTGGAAATATTTTTCCTGTTTGGTATAGTTATCCATCAAGGACTTGATTAGGCAAGAAGATAGATATAATGTTCCATGTAAATACTTAGAATATATTACTTGACTGAAAAAAATACTTGTATTCCCAGAATAATCTACAAAGTAAGATGAGGTCTTATTGTACAATTATAATTATATTTTATATCATTTATATCATTATATAATTGTGTAACTTATTATATTTGATTGAGGTATTAATAACCATGAATTATACAGAAGAAAGTTTAAAAAACACGCTAATAAAGTTGATTCATTGTTACAACTATATGATAAATAAGGTATTATTTTCTGTATATACTATGAATACATTCATAAAAATTATAAGTAATGAATCAAAAAGAAGTCTTCATCATTGACTATTTTGAGTCCTAATTTGTGAGAATGAAGGAAAGCCTCCTTAAAAGTCTTTTTTGTTGTTTTGTTTTTTACTGAATGTGTGCCGGACAACTACGTAGTGACAGACAGCTGAAAGTTATATTTTGAAAGTAGAGGGGGGATTTAGAGTGCTGAAGAACAAGAACAGTGCCATCTTATTACTTTCTAGCACAGAGACAAAGTTAACAAACAAATATATTCACAATATGATTTGAGCTGTTGCTTTAGGTAGGTCTCCATTGCTATGATTCAGTAATATGACCAAAAGTAACCTGTGGAGAAACAGGATTATTTTAGATTATATTTCCCCATAACAGTCCATCATCATATCATCATATAGAATTGAACAGGATCTCAGGGCAAGAACCCAGAGACAAGGACTGAAGCAGAGGTCATAAAGGAACACTACATAATTGCTCATCAGGGCTTCGTCAATTTACTTATGCAGGCCAGGTTTATCTGCCTGTAAGTGGCATTACATACAATCGGCAGACTGGACCCTCCTGCATTAATAATAAATCAAGAAAATTTCTCATGATGAAGACATTTTTTTTAAGTGAGGTGTCTTTTCTCAATTAACTAGAGGTTGTCTATATTTGACAAAACAAAAACAAAAAACCCAAACAAACAAACAAACTAGAACAAATGTCATTAAAAAATAGAGAGAGATAGAAAAATAAGGATAGAATATGGAGTAGGAAGGATTGTGTTTTAAATGAAGGAGATTCTGGGAATGAACTAAGAATGTGATGTTTGGACAGCTAGAATTTAAATGATGAAGCAGATCATGAGACAGCAGTGAGGAATGCTCAAAGACATAAGATCTACATACACAGAAAGAAGAAGGTGGATGTTCAGAAGGCAGTGAGTCAGACAAGAATTTTAGAAAACAGAATGTTCCAGAAAGTAATACTTTACTTTATAAGTTAATATTTGTTTATAATTAATTAATTTATTTCTTTTTCTCCATTAAAATCCTATTAAGCATCCCCTACACATTTCTCTCTCTCTCTCTCTCTCTCTCTCTCTCTCTCTGTTTCTCTCTCTCTCTCTCTCTCTCTCTCTCTCTCTCTCTCTCTCCCCCCAATTCATGGCCTCTGCCCTCTATGTAATTGTTGACATATATTCATGAATGTATAGGTAAATCCAGTCTCTTAAGTTTGCTTAATGTTACTAATAACATATCTGCCTAAACAAGATGTGAACAAGAAAGATAAAAATTGTCTTGCCAGCATGAAAGGAGTAAATCTAACCAGGCACAACTGTATAAATAAAAACAGGCAAGAGAGAAGTTCTGTCATCAGGGGAAAAGAGGCTTCTTCAGGAACCTTCACCAAATTGAATATCAGGTACCAACTGCTAAAAACATATACATACAAGAAAACACGCTTCTTGAAAATAAAATAGGAATATGAAGCTTTCACAACAACCTTAAAAGCGAAAAGTATTAGTTATTCACAGGTGAGAAACAGAAGCCCTTTAATAGGCCCTAAAAGTCACATAATTGAAATGGTCTCAGCTTGGGCTCAACCCGGGCATTCTTGTCTCTCGCCATAAATCCAGCTCTAGTGCTGGAAACTACTTCATCTGTATTCAGTCTTCACTTTCAGAATCCACTAACTGTTCCTCCCAGATATGTGTTTCCAAAGAGCCTCCAGGACTAAGCTTATTGCTTCCACATACTGTACTTAAACGGTATACTCATCGCAGCCCATACAATTTCTGCATTCCCTCCTGGGTGTCTCTAAGGGCTTCTAACTCTTCCACTAGCCAACATTGGAATCCTTACACCTGAAATTGGTGTTTGTCACACAATGCAAAGTTCTTAAACCCACTGCATTATGTTTCTTCTTGCAGATTATGTTCTTATTTTTCTTATGTCCATTTATTTCAAGAATAAAACCTTTTTAAACAATAAATTCATGAAGTGTATCACACACAAACAGTTCTCATTGTATTGGGAAAATAAATGTGTATTCATTTTAACATCCCTAAGAATAAAACATAAAAATCCGGGAGACTTATCTGTGCAGTCCACTGCATATATAGGGTGTAGCACACAAGCATTGCATTGGGGATGGTGGATGTCAAGTCATTCTGAGATGGTGTGGAGTCAAAAGGAATTTTGTGGTAAATCATCCATGGAGAATCATATATTAGGAATGGAACCTTTCTGTCTGCATCAGACTAAACCAGATTGTGGAGTAAGGAAACCTTGTCTCCAAGAGAAACATTCATTCCAAAAACCTACTGGAGTATGGTTTGGCTATAGGATGTTGCCCTGACATGCAAAGGTCAAGCAGAACCAAAAGAAATTGGAATCTTCTACAAAGTCTCTGCATATACTGGATTTTAATATAGGTGGTGAGGGAAACCGATGTACAGCAGGAGGTGCTATGATGCTATAATCTCAGTTCAAGTAAGAGGAAAGATGTAGGTTATTTGCAGAGTGCCAGCCTAGTGTTCCTGGAACTCTGTGTTTATTCCTCAGCACTGCAGAAGTCTGACACAGTGGTGTTCCCATAGTCTCTGTTCTTGGGAGGTGGAAGCAGGGGCATCAGGGTTTGAACATTTTCCTTGGCTACATAGCAAGTTCAAGGCTAGTCTGAGAAATAAATCACTGACTCTGTCTCAGAAAGAAAGCAAAAAAAATTAGCACAAAATAAAAACAAACAAACAAACAGAAAACAAAACATTTCAAGCATCCAACTAAGGAACAAGTGAGAAAGGCCTTCGAAAGTGGCTAAAGTACATCACTGTGCCTCATTCATTCTGTGCACAACAAATGACAAGACTCTTCCAAACCTAATAAAGAAAGCAAGCCTTCACATTTTACAATAGTCATTTAGCAAAAGTGCAGGGATAAAAAAATATATCTTGAACACTCAGGTGTAGTAGTCCTGCAAAGTTGATAAAGACTCGCATCAACTACCTAGAAAGTTCTAGGCTATCTGGGGCTGCAGTATGACATCAGTCTCAAAAACGAAAAGTGAAACATCTGAAAAAAAAAAGTGACAAAAAGCATGAATACATTTGGCCACTGGTCCTTTATATCAAAATGGCCTTACATTATTTTATATGAACAGAGAAAATATAAGCCACATTGCTACCTCTTGGGTATTCTGAAGTTTCCTGTAAAGGAGCAATGATTCCTTGTGTACATCATTATAACATCAAGAAGCTTATTGCACCATATTTTCTGTTGCTTGCATTTCCTCGTACCCTGTCGCTGCTTCTGTGGCCGACTTACCAACAGGCACCCTTGGGCTTTGTCTCTTCTGGATGTTACATCCTATAATAAAGTGGACTCATTACTACTCTAATGTAGCAGGTAATTGAATTTCTGTACTAGTTGACTTTGACCAAGGTCATTTGAAATCAGATTCTGCTTTGACAAGACTCTCTTAGCATCAAGAGGCACCAAGCTATTAATAGTTATATTTTGCTTGATTGTATTGAGTTTTCTCTCCTTACATTTTAATAAGAAGAAGCACATATCAAACTTTGCAGTTATGAATTAGAATACCTTTCCTAGTAAATGACTTATTGATGCTGAAGTAATTAACCTTTCATTAAAACTTGATATAAAATTCTTTCCTCTATATATCTGTGTTTATTACTCATGCCTCAAAGGAAAATATATCAACTAGGACAGCATTTTATTTTTCCAAAACCACTTTTGCAGAAAAGAGACTCATAAAATTTTGAATAATTTCATTTCCCCTAAACTCTATTGGCCTGAGGAAAGGAGGAGCTAGCTCACAAATGGGCACACAAACTAAACTGGACATCACCATCTTCTCCAAGACAGGTAGGCGACTAAAACTAAACTGGACATCACCATCTTCTCCAAGACAGATGATAGGTGACTAAAACTAAGATGCACTTCCAAATGCTCTTAAAACACCAAATCCAAAACAATTCAAGATTTTGTTAAAAATATTTTACAATTTGATAAATCCAGTGTCTAACAGTTTTATAGTTCTCCATCATAATACATATGCAAGCCAGTATTTTTAAGACAAAGTAGTGTGAACATAAAGGTAAAATTATGATTTCTGAAATGAAGATATTAGTATCTGTATCCCTCTAACTATATGAGAACATTGAAAATTATTACAATTCTCTCTCTGTCTCTCTCTCTGTCTCTCTCTCTCTGTCTCTCTGTCTCTCTGTCTCTGTCTCTGTCTCTGTGTGTGTGTGTGTGTGTGTGTGTGTGTGTTTGTGTGTGTGTGTGTATACACTCATGCCACAGTCTATGTGGCAGATCAGAGAACAACATGTCACTGCTGGTTCTCTTCTTCAAGCATGAGGGTAAATTCTCATCCTCTGACTTGGCATCTTATGACTTTATTCCAAGAGCCACATTGCCAACCCACCAGAGAATCTTTTCACAGAATGTCTCTGGTTTATTCCCTTAGATCTAAAGATTTATGATCACAGCATAGCCACCTCATATAGTGACGTCATCATGTTGTACCCTATCTTCAGTTTGCCTTCTCATTTCTTTGATAAACTTGACCTATTTAAACACCCAAAGGTCGTCAAAATTCAGTAGGTAGAAACGCAGTGGGCTTCCTTTAAGACACATCTTAGCAATACCTGACAATGTCTTCCAAAACACCATCAGACAAACACTGGAATAATTATAACACAGCCAGCAAAAACAAACAAACAAACAAACAAACAAACAAAAACACTAGTCATTCTGCCTTCCTGTCACCACAATACTCGAATAAATAAGGCTGAGGCTCTGAATACGGTAAATATGAAACACATGCTGCCCTAAGAATAAGAAGGGGAACATGCAGGCAATAATTTTTATTCTTCATGTGCTTCCTTAGAAGAACAGTTACAAATGATAGAATAGGTATGAAAATCCATGTAAATGTATTGTCTTTTACTCCAATTTTCTTGATAGTTAGAGTCAAGAATAAACACTCCAAGAACTATTGAGACAATATTCTTTTAGTTTTATTTAAGGGGCCATCATAGTGTAAAGGAAGATTCCTGCTGATTTGCAGAGACAAATGAAGCTATTGGTACTTACACCTCATCATTTTAAAATAGCATAACCTTAAAGAAATAGTTGAACAAAGCATTAGTAATGTTAGCTGTAATTTCTAGGTGTCATGCATTTAATAACACAGAGAGAATATTATTGAGGATCTCAATTTTTATTTCAACCTGAACGCAAAAAGATACCATTTCCTTCTCTATAAGTGAGGATAAATGGCAAAACTGTAAGCATGCCAGGGAATTGAGATACAATATAGTACATGCCATGTCTGCCTTTGGAGAGTCTATAAATTATTGTTAAATACAGAAATTACCAAGTTATCGTGAATATGCCAAAAATGTAAAAATATGCTAGAAGATATGTATAATGAGGGTGAAGTAGCACAGAATGAGAAAGTATAGTGAAAGGCTGTTTGTGTATATCCAGGACTCCTTTATCCCTTTACTTAGCGAGTCTTCTCCAAACTTGGTGAATAGCCAAATAATTGGGCTCACAACCTGAAATAGACTCATGAAACCTTACTGCAAATTTCAAAGACTAGAGGCAATTATATACCCTTCCCTCGTTTAGACAGAAACTATGAGTATATGAACTCCAAAAACCAGTACTGAACGTCTTTGAAACATGAACAAAGAAAACTGAACTAGAAAGCACTAAATGGACTCTTAAAAGTAATCAGCTTCATAAATTGCCTTGGCCCAAATTTCTGCCTTAAATTATGAGCCAATGCTTTTGATATGATACTTTCCATTATAAATAAGTATTCACAGTGCATTTTTATATCAACAAATATTATACTTAATATAAAAGTTGGTGAGTACAAAGATTACAAGTGACTACAGTACAAGAGAATGTGTTAGAAAGTGGGTTAGCACAAACTAATGTTGAAAGCATTAATAAAAAACACGAGGTTATATGAGATGGAATGTGGTATATTCTGGACAGAGGTAAGGGGCAGGAATGGAAGGGAGTTTATATTAGCCCTTATAGAAGGTGTGAATATGAATTTTGAAACCCTCAAAGTACAAAGAAGAAAGGAAAAAAGAAAGAAAGAAAGAAAGAAAGAAAGAAAGAAAGGAAGGAAGAAAGAAAGAAAGAAACAAAGAAAGAAAGAAAAGAGGGATTAAATAGAGAAAAACAAAACAACAACAATGAAAACAGAAGCAAAGAAACAAAGTGAGTTATACTCCATATAGCTTCTTAAAACTTTTGTGTGAGAAACTGAAGGTCTTATTATGAAATTGGCTTTTGCTACCACTATACTGATGAACGCCCTTGACAGTGCTTGGTAAGAATATACCAACAAATGTTTTTATTTTCTATTTTTCTGATATAATTAAGGAAAATGAAGTAAAGCAAGAGTTAATACAACAGTTGCGTGCTTATATTGAAGCTTAGGTCTCTGGAATCGTTTATGTTCAGATTTTCCAAAGCCCTGGTTTCAGTTCTCATTACCAAAACATGGACAAACATATTAACTGGATCAGTGAAGAAATAAAGAAATTAGGGACTACCTAAAATTGAATGAAAATGTAAGTTCAGCAAACTCAACATTATGGAACACAATGAAAACAGTGCTGAGAGTAAATTTCATAGCACTAAGTGCCTCCATAGAGAGATTGGAAACATATCAGACAAGCAACTTAATGGTCCATCTGGAATCTCCAGGAAAAAAAGAAGCAGACACACCCAAGAGTAGTAGATGTCTGGAAATAATCAAATCAGGGCTGTATTCAATATACTAGGAAAAAAAGAGAACAATTCAAAGAATAAATGAAACCAAGAGCTAGATATTTGAGAAATTAAACAATAGAAAACCCTTAGCAAAACTTACTAAAGACACTATCCAAATGAACAAAGTCAGAAATGAAAATGGAGACATAACAACAGACATCAAGGAAATCCAAATAATCATTAGGTCTGAATTCAAAAGCCTATATGCCAGAAAATTTGAAAGTCTAAATGAAATGGCTGATTTTCTTGATAGTTACCAACTACCAAAATTAAATCAAGATCAAGTAAACAAATTAAACAATCCTATTTCTCCTACAGAAATAGAAGTAGTCATCAAAAGTCTCCCGTCCAAAAAAAAAAAAAAAAAAGCCAGGGTCAGATGGTTTCAGCCCAGAATTCTACCAGACTTCAAAATAGAACTAATACCAATATTCTGCAAACTATTCCACAAAATAGAGATGGAAGGAACATTACCAAAGTCATTCTCTGAGGCCAAGGTCACCTTGATACCTAAACCACACAAAGAACCAATAAAGAAAGAGAATTTCAGACTAATTTCTCTTATGAGCACTGATGCAAAAATAGTCAACAAAATTCTTGCAAACTAAATACAAGAACACATCAAAGATTCACCATGACCAAGCAGAATTCATTCCAGTCATGCAGGGATGGATCAATATATGCAAATTCATTAATGTAATCCACAATATAAACAAACTAAAATAAGAAAACACACAATCATTTCCTTAGATGACAAAGAAGCATTGGACAAAATCCAACATCCATTCATGTTTAAGGTCTTGGCAAAAGCAGGGATACAAGACACACACCTTAACATAATAAAGGCTATATATACTAAGCCAGTAGTCAACATCACATTAAATCGAGACAAACTCAAAGAAATTCCACAAAAATCAGGGACTAGACAAGGCTGACCACTCTCTCCATACCTCTTCAGTAGAGTATGTGAAGTTCTAGGGAGAGCATACAACAATGAAAGGAGACCTAGATAATCCACATAAGAAACGAGGAAATCAAATTATCACTCTATACAAATGACATTATAGTGCATATAAGTGGCCCCCAAATACCAACAGAGACCTCCTACAGTTGATAAACACCTTCAGCAAAGTGGCAGGATACAAGATAAATTCAAAATAAATAATTAGCTCTCCTGTATATGGGAAAGAAAGAAATTAGGGAAACTACACACTTCACAACAGCCAAAAATAATATAAAATATCTTGGTGTTATTGTAACCAGTCGAGTGAAAGGGATGTATGAAAATCATTTCAAGTCTCTGAAGAAAGAAATTTAAGAAGATATCTGAAGATGGAAGGATCTCCTATGCTTGTGGATCAGAAAGATCACCATAGTAAAAATGTGCACCTTACAAAAAGCAATCTACAAGTTCAATTCAACCCCCCTCAAAATACCTACACAATTAATTACCTTGAAATATCAATTCTCAGCTTCATTTAGAAAAGCAGAACACCAAGAATAGATGAAACAATACTGTACAATAAAAGGTCTTCTGGAGGAATCTCCATCCCTGATCTCTAGCTAAGCTATAGAACAATATTAATAAAAATGGCATGATAATGATATAGAAATAGAGGAGTTGATCAATGGCATAGAACTGAAGACCCAGAAATAAATTTACACACCGAAGGACACCTGATTTTTGACAAAGAACACAAATCTACACAAGGGAAAAAAATAGCATCTCCAACAAATGGTGCTGGTCTAACTGGATGTCCACATGTAGAAAAGTTCAAATAGATGCATATTTATCACCCTGTGAAAAACTAAAGTCAAAGAAGATTAAAGACCTCAACATAAAACCAGACACATTAAATCTGTTAGAAGAAAATATGGAGATGAACCTTGAACTCATTGGTAGAAAAGACAACTTCCTGAACAGAACACTAATAGCTCAGCCTCTAGGATCTATAATTAATAAATGGGACTTCATGAAACTAAAAATCTTCTGTAAGACAAAGGATACTGTCAATGGTAGAAAATGACAGCCTACAGAGTGGAGAAGATGTTCACCAATCTTACATCCAACAAAGGCGTATTATGCAAAATATATAAAGAATTCAGGAAATTAAACACCATCACCGAGTAAATAACCCAATTAAGAAAAGGGGTACAGAGCTAAACAGAGAATTTTAAACTGAGGAAGATGAATTGGAAGAGAAAAACCTATGGAAATGCTCAATGTCCTTGGTTATTAGAGAAATGCAAATCAAAAGGACTCTGAAATTCCATCTTACACCTATGAGGCTGTCTAAGATCAAAATTCAAGTGACAGCACAAGCTAGTGAGGATATGGAGAAAGGGAAACACTCCTCTATTAATGCTGAAAGTGCAAATTTGTACAACCACTTTGGAAATTAATCTGGTGCTTCCTCAAAATATTGGGAATAGTTCTATCTCAAGACTCAGTCAAACCATTCCTGGGCATATACCTGAAAAGTGCTCCACCATACAGTAAGAACATTTGATCAACTATGTTCATAGAAGCTTAATTCATAATAGCTAGAATCTGGAAACAACCTATGTCAGCTTCAACTGAAGAATAGATAAGGAAACTCTGATACATTTACACATTTGAATACTGTTCAGCTACCAAAAATGATGACAACTTGAAACTTGCAGGCAAATGGATGGAACTAGAAATAATCATCATGAATGAGGTAACCCAGACCCAGAAGGACATTCATGGCATTTACTCACTTAAAAAGTGGATATTAGCCCAACATAGATGTCCTCTGAAAGACTCCACCCAGCGGGGATTGAGAAAGAAGTCTGGGACTTGCATCCAGACTCTGGGTGAAGAGCTGAAAATTGTATGGAAGATTCAGGGAATGGAAAGATGAGGGTTGTCAGGAGCTCAACACAGAGACAATCTAGGCTGGTAGATATGGACACAGGTGGGCCTGTGAAAATTCAGGCACTGACCAATGACATTGCACACAGAGGACATAGACCGCCTGCTCAGAAGTGGTCAGAGTAGACAGCTCATTCTCCATATGGGGAAGAGAGGGTAGAAAGGGACTGCCTTTGGCAAGAACTCTGATGGGAACACAGAGCAAGAACTGTGGGAACCCAGCAGAAGCGATATAGGCTATCCAGATGAGACCTGATAAGCTGTAGTCAGATGGTGGGGAAGAGACCTCACCTGCCAGAGGTCGAGGGGAGGGGGACAGAGCAGAAAAGGGAAGGAAGGTAAGAACAGGCTGATAAGAGCAAGGGGATTGCAATTAAGATATTATGTGAATAAATTACAATAATAATAAAAACGTTAAAAAATAAACAAACAAGCATGGCAGTGGTGGTACTCCCCATTAGTCCCGGCACCCCAGAGGCAGATGCAAATGGATCTTTGTGATTTAGAGGCCAGCCTGGTCTACAAAGGGAGTCCCGGATATCCAGAGCTACACAGAGAAACCTTGTCTCAAAAAACAAAGAACAAAAAAGAACAAAAACAAACAAACAAACAAAATAGCCTGACAAAAATCAATGTGATAAAGCTCTAAGTGAGCAGTTCTCAAACTGTCAGTCATGACCTTCTGGGAAAGCTCAATCTCCAAAAATATTTACATTATAATTCATAACAGAAACAAAAATTACATTTATGAGGTTGTAATTAAATTAATCTAATGGCTTACGGTCACTAACACAGGAACAATATAGAAAGGCTACATCATTAGGATGGTTGACAGCCATTGCTCTAAGTGATACAGTGCATGAATTGGGGAAAGATGCCACGCAAGATTTGCATGAGTTAGAAACTGTGAATATAAGTGGTATCCTGGGAAAAGTGACAGATGAGTGATGTCACTAGAAAACTGAACTTCCTATCTACCTGCAGTCAAAAGCAGGTCTGAATTTCAAGTTTAAAAATACATCTGCAATTCAAAATGGCTAATAAGTTCTGCATGTTGGAGATGTATGACTGTGGACCAAATGTTGCCATAAGCAAGTAGAAATTGAAGCCATGAGTTTGAGCATTTCCACATCTAAAAGAAAAACATCGGAGCATATTCTGATCCCTGCACAGCAATATAGTGCGAAGGTTCCCATATGTTTTGGGTGATTTCAGGGTTCAATGCATGAATTAAATAATAATATACTGTATATATTTGTTGTTTTGTGGGGGTTTTTGTGTTGTTGTGGTGGTGGTGATTATTGTTGTTGTTGTTTTGGATTTTTATGGTTTATTTTATTTTATTTTATTTTATTTATTTTATTTTATTTTATTATATTTTATGTCAGAGTTTCTCTGTGAAACAGCTCTGGTCGTCCAGGAACCCACTCTGTAGGCCATACTGCCCTCGAACTCACAGAGATCTGCCTCTCTCTGCCTCCCAAGTGCTTGGATTAAAGGCCTGTGTTACCACAACCAGGCTTCATACTTTTGTTTTAAATTGATAAATTAACCCCAAATAGAAATACATCTTTAGTGATTCATAAAGAAAGTATACAGAAACATGGTGAGAGCATAGCCTCCTGTCTATGGCCCCTGATTGGAAGTGCACTCCTCAACATAGTATTAAGAAACAAACAAACAGAAAACTTGGGTCTATCAGGTTTGGTATCAGCAATATTAGAAATGGAAGAAAAATCAAACTTACTAAGTATGAACATTATTTCTAAAGATAATATTCAAAGTTCTGATCATGCCATTGAAAACTGAAGTTTAATTTGCAGGAAGATCAAGTCAGTTAAAATTGTTCATGGCAGCTTAACCCAAGGTATATTTAGCGGTATAGTCTCCTGGATTCAATTTTCACATCCACCCTGAAAAGATAACACCCAAGAAACAGATATGATGGAAAAGTAAGTTACAGACTCTTTTTCTACATAAAAATCAAATATAAAACATTAAACATGATAATTTGCTTTTAATTGTTTTCTGCAAGAGTATGAAGGAACTCAGTATAAAAACTTTGAAAGAAATAGGTAATAACCATTGAAAACAAAGAATTATAATAGCCTAGGTTATTTATTCAATATTAGTAGCATACGTATGCATGTGAATCAGCAGTCCCTGTGATAATATTTTAGATTCCCTATGACATAAATTAAATAGTTTTTATATTAAGACAATAACTTTCTGTATCACCAGTAAAATTCCATTAAAGGATGACCTTTTGTTCTTAATGCTGGGGTCCAGGTAGAGAAAATGTCTACATTTTTGTGAGTCTGTATCAGAGAAAATGAACCACAGCGTTAGGCTCCACAGTGGCTGCCGACCTCACATGTGGGCAAGGGCTACTGACTGCACGGGGTAGAATCTGCCTTTTTACATTTTGAGAATGCTTCTATCATAGTTCTAATGGTTATTGCATTCCACTTTTTCTAAGTGAATGTGAAATATATATATATATATATATACATATATATATATATACACTAGTTAGATGTATTTACATTTAAATTTTGCCAAATCATATTTTTAATGCTTATTTGTTTCATTGCCTATAAGTTACACATTGGTGAGGCAAAGAAAACAATGTACTTCCATGGTCAGTTTTACAATAATAGATTTTAACATCATCAGAAATTTTATAGCCTATGAACATATAGTGGGAGAGAAGGTCTCTCTTGGTCTTAGACCTAAGGAAGAAGGATGGGGTGAAAGTGGGAGGGAAGGAGGAATGGGAGGATACAATTGGTGGGATAATAATTGAGCTGTAATCTGAATAAATTAATTAAATAATAAAAAATATACAGAAGAAAAAAGAAATTTTATAGCTATAGGTTGTAAATGTTTAAATTAGAAATTCTTTGGTGTAGACTTTGATGCCAAACCAATAGTAGACAGCATGAAGAAGATTTTGTTTGTAGATAAGTATACTAGAGACATACATGAATTTCGACATGCATACACATGCCCTCTATAAAGGTTTTTTATATAGAAAGTAATAAATAAAATAAGTTACAAGTAACAAATACAAACATACTTATGAGTATATAAAATATATTGATTACTTGCCAGTTATAAACAGACAAAACCCCTAAAATATTATGGTAATGAACACAGAACCATGATTTTGAAGTTCAAATATTAATGTATCATTTACATACATACTTACAATACTCTAGCTAGAGAGTGATAAAAATGCTCTTCTGTGTGTTTTATTTCACAGATGGTTAATAATAAATATACTGACTCTCTCTGACTACTGCTTTGTGCCTTTCATCAATGAACATAAGAAAACCTTTTTCCTAATCACATCACTTTGCTGGAAAAAGATTGGCATTCTCAGTATGAACTACTTCATACTGACACATTCAAATGTTTGATGTCAGAGTCAAAATCTCCCCTATCTCTTCCACAGGGAAATTTATGAGTTTAGAAGTATGAGTTGTGTCTCAGCAAAGATGAAGCCTCCTTTGGGGGAAGGAATATAGAACAACAATGGATTGATCTTGTGATAGGAATAGATAGTAAGCGGATAAATTGTATCCTTTGGGCAGCATTATTAAAGTGAAGAGGAGAAGATAGAAAGTGCTTGTTTGAAAAATGGATTTTTCCCCTCAACACTACAATTTGTAGGTTTCACAATGAATGATGTCCAATAAAAAGTATAGCACGGAGAAGGTTGCTAGCAAACAGAGGCATAGGGTCTGAGGACAGGAGCAAGGACTGAAGGCAGAATCGCAGAGTAACAACAAGAACATTTCAATATGTCAGAAAATTTCAGTCCCTATATATATATCCCCCCTTCAGAAGTGGGTGGAAATAAATGAAAATTAAGTAAATCTTTCTCCAAAAATAAAAGTAATGGACAGAAACAAACACCTCGGCTGTCACTGAAGTGGCACAGCTACGTGATGTCTGAAAATTCCAGAGGTGAGTTGAATTAAGGGAAGGTTCTTAAGAGCAGCCATTGGCAAAGCGATTGGACTCCTGGCCAAAGGCTGTGGGCGTGGTAAAGTACTTTGTATTTGAACTTAGCCAAAGGCACAAGAGAACACAAAAGTGACAAAGCCTTTTCTTGAAGACAAGGTTAAAAGTTAAAAAAAAAAAAGAAATTCAAAGCAAGCATTTCTTTAACAAAGGGGTAAAAATTTTCTGGCATCCTTCTGGATGGAGAAACCCAGTGACAAAGGGGCATTAAAAATAAAAATGATTATATGAACACTCTTCTAGTTCTTTCTACTGGAAGATGGGGTGTGTGCCACAGAGAAGACTACAGTCTATGTATTGTGTGCATGACCTCCATTTAGTCATAGTGTATAGCTAGAACAGTTGAATTAATACAAATGTTTGTATTTCACATAGTTGATGTTGTAGAGAGTCACAATGATTTGCACTCACTCCATCTTTCCCTCCCTTCCATCTCTCCTCTCATTATTGCTTCTTTCTTCCCTCTCTTTTCCTGTTTCTCTCTCTCATAGGTCAGACTTCCTTCAACTTTCATATTTTCCTTCTTGCTCTTTATCTTTTCTCATTTAAGATCATGAGTCTCTAAGAGCAATCTTCACTATATAACAAAACTTATAAGCCCATTTTTGTTTTCTGATAATTTAAACTTGTTAAATCTGTAAATCATATAAAGGCAACAGGGCAGCAAAATCTATTGACATAAAAATCAAGTAAATTTATGGTTGTGAGCCTAGCCTTTAACGGCTGAGCCAGTGGCACTCAGAGGAAGGACAGCAGGTCACCGAGAAGAGACTTGATACCCTATGAGCATATACAGGGGGAGGTAATCCCTCTCAGGAACAGTCATAGGGGGGAGGGGAATAAGGGGAAAATGGGAAGGAGGGGAGAATGGGAGGATACAAGGGATGGGATAACCATAGAGATGTAACAAGAATAAATTAATAAAATAAAAAAAATGACATCTAAAAAAACTCAAGTAAAATTTTCTTTTATATGAAAAATCTGATAATTCCTACCACCTTCTTAACAAAAATGTCATACTTCTAAAATCTAGGCAATTGCTACCTCCAATGGGAGGACATTGATTTTACTCACTGAGTGCCTGGTGTTTTAATTTATTTTCTACATGAATTACTTCTTTTAACGTCAGTCTTAGTTGTGGTTACTATTATTGTAATGATGCATCATAGCGAAAGCTACCTGAGGATAAAGGGTTTATTTCAGTTTATACTTAACAATTCACCATTACTGAGGGAGTCACAGCAGGACCACACAAGCAAGGAATTATGCAAAGATTGTAGAGGAGTACTGCTTACTGTCTTGCTGCCCAGGGCTCACTCAGCCTGTTTACAGATAGAACCTAGGACAGTCTGCCCAGAGGCGAACGTATACAATGGGCTGGGATTTCCCACATTAACCATTCATTTCTAAAAATGCACTATAGTCTTACCTACAGCCCAAACTTACAGAGGCATTTTCTCAATTGCCGTTACTTCTTATCAAATGACCCTAGCCTGTACCAAGTTGAAATAAAATTAGCCAGGAAAATCTCAATATCGATATAACCAACTCTAGACACAGTTTAATATGCTTGAGAAAGTCATCCTCTGTGCATGATTTTCTGGACATGCAAGAAGTTTTTAACTTGAATTTAAATGTTAGGGTAAAATGAAGCGCTCTCTCTCTCTCTCTCTCTCTCTCTCTCTCTCTCTCTCTCTCTCTCTCTCTCTCTCTCTGTGTGTGTGTGTGTGTGTGTGTATGTGAACACATACTGTCATTTTGAGAGAGGAGGTTGGAATTCATTTTAAAATTACTCCTTCCTCCCCAGTTTTAAAGGATTAAATCACCCAAACCAGCCATTTTCTTTTAGCCATTAAAATTAAGAGGAAGAGTAAGGTAGGGTATGGGGTCCACGCCTTTAATCTCATCCCTTTGTAAACTGGGCAAGCTCAGGGTGGTAAGGTCCTTTGGGAGATGCTGTCTCAAAACAATAAATAAATAAACAAACATTTAATTGACTAGTAATCAGCATGCTTCTCTTTATGGTACCCATATGGAGAAAGACCATGGGTTCAGAGAATTCTTGAAATAGCTTCAAGGAGCTGCACACACTCAAATAGCTTTGAAACCTTTTCAGCCCATATGAATCAGGACCACATTTATCTTTCATTGACACAGCCTTAGTGAAGAGCAAAGGGCAGTGAGAATCCTCACCCTTCGTTACACTCCATCTGGAGTCCTCAGCCGGATCTGAGCCTCTGCTGTCATTTTGATGGCTGATATAAAAACTTAGGAACTTTCTTCAGAATCTCCAAGAAGCCATCAAATACATGGAATTCCACCTGCACCAGAGTTCAGCAAAAATTCTCCAATTTTCTCTTGTGCAATGAAACACCTGGCAGCCTCTCTCTTTTTGTTCGAATTATTTCTCTTTTCTACTTGCTACATTTGATCTATGTGTTTCCAGTATAAATTTATGACTAGAGTGATCATACCATCAGCATCTTTGCAGTTTCTGTCTCTTTAAGCTTGAGTGGGAAACAGCAGAGGTGCCAGTGAATAAGAATCCCATTAAGAAGAGAATGCCACAGCCTACTGGGGGTTGAACCTAGTTGTGTCATTACTATAAGCAAGGAAGGGCCTAACTAAATCCTCAGCATCCCTGAAACCTGAGCAGATGTTGCTGTTAGCGTTGAGAGCACACATAAAGGAGCTCCAGTTTCTTACTGTTCGCTTAAGGAGTCTGAGACGTTTCCACAGACATTTAGGGACATTGATCCAGACTGAACCAAGATTCATTCACGGTTTCAATGTTGATAAATGTTTCATGTCTAGACAGTTCATCAACTAAAGTTGCAAATTTTATTAATGGCATATTAATTTAGGGTTAATAATAAGGATTGGGAGAAAAATTCCAATCAGAATAAAGTAAGACCCAAGTGTGGGTACAGGTTCATCAAAAGAGATCTCTTTTTTCTTGTTATTTTTACAATAATCACCTATTCAGTTTTGGTGGCATTTGATGCTACTATTTTATTAATGATGAAGCCTGATAGGATTAGAGTGAATAATGTTAAACTCTAGTCCACAGGGATACAGGAAGTCAGGATATCATTAGTGTAACATCTTGTTTGAGCCTTTCAAGCATTACTGGGATGAGGGACTGAGGCCCTAATCAAGGTTATATACATTAAGGCCTTAAGCCAAGGCCATTTTATTTATATATAAAATATGTGTATATGAGAAGAATAATAACTGTATGCCAGCTGACTTTACAGGATATGCTGTTAATTGTGCTGGGCTTTCTGGCCTACAGAAGATGAAGCTTAAATCTGATTCTAAGAAAAAGAGTTTTCCATTCTCTTGTTCCTATACATCTATTAGTTTTCTGTCCTGTCTCATGAGCACTGAATATAATCATGTTTTCTGTGAATTAAAAACTTTAATATGCATTTAAAATAGCTTAGGACATACCTGCTGAGAAACTTCCTAGATACTTCTGTTAATATAAGCCTATTGCTTATCCATAAAGAGTTGTAGAGATATATCATTTTTGTTTGGGTCAAAAACATCAGAGAACTACAAGTGGTTGAAAATATATAGTGATTAGTTTCATAAAGCTTGGCATCAACTATATTCATAGCAGTTTTAGTCATAATAGCCAGAAACATGAAGCAATCTAGATGTCTCTTAGCTGAATATTGGATTTTAAAAATGTGATAATTTATGCAATGGAATACTATTCAGCTATTAAAAACAAATACATCATGTAATTTTTAGACAAATGTATGGAATGAGAAAAGATCATCCTGAGTGAGGTACCCAAACACAGAAAGACACATATGGCATATACTAACTTCTAAGTGGATATTAACCATAAAGTACATAATAACCATGTTACAATCCATAGACCCAAAGAAGCCAAGGAGGGCCCAAGGCAGGATGCTTGACACTCATTCAACACAGGAAATAAAATAGACATCTAATGTAGATAGAGCGAGTGAATTTGGTAAGGATTGTGGCATAGGTAGAAATCATTTGTGTGGAGAGCAGATGTGGGAGTATGGGGGGGAAGGACCAGGAGAGAGAACAGAAATCAGGAGAGACTCTCTGGAATGGGGAAGGCTCCTGAGAGTGTGTGGAGATGACAATGGCTGTGACATTTAGCAGTGGGAATTAAGGAGCCTCAAGTTGTCACCTTTTGAAGCAAGGTGAAACTTCTAGTGGAAAGAGGAAAGCCACTCAAAAACCTTAGACTCAAAATTGGCCTTGCCTACAAAAAGTGTATGGGTAAAGATGTATCAGAGATTGAGGGAATGGCAAACCAATGCCTGGCCCAATTTGAAACCCACCCAATGGGAGAGAGTCAGCCCCTGTCATTATTAATGATACTCTGCTTTGATTGTAGATATAACCTGGCATAATTGTATTCAGAGAGATTTAATCCAGCAGTTGATGGAAACAGATGCAGAGACCCAGAGCCAAACATCAGGCAGAGCTCAGGGAGTTCTGTGGAAGAGGTGAGGTGAAAGATAGAGGAAGATCAAGGACAGCACAAGAAGAGTTACAGAGAAAACCAACCTGGGCCCACAGATGCTCAAAGAGTCTGAACCACCAAATAAGGAGCATGCATGGTCTGGACTTAGATTCCATAAACAATAGTAGCAGATGTGCAGAATGGTCAGCATGCGTATACCCTAAAAATGGGAGTAGAGGCTGTCTCTGATTCTGTTCCCTGCCACTGGATTCCTTTCTTCTATCTGGGTTGCTTTATCAGGCCCGAGTGGGAGATAGTGAACTTAGCCTGCTGAGACATGAGATGGCAATGTTCGTTGATACTACTTAGGGGCCTCCCCTTCTCTGAGAAAAAGGACAGGGAAAAGAAGGGGAGGGGAACATGAGAGTGGGAATGGGAGGGGAGGAGAGAGGGGTCTGTGATCAGGCTGTAAAGAGAATAAATAAATAAATAAATAAATAAATAAATAAATAAATAAATAAATAAATAAGTGATTAATTTGATAAAGACTCATGTTTTTCCTTGTACTTTAAAAATATTTACAAAGCTATTCAAAAGATTACGCATGAGGTAACTATTCTTGGGGACATGAACTCCTCAACTAGCTAATCATCCTACAGGTCATGCAAAGCTCTCCAAATATACATTATCCTGAAAGTCACCCATGTTGGCATGGGTTTTGCAAGGATACAAGTATCTTTAAATCTGTGGTAAGTAATACTAAAAGCTTAATAGTTTACTAAGCTCAATTTGAGTGGATTCCTTGTGGTCTGCTATCATGTCCCTGTTTCGCATAGACATTCAGTCACATCTTCCCACAGTTACACAATAACATACCAGACAGGCAATAGGGATAAAAATATGAAATAGTCAACTATTATTTTAATGTTAAACTAATTATGATGCATCAGTTGATTTTGGAATATGGCTATTAATTTTAAATGACCGACAGTAAATTATAGTAGTAACTAAGACTTAAAATATTTTTTTCAGAATTATAACTATTTACAATATTACTTATTTCATTGTCTAAGCTAAATATTAGATTAATGGCCACAAACAATTTACAAACCATTCAAATTGTGAAATTTTTAGAGACAATATTGACAACAGATACACAAAATTGCTAATAAAAATTTGGATGGTAAAGGTCTAAACCATAGAAATTATAATTAAGAATTTGATTTTATACTATGTGTGAGGCATTATACTAAATTTATAAAACATTAAAGTTTTCATAAATATTTTACGAAATAGACTCAGAGATTAAATTTCTTTCAGGATACAATAGTTACTAATGATAAGAAAAATGAGAAAGAGACAGAGGAGGGAGAAGAGGGAGAGACAGAGAAAGAATGAAGTGCACAACTTGAGACAGTTTAAAAATTTATGAAATAGTGTATTAAACACATATCAGGGTCACACACGACTGTAAAAGTAGGTCATTTTATTTTTAACCCTGTAAAATTTGGTGTAAGCATTTTTCCTCAGCCAATACTTAATGAAATAGATTAATGGCTTACAGAACTTTTCCATGCAAGTGTACATTTTAATTTATTCCCTGTCATCATTTGTATATTTTCAGACTGAGAACATTCAACCAACTATTGCTCCTTTAGTTTTTTCTCATTTTATTGCATTTTTACAATATATGCATTATTATTAGTAGAAGAGATCATCAAACTTTGTTAATTAAGTAAATTGTCCACATATTTATTGCTTAAATATTTTAAAATTTTTTCAATATATCAAAGTCACATCTTTCTTATCCTATAAAAGAAATGAAGGTATGTATTAAATTAGTATATGTGGTTGCTTTTTGTTTTAGTAAATTTATAAAATATTGGTAACTGTTCATTTTGTTTTTAGAGTGAAGTTATAATATTGGGTCTCATAAAAATGAATTAAAGAATGCTAAGAGCCCTGTGGAAATCACTGTGTATTCCATAAATATCCATCCTTTAATAAAAGGCTATTTATTCATTTCGTGGTCAAACTCACTGCAGAATTACCAGGTATACCTTAATATGAATTGCTTTGCAAATATTCAAACATAAATTTGATTTCAAAAATATATCTTCAGAGTATTCAAATGTCTATCATCCTGGCTTCCACCTCCTTCTGCTTATGATTTGGAGGACAGGAGACTGTGTCTACAGTGTGCCTTTGTGTAGACAATTGCTAAATATTTCCTATCAAGAGGGGAAAAAAAGTTGGCCATTTTAAAGTTTCCCTACTGCAATACCAGCACTACCTTAGAACCTGCACAGACTTCCCACCAACAGCAGCACCCTACCCCACAAGCTCCTCATCGTCATACTCTACCAGAATCCCTTTTTTCTATAAGAGGACAAGCCAGTTTCCTGGAAGGTAGAGGCAATGGTGGCACCCATAACACCAGAGGTCATACATGCCTCCAGATCTCCAGAGAAGGCACACTACTGGATCTAAGGACTTTCTCGACACTAGCTACACAGGCCAAAAGACCAGAGAGAAAACAGATATCAAGAGGAAAACATTATCAAACAAAGACAAACTCTAAAATTAACACCTAAATCTACAATTACCCCAAAACCAGATGCCTAGAGGCCAACTGATGAACATGAACAGCAACAGCCAGGGAAGTATGGTACCACCAGTGCCCAGCTATCCTGCTAAAACAAGCCCTGAATATCCAATACAGATGAAACGAAAGATGTTATAAAGATGATAGAAGCTCTTAAAGAGGAAATGAATAAATAATTTATAGAAATCCAGAAAAACACAATTTGTGAAACGAATAAATCCTTTAAATAAAGCCAAAGTTTTCCATCATAAATCTTATATTTGAAATTATGACCACTTGATAGCTAATTTTAATGTTAAAAAGAAAAAACCCACAAGGTAGGAAATCTCTCAACATATTACTAGCCAACTGTACCTGAAGGAAGAATTAAATTTTTTATTGTATATCCAATTTTACATCTAGCTCAATCTCTCTGTCATTATTTATTTTTCAGTAAATATTTTACTGGAGAAAACCATATGAGTTTACATAATATCAGGAGATGACTTGGTCAATTTATGCAATATGTGATTATTATACAAATAATTAGCATTCTATCTCCTAAATATTCATCACATGTAAAACGTAAAACTGTTATAACTTATAATTACCTCCCTACTATGTTATAGAACACAAAAGCATATTTAACAGCATTTTGGTTAAATATCCCAACCTTTACCCCTTATAAATTCACGTCTCCTCCCTGCCATTAGCCCTTTTAACTTTTCATGACCACCATTCAGCTCCCAATTTTGTGAAATCAGATTCCTGCTTCTATATTTTAAATTAAAACAGAAGATATATTACCTGTCTTTTCCTATTCTTTCTCTTTTTTAATTCATAAATTTAGTATTTTGATAGTACACATATTTTCCCCTAGAGAAATTGTTGTATGAGAATTACTGACTAACTTGCTAACTTAATTATCCACAGACACAAACCATACTCATTCCCTGTATAACCAGTGGTTAACTGCTGAGAAAATGAGTACCAATGAGCTTTAAGTGATATGTGTTATTTAGTTTTAAATAAGACATTAAATTTAACATTTCACTTAAATTATTTAAAAAGTGTATATTTCATGGCCTACTCACATACATTCAAGGACTGATCATATATTGTAACTGTAGACTCGGGGCATGCTATGTGGTGTATCTTCATCAAAGCATGTTACAGTTGTGTGGGACTATAATTGCCCAGGACTGCTCCAAAATCATGTAGGAAGGGTCAAGGAGAGCTTCAACCCTGAATGCCTTCGGTGTTGGCAACAGTATTTGGTTCCCTCTCCACTCACAACATGACATCATAAAGTTGGCTGCCCCACAATTAACCACAATAAGAACTTATTGCCCTGACAATTATCAGACTTCATATTTGTTTGACCTTATAAAATTTCCTCCTATCCCGGAATCCTTACCCCTGAGTAAACAGATGAAGTATCTTCCAACAATCCTGTCCTAGCCAAATATACATGGCCACGCAATCCTTCAACCAGAAAGCCTGTCAACCTCCCCAGGGGCATAAATACAGCTAGCCCCCTAAAATACTGAACCAGTTCTCTGAAGCTGTTCCTTGGCATGGGTTCTTTGCCCTCATACTCATCACACAGACTAGGATCCTACGTGCACACACCCACCGAGTTAAGTGCTCATTCATCCAGTCTAGCACAGTGAGCAATGTGCCTAGCTATCCAGAGAGGGGTAAGAAAGATATGAAGTGATATTGTGGACTGTCTTAGTTGAGTATAGGTCTTTGGGGTCTGGAGTTTTTGAAGTGTCAGTGAGCAACAGATAGGTGAGTGACACTCAGACACAGACTCAATCCTGAATTTGTCTCCGCTTGTCACTCACCTATCTCTTGCCCACCGATGCTTCGAGAACTCCCGACCCCAAGGACCTATACCCAACTGAGATGGTTCCCCAACAAAGTGACATATTTGAGCAGTTTTCTTCAAGCAAATGGCATTGTTTACTTGATAGCCTATGACTATATAGTGGGCAAGGAAGTCCCCCTTGGTCTTAGACTTAGGGGAGGGGAATAGGGTAAAAGCAGGAGGGAGGGAGGAATAGGAGGATACAAATGATGGGATAACAATTTAATTGTAATCTGAATAAATTAATTAAATAAATAAAATAAAATAAAAAATAAAACATCTTTCCTATCTTGGTGGGTCTAAAATTCTGAATGTAAATCAATATCTATCATATCTCATCGTTATCAACTTAAAACACATATCTAGGCCTAAATACATCTTAACCCCAAAACTACTAAGCTTAATTGTGAAACTAAACTATCTGGCCTTCATTTCCACCAGACACTTGAGAAGGAATAAAATTAATTACCTGAGTATACAGAGGGTGCAAGTTAGCAGTTTCCAAAATGAGAAGATGACAGAGACAATTTGCTGCCTGAACAGTCACCCATAATTCTCTATAACATTTGAGCAACATCTTCAGCCTTCTGTCCCAATATATCTGTCCCAAAATATTTATATGTGGGAAACAGGAACTATTGAGAACTTCCTCACCCTGTCTTGGCAGAGTTTGACCGTCAACTTTGCCTGTATCCAAGCTTGCCCATTTTAAGGCAGAATCTGTCTATGGTAGAAATGAGGACACTTTGCCCAGTGGCTTGTCTGCCACATTTGAGGCCATCTCTTTTTTTTTTTTTTCTTAATTTATTCTTGTTACGTCTCAATGGTTATCCCACCTCTTGTATCCTCCCATTCTTCCCTCCTTTCCAAGAAGCAAGAAAGGAAACAGAAGCTGAGGCAATTTAGAGTTGGAAAATATAGGGAAGAGAACAGAAACTGGTGGTGCAAGCAACACCATCCAAATACATTATGATTTTACAAATATTAAAATATAGGTAGTGGTTCATGTTGACTTATACACTTTAATGGTGACTTCATATTTTTAAGAAAATTATTTGGAAGGAGTGTAAATGATATAAAAATGTTGAAATGTATCTGTGAATAAACAAGGAGTCAAATTATACTTATGATCATAGAGAATTTAGTGTATGGAATATGTACAGTCTGGTAATTTGGCACCATAAAAGCTTTTTAGGCTTTTGTTCATTAATTTTAAAAATTGGGACATTCCTTTATTCACAATCTGCATTGCTAACTTCCAGACAAAAGTAACCAGAGATTGAATTAAACTATAATTTAAATTTTGTCAAAATTTGATGAAATAGTACAGGGGTTTTTCACAAGATAGATGAAAGGGAGTAGTTATAATTACAGGAATGGGATGTGAAGAATGGTGGCCTCATTGATATTAGGACCATCCAAATGTGTAAAGGCTTATGAACTGTAAGAATGAATGAATGAACGTGAATACATTGACAAATGTGGAAGGAGATGTCTAATCAAAGGAATCACGTATACAATTGTGCTCACAGAAAACATTGTGGTGACTAGTAACGACAGCAGTTCAAGAATGACATAGTGTTCGGGAGGCATGCTAAGGAACTCTGTTATGCTTGTGATGAATCTTACCCACATGAAAACTGAAGTACAAAAGAAGTAACAGTAAAATTATAGTAATTTGATAAGTAACTCTATCCATCCAGGCATTTCAATAATTGAATGCACATTGTTAAGAGAGCAGAGAGTGAATATAATTTGATAGATCTTAAAGATGAATAGAAGGGAAATGATCTGAGCAGATAAAGGAAGAGGGGCTGGAATGTATGTTTCCAGGCTCTGAAGCAAAAAATGCTACGACTCCTGACTCCTCACCACTTCCCTGTTTATTTTGCAGTCATGCTTGTCAAATCTATGAATGAAGTAAAAAAGTTAGAGCTAAAATTGCTATTACACTGACTATGTGCCTTAGAGAAGTGGGATGCTGTGACTGACAGGGAAAAAGGAAGATTTCTAGGGGGCTGTCAATATTCAAATGTTCACTGACTTGATGCTTTAAAAGGAATTTTATTCTTAGTCACGGATGATACTGAATAGGCTTTTCAAGATCCTTGTACATATGTGATATTTCCAAGTAATACTGAATATAAATAACTGTGTTGAAGTAAGGAAACAATGATGCTAGTATAGCTGCCTATAGAAGAATAAAAATAGGTCCATATGTACTACCCTGAACAAATCTCAACTACAGGCTGATCAACTAAAGGTCGGATACCCTGAATCTGACAGAAGATAAAGTGTGGAGTAGCCTTGAACTGATTGGCACAAGAATGAACAATCTGAACAGTACCACTAAGGTGAAACATTTTATATCAATAAGTAATAAATTAAATATGAGTTTTAAGAGGCTCTGAACAAAAAAATGGCAACAAAGGGCAGACTTCATGGTAGAGATTTTTTTTTGCAAAATTATGCATATCATTGATTATAATTATCCAGAATATACAAAGAATTAAAAAGGAAAAAAAGGAACAAAAACGGAACAACAAAGAAAGAAGCCTATTTAAAATTACACTATAGAACTAAATTAAACTGAGAGTTTTTAAAAAAAAATTTTAAAAATGGCTAAAAACACTTTAAAATGCTCATTATTCTTAGCAATCAGGGATATGCAAATTTAAACTACTTTCAGATTATATTTTTACCTAGGTGAATGGCCAAGATCACTGAAACAAATGAGAGCACATGCTGCCAAGGGAGGGGGGACGGGGGTCTATATTCATTGCTCGTGGCATGCAGAAGGTACAATCACTATGGAAATCACTGTAATGGTTCTTCAGATAGCTAAAAATTAATGTAAGGAAAGCATATTCTTCCTGGAAATTGTGGTAATTTAAATATGAGTAGCCTCCATAGGCTCATATATTGAATTCTTAATCACCAGGAAGTAGAGGTGTTTAAAAGGATTATAAGGATTAGAAAGTGTGGCCCCAATGGAGGAAGTATGTAACTGAGATTAAACTTTAAAGCTACAAATCTTCATCCCAGGCCAAGGTTCTGTCACTCTCAGCCTGAAGATTTGCCTGTACCTCATTAAACAAGTGTTTTTAATCTTATCGTTCTTAAACCTGGCTTTTGAGACAGACAAGAATTATACAAAAATCTTATCCCAATTTATAAGTATCTTTGGAGACCTCTTTCCTTGGATAACTCATGCTCCATTTTGTTGACTAAACCAGCTCCAATCTTGAGTTATGAATTTTAAGCTAATTTTTATTACAGATACTACAGAATTTTAACTATAGCCAATAATCTATAACAAAGACATGCACGACATAGTAAATGAATACATTTAAGAACAATCATAAACAATCACGTAGCAGCAGTGCTGGGCTCCTAATCAAGGGTAAGGTTCACTAATGGCAGCACCAGTTTATCAGTTGTGTTGTCCCAATTCAGTTGTATTTTTTTCTGAAAATCCTTGAAATGAGTTAAAACTAAGTCAAGGGGTAAATGGCCCCCAGATGAGTTTGGTCTGCTCCTCTGAATATGAAACAGAGAGCAACAACCAACTGGTAGGATCTCTTCTTGCTATGTCACATATGAGCTTACGTTCAGCAATAGTGATTTCCAAGCAATGGGTTAGGAACCATTAATAGCGACCTGAAAGAAAAACTTTTATCAAATCTTAACCCCTATCTATACCACAGGAATCATCCATCTACTAGTGAAACCTGAAGTGATTATAAGATCATAATCTGCAGTTGCCTTTCAAAGCTCCATGAAGGGTTTATGAGGCAGGGCCTTCCATGAGGTCTTCTCATCTGCCCATGTTAGGGTTTGTGCAACCTTGGTCACATTAAGAGCCTGTCTAACCAAATTCAAAGTCTCTTAAGGTGTAATTTTTGGTCCATGTTCTTGAACCAAACTTGAATATCCTTTCCTAGTCTATCCCAGATTTGTAAATCTAAAAGCACCTGATTTGGGAATAAAGGACTATATTCTGCACAAATTGTATAATATCAATCAATTGAGAAGTGTTAAATTTGACTGTAAAGTATGCTCTATTATGTCAATAAACTACCTTCTTTCTTTAGACACCTTGTGGCTCATGACGTATTTATAGTTCTTGTCTTTTGACCCTTTTCTACCTGGTTCTATCTCTTACCCAAGGTCTCATGAAATCCTTTGGTGAAGTCCTATCCTTATTACAAATAGACTTACCTCCACAAGTAGATGCACCTCTGCAGTTCCTGTGATGGACACCAGATGCTGGGGTCAGTCACTGATGGTCCAGATCCTGCAGAGGAAATATGGAGACAGTGAGAAAGGAGTGTGTCAGGCATGGGTGCCAGGAGAATACTGCATCTTCACTGGCAGTCAGAGTCCTTCTTTATTTATATAGAACTCAGCAGGAAGGAATAGATTCATGTTGTTCCAAATCGTAGATCATATCATTTTTGTCACTAGACATGATTTTAACTTCCTCTTGGTCATAAGATTATTCATCATTGATAAACCATGACAAAATAGAGTTATGTTATACAATCACTTTCCCGCTTCAACCCCACAACCCAACTGTAACTGTCTTTATAGTTTCAAGGTCATTAGATGGAAAGAAAATCTCCCAGCCTGCCTGGACAGAATGTCATGTCTGAATCAGTGTATTATCAACTTAATGGTCAGAGTGCCAATTGACATTAGGCCCAATCAAAGTCTTTAGGCCAAAGATGCTGCAGTTATTATTCAACTTCTCACACAACACAATGTTTATACTTTATATATTTGTAGAATTTATTTGTATGCCTGATCTTGGTATTCTTTTGTGCCTTGGTCATCCGATACCACAGTGGCCCTGTATGAGCAAACTTTTCTAGGAAGGAGGTGGGAGTTAAACTTCATCCTTTTAACATTTACCATACCATTCTTTGTCAGAGGGCAGTAGGAAGAGGCTTTTAATTTGATCTACTGCCTACTTCTTTACCTTTGATTACCTCTTGGGTACCTTTCTAAGTTTAATTTGTTCTGATTATCTTGTTCCTGAGTAATTTCAGGCACAGATGTTTGAAGAGTATCTTGGAATCTGAGCCTCACAAGGAAGTCTCTAGTGTCTTTGTTTGACTCACAACCTCCAGAACATAAGAAAGACTGCTAAGTAGGGCCACATAATGATATCTTCCTAAAAATCAGGAGGGTTAGTGTGCCTAGGACTTTCCTGGGGAGGGTTAGAAGCAGTATTCCTGGGGGAAGGTGTAAATTAAATGATTCATAAGAAATTTCTCATCAATCCATTGTCTTCAAATTGTTCAATATTAAAAGTCCTTTAAGCATGTAACCCATGGAGATCAAGGCCAAAAGTAGAAGACTGAACCACAGAGATTGCATCATTAAGCTCACCTTAGACGGATCATTGTCAAACAATTGTGCTGGCTTTACGACTTTTGCTGTTCCCATTAGATATAGCTGTACCGTGAGCCAGACTGAGGGGGTGGGGAAGTGGACAATACACAATTAGAGTTCTTGGAGCACTTAGCCCTAAAAGGGATGTCTTCATTAAAACCCTCCTCAACGCTCAGTATCTATGAAGAATATGACGGACACAGCAGAGCTTATATATATTTGATCTAACAACGACTGTGGTAAAATACAAACGAACTGTACAAATTTGAAACAGACAAAGTCTTGCAGGGAGAACAGGAAGTGTACTCACATCTAAATTCTAATCGAGAGCTTATTTGTAATTGATATCTGTTGGGAAGGGGACATCAATTTTCTCCAGTATAGTAACACTGAATATAGGGCACACCCTATGCTCTAGTTGACCAATATTAGAAAAAAAACAACTGTTTTGTGTGTGTGTGTGTTTGCTTTTCTTTCTTTTCTTTCTTTCTTTTTTTTTAAACAATTGTCAGGGAAAGCAGATACAGTTTTTTAAAAATATATTTTATTATTTTTTTCATATTACATCTCAATTGTTATCCCATCCCTTGTATTCTCCCATTCCTCCCTCCTTCCCACTTTCCACTTACTCCCTTCCCATATGACTGTGACTAAGGGGACCTCCTCCCCCTGTGTATGTGCATAGAGTATCAAGTCTCTTCTTGTGTGCTTTTCTTTCTCTCTCTCTCTCTCTCTCTCTCTCTCTCTCTCTCTCTCTCTCTCT
>OU015751.1:109877599-109911536 GCA_907169655.1 Acomys percivali
TCTCTCTCTCTCTCTCTCTCTCTCTCTCTCTCTCTCTCTCTCTCTCTCTCTGTGTCTCTCTCTCTCTCTCTCTCTCTCTCTCTCTGTCTCTCTCTCTCCCTCTACTTTCTCTGTTTCTTTTGTTCTTTCTTTCTTTTTCTTTTCTCTTGATTTTTTGGGGGGGTTAGAGTGTAGTGTTTTTGTCTTTTGTTTTTTGGGTTTTATTTTGCTTTATTTTTATATATTTGGTTTTGGAAGAATAATATGAAGGTAGGAAGTTAGAAAAGTGAAGAGTACCTGGAAGAAATTAAAGAGGAGGAGGTAATATCATCAAAATATATGTTTTATGAAAAATAAAAAATAATAAAATTCATTAGAAAATATAGTTGATATTTTTATCACATTCAATTTGTTTGTTATTTATGACAAAATTCTTATTTTGCCCTCATCTTCATTCATTTATTCCTTGAAGAACGTGCTAGATTTTTTTATTTTAAAAATTAAGTGTTGGTTATAAAACTAAAGATAAATAGTCACAAAATAGTAACATTTATAAAGTATAAGAATAGTCTGAGTTTCAGCCTCTTCTTCCCTATCTAAGTAGGTTAGATAAGCGAGTTCAGTTGCTCATATATTTTTTTTATGTAAACTGTCATGTGACATGACTAGACATAAAGTATGCACTACTTCTCTTACATACAAAAGGAAATGGGTGCTATTATTGGATCATGATTGTTTCCCAAAAGTTCTTGAGTTGGAAGTGTGTCTCCAGTCCATGGCACTCACAGGAGGTGTAGTACTGTTGAAAGCTAGAGTCTATGGGAATTTTCATGTTGGGAAGGCTGTATCTTGTGGAGATTTTGAGATTCTGACCTCTCTTCTTTTCTCTGTGTTCCCTTGCTGCTTGGAGATGAGAAGACATTTTCCACCACCTGGTGGCCTTTAATGTTCTATTTTTCCATAGGCCTGAAATCAGAAATTTAGACTTTTGATATAGTAAGACAAAGTAAGTCTTTCTTCTTTATGAGTTGTTTTTTTTTTTCAGGATTTTGTCACTGTAATGGAAAAACATAGAGTCATTTCAAGAAACAAAAATCCCAAATTATTATTTCTAATTAATTTGAAATTTTCACACACAGAAATTACATACAAAACCTGCGTAGCCATGGAATGAAAATTTAAAACTATAAGCTCCATTTTACAGATGGGCAATCCATACCTGTAAGTTTTTTTAATTTGTATAAGTCCGGGAAAGTATTTCTTAATTGTTCCATTGGGGTGGAAGTATAGCAGAAAAATTATTTAATCATTTTGATACATCTTAGAGGTCTGGATTTGCTTAGAAAGAATGTGGTAAGTGCAAGATTCAAATTTATTTTTCAGACTAGATGCAGAAGGAATTACTTTAGGGAACGTTTGTGAATTTAATTTTCATAGTAATGACAGCAAAAACAAAATAAAAACTTCTCCTTAAGTTAATTTAATTAATGTTTTATGTTATGCTACAACTAACTGTCAAACGGAGTGTATGAATCCCTTCTTTTAAGAATGGCTTTAAGTATTTATATCTCCTAGAGAAAAACACAACTTGCCTTCATGCAGTGGTGAAGAACTAAATTATCTATTTCACAGAAAGTAACTAATATTCACTCATCCAAAATTCAAATACCTGGAAAAGTGAACACAATCAGATAAAGGAAGTGGACTTAAGCCCTTGCAGTATTCTCTTAATAAGTATGCAAGTGGTTCAGCACTTCCAGCCTTCCTACCTGCTTCCCCTTTTCCTCATTTTTTTCTTCCTTTTTCTTCCTCCATTCCTTTTTTAAATGAAATAATCAGGTGTACTTATATCCTTGTGTCATAATTTTTCTTTTTCAAAAACCGCCCATGTCAAACATCTATTCTCTCTCTCACTTTCTCCCCACCCTTGGTGTACTAGTTGTAAGTAACAATTCATTGTGCAGTGATGGCAATACATGTATGGAAAAAGTATCAAGTGTCCAAAATGTCAGCTAATGAGATAAGATTCTGTTCGATTGTAAGACCAGAAAACAGATAATATGAAGTGGTTTGAGATTAGATGATTCAACAGGTCAACAAGGATGTGGGTCTGAGTCAATTTCTCTGTGATTATTTTACCATTATATTCAAAACTTCTTTTGTTTTCAGTAAGCCACAATAATTGCTAATTTAAAAAAGGACAAAGGAAAGTTCACGAAAGTTTCATTCTGCCAGAAATTTCCAAAGAGTTTCACTGTAAATTTTCCCTCAAAACAGATGTAATCAAAGTGCTGTGTGCTGGATTGCAGCTGCAGACAGGGTTTTGCATTTAGTGTACCATGACCCATGTACCAGGGTTCTTTAAAATGAGGCAACCTCACGTAGGGTAAAGGAAGGTGTGACCAAGAATACATGAAATGATGTTAGCTGTCATTAAATCTGTGTAAATCGATAATATCTGTTTTTGAGGTAGATTAAATAAATTCATGTTATAAATGGCATGTTTAAGAGTACTAAAGGCCAGTTGCATTTTTCTACATGTAGACATCCAATTAGACCAGCACCATTTGTTGAAGATGCTATCATTTTTCCATTGAATAGATTTGGCTACTTTGTCAAAAATCAAGTGCCCATATGTGTGAGGATTTATTTCTGGGTCTTCAATTCGATTCCATTGATCAACCAGCCTATTGCTGTGCAGGTACCATGCAGTTTTAATTACTGTTGCTATATAGTACAGCTTGAGATCGGGTATGGAGATTCCTCCAGAGGATCTTTTATTGTATAGGATTGTTTTTGCTATTCTGGGTTTTTTGTTTCTCCATATGAAGTTGATTATTGATCTTTCAATGTCTTCAAAATATTGTGTAGGTATTTTGATAGGGATTGCATTGAATCTGTAAATTGCTTTTGATAAGATGGCCATTTTTACTATGTTACTTCTGATCCACAAACAAGGGAGATCCCTCCATCTTCTGATGTCATCTTCAATCTCTATCTTCAGAGATTTAAAGTTTTTTTCAAACAAGTCCTTCATTTGCTTGGTTTGAGTTACTCCTAGATATTTTATATTTCTTGTGGCTATTGTGAATGGTGTAGTTTTCCTAATTTCTTCTTCTGAGTGTTTGCCATTTGTATATAGGAAAGCTACTGACTTTTTTGAGTTAATTTTGTATCCAGCCAAATTACTGAAGGTGTTTATCAGCTGTAGGAGGTCTCTGGTGGAATTTTCGGCGTCACTTATGTACATTATCATATCATCTGCAAAAAGGGATAATTTGACTTCTTCCTTTCCCATTTGGATCCCCTTGATCTCCTTTTGATGTCTTATTGCTCTGGCTAGAACTTCAAGAACTATATTGAAGAGATGTGGAGAGAGTGGGCAGCCTTGCCTTGTTCCCGATTTTAGAGGAATATCCTTTTGTATCTCTCCATTTAATTTGATGTTTGCTATTGGCTTGCTGTTTATATTATTATGTTTAGGTATGTGCCTTGTATTCCTGATCTCTCCAGAACTTTAAACATGAACAGGTGTTGGGTTTGTCAAATGCTTTTTCTGCATCTAAGGAGATGATCACGTGGTTTTTTTTCCAGCTTGTTTATATAGTGGATTACATTGATGAATTTCTGTATATTAAACCATCTCTGAATGTCTGGAATGAAGCCTACTTGGTCATGGTGAATAATATCTTTGGTATGTTGTTGTATTTGTTTTGCTAGTATTTTATTGAGTATTTTTGCATCAATGTCCATAAGAGAAAATGGTCTGAAATTCTCTGTTTTTGTTGGTTCTTTGTGGGGTTTAGGTATCAATGTGACTGTGGCCTCATAGAATGAATTTGGTAATCTTCCATCTGTTTCTATCTTTTGGAGTAGCTTGAAGAGTATTGGTATTAGCTCTTCTTTGAAGGTCTGGTAGAATTCTGCACTGAAACTCACCTAGTCCTGGCCCTTTTTTGGTTGAGAGACTATCAATGATTGCTTCTATTTTTATAGGAGAAATAGAACTATTTAATTTTTTTATCTGATCTTGATTCAATTTTGGCAGGTGAAATCAATCAAGAAAATTGTTCATTTCCCTTATATTTTCAAATTTTGTGGCATATATGCCTTTAAAATAGGATTTTATGATTCTTTGTATTTCCATCTATTTTATTAGTTTATTCATATCACATCTCAATAGTTATCCCATCCCTTGTATCCTCTCATTCCTCCCTCCCTCCCATTTTTCCCTTACTCTCCTCCCCTATGACTGTGACTGAGGGGGACTTCCTCCTTCTGCATGTGCTCATAGGGTATCAAGTCTCTTCTTGGTAGCCTGCTATCTTTCCTCTATGTGCCACCAGGTCTCCCCATCCAGGGGACATGGTCAAATATGAGGCACCAGAGTACGTGTGAAAGTCAGACCCCACTCTCCTACTAAGCCACATTCCTAACCCTGGTGTTCTAAAATGTTAAAGGTTTGTTTATCTAATGGACAAGGAAACACACTACATTTATGAGTCCCGAACCCAATTTCTCACATGTCACCACTATAACATTGAAAGCATCTCGGTGATTTGATGAACTTTCTGTGTCTTTTGTGCAAGTATGTAGGTTTATGGTTATAGGAATGTGTATGTACATGCCTTCTCTTCATGAGATCCAAGGTCAATCACAAGTGTTTCCTCTCAGGAGCTCTATATCTTGGGAATCTACATCCATCTGTGCTTCCTTGCCATGCCTTATCTGTGGGTGCTGAGCATTGAATCCAGCTCCTCCTGGGATGTGCTGCCAGCACTTATGTCTCTGGATCCTTAACACAGATTTCATGTAGCCTCTCTAGTGCCTTCGTTGTTAGCCTGAGATTTATGTTATTGGTTGGAAACTGACTTTTCATACTTAACTTGTAGCTCACTATTTCTGTTTTAGACACCAAAATATTTCTAACCTCATAAAGCATTATTTAGGAGTCCAGAAACAATGGGGTAGGGGGTAATGTACAAAATTTATTGTTCAGGTGAGACAATATCTTGATGAGTAATTTAATCAATATACATTTTAACTCTCTAACATAAATTAGGAATGGCTGAAATACCTCACACAGTCATGTGGGTTTGTACTACTACTTAAATATAAGGTTTCATTTCTGAGTTAGCATGTATGTTTCTCAAAACCCATCTCTATTTTCCTTAGGTTTTTTGAGAAATTGCTGAGGTCAGCACGCAGATTCAGCCCAGAGGCCCTAGCTGGATTGCCGGGCGGATTAGGCCCAGAGATTCTTCCTGAGCTGTGCACACAGGCTCGGCGGCCCCAAGACTCTGGCTGGACTATGCACGCAGTATAGGCCAGGAGTCCCGGGCTGAACTCAGTGTGCAGTGTGGGTCCATAGTCCCTGGCTGAGCTCGGGGCACAATTCCACCCCAGAGACTCAGGTGGCATCAGAGTGCAGTTTAGGGCCAGAGTCCCTAACCATGCTTGGCAGACAGATTGGGCCCAGAGACTCTAGCGGAGGTTTTGGCACAGTCCCGGCTCTAAGACTCTGGTTGGACACAGTGTGCAGTTTGAATCCAGAATTCCAGGCTGAGCTGGGAGGACGGTTCGGGCCTGAGTCAATAACTGACCACAGCACGCACTTTGGGCTAAAAGCCTCTAGCTGAGCTTGGTGCACAGTCCCAGCCCAAAAATTCTGGCTGGACCTTGTGTGCATTTTGAGCCCAGAATTCCTAGCTGAGCTCGGCCGACGGTTCAGGCCCTGAGAATCAAGCTGAGCTTGGCGCGTGGTTCGGGCCCATCGTCCCTGGCTGGACTTGGCAGGGAACCCAGAAGGCTGTGGATGCCTTTGCCTGACCCAATGCTCATTCAGAGACCCAGAACGATTGCAGGACCCACAGCACAGGGGAGCTGAGGATCACTGGCTGTATTTTAATTTTAATGGCATTCTTGAGCATCTGTGATAAAACCCTTGTTTGTAGACTTTAATGTTTAGTTCTCCAATTCTGAGAAAATATGGGTCATATCAGATGCATATGAATTTTAAATATCTTCTGATTCTAATCTTTTCCAATAATCTAATTTCAGATACATTACTATTAAAGGCATGTTTTTATGCCTTTAAGCTTTATTCCATAGTATAATAGATTACAAAAGCATTCTTTCTGAAGTGGTTTTGATTTTTATTAAATTAAAATTCAAATGGGAAATACTGAACTAGGCACAATTTTAAAACTCATCACAGAAATTACACTGAAATCATATTTAGTGATTATAATAATCTCTATGTAACACATTTACTCTTTAGAGTGTTTATCAGGAATAAATTCAACCCTTTTCAAGTTATCTTGGTACTGACTTAGGTATTACTGTTCTCCTACATCTTCTGGGCACACGTTCCTGTTACTTGTGTGTACTACATACCAATACTGGAATTAGAGTCTTCTAATGTTTCTTTCAGTTTTTTACTCTAGAGACTCACTAGCAATTTAACTGATTAGAACACTAAGGTATATTTTTTTCAAGATTAATAATAGAACCACTATTGTTTATACTGCTTAATTCCATTTATTTTTATACCTTATTCTACATACCAGACGCTTACTCGTGTGAACTTATCCAAATCTATACATACAGCTAAAATACTGTCAATGTACAAATACTGATTTTGTCCCCTGCTTGTCTTCTATAGGGGATTGTATGATTTTTTAAAAAATTCTTTATGCAGTTAATTCTACTTTGAATCCACAGGCACTCTAACCTTTTTCCAACACAGATGCATGTATGATTAGAGTCTACAGGCATGGCTACAGATTGAATTTGCAAGCTATTTTAATAGTGAGCCCTTGTTTCTTTAGTCGGCTGTGCTTGATTCTATGATGATTTTATCAAGCAAGCAGAAAGAAGGTCAAGCAAGAAAGGATAAATATTTAAGTATGTGGATTAATTCACATTCTGAATATAAATATTTCGCAGAAGAAGAGCATGATATCACAAATAATGAGATGAGAACAATTTTCCATAAGACGTTCATTCTTCGGACTAAGTCAATAAGTCCTATATATATATAAGTCCTATATATAACCAGAGAGAGGATAATCCTTGTCAGACAAACATCTTTCTTTTCATTTGCTTTGAGTTTTTCACTACCTTTAGTAAGAATATATTTGTCTATCACAATGTAGGTAAAACAGTGTGTGAACCAGAATCTTACTAATCAGCACTACTGAAGGATTCCTCTGCTTGCCTATGAGTATAATAACTAGATTAAGGTATTAAAAAAACCCCAAAGATGATATATTATGTTTATACTATTATCACTTGATATATATGCATAAATAATTTTATAAAATAAAAGTGATATCACTTTGTGCCTCTATATATGGTTATATTGAGGGATAATAACAAATAATTCTCTTCTTATTTTGTCTAAGTATATGCTAATATTCACAGAAGCTCTGGGAATTAAAACCACGACTTTGGAACATCACATGCATTTATTCAGGTTAACTATAAACTGAGAGCTCAATGTATCTTTTAAAATAAAATGAGGTTGCAACAATGCTTTTATTCTGTTGAGTATGTGCACCATGTGTGATGTGAACACAATCATATTGTGCTTCTGATAGCCTGCAAACCATACTAGTCTCCAGGCTAGGACTCCTTGAAGTTCTTCTTAAGCATGATTGAAAGAGAGAACAAAGTGATGAAATCAAGCCTTATACTCTCCCGGCTGCCATTAGTACATTCATATGCTTTGGGCAAAAGCATCGTCATTGAGCTTTACCATCTCAGTTTGATTTTGAAAGATCAGAGTGCCAGAGGCTGTTTTAGTTACTCACACACACAAGATTATTCTTATATGCATTTCTCTAAAACAAAGAATATGTTTATCGTCTGCCATTCCCTGAGAATACATAAATCACTGCAGTATAATGTGATTTCCAATTAAGGAAAACACAGGGGCTTATTTTGCCAGGATTATTTGATAAGCATAGGAAAGAGAATTTTCAAAATATAATTTTGCATATTATAACAATGGCACATGTCTTAGGTTTCCATTAATCAGCTTCCTTACCCAAAGATGTGAGCTTGCAGTAGAAGCTATGGAATCTATAGCCACTTAAAGCAATTCTAACACAGAACACTGTGATTCTTAAAGGTTTCTGTCTATGTGTCACGAAGATCTTCAAAGAATCAATTTCTAAAAGCTTTTTAATAAGATGAATTTGTGCAATGAAAAAAATAACTCCTAAAATGTATTCAATGTAGGAGTTATGATTAGCTTTAATTTTCAACCTGGCACTTCCTAAATACCTGAGAAGACTGTCTTAAGGAGGGATTTTCCTATATTGGATTGGCCAGTGGGTGTGTTCATGGGGTTGTCTCAAGTTAACTAAGGTGGAAAGAACCATTTCTCTGTGAATGAATGGCTCTGTATGCAGTAGGCCCTGTGCTGTATAAGAGTGGAGAAACAGAGCTGAGCACCTGCAAGCAAGGGTGTGAACAAGCATCCCTTTCTTATTCTTGACTACATGCTTTGACTTTCTGCCACTGAGACTCCTACATATGAATGGTTTTAACCTGTAGTTGTAAATGAAAATAAACTCTTCTCTCCTAATTTTCTTTTTTGTCAGAAAAATTAAAAATAGCAATGAAATGTACGACGAGGAGAGGTTTCCACTGAGAAGTAGAAGAAATATGCAATTCCAGCTGAACAATACACAACACTCCTGGTATGTGTGTGATCCATGTTCTACATAGGTTTCTTCAACTAATAACGGATCCTTTGTTATGTTGTCATAAAACCTAAAAGTTCACACACTAATAAGATAAAAACAGAGACTTCCTTATTATCACAATCAGATACAAGTAGCTTCTCATAAATAGTTTGGCCCACTTCACCTAGATGAGGCATTTTTTTCTTCTATTGTAAGAAATGAAAAAAACTGTCCGTGCCCTTCCTGGCCAGCAGGAATAAGACTCAAGACAACTAGGTTCCTTCTCAAGGCAGTTTACTCAGGAATGAATTTACAGCAGTTTAGCAAAGCAGAGAATGGCCCCCTCCCTAGGCGGGGCAGAGGCTTATATCCCGGCAAGAGCCAATCAGGAGGCACCACGTGTGAACTCCTCTTAGGTCAAAGAGATGGCGGAGCTAAACGCCCGAGCTTGTTAGCCATATAAGGACTTGTTTACCGGAGAGAGCGCTCACCGCCGGGAGGGTGACTAGCGGAAGCCAGCGCCATCTTTAGGTGTGGCTACATCGCAGCTCAGGACAAAAAATCATAACAAGTCATGGACTCAGAGATTCAGTAGTGTGTGAGTGGTGAGTGGAGGCACTGTTCTGACTACTGCTACATAAATATCCTGTGGCTGGTCTGGTGTTGGTGCTGACTCTAACCAGTCCCCTGAGCACTTTCAGCAGCAGTTCAGCAGAGGAATATGATGCTTTTCACATCTGCCAAAACAACAACAGGAATCTTCCTGTGGATCACCAGAGCTGGATTTATAAGCTTGTGTAGAACATATCATTGTCAGAATTGAAGCTGAGTGATGTATCTTGTTTAAAGGTGAGTATTTTCAAACATCTCTCCAAAAGCAGTAAATCATAAAATATGAAATAAGTTTGTTGGAAAAACACATTTTCTCAACCTTATTGAGAAACATTGGGTTAGGTTAAAATGAAAAATAAATTTGGATTGCATTGCTGAGGGTCACCATTCTCTAACTCCTGTCCTAACAAGACTGCAATTCTCATTTCCCTAACTGTGAAAACTAGCTACTTGTCAACCTAGACAACCAATACCCTTCCTGGACACAGGACAAATAGATGTCTCAGTGGACAATAACACTTGGTGTTCAGTCATGAAACCATAAATTCAGATTCACTGCATTCAGTTAATCTGGGTGTGGCTGGGACCCTTAACCCCTCATGCTTAGGGAGTGTATAGAGACATAAGGGATTCTGAGACGTGCTGGGAAGACAGTCAGGCTGGAAAAAGTCAAGTTTCAGATTAAGTGAGAAACCATGTTTCCAGGGATTCTGATGGAAGTGACAATAGGAACACCGAAGTTCCTCACTAGGCCTCTGCATAAATATATTGATAAAAGTATATGTGTCATATATGTACACACACACACACTTACACACATACAGACACAGACACACACATACACACACACACACACACACACACATACACACACACACACACACACCAGAGGAGGCTCACACATAGCCAAAGAAAAAATCTAATAAATGTATTAATAAAAAGTTTTATTGTTATTTTGGATCTGTGATGAAAGAGCTCCCCAAAGCAACATAGAGGAGAAATGATTTATCTTAGCTTACAATTGAAAGTTACACCCAACAATGTGGAGAGACCATGGAAAGGAATTGCAAGCATCTGGTCATACCAAATCTGCAATCATTAGCATAGAGTAAGCATGCACATGTGCTCAGTTGCTTGCATACCTGTATCCATCACAATTCTCCACATTTTTCTAAAATTGTGATTCTGAAAAATCTGATTACATTTTTCTTTTATTACAATAGATTCTTTTCTCAAGCATTATATATTGATTAAAGTTTCTTCTCCATTCCATGGAAGTTGGACAAGGCAAACCAACAGAAGGGGAAGAGACCCAAGAGAAGGCACAAGTATCAGAGTCTTACTCATTCACACACTGAGGAGATCCATAAAAATAATAGCCTGAAAGTTATACAGTGTATACAGAGTACCTGCAGCAGATGTATTATAGCCCTGCATTTGTTGATTCAGCCTTTATATGTTCATATGAGTTTGGGTTATATAGATTTAAAGGGACTGATTTTGGTGTCTTCCATTCTCTTTGGCTCTTACATTCTTTCACCTCCTCTTCTACCAGTTTTCTTGAGCCCCTGGGAAAATGATTTGATGAAGACATCCCATCTAATGCTTGTGTCCCAAAGACTGTCACTCTGTGGACTGTCTAGTTGTGAGTATCAGCATCTGTTCCCATCTGTTGCAGGAGAGGCATCTCTGGCGATGACTGACTAAGGCAGTGATGCATAAGTATAAAAGGATATCATTAGGAATCATTTTATTGATTTTTTGAAGACTAGTTATATTTGGTTTTACCCAAGTTCTCTGGTCTATTTAAATGTGTTCTTTCCCTTGGAATTATACTTAAGTAAAACCACACATTGATTGGCTACTTCCACAGGTTCTGTTCCACCATTGCACTGGTATATATGGCTCACAGATAGCAAAGTGTAATTCAAAGCGTTTGTGGCTCAGTTGATGTTTAAATGTTTCTTTTTGTAGCTTAAAAAGTACTTTCCTGCAAGAAAGACACTGGTACTTTAACTGAAGGTTCCATATAGGTGCCAGCTTAACTTCTTCATATTCAGTGAATTGTGTGGTTGTTTTTCTCCGCAGTGGAGCTCTGATGTCAGTTTGCCCACAGCAACCCATTGTAATAAACTCCCTTCAAATTGAGAAGGTGTTTTCCTGTAATTTCAATTGTCAATTTTGTGCTGGCAGAGAAATAAGAAGTCAATCTATAAGAGATGGATCAGGTTTTCTCTTACTGCAGACTGGAATGTGGCTTTTTGTATAATAAAAAGCTGATGGCACTTAGTTGGGCCAGAAAGTATAGGGCAAGACTTTGTGGCAGACAGAGATGCAAGGCGCACAAGATACCCAAAAAGACAAAGAAGAAAGAAGAATAAAGGCACGAACGGAGTAGTAAGAGGCAGGGAGAGCCGCTTGGAGAGAAAGTATGGTGCAGAAGTCAGGATAAATGTAGATAGCTAGCTGTGAGACTGTCCCAGTACCGAGGCGGGATTTGAGAAAGCCTCTCAATAGCAACTCATTGTATTGGCAAGATCCTCGTTGTAGATTTCCATGGTGCACTGCCGTGGGGCAGGAACCTGAGGTCCACAGTTTATAGTGACCCCTAACCAAAGACTGAGCATTAAGACCTCAGCCAAAGACTGAGAAACTGAAATCCCTTACTTTGAATCCAGTAATGTATGCACAGAGTGGGCAATCCCCAGGGGACAGCCTTTAGGGAAGCTAGAGCACAAAAGTAAATAATAAAGTTGGAAGCAATAAAAGTGAAAGTGATAAAAATATTTTGTAATTGTACGTAGAAGCTGAAAAGGGGAAGAAACTGAGTATAAATAGTCATAGAAAAATATTGATTTTGAATATAATAAAGTGAAGTGTCAGGAGGAAGGAGAGAGTTAGCAAGAGTAAAAATTATTTTCTTTGTTAAAATATGGAAAACCCTATGGCACAGGAAATTTGGATGCCATACAATTTTGTTTTAATTATCAGCACATATTTAATTACAATGTTAGGTAATGGTTGTATTTTTTTATGTCCTCTTCAAAAAAGATCAGAATAAAACAGATTTACATAAGGAGAGAGATGAGAAGTGGAATGCTAAATTAAAATGGGTAGAACAGCAATCAGAGGATATCTTAAGTCAGAATAAAGAATTTTCTCAATTTAGGCCAGAGAAATTTGATATAAAGCCTATGGTAATACTCTGTGATAAGAACACATGATGACAGTCTAGGTCCATTAGGAGACCTGAAATAATTTTTCCAGATACAGTAAGAGATTTAGGTCCATATGGGAGAAACCCACAAGACTATGAAGAATTTGGGTAGCAGCTCATAGACATCCTAGATCTAAAAATATTTAAAGGGTATTTGGTAGCTGGCTAATGGAATGCATTCAAATTAAGTGAAACAGATAACTGTGCCATTTAAAAGTATATAATTCCAAAGATTGGAAAGCCTTAATATGAGCTATCTTACAAGCTAGATCTCATGTAAGATATGACATGTTGGAGAGAAGAGGCTTCACCTATGAAGCAATGTAATGGGGCTAGAGGTATTAATATTGTTAAGTATCAGTTGCTGAGTAACAAATGCAGATTATGTTTAATGATGCCACCTTAGTGCAATGCCATATGATAGATTTAAATGCTTGGAAAAAGATTAAACAATGAGAAAAGTAATCTGGATCATTTACAAAAATTGCTCAGGGTTAATATAAATCTTTTATTGCTTTTTTCTTTTACAAAGATTAACTTCAGCTGTAAATAAAACAATATCATAATCCAGTTGCAAGAGAAATGTGAGTTGTATCTTAATTTGAGAATGCTATTGCTGAATGCAAAACGGCTATTAGACCTTTTAATAGCCACATACATGCCTACTTATGAATAGCATAAAACTATTGGGAATATAATATCTAATAATTATAATTCCACTATGATTGCTATATTGATCTGCCTTAGTATTCAATAGGCCTTCAATCTCAATTCCATCTAAATGTAACTTTAACTCTGCTCTCTGATGATTTATAGCCCTTTTCCAAAATACTTATCCCCTCCTATATTTACAATATATACTTCTATATCTTAAAGTATGCCTAGTTGTCATGCCAGACATTATTTTTTCTAAGTGCTGTCTATGACAGTCTTCAAAATCAAGATCATTTCTCTTATATATTTGTGAACAATTATTTAAGTTTGTAGGAAAATGTCATATATTTTGAAATTTCCATTTGTCCTCAATGTTGTCTGTGGTAAACAAAATACAATAAGAACTGCTAAATTTGTTGAAGATAGATACTTTTCAAACTGTGCTAATAACTGTCCCGAGACTTGAACACAAACTCCTTGGCTTGACCTAAAGCTCATATACAGACCTAAAGCTATCCTAAAGTCCTAGGTTTTAAGTTCCTTAAACCAGAGTGAATGTTTTAATTTTGTCTCTAATTTGTCTTTCTGGGTGTTGTTCTTAAACGTTTTAAACATAAATCTGGAGTTCTGTTTGGTTATAATTGAGAAAGGCAGCATTTCAAGTGGTATCACTTGATGTCCATTGGTTTGGACATGTTTTCCATCTAATGACAAATTCTGCAAGTTTAGTGGGAGATCGTCTGAGCTCACAAGCAAAGGTATCTGGGGCCCACAGATGATTCCAGACTTCATTCCCATTCTTCACAAACTTGCTCTGGAGTTTTATGTTACCATTTATTCTCTCTTGATTGTTGGCCTCTGCCTTGCCTGCTCCGTTCAGAGGCAAAGTCATATTATTTAGATTAGTACATGCCGTGCTTTTATGAGTTTGAATGTAGGGAAAGAGCTGAGTGATTACAAGATATGACTCAAGTTTCTTTCTTTCTGAAATTTAAGTTATGCAAACTATCCAAATATTGGAAATATTTTTTCTCATAGGTCTAGACTCACAGATGTATAAATGAACTCATGTGTTTAGAGAATAAAGACTATTCTGGTATCATCCATCCATTCTATATCACATGAGATGTACATTTCAACTTTTTTTTTTTTTTGCTTTGTTCCTATCTTTATTTTGGGACTGAATCTTACTACATCCCAAGATAATCCTCAAATTCATAATATTCCCACTCCTTTCTCCTAAATGCTAGGATTACGGTTGTGTATTATCCTTCAATTAAACCTATTTAGACATGAATTTAGGATATGATTTATCTAGGAAAATGACAGGAAATGGTCATCTCTTTTCTACCAAAGGGATATTTGAATAATGAAGCATATTATAATAAAATTAAGACATATATTAAAAAGACATATTTATTAATTCTATGTTTGAACTGTACTTAAATATTGGCATCAGAGAAAAGTGTTATTTATTACAAACTAAATGATGAATTTAGAACTTTCCACACACTAGTTCTTAACATGTGGGGAAATTCAGAATATCTCATATCTAAAAAATTACTTTATGCATAAAAGATAAAAGAAGATAATCGTTCATTGCTTATATATATGTGTGTGTGTGTGTGTGTGTGTGTATTAGATGAAGCTGTTATATTTGTTTTACTTGTTAAAGGAGACTTCTAACACTACTAATAGTCTGTGAAGTTGAGCAATATCCAGGGTTTAGGTTTATGCAATAAATTTGGGACATTAATATGTACTCAAAGTCTAGACACATCATTGAGTCTTAAGTTTGTCTCACACAGAACTCCAGTATTGAAGGCCAGCCTTCATTCATCTTCCTTGCTATGCTTAAGAATTTTATACACACACACACACTCACACACACACACACACACACATTAGTTCTCTAATATTTGTTTAAATATTAGAATATCAACCTATTATTATGAATAACTATCTCATATTCCCACCATAGAGCAACTAGATCTGTGGAAGAAATGTATTTTCTGGATTGATACATTTTAAAATTTCTTAGAAATATGTTGTTACACTGATGATGAATGATATCATGTGTATTTTTGAAAATGTAAATACTATTTATAACACTGACTTGTTCATGGAATAATGTGAAAGCAACAATCATACCAAAAGAATTCATAGCAACAAACATGTAATAAGTACTGTGAATAATTTGGCCAGGTAAATCAGTGTAAGACTAGAGAATTTTTCAATCATGTGCAAGCCAACAAGTCAGTGTTGGATACATCTCAAAATATTCTTTCATGGAGATCAAGCCATTACTACATAGTCTTTTTAAGAGTGGATGCTGCATGAAGTATTGTGTTGCAAACTTCTTAAGTTAATGTTGACTATTCATTGAGCATCAAGAAGTCGTTACACTATTTTGAATTATTAGTATTCAAATGGACTTGTACATAGTTTAGCCCTATAGGTTTAGCCTAAATACTTCAGTTCTAAGAGAAATACTCCTTTTGCATTAGCAGATTAATTTTCAAGAACCAAAGGACCAAAACAATAAGAAAAACATAATTTTAGATAATCTGTTGCTAACAGCTGTTCACATTCTAATATAACTCAGGACAAAATGCACTCTTTTGTAATGGTTAGCTGTACTATAATATTTAAGTACTGTGATGTGATCAATATTCTTTATTCCAACTACTCAGCTATTAAAAACAAGGAACTTCTGAAATCTGTGGACAAATGGATTGAACTAGAAATGATCATAATGAGTGAGCTAACGAAGAAGCAGACAGACTCAAATAGTATATACTTACTTACAACTGGGCACTAGCCCAAGGGGTATAGCTCATGAAAGTCTTCACTTACCATGAAAGTGAGATAGAGGTGAGGACATCCTAAGGTGGGACGAATATAGGAGATAGGGAAATAGATGGATCCAGAGGGTCCTAGAAACCTACAAGAAGAACACTATGATGGGCAGATCTGGGCCCAGGGGTTCTGCTCGATCTATGGCACCAAGCAAGGACAATATGTGCAGTCATCATCAAACCCCTACCCAGACCTAGCCAAGGGACAGGACATTCTCCACAGTTAAGTGGAGCCTGGGGACTGACTTTCACATGATCTCTGGTGCCCATATTTGTCCATATCCCCTTGACGGGGAGGCCCGATGACACTTAGAGGAAGGATAGCAGACTACCAAGAAGAAACTTGATACACTAACATCATATTCAAGGGGAGGAGGTCCCCCTCAGTTATAGGCATAGGGAAGGGGAATGGGGTGAAATCGGGAGGGAGGCAAGAATGGGAGGATGCATGGGATAGGATGGCAACTGAGATGTAATATGAATGATTTTATTTTTCAATAAAAAATTCTTTACTCCAATGTTCTGTTCTTTTTTTATTTTATTAATTAATTCATATTACATCTCAATGGTTATACCCTCCCTTATATCCTCCCATTCCTACCTCCTTCCCATTTTCCCCTTACTCCCCTCCCCTATGACTGTTCCTGATGGGGACTTCCTCCCCCTGTATATGCTCATAGGGTATCAAGTCTCTTTCTGTTCTTAACCATGTATATGCGAAGGTATTAAGAAGTGACTCTGTAGTACTTTATGAATGATGACGGTAAACTCCCTTTCTGAAAGTAATTAAATGGAATAAATGATTGACTTTAAAGACAAAATGATTCTAGTATTATACTTTGAACTTATCAGGCATATGGAACCACAATCTTTCTGTTATATAGCTTGCATATTGCTGTGTAGAGTCTGTTCTATATGTAGCTGGCATAAAATTTTTATCATCTCTCACACTGACTCATATCTCATTGTCTAAACTAAAAACTGTCTCAGTGTAAGACATTGTTATTCAGTGAAGATATTACTGTCTCAATTTAGAACATGGTTGTATGAAGATAATTACATTCTCAAACTAAGACCAATAATTCATTAAAGACTTGTTTTCTTGCAGATTTCTATTAAAGCTGCAACTCTGTTTTTTCCCCTACACAACAATGAAGAAGAACTAGAACCATTTATGTCATAATACATATTTCTAAATAAAATTGTCTGTTTGTTGAAGTTTTTTGTTGTTATTCGTGTGTGTGTGTGTGTGTGTGTGCGTAATTGAAAATTTTTGATCAGTAATGCTTTATAAAGTAACAATGGCTTTGAAAATGTGATTCTCCAACTTCACATCCCTAAATACTAGAATGTCAGCTGAGTATCACATTTCCTGGAATGATCTTGTTGTTTTAATTGGTATGATTTGATCAAATCCTGTGACTGGTGTAACTTTATTCTTAAAAAAAAAAAATCCACACCTGAATTTAGGAATGAAGACTACATGTCATTCTTATAAATAGATAGCCAGATTGCTGAAGCAACTAGATTGTTCTTCAAGATAAGAGGGTTTTTCCCCCCAGAATTTATTGTGTAAATTAAGTGAGGGAAATTCATGTGGAGACATGAGTTGCCAAAGACAGAATATTCTGGAGACTGCCCCTTCTCTTATATATGATCTGTTATCTGTCTATCATTCTATCATCTAGTTCTTTATCTCTGTGCCTTTCCTCTCTTCTTCTTCCTCTCTCCTTAACTTCACTCCGTTCATAACTCTCTCATTACATTCTTTCTTGCCTAATGACTTAAAGTTCTTTATAATCATCAGGATGCAAAAATAATAGGAAGGATACCTTTAATCCTCTGCAATATAATTTTGTAGCTTATAATACTTGTTAGTACAAATTGTGCACTTCAGAATGCGATGTGATTTTCTTCCTCATTCCTTCTCGCTTGTGGATTAAAATACAAAGCCGGGGTTTACATCTCTAGACACCCTCCTAGATATTACTTTCTAACTGTGTGTCAAGAAAGCTAAGTAAATTAGTGCTTATTTGTCTCTAACTACGTTATACTCGATTTAGAATGGTCATGTGGTGATTTTAAGTCTTTGGCGGAGAAAAAAAATTGCACCTTTCTCCATTAAAAAAAATAATTGTAAGTTACTTTTATAAAATATCCAAGGTAGTTAATTATAAACAAAAAATGTATTTAGAAACATGCCTGTAGACATTGTATTTGAAAATTAGGTAGGACTCTCTAAAAGATGTTTCCTTATGACAGATGTCCATGGAAGAACAAAGTAGTCACCTTATGAACCAAGAACCAAAAAATCAAATCAAATCAAAACAAAACAAAACAAAACAAAAAAAAAGGAGAATAGAATAAGATCTTTTTCGTGGTGCACACTTTAGTAAGGTATATACAGCCCACGTGGTCTCATCTCCCAGTGTTAGCTACATCTCAAAGTATCCTCTCCTCTAGACCAACTCTTTACTACTCATTTTTTTTTATCATGAATTATGCATAAAGTATTATGCTGTAAACTTCTGAAGTTAAAGTTGACTAATTCACATGAGCATCAAGAAGTCAAGTTAGGTTAATTTGCATTATTAGTTTTCAAAATAAATATATTGACTATTGAATCATAATAAGTAATATTTCTGGGAAATAAATCAAACAATAAAATTACAGATAAATACATGTTATCTTATAAAAATTAGGAAGGTGGCTTTGCAAGTGGATAAAGATTTTCACATGCAGGAAACCCTAGTTTATTTCTTGCAGTTGTGATATATAAAATAATTCATTTGAGCAAATATCTTCTATTAAGAGTCAAAAGAAGACTTCAAGTACATTTGCAAAACAATTATGTCTTCATTTTAGAGTTTGTGTTATGCTTTATATGAAATAGCTTATATTGTGCCACATAGAAAATACTACAACTATAAAACTAATATTCTTTTTATTTACATATGATATAGTTACAGGAAAGTGAGTTAGTGATGTATTAAAAATTCTGTAAATCTGCTCAGTTTCCAAGGCAACTAATAATTTTACTTCTCCTTCCAAGTACAAAAGTATTTTGTAAATTAAAGACATTATAACATTTATAGAAACAGAACATTAAACTGTAGGCTTTCCACCCACCCTGCTAGATGCCAGAACACAGAACACAGCCACCCCACACAAATTGCAATGTACTATAAGAAAGTATAACATTTTTCTTTACCAGATCATATTGGCATGAACTCTTAAAGTTAAATATATGCAGAGATAAATCAGAACATCTCAGACTACTGGACAGAGGAAATATAAAGCCAAAGAAACACTTCTAAAGATGAGTTTATCTAATGGCTGTTTTTGTAAACTGGTGGTTTACAGTAGATATCTCTTAAAATTATAAAAGGAAATCAAACCTCATAGTAACTTGTAACCTGTGGTGGTTCTGTTCTGGTGTAGTTTTTTAATATATTTTATTAATTTATTCATATTACATCTCAATTGTTATCCCATCCCTTGTATCCTCCCATTCCTCCCTTCCTCCTATTTTCCCATTACTTCCCTCCCCTATATCTGTGACTGAGGGGGACCTTCTGCCCCTGTATATGCTCATAGGGTATCAAGTCTCTTCTTGGTAACCTGCTATCTTTCCTCTGAGTGCCACCAGGCCTCCCCATCCAGGGGACATGGTCAAATATGGGGCACCAGAGTACATGTGAAAGTCAAACCCCACTCTCCACTCAACTGTGGAGAATGTCCTGTCCATTGGCTAGATATGGGTAGGGGTTCACAGTTTACTGCACGTATTGTCCTTGGCAGATGCCATAGTTTGAGCAGGATGCCTGGGGCCAGATAAGCCCATCATAATGTTCTAGGACACTCTGGATCCTTCTATTTCCCCATTCTCCCATGCTTCTCTCACCTAGAGTTTTAAGAGCACTGAAGAGATCGTCCATTTCCTAGTAACTCTCGAGCTGTTAGTTGAGCTTTCATTTAAGCAGGCCAACTACCAGCCTAACAGTCCATTGACTTTCTTCTTATACTCTGTTACAAATGTGTTCTATGTCCTTCTTGGGCCCCACATAATTATAGGTTTTCCTTCGTTCATATATCTTGTTTAGTCTTTGTCTGTCTTCATTTTGTATGTGTAAGGGAAAGAAGCCAGAGTCAAGATTAACTTGAAAAGGTAGAAGTAAATATTCACAATGCCAAACAGTCGTGCATAGTTTTGTATGTGAATAGTAGCTCTGACACTAATGTATACCTACATAACATTTAATAAAAGAAGCTTAGGTAGAGACCTTTCTTCAGAACACAAAGTTCTCCTAAAATTATGAACACTCTAAGTGTGGCCTGAAGGAAGGAGTATTTTATTGTCCTAGAAAATGTATGTAATGTTTGCAAGGGTGTAGGCCATATGTAAGCCCTCACAAGAGACCTCAAATTGAACAAATATTACCTAGATAGTGCTAATAAAACTCAGTGAATTAATAAGTAACTCGTATTGAAATGTATGTAAAATTATACTGGAATGAGAATCATGTTCCTAAAATATGCTACTTATAAATTATATAGAAGTGACATTGTTTCCAGTCTCTTCATAAAACTCCAGTTTTGATATGATTATTTATATATTATGGTCAGTTTTAAATTTAATTAGTTTATTAATGTAAAATTACTTAAAAAAGAAATACCTACAAATATTCTTTTAAATTATACTGAAATACGAACTTCATTATATACAATTAGACCTTTTATGTTTCTGACTTATATAAGAATTAACATAGTTTAATTTGTAAAATAAAATTCATTTGAAAGACAGTAAAATATATGTGATTTTGTTTTCTTTTTAACATAGTTAAAATCTGTCTGAGTTTTTGTTTTGAAAATTGGTCAGATAGTTAAGAAATCAAATCAAATATTCAAGTTAGATGAGGAACTTAACAAATGCTGTAATTTAATTGTCATGATAGATGATAGACTATAGTCTTATTTTAGTGGTCTTATTAATTTCCTCCCTCTAGTATCACAAAATTTCTGAGTAACTGTATCTTGGCAAAGTTAAGAAATATTCATTTGATATTGAAAGCATCTATTAAGTCTATAAAGCTTCTATTAGAATTCTGTCAGTCAATTTTTTATCACTCTGTAGGGATGACAAATATTTTAATTAAGAATCTGGAGATGAGTGTAGAAAAGATTAGTGAATTTATTAATAAGATAATCTTTATAATAGTATAACTATTGATTGTTGGCAGTAATTACAGTAATAAATTTGGACTGTTACTATGCTAATTAGTTGCAGGAGAAAAAAGAAATAACACATACATATGTATATGGTGGACAAGGAGCACCGAACAGGTAAGCTGTGGACCCTATTTTCAGACCACGTGGTACCCAAGGAAAGATACATGGGCCAACGTGAAGTTTGACAAATCTTAGTGGATGTCATTTGATGCTGCAGACTTGAGAAAAGAATCAGATACAATCTAGGCTAGATATACAAGTGTCAACAAAGTTCTACAACTTATGAAACCAAAGCCGCCAACCCTGGGAGTAGGCCCAAACTCATCATGTGCTTCAAAGATGTACAAAATTCACAAATCCTATGGAATGCTTCAGACCAGGAAAGGGACATGAGCTAGTATAGATGGTGGTGTACATGACCCTCAAAGGAAGATTCTGAATAGAAACTCTGCCCTTCAATATCAGTCTCACAGAGGAAGAAAACACCCCAATCTTGTTATACTATCATTCTCTATTGAACCATATATCTTTCTATGGAGGTAAAAAAAAAAAAAAGTTTGTATTTTAGATAAAGAAGTTAAAAACAAAAGAAAACTCAGTCAATAAATTAACTCTAGTTGTTAAGTTCAAACATAGGGCCAAAAAAAAAATCATGGAAAAATCAATGTAACATGTCTTTCAAATTGCATAATAATAAGCCCCAATAAGAATAGTATTAGAGGATTTCCAGGCCAGACAAGGAATGTTAAAAGAATAACTATAACTATGGTTAAATAAGCTAAGTAAAACACATATTAACATCAAAAGAACTAAACACAAGACAGGAATTAAATAAAAAGTAAATACAAGATATAAAAATAAAATGTAATATTTAACTTGTTAAGAAAGTCAAAATTAAGATATTCTTTAAATGAAAAAGCTCAACAACTCACACTAAAACCTCAATGAAAGCATTATCAGTATGCCACATAATGGGGAAAATATTATCAAGTTGGACAACAAATTAAAGGATTGAATCATTCAGTAAAGATCAAAAACATTTAAAACATTAGAACAGAATTGAACTCTAGGATAACATAGAAACACCAGATCTTTAAATTATGAGCATAGAAGAAAAACACCTGACCAAATATATATAAATATTTTCAAAATATTTATAGAAGAAAATGAGTCAAATCCACATAAAGATATACCCTGCTATGTACAAAAGTTTTACAAAACATCAACTAGATAAAATGATAGTAGACATGATCCCAGAAAATATTAAAGTCAGGACACTGAAAACATAATATAAAAGTTATTGAAATATACAAATGGGAAAGGTCAAGTCGCTTGTAATTGCAAGCTTATGGTAAAACTAAAAATATTTAAAGAAGTACATGGAGTGACATATTCAAAGCTTTGTGTGACCACAGCTTCCAACACAAACTATTTCACTCAGCAAAACATTATGACCTAAAAGTAAAAAAGAAACAAACATTGACAAAAACAGATGGGAAAAGTTTTGAGCACCAAGAAAATTTGTAGAGGGCTCTAGAGGAAATGATTCAATATACAAAGAAGATAAAACACAGAAAAGATGCCATAGAGATAAATAATTAATATTATGACACAATAAAAAGAAGTCTCAGAAAACACCCCCCAAAAACAAAATGTCAACAATCAATGTACATAGATTATTAATAACTTTTAAACAGCAGCTTAGGGCAAAAGCTGGAAAGAGAGATTCTATATAAAATTGAATATGAAGAGTTTAATTCACCATAGAATACACAAGAAATAATCTCAGATCAGCAATTCAACGGGCAGTGTGTGAAGGGGCAGACCACCACAACAAAGGGAGACCTGGTGGCACTCAGAGGAAGGATAGCAAGCTACCAAGAAAAGAATTGATATCCTATGAGCATATACAGGGGGAGAAAGCCCCCCTCAGTCACAGTCATGGAGGAGGGGGGTAAGGGGAAAATGGGAGGGAGGGAGGAATAGGAGGATACAAGGGAGGGGATAACCATTGACATGTAATATGAATAAATTAATAAAATTTTTAAATAATTAAAAAAATAGGAATCAACAAACATCAGATATTGATAACTCTCAATATTAATGGTCTCAACTTCCCACACAGACTATAAATTAGTGGATTTGAAAACAGTATCCATATTTTTCAGTTGTATCTAAGATATATACCTGAAATGCAAGGCTAGACACCACCTGAAGGTAATAAGAATGGAAAACGAAATCCAAACAAATGGAGCTTAAGAAAAAGCTCATGTAGCTATTTTAATATCTGACAAAATAGACTTGAAATCAAAACTAAGAGATAGAGAAGACTCACTACTGAATGAAAAGTGGGTTAAGAGATTAAAAAAATAAATTAAAGACTTTCTAGAATTGAATGAAAATTATATAACCAAACTTAAAGGATACAATGAAGGAAATTCTAAGAGAGAAGATCCTTGTACTATGTGCCTACATTTTTTAAAAAATGGAAATATTTTATCTTAATTTTCGTAACTTAATCATATACCAATAAAAGTTCTAGGACAAAAGGCAGAAAGACGTAGACAAAAGAAAGGAGTAATCAAACTCATGGCTGAAATGACAAAACAGAAAAAACAAACAAACAAACAATAGAATCAGTTGTTTTGTAAATAAAATCATGAAAATTGACAAACTTATACAAATTAAATAAAAGGCAGAGAGATACTATTAAAATTAGAAATAAAAGCTGATCAAAACAACAGATAACAGGTAAATTTCAGAAAATCATCAGGACATACTTTGAATCCCTGTACTCGACCAAATAGAAAAAATAGAAAATAAATGGATTTTTAAAAATATTTACCACAGAGAAGAATAAAAAGAAGAAAGAATCCAGGGGCCAAGGGCAATGGCACACACCTGTAATCTCTGTACTCAGGGAGGCAGAGGTAGGTAGATCTTTATGAGTTTGAGGTCAGCCTGGCCTACAAAGAGAGTCCAGGACAGCCAAGGCTACACCGAGAAACCCTGTATCAAAAAAAAAAAAAAAAAAAGGAGGAGGAGGAAGATGAGAAGGAGGAGGAGAAGGAGGAGGAGGAGGAGGAGGAGGAGGAGGAGGAGGAGGAGGAGGAGACTGTGTATCCAAGAGAATATCTCAAAATAGTAAAGAACTTTTATATCAAGCTAACAGGCTACATCAACCTAAATGGTAAGAAACTCAAAGCATTTCTGCTACACTCAGGAACAAATAGGGTTGTCCAGACTCACCATACCTATCCAATATTCTTCAGTCGTAACTAGAGCAATAAAACAAATGAGGATTATCAAATAGATACAAACAGTAAAGGAAAATTCAAAATATTTTTATTTTCAGATGATACAATTATACACAATGTGACCCTAAAATTGTACTGAGACATGTCTATAGCTGATAAACATGTAGGAAAATATCAGGATGTAAAATTATTATACAAAAAAACAGTAACGTTCCTATAAACAGGTGGCAAATGGACTGAAAAAAATTAACGGAACATTATCTTTCATAATTACCTCAAGAAACAAAATATCTTGAGGCAACTCTAACCAAGCACATGAAAGACTTGCATACTTTTAAAAGAATTAAGATGTTGAAGAAGACATCAAAAGATGGAAAGACCTCGCATACTCACGGTTAAATAGGACTAATATCTCAAAATCCCTCTAAAACTAACCTACAGATTCATCGCAATGTTCATCAAAAGCCTAACACAACTCCACACAGAACTTGAAAATATCAGCTTCATATGGAAACACACGAATGCAGAGTAGGTAAAACAATACTGAAGAAATGATCAACATGTTTGATTTTAACCTGTACTACAAACCTTTCACAAATCTTGATATGTAGATCAATGGAATTACATAGATGTAAGTTCACATATCTATAGACTCCTATTTTTTTTATAAAGAAGGAAGAAATACACACTGGGAAAAAAAAGATAGTACCTCCAACAAAAAGTGCTTTTTAAATTTGATAGGTGCATATAGAAAAATCCAGTGAAACCCATATTAGCATCCTGAGAAAAACTGGACTCCAAATGGATCAAACACTTCAACATAAACTATACCCACTGAATCTGATAGAAGAGAAAGTGGAAATTACTCTAGAAATTATTAAAACAAAAAACATTTTTAAAATTTCATTGATTTTTTTGTGAGACTCACATCATGAACCACAATCTGACTCATCTCCACTTCCCTCCATATCTACCCTCCACTCTTGTAACACTCCTCCACAAAGAAAACAAATGAACAACCAAAAAGCAAACAAACAGAAAGAAACATTTTCAGCGGAAGCTGTGTTGTTTAATGGTATGTCACACAGTATACTATTTTCACCAAGCAGCTCTACTTGGAAATGTTCATTACACTGTGTCATCAGTCTGGTAAGAGGCCTCTGGCTCAACTTGTAGACTTTGATATTTTACAAGCCTGCATTATTTGGGGTTCTTTAATGCCTATATCTCCTTTGCAAACCACCAACACTATACAGGATAAAAAAGGGATTAATGGGGACAGGGGAAGTAGACATTTTTAGACTCAATTCTTTGGGTGGAATCCACTCTTCATCCTCAGGATTTCAGCATATCTGTTAAATAGCAAACCAGAAATTCAGTAAAAGTGACCCACCCATAGCAGCTAGAATCCTGAGCTGCAGCTGGTTCCCATAACTTTTAAATATTCTCTGGAGCATTTCTCTCTAGGAGGACAACAGTGAGATGGACAGCCAAGTGATGTCAAGTGATGAAATAATCAAGGCATCTGGATTTGGGCTCTTATATATCTTCTCAGAGTCTGTAGCAAGATATTTATCATCTGACATGATCATGCCCTACATGAAGCAGTTCCTTTTCTAGTGGAAACAGACATCACTTGCTCTCACTCACATGTCTGTTTCCAGTGGACAAACACCACATGCCTTCACTTCACAGAAGTCTGTTTCACACCTCACAAATGGGATCAAAACAAAAACCTGTTTACATCCACAACATGGACTTCTCTCAGATATGCTGTGTTGCCCCTTAATTTGCATCAGCAGTTAATAAATGAAGTAGATATTGTCATCGGTCTACTCAAAACCTTAGCTATGTGCCTATGTGGTAGCTGAGTTGGTCTTCCTCCACCCTCTTCTGTACCCATGCCACCAGAGCCAGATCTCCCGCAGTATACTGCTGAGGGATGGGCAAGCTTTACCAGGAGGAAGCCTGGTCTCGGGTGTTGTAGCTGATAGATGAGGGGCTAGCTCTCCCATATGCTGCAGCCAGTGAGGTGATGGGAAAACGGCATGAAATTGAAAAGCTTCTCTATGGTAAAGTGGGGAACAAATAGCCCAATTAAAAATGGGGCATAATTAGAGAGTTCTCCAAATATGAAGGACCAGCAACTAAAAAGCACTTTAAGAAATGTTGGATATCTTTAGTGATCAAAATAAAAATCACAACTACTTTGAGATTTCATCTTACAGCAGTCAGAATGACGAAAATTAGTGACACAAATAACAACTCATGCTCAAGAAGATGTGATATAAGAGCAATACTTATCCACTATAGGTGGGATTACAAACTTGTATAGCCACTATGGGAATCACTGTGCTAGTTACTTAGGTACTTGGGATTCAGTGTACCTAAAGATCCAGCTATACTACCCTTGGTCATATACTCAAAATATGCTTCATCTACTACATAAACATTTGCATAAGAATGGTCAGTGCTGCTCCATTTGTAGTAGCCAGAAATTAGAAACAGCCTAGATGTTCATCAGTGGATGAATGAATCAAGAAAACAGGGTACATTTACACAACAGGATATTACTCAGTAATTAAAAAAAAATTAAAATCATGGTACTTGCTAAATGTATGGTACTAGAAAAAGAAGTGATTACTTCTGAGTGACATAATCAATACCCAGAAAGACTAATATAGTATGTATTAGTATGTATTTACTGATATGTGGATATTAGCTATTGTGTTTTCATTAAGTAGTCAATATAGCCGCATAGGTTAGGTGTAGAGTAACCAATTAGAAGGGGGTATAGATCACTCTAGGAAAAGAAGGTAAAAGAGATAGTTCTGGATGGAAAATTGAAGGTGGCTGGAAAGATAGGATCAGATAAGGAGAGCAAAAGACAGGAGGGAATGAAAGAGAAGGAATATTGCTAACTTAAGGGCTATCTGAGCAAAGGATTTATGAAAATCGAATGAAGCAGATGCTCCCTAACTCGGAAAGATGGCAGGTTTGGAGGTGTTGAAGAAGTTGGAGAGTTATGAGAATGTAGAAATGATCATATTTTATAGTATATATGCATAAAATTCTCAAGAATAAAGAGAATTGTTTTATAAAGGACAACATTTAGGCATAAAGTAATTTTTCACAATAGAGGGATATTTGAATAGAGCGAGATTCAAAGATGTTTTTGAAGTAATATTTTTAACTGATCTATATTATAGAAATCAGGTTTTAAAATATGTATATGTAGATGAAAAAAGAATACATTCAAATGCTAGGCTCCCTCAAAGCAAGGCAACTCTATGCACATCTCCTCATAGCCTTAGAAACAGAAGGAGAGTCACCCAAATATAGGATAAAAACGTGTCTGAGAATATACATACATAAATACATATGTCATATTTTATTACCATATATACTTCTAAGTTGCTATATGATAGGCAGAGAAAATAAAATTACTTTCAGAATAAATGTGTTAAAAGAAGCCTCTATTTGTCAAACACTTTTTGGCAATTCCATAATTAATATCAGAAACAAGACATAATTAAGGAGCTTAAAACACACGTCTTATGTGATACGGATTTACTAAGAAACACTTTTCAGTGTTCAGGAGAATTTGCTAGAGAATGAATCGATTCAAATGCAGAATTATGTGACTATGTGAGATCATTCTTTCAAAGAAGGGTTAAGATGACCTCCAATCACTCAGGGAATCACTTCCTGAGGGAGCAAGGCTCCAGGGTTTATGTTGTTGATATTTTATTTTTTTTAAGCTCCTTTGACTGGCAGTCAAACTTCTCACAAGCTGATGGAGCTGTCATTCAACGCTCCCTGTTTTCACTATAGAGAGAACTTGAGCTCAGCTTCTCAGCTTTGCAATGAGAGCTGAGGCTGACCCTCCACCACTCCAGGTGGGATGCTTTTTCTGGTGATAGCTTCTAATGTGAAACTACTGAGGGTTAAGGCTGTGGCCTTTTTTCCTATTTTTCCAAATGCATACATTTTAAAGATGCCTTTATAATCTCTTTTTCATGTCATATGAAAGATATTTCCCCTTTACTTCATGGGTGTTTATTCTAAATAGGAAAGTACCATATATGATGAAACTGACTGTGAACTAGTTTTCAATATTAACTGCCTTAGATTTGTATATTATGGTCATTTTTACAGTTGCATGGTAGAAGAGATGCATATGTTTCTCCTTTGTGCAATTTCTAATTGTTAATATTATAATGGCCACTGCTAACTAGATTAAGAATAAATATTTATAATGGCTTGACAGTTACATGAAAGAAACTACAGCGTTTATACCCTTTCACAAAGGTTGTGACCCTCTTTGAGTGTTAGTATTTCAATAATTGTTGTTTGTGTTTTTAGGCATGGCCTTTAGCCATGTTGTTGTCTCTGGAGTTGGGTGGTAGTTTCTGGAGTCCATCACTGGTCATTGAAAGCAGCTCATGGGTGAGTGGCTATAGGTTGAGACTGCTCACCTGCAGGATCAGGAAACTCAAGTGGATCAGGTGGGTGACCTGAGACTGGATCTACCTGTGTTCCACACTGTATTGGTTCCTCTTCGCAGGGAGACTCAGACACTGGTGTTTTGTAGTCCACAATTTCTTCTGAGAAACAGAATGCAGGTGCTGTTAGCCCCACCAGGCTTGAGGCTATCCTCCATCTACCACTAATTAAGAAAATACCTCATAGCTACATCTTGTGGAGGCATTTTTTCAACTGAGGCTCCCTCCTCTCTGAAGTTTCTAGCTTGTTTCAAGTTAGCATAAAAGTAGCATAGCCCTGTAAAGATAAAATGAGGGATGAAGTAGGTATGTTATGGGTTCAGGAATAGCCACACACTGACCACTCGAACACCAAACTCAGAATGATAAAAGTTTATTAAACTCTGAACAAAATCTGACAGGTCAGAACTATAAGCTTGATTTTCTAAGGTGGGCTTTTTTTTTTTATAAGAAAAACTATAACCAGGTAACAACCAGGTTGCCAGGTCGAAAGCAAGGAGGAGAGAAGCGTAACATCATTTTGATTATCTAAACACAAGAAGAATGGATTTTGTTCTGAGTGCAATGTATCCTGGAAGCTAGAGAAAGCATTTTTAAGATGATTGGCTACGATATAAGCTTGGAAACTCTCAAGTTCCCCACTGTTCCAGGAGAAAGGAACAAAGCAGGGTATTCTGGTTTTCTTTAAGTAAGACATAAATCACTAATTCAAGCAGAATGTTCAACAAGTATTAAAATGTAAGTAAAAGGATAATCAAGTTTCCTAGCTGGTAGAACCTGGAAACTTGAACTTACCATCAATTTAATGTTCAAAATGTAGACTTTAAAAACAAAATGGCTTCTGTTATATTAAAGACAAAAGCAGATGTTAAAAGAGGGGCTACAGTTTTAAACAGGTTAAAACTGGTAAAGCAAGTAAGTATCACGATAAGTATACAGATCATATATACAAAGTACTACACATTCTCATGTTATTAACATAGTGTCTGCACTGATAACTCAACCTAAGAAACACTACTTACAATTAAGGACACTGTTAACCATTAGGGATGGTGATACACACATGGAATTCCAGCACTTCTAAAATGGAGGCCGGACAATAGGGAATTGAGAACTAAACTCAGATACATAAGAAATTCAAGACAAGTCCAGGTTCACAAGATTGCTGTGGTCATGATGTGCTTGTGATGTTTGTCCAGGAACATATTTTCTGACTTAGTATAAGTACAGACATTTCAAATGGTAGAGCTATATCATGCACAATTCCTTCCTAAAGTGAGTGTTTTGTGTTCAATCTTACTTTGCAGCAAAATACAGCATGTGCAAGTGTCTTTTATTTATGTATAGCTTTGGATTTGTTCTTTTTTTCTGTGAAATTTGTATTTCGAAAGGTACCATCCATCAAAGTTTCTAAATCAACTCAAGTTTTATTTTAAATCAATAAGTGAATAAATAAATACGAAAACAAAGTAAAAATCAACTTCAACTGTGTTATGTTGGGGTGCAGGTAAATTTAAAAGAAATACTGAGAATTCTGGTTTTGATATTATTAAAATCAGTTACTGTATCTCCACTACAATTATTCTGTTGTAATCAGGCATGATAGTATGCACTTGCGGTCTCAGTTACCCAGGCAGAGGCAAGACAATGGCTTAGAGCTCAGGACTACAGGCCACACTGAGTAAAAGCCCTAGAAGCCCTTTGTGATTCAGGTGTGTTAGCACAGTGGTTGATCACCAGCTGATGGCACTATTTTGGAAGGGGGGAAATAACAACCCATTGCAGAGATAAACAAAACATCTTTTGTGGAAATGATATTTCACGTTGGATACCACCATGTCAGGGTATTTTCTCAGTGGTATACTATAGTTTGCCTAATTAAATTTTGAAAATTCTCATTTGTATACACTGGAGTTACTCTCCTTTTCTCCTCCTCTTTCCTTCTCTCTTGTTCTGATTTTGTTTCTGGTAAAAAACAAAAACAAAAACAAAAACAAAACAAAGCAAAAACGAACATACAAACAAAACTAGCTTAATAAACAGCGGGTTTCCATACTGAGATTAGCACAGATATTTCATTTGGATTGATTTCTCTCTTATGCCTTCTCACTGCCCCAATATTCATCCATCTTACTCTCTCCATTTTGTTCTACTGTCTTGCCCATATCTATTTTATATTCTGTCCTAAGGAGCACACCCAGGGCCAGCACTATGACACTGAGCCACACACTAGGCCCTACACTGGTATACTTAAAAATGTTTTTCTTTGTGATTGCCTCATCAGAAGCACAGAACCATTGTGTCAAGAATGATGGAAAAATTCAAAGCAAATTGCAAGAAAAACTACCTCTTTTCTCGTGACTAGCTGCTCTACATTCATGTGTCCAGGACAGTCACTTGACTTACTATTTTAAAGTATCTGGAGACCTAGAGTACCAAGGTGAAAGATATCTAACCTTATGAATAAGTGGCTTATAGTATTACCTGAGACATTGTATTTTATGCATTGACTTTTGAATTTATTTAGTTTCTAATATCCAGCCATCATGCTATGGGAAATGTAAACTAAATACTCAGTCTTTTCTTTCAAATGGTTAAAGAAGGTGAAATCTCATTCAAAAATTATGTCCAGGTTATTGTTATGGTAAAGAAATATCAATTTATAAATTTCATAGTAGAATAAGGTGAAAAAATTAAAGTTATTTACTTCTCTACTTTGTTGGTACCACATTAGTATTTATCTCATTAACCAATGAGGAAGCAACCCCAGGCAAACTCACACCTCAGAATCTGAGAATGTATCAGATATTTCAGAGCAGGTGACTGTTTTTGAAAGAGAAAGTATATATTCACTCAAAAATATCTGTTCTAAGCAATAGAATCTCTTTTTTTTACATCAGGGAAGAGATTGATAATAAAATATTGGGGTGTCTCATGCCACTATAAAATAATATATTTTATTATTGTGCATAAAATATGTAAATACATAAAATATATTAACATATAATATATATTAGTTTTAGTATAAAAACAAAATAGTTTTTGTGGGACTGGTTAGTCTTTCATATTTTATACACAAAGATAATAAATACTAAACACATATGCTGAGGTAAGAACATAGAAGTCTAAATTTGCTCTGGGTACACAATTATATTTTTCTTTAAAACTCAAAAAAAATGAATTAATTAATATTAAGAAAGTTACATATCTTTTATAGTTATTATATAGTTATAAAAATGTGTAAGGGTATAATATTTTAATATGCAAAAATAAGGTGTTCTTATAAAAGAGACACACTATTTTCTTTAATTACTGTGCAGCTTTTAATTATTATTGCTGTGGCACCAATGTCTTTTAATCTTGACTTCGTATTTCAGACATATGTTTCACAATTTGTTCAAATATATTATCTTATAGTATATGTTTTCAATGTGATTGACTTTGACATTAATTCTCAAAACTAAGTTAGAATCAATGCTTAATTATTTAAAAGTAAAGTTTAATCCAGGGCCCTTGAAACACTTTTCTATGTTTTACAATACAGGTTTATTCTGTGCATACCTAGTAAATGAGGCTTCATATCTTTTAAAAGGTACCTGTTGAGAATACCATATATAATCAGAGACATTTAAATAACAGCTTGACACTCAAAGGATCCAAATTAATCCATGTCTTTACTCAGCCTTAACCACGTAGGAAAGTGAAGTATCTGTCCATTTTCTCTGTAAAGACAGAAGTTTGTTCTTGCTGTTAGAGAAGATTTGTGGCACTGTGTAGAGTGTCTATAATGCTGGCAAAGTAAGAACAGAGATTCATTTTTTATTAAGTAAGATAGAGCCATAAATAAGAATCAGCATGACCACGTGCCTGTATACTTGACATTTTCTGCCATTGTGGTTTGGGCAAGTGTCTTCCATTTTTTCACGATATAAAAAGCTGAGTTCCGTGCTCAGCACAACTGGCAGGTGGTAGAATGATTAAAAGTTATAAGGTCAGTGGGAACAGTTTAAGATGATAGGGGAGCCAGGTGTGAGCCTGTCTTTGTTTACTGACTCCGGCTTGATCAATTGGTCACAGTGCACCTTCTCCATAATGTGCTGCCTCATCACTAGACAAGAAGAAATAGAAAAAAAGAAAGAAAGAAAGAAAGAAAGAAAGAAAGAAAGAAAGAGAGAAAGAAAGAAAGGAAAAGAAAACAACAACAACAAAACCCAAACAAACAAACAAAAACTTAAACCTCGAACTTTTTGACCTAAAATAATTCATTTTATCTCAGGTTGATTTATCTCAGGAAATGCTTCACTAACAGACCTATATGGAAGCTGATCAGTAGAAATCTGTTCTGAAATAACACACCTAAAGTGAAAGATATTAACCCTTCTTTGGATGTAAGGCTGGAAAGATGGCTCTTTTTCAGTTCTGTGACACTGGTTTCTGGCTGGCTTTGACGGCTTTTTAAGACATCTATCTCTCTCTCCAGGAATATCATTCTTAAATGCTGTCAGTGACAAGGATTGCAGCCTCTAGAAATTCTCTTCTGACACATCATCTGCCTTTTTACAAGATAAGCAGCAGGTTACCACCGCTACTGAGACAGATTCAGCCTCCCGCCACCTAATAACAGGATCTTTTAAAAAGTGACAAATAAAATGATGCTTTCTGGATTGAGATGTTTTAAAACTTGAATACCATTTTCTTGAAGTATACAGACTATACTAAGAAGGAAATGTTAAATATTTATTAATTATGCTTTTAAAAAAAGAGAATGCATGCAGCATTACTGTACTGGTCCCAGAGACACATTAACAAGCATATACAATTCTAGTACTATTTATCTGGATATCAGGATATTCTGAGTAGACAAATTACCCCATTTTTGGTGTTGTTTTGTGCTGTACCTCACATGTGTGTGTGTGTGTGTGTGTGTGTGTGT
>OU015751.1:109911546-109938857 GCA_907169655.1 Acomys percivali
TGCGTGTAATATTTTTGTATGTATGATTTGGGTGCTTATGGAATCTAGAGGTTGAGAGTGAGTGTCTGTTATTCTTCATCTCCATCTTCCATTTGTAACAGATTCCTTTCAGTGAATGCAGTGTCTGACAGATAAAGTAGCCTACCTACCTAACTCTGAAAATCACTAATTTCCAGAGGGCAACACACACGGATATGCACTACTCGGAGACAGGCTTTTTAGCTGGGTATTAAGGATCCAAAGTTAGTCCTTCATACTTAAACAACAGACATTTTAGAGACTGAGTCATCTCCCTAAACACTTCACAAATTGTTTAAGTATGTTCACAACTCACGTGTGTTCTTGTAACTCTATAGGGACATCATGAACAATTTGACAGAAAAGAAATATAGTCTAACTTACAGGGACCTAGAGGCAATTAATATCTTACTTCAGAAAGAATTTTGAGTGTTTCTGGTACCCAGCATCTCTGCTCTTCTGCTCAACATCACTGCAGCATGACTTGAACATACAACACATATATTTTGCTCAGAGTTACAGGCTGTCCCCAAAAGCAAGGCTAACAGAAGCTGCTGAGACACCTGGTCGGACTCCAGGCAGTTGCTTCATGGGAATGGATATGTCTTTAGTATATAGCAATTATTTCTATGATTAGGATGTTTACATCAAAATAGATAGATATAGAGATAGATGATAGATTCATTCATAGATAGATAGAAGATAGGTAGGTAGATAGATAGATACATAGATAGATACATAGATACATAGATAGATAACTCAAGAATCCTTTACAACAGATTGGACGGGTGGCTCCAATTATAAAAACAATAGCAACTCTAACATGGGACTCAAGGTCAGTTTTTAGCACTCAAATAAGGATTTTATGTCCTGACACCCATTTCTGACCTCTTTGGGTACCATCACTCAGATGCCCCCATACACACTTATGATGATAGTCTGCTGTAGGAATCTCTGCTCTAAAGGCATTTGGTCTATGGGAAACTAGAAAATAAATTTGGGCTGATTAAATGTCTATTTGTAAATTTATATGGACAAAAAAAGCAAAGATTTAAGAGAGAAAATACATTTGATTCTAAATTTTCCTCAGAATCTAGTCTTTAAATGGAAAACCAAAAATAAAAATAGATAAGGAGAAAAAACTGATTGGCAATGTATAAGAGCAAGAAACTGACCTATAGTGTGCTTCACTATTAATTACAGCCTCTTCTGTGTTAAAGGCTCAAACCGGAGAGTGTTTAGAAGAAAACAAATATAATGAGATTATTCCATAAGTTGTTTTAGACCAAAGATCAATTTGTAGTGAATATTTTTTTCTGTGTTTTGTTTGTTTGTTTGTTTGTTATAAAAATGAACAGTTTCTGCTTGGTTTGGAGCTTCCTTCACTTGCTTAAAGGTGTAAGAAGCATACAAAATACAACTGGATGGCAGGTTCCTTGGTATATATGGCCATAGCTTTTGACACATCTCCATACTATTCTCCATAATAGCATCCTAATCTATAGTTTTATAAACTGAAAACAAAGACACATTTTACTCTATGCCAGTTCGGATTTTAATAATAACTATTCTTATTTGTATACCTGATAGTATTTTGCATTATGGACACTTTGGCTAAACGTCTGCTGGCGATTTAAATCCCACATTGGTTAGGCGCACTGAACTCAATGACAGTTAAGAATTAATAATCTAAAAACATAAAATATTAAATCTTCTTTATTTCATAATTCAGAGTAATTAAGAATTTATCAGAAGAATCACCAATTTACCTGTTAATACATTTAATACATAATAAAATGGCACCACATTCTGAAAATATCATCCTTCGTACTGAGTGACAAGACTTGCCAATGTTGGCATTGAACAAATATCACCCATGTGAACTCTAATATCATTTATATCATGAAGTTGCACACATCAAAAAGAAGTCTGCGGATCTTGGCTAAAATTAGATATATAATTTATTGGAATATTAGAATTTGAGTATGTGGTTGATGGGAAGGAAAAAAAGAACTTTTATGAGTTAAATAAACACAAAGTTGTAAAGTTTTAGTAATAGTTAACTTGAACGTCATGCTAAGTAGGACATAACTTTCGGTGGGAAGTTTGCCTACAGAGAAGTGCTCTAGGATGTAAAATATACACACCAAAACTTTTATACCACAAAGAAATATTTGTGGCTTTGAAAATTAGATGGTAATTCAAATGAAGACTATTTTCTTGGATTTTAATTAATGCTTTTTAACTGCAAATATGTCTGCTATGACACCTTTGTAGTAAAATAAATTTTTAATTGTTTAACAAAAATGTATTTATATGATTTATACAGAGTTTTTAGTATGCCATTGAAAATACTATTTTTATTCAAATTTAAACATTTTTGTATCTAGTTAATACAAGTATTATGTAAAGATGAAAAATAAAACAAATTTATACATTTGTGTTGCGTTTAATTCTAGTTTTAGTCACTTATAACAATAAGTCTATTGTTAAAACTGTCCCTTCAATAACACATCATTAGAATTATGATGTCTTCTGTACATGACAGAGCTCTCACCTTCTTTACCTGTTATTAACTACAATTTACGTGCAGAACAACACCACAAGATTGGGCCCATTAAGTCATTTTTAGGTGACATCTTTGCTGCCCTTCCCTAATCATAAATGTAATGTTTGAAGGGGACAAAGGATCACTAGGTCCTGTATCTCCAAAGAATTATAGATGGTAACTGTTGCTGATTTGTAAGAAATTCAGTGTTAGAGCTATCTACACGTTATTCAGGTTAGTGTAAGTTATGTCTATTTAATTTGTGATTTATTGACTATCACGTAGGTGCAATAGTTTCATTTTTCCTGCTGTTAGTGCTCTAACTGTGGTGAGTAGACATACTGAAACCTACTCAAAATAGTGTAAGTAGCAGAAGAGATAGAGTTCTCAGAAGAAACACATAAGCCCACACAATCACATGCGTTCACGTATATACATGTACAACTCTCTCTCACATACAAACACATAAACACACACTAATGCTTATGTAATTATAAGCTATACATATTAAATATATGTATGTAGAGAAATTTAATCTTGCAACATGGCTACTCTGGAAAGGGATCGAATCCAGAAACCTATGTCTGTAATCCAGATGGAATCAGACACACCCTTAGTACAAGCCTTTAATCTCTCTGACTGGAATATACACCCTTAATCCCTCTAGCTGGATCATAGTATATACATTTAAACAAAGCCATATGAATCAGGAGAAGACAAAGTGCCAAATCAGAGAAACATTTGACAGACTAAGTTCAGAGATAGCACATGCCTAATTCATGAGAACACACAGGAAAGAGAAGCTACTAAGGAGCCACACAGTAAGAGAGATCAAGAGAGTGTGTTGAGACAGTTGAATAGAATTCAGGAGTACAGCACAGTTTGGTGCAGCTCAGTAGAACACAGTTGAGTGCACACGGTTCATTTTATGGAGTTCAGAGGCAGTTTTCCAAGCAGAACAACTCAATGAGAAGAGGAAGGAGGCCAGTTTGAATCAATCACAGCTTGGAGAGGACTCATAAGACAGAGCAGTTGAATTGAACCAGCCCTCCAGAGTTCAGAAAGAACTAGGAAGTGTGAGATTATTTAGGAGTACATCTCAGAGGCTGAAAATGTTTTGCGCTAGGTTAACAGGTGGAGGATGGAAGCTGAAGCCTTGAAGATCCAGGTTCACAGAACTCTTGGTTGTACAGAGGTTAGAATCTTCCAGGCCTAGGCACGTTTAGATGGAAATGCTTTGAACTCGGCCCAAGCCATGTATCACTGAGCTTGCTTGGGTATGGCTTTTTATCTCATCCCGTAATTTGAGAAATGACTTTGCTCTTCTAATAAATTCCAGCATTAACTCTTCCCAGTCTGTAGGCTGTCGCTTTGTTCTCTTGACCGTGTCTCTAGCCTTACAGAAGCTTCTCAACCTCATGAGGTCCCATTTACTAATTGTTGACATTAAAGCCTGGGCTGTTGGTGTTCTGTTCAGGAAGTTGTCCCCTGTGCCAATATGTTCCAGGCTCTTCCCCACTTTTTCTTCTAAGTGACTTAGTGTCTCTGGTTTTATGTTGAGGTCTTTAATCCACTTGGATTTAAGTTTTGTGCAGAGGGAGGTAATCCCTCTGAGGAACAGTCATAGGGGAGGGGAATAAGGGGAAAATGGGAGGGAGGGTAGAATGGGAGGATACAAGTGATGGGATAACCATAGAGATGTAACAAGAATAAATTAATTAAAAATAAATAAATAAATAAATAAATAAATAAACAAAAAATAAATAAATAAATTCCAGCATTAGATATGAAAGGATGATAACTTGAAATTTAATCCTCTTTTCTATGACACTACAGGGCTAAGATCTGAGGTTGTCACCTACGCAGTGAAGGCAGCATACTGATGAGTTGTACTCTCAGCCTTTGTATCTATCCCTGTCTTGAAAGAGGATGTCATGTCCTTGTTGAGACTGGTTCTGAATTTAGGGTTACCCTGCCTCAGCCTTCCAGATGGCTGGAATTGTAAACATGGGACTCCCTGTCCGTTAAAATCACATTTGTGAAGCCTAGAATTTGTAAACTATAGACCTTTCTTATCTTTTATTACTTATAAACAATTTGTAATTTCATTTATTAGGGACCCTATTTCCTGAGATGCTTTCTCTGGGAACATGATTTCTCTTGCTGTTGAATCAATAGTTGGCCATAGTGCTCTGCTCAGCATTAAACCTGCAAGCTTTAACCTTCCTTTTAGCATCTTCACTTAGGTCGTTTTTGGTCTTGTGTAGGAAGCCACGTTGATCAGACTCCATGGGTGCCTCTGACATGTCTAGGAGACATTCTCACGGTGATTGTCCTTCTGTCCCTATCAAATAGGTAACATTAAATTTAGAGAGAAGTCAATGCCCAATGGACAAATTAATCAAACTTGTTAAAATGTCTTTTTCAAATACATTAATTATTCTATTTTAATGCTTTACGACTAAAATATTAGCATACCCGTGTATTGGTATAACTCATTTTCTGACATGAGATTTCTTTTCATTTTACACATATTCATGTTTGTCTGCCTCTACGTAGGTGCACTTCCTGCATGCATGGTACCTGCATATTTTCAAAGAATGCATGATATCCCCTGAAGATGGAGTTACAGATGGTTGTAAGCTGCCGTGTGAGTATGGAGCTCAAAAGCAGGTTCACTGCAAAACCTGGAAGTGTTCTTAACTGCTAAGACATGTCTCCAACACCAGAATTTTGTTTTATGATTATGTGAAATGAATAAAAGGGCTAATCTATGCTTAAAAAGCACTTTAATACATTCCACACTCTTTTTCTGTTCAGTGTATTTCATTAACATTTTGAAAATCTGATAAATTATAAATACTTCTGAAGATTTTATGTTAATTGTTGTTAATGAATAATAAATATTATATAGGTTAATACTGGCTGTAAAACTTTTTCTGTTATTTTCTAAAGCATTAATCTATTGATGTACATGAAAAACAAAAAGTGATTACCACAAAATATCTTTTGATTTTCTATTTAATATGGTATAGCATAATAGCTTATGACTGCCACCTCACTGCTTTTCTTACACAAAAGGATTTGGTAGCTAACATTCTAGTGAGTGTTTGATATTGATCACTTCCATTGTGTCCTTGGCAGTAAATTAACTTCATCTTGAATTTCTTTTAAAAATCCCCTTCTCATATTGTCTAGCTTGAATCAATATAGCAGCCTTTGCTGTCAAAATATCAGAAAGGAAATCAGATGGAATTATAATGTATAAAAGATGAAAAATAATTGCCACAAAATAGATACCAATTATGACAAAAGGATGGAGTTAATTTTCTTATTACAATATGCACTTCTGAGCTCATTAAATATTTTCATCTAAGTTTGTTCATCACTGAATAGAATTTAGGAAAATTTTTAAGAAATGAAGATACATGAAGAAGGCATTTACTCAATTGACTTATGTTGTGATACTATGTCTGTGCACATGTGTACAAGTTTTAGCAGTTAGCTTATCTTTGGTTCACTTATCAGAATCAATAAACAAAATTGAGACTTGATACCCTATGAAAATTGCTTTCTTGATGCCACAATTCTGCACTAACAAAAATGAACAGCCACAAAAGTCAATATATATAAAAATAACATTTTTTCATCATATCTGACTGGGAATTATTTTTCCATAATTATGTGTTTGACTAAGAAAATTTCATCACTCATTTATCAGTTCAATTTACCTGAAGTATATCAAATAGTCATCTGAAATATCTTAAGTTGCGGACTTATTTTTTTGTTGTTGTTGTTCATAATTGCAGACTTACAGAGAAGTTGTAAAGTACCACAAAACAATAATTCAAGCACACGAAAATATTTCTTCTAAAGCAAATAGTTTAGGAGATGCCTAAGTATAATGCAGAATCTGGAGTTATCTCATGACTTACTATTCTTTTTGAAGCTAATTTTGCTCAGTAGAATTATTTGGAATATGAGTGGGGAGATGTTTTGGTATGTTCAAAGTACACATTTAAGAAAAAGAAACTTCAGTCCATGCAATCAAGTCACCATATATGATCACTATATTAGTGTCTATGTAGTACATTAACTGTAAAAACAACCACAATTCCTGGATAGTCGCACTATTCAAATATCACATTAGTCACTTAAAAATAGTGTTGTGAAGGACTTTTAATCTAGCAACATGGCTCTTTCACAAGGGACCACATCAAAATACTTTCTAAGTTTATGTGATCCAGCTAGAAAGCAGACACATTCTAGATTATAGTACAATCTGACTAGAATACAGACCGAACCATAGTACATATCTTTAATCTCAAATAATGAAGGTAAGGTTAGTTTATAGAAGGCAGCAGCCATGTATGATGAATCACAGAAAGATCTGATAGAATAGGTCAGAGCTAAGATAAGTCCAATGCTCATGAGAAGAAGACAGGAAAGGGAAGCTATTTAAGGACATCACAGGAAGAGAGAGGTGAAGGTTTACCAAGAGTTTCTTACTGGATAACTTTTTAAAAAGATTTCTTTATTTTTATTTATACAGTAGTCTGCCTGCATGTACACCTGTATACCAGAAGAGGGCACCAGATCTCAGTATAGATGGTTGTGATCCAGGAAGTGGTTGCTGGGAATTGAACTCAGGATCTTTGGAAGAACAGCTAGTGTTCTTAACCTCTGAACCATCTCTCCAGCCCCCGGGGCAATTTTACAGAGACAGGTTGCAGAGAGAACAAGCAAGACACGGGTGAAAACAGAATAAGCCAGAATATTAAAACATACTGACATAATTACTTTGAGGCTAGGCAGAGCAATTCAGTGGGAAACTGAAAGAAACCTGTTTGAGTCAGTTAGGTTGGAGAGAGGTTTAGGCCAGAACAGCTGAGTTGAACCAGCCAGCAATAACTAGAAAGATGTGGGTATGGATTTTACTCCATCGCTTCATCTGAAAAAATAAAAACATTCACTCAGTAGTCTCTTGGACAAGCAACAATAACAAGGTGTATATTATAATATCACTAATATTAGAACAGAACAGGTTAAAACTGTGTAAGAACAGAAGTTAGTATTAGAGCAACTGAGGAAAATAATGAGATGAGCAGATATTTAGAAAAGAAATTGTCTGTCCCAATGAGGTTCCACAGAATTTAGTGATTACTAAAGATGTTGAAAGTTAATTAAGAAGTAAATAAAAGGAATGAATGGAGAAAAAGAAAGAGTAAAAGTAGTAGAATTATGAGGTAAAACAAATTGCTTGTGTAGAAATAACAGTAGATATAACACAATTATGTAATGGTTAGAGAACCAGTTGTAACAGTGTAAACACCAAAGCATGATTTTCACAAGATAATTAATGTAAGAGTAAAGATTTGAAAAATAAAAATTAGATAAAATAAATAAAAATAAAATAATAGTTGTTCATTATTTTTCTGGACATATTCAATTTATTAACTTTGCATCAGAACATCTATTAGGAAAGTGTTTATTTAGTTATTAAATATATTATCCTCATGAGTATGCACAAATATCACATGCCAATCAAAATTAATAATAAATTAAATTAAAAACTAAATTTTTTTTAAAAAGGAAAAAACTGACACAGACAGTTTGCTGCATCAACAGTAACCCAAAACTTCCTATAATATTGGAGCATAATTTTCAGCCTTCTGGCCAAATATAACTAACAGACGTATTTGTGAGACAGAAACTATTGAAGACTTGCTTCCTCTGTCTTGGCAGAGTTTGGCCTTCAACTCTGCTTGCATCCAAGCTTGCCCATTTTTAGGCAGAATTCTGTCTGTGGCAGAAATGAGGACATTTTTCAAGAGGTTGGTGTACCACATTTGAAGCCATCTCCGTAAGGAAGATCTTTGATGCTCATCATCTTCATGAAGTAGGCTGGGTGTTGCCAGGAGTTAACCTGTCTTATTGTCAAATAGTCTTTAAGATATTAAAAGCTTCTTAAATGATATATTCTGTAGGTCTCTGCTGCTTTGAAGACTTTATTTAACTATTTTAGCTTATCTATGTATAGGATCATATCTACCTCTTAAAGCTAGGGTGTATATTCTTATGATTAAAACTAGGCTGGTAGTTGTCATGACCATAATTTGATCAACTAAAAAATAGCTTGTATTACTTAATTATCCTAATCAGCCTACAATAGCACTTTCCAGGTATTAGAAGTAAGATTTATATTATACTTTAGTTGTATGGGTTCAGAGCCTCGTATGAGAGTAGAAATATAAATAATGTGTGTAGAGAATATTCTTAAATTTGAATTCTATATCACTGTATCAAAGTTTATCTTATTTTGTATCAATATACAAAGTTCTATACCAATGAATTAAAGATAACCTTTTATTGTTAGTAACAAGTAAGGCTTTAGCTCTGGGAGTAGGTTTAAATAATCTACTTCTTATCCTTTCATCCCTATACTTTTCTATACCCCTGCTTCTTTCTTTTCAACAGCTATCTTCATATCTATAAAAGAAAGTTAAAGGAAGAGAGAGATCCCTGAGTCCAACCTTGTTTTCTCTCTGAATAAGACCAATCATTAATATAAACAGCTCCCAATAAAAACAATCATCTGTAGCACAAGAGAGCAACCATAAACCTATCCAACCACTGCCCTTAGGGGAAATGGGGCATCATTCTCTTAGGGTTTCATCCAGCTGATATGGGTTGAATAGAACCTTCGTAGGGGCCCGAATAAAATTGGGGAAAATGGTTAATCAAGCAAGTAATAGCATTTGTGGTCCAGTTTCCAAATGGTGAGAAATTCCAGGCTTAATAGAAGTCCTGGGAGGGACAGTCAAAAATATTGGACAAGCTGCTAACCTGCACTTCTGGATCACTAAAGTAATTAATTATCATTCCTTCTCAAGTCTCTTATGGCATTGAAATCCTGATAGTTTAGTCTTACAATTAACTTAAGCTGTTTAGGGGTTAATATTTTTTTAGGTATAAATAGTGGTTTGGAGTTGGCAGAGATGAGAGAGGATAGATATTGATTCTCATTCAGATAGTGAAGATGTTTTCTACAAGGTTGCCAAATGCAATTAACCAAAATACCTTGAACGTTACATTCATATGATCCCTTATTGTTTCGTGGTTCTTCTTGCTGTATGCAATTTTCCTACTTGCTTGTAATAATATAAATGTATATGTCCCATGTCAGCACTAAGGGAAATAAACCAAACGAACAATTAAAACAAGAAGATAGCACAAGACAATACATATTAGAGCAAAGGCCACCGATGGGGTTTTTAGTTGGATATAAATAAAATTAAACAAAAACAAGTATAAAAACCCTAAAAATCAGTACTGACAATGGCATGCCTGATAGAGGGCAAGAGGTGAATCCTTGCTGACTTTTTTTGCTCACAGTAGTCTTGAGAGGAAACCTGCTCCAGCTTCCTGGCTTAGCCCCCTTGACTCTCTGGATACCATGTATTTTCTTTCATGTTTCCGATCCAGATATGGCATGGGGCATAAAGTGTTCCCTGAGGCTGATGAATGGTGATGCTGTTGTGTGAAAAAGGGAAGAAATTGGGATAGAGGCTACTATTTGTGGTTCCTATTAGTCCCACCCTGAACTCTGCTTCAACCCCTCAGTTTGGGGCTTTACTCCCAGTTACACATCTCTTCTTAGGTTCACCATTAAACACAGAGTATATGTGAGGAAAAGTGATCCCCCTAAATCACTATTAACCTCAGCTGAGATGTTTGGTGCAAGTGGGTTCTGACACATATGCATAACCATCTGCTTCCAATGAGAGATGTTGCCTCACTGGATAAGTTTATTTGCTGCGATTACCTCCTGCAAGAAATACTTATGGGTTATTTAAACTGTTTTCTGTCACAGAGAGTGGAGTCAAATGAGTTTTTAAAAAAGTATTTCCCAGATGTTTCTTATCACTACATTTTGATATAAAATTTAATACTACAGTAGTTAATAATTTCCTCCATGAGTTCAATCCAACAATCGATATCTTTTGTTCACAACTTTTACACAAACTTCCCACATAAATTTATCTCTTACTCTTAGAAAATGCTGCCTAATATAAACTGAATAATGCCAGAAGAGCAGAATTTCTCAAATGTCAGAAAAACAGGCCATATAAAGACCTAGGTAGTATATCTTAGAGGGAAAGAAAATAAAGTCTTAGGAGAGATGTCTCAAACACTCATTTTGCAATTTTTCCTCAAATAGTGAGTATCATCATAGAAGTAGCTCAGTAAAGGATATTTGCTATTCTCTGTTTACATTCATTATCTGTAAATCAGACCAAATTCATAAAATAAAGTCACCGAGCACAACCAATTCTTAAAATATCAAAGGCATTTATATTTTCTCTTTTCATAATATTGCCAATAAAAGGAAATAGAGCAATGGGCAAGCTTGGGTGCAGGCAGATTCGATGGCCAAACTCTGCTAAAACAAGGTAAGCAAGTCCTCAATAGTTCCTGCCTCACAAATATGACTGTCAGATATATTGGGACAGAAAGCTGAATAAGATGCTCCAACATAATAGTGAGTTTTGGGTGACTATTCAGGTAAGAAACTGTCTGTGGCATCTTCTCATTTGGGACTCTGCTAACTGGCAATCTGCGTATACTCAAGTAATCAAGTTTATTCCTTCTCAAGTCTCTGATGGTGTTGAAGACCAAATAGTTTAGTTTTGCAATTAAGTTTAGTTGTTTAAGGGTTAAGATATTTTTAAGTCTAGATAGATGTTTTAAGTTGATAATCATGAGATATGATAGATATTGATTTACATTCAGAAATTTAGACTTACCAAGATAGGAAAGATGTTTTATTTAAGACTGCCAAATACAAATAGCTAAAATACTGTGAGCATGTGAGATGAATGCATGAGCAAAAGTGTCATGACTGTAGTTCATCCAGTGACACTTCCATCAGACATCAGGTCTTCTCAGAAATGAACGGGAGAAGTGTCTGTCTGCCAGTTATCCGAAGTTAATAATAAGAAAATAAGAAAAGCTAGTTTTGAATGATTTATTCCACAATTTTGTGTTTAGGGCTGAGTAAGTAATGTATCAAAAAGTATGTGTGTTTCTTTTGTTCCTTCGTTCAAAAATTTAGAATACTTGACTTAAATCCTTATTTGGAAGACTACTCAATTGTTTCTGAGCATACGCATTTTATAATCCAAGTTTCTATATGTTTAAAGTGAGGTTTTTTTACTTCCATGTTTGAGGCATGATGGTTGTTTAGATAGACTTGTTGTCACTTTGCAGTACCAATATGAAGTTCCTATAGTGTTTGGGGCTTGAATAGGAATTTTGCTCAGTTTGGGCATACAGGTTTGCAATTCTTGTGAGATTTTTTCACTTGAAGAATAATTATTTGTTTAGTTTATTTTTCAAATTTTTAAATAATTATTTTCTGTAATTCTATGATACATGGATATCCTAGAAATGAGCATGATACCTGGGAGACTGAATACAACCTAATTCAGCAGACTATAGCTATGGTTGTATAAAAGAGATTTGATACATTGTTATGAAAATTAGTGTCTTGTCTTGCATGTATTTATGATGCTACTGAGAAGTAGCTTTTTATCAATTCTTTAAATTATCATAGTATTTCATAGTTGGAATCAGTTTTTACAAATCTAGGTAAATGGGATAATATACTTCAAATGCAAAATAACATGTTATTAAAAATGTGGATTTGAAAAGAAAGGACATTAAGCTGGTGGTTCAGAAGAAAGAAGCAAAGATATAGCAAAATCAGGAGCAAACAGAAAATGCGAACATTTGCTTCATCGAGGTCAATGTCCCCAACCATTCATGTTGACTTGGAAGCACTGTCCCTTAATTTACTACCACTCCTATAGTGGAAGAAGATGATGCCAGGGATGGGTTGTCTCCATCATATGAAAAAGATAAAAGAATGCTTAAGAGTAACAGAGAAACAATTCAGCCAAAGAACATTCTGATTTGGCACAGTCCAGCATTTTGTGTGTCAGTATCCAGATACAGGTTTCAATGAACAACCAATAGAATGATACAAGGTTTACACCCATTTTTAAAATTTAGCCCTGTTATACTGTGAAGTCTCCTGATTCTTGCAGAAAATGTTTATTTTTCTCTAATTTTACAACTTACCAGTCATCTCGGCCATCAAGTCTTTTTTTTTTTTTTTTTATCTTACTAAATAGTAGAAGAGAAAAAAAAAAAACCTAACAATAGGTGTTCCATTAGTAGAACTTAACTAGGTACAAAACAACAAGAATGGATAAACTGAATAATTATTTCCAGTGCATCCAAGCAAGATTAAGAATTGGAACATTCAAGTCAAGGAATTTGAAAACTATTCAAGAAGTTCAACAACAACAACAACAACAACAACAACAAAAAAAAAAAAAAAACTACATGTGCTTCCTGTACAATTTTTAAAGGATTTACCAGGTGTATTACATATCTCAGTATCCAGGGAACATAAAAATTGATAACAAAACTTTGATAGGACAGAGCATACCTGATATTCATACTAAAATTCCACAGGTTGGAAGGGACTGTAGAAATAAGCTCCTCGCTGTGAGTAGATATTGCCTTGAAGTGCAGGGAAAAAGACACACAGAAAAGACCAAGAAAGCTACTGTAGTTATTTTAGCCATTTTAGGACTGAGGTTGAAGAAAAGAAGAGATGTGGATCAGATAAACAAAAGTGAGTCACTCAGAGAATAGGCTATGGATAAAGGAAGTGCAGCTATGGAAAATGAAATTGCCAAGGGAGTGGACAGAAGAGAGAGAAAATTATGATTCAGATCATTAATTGAGAGGCTTGAGGACTCCTCCTGGATATTTGGAAGTTCAGTTCGACTCCCCCATTGGAACCTGTGTACAACTGACAGTGCAGCCTCAGATCATGGTATTTCTAGCCAACAGTGATTCCAGTCACACAGTCACTTTCAATCATCTCAAAGCCCTGCAAAGTCAACGACTGCTCTATTAGTATCAAGAGCAATACAACACAAAACTTTCCTTTCCTCCTACATCTGTGGGATGAATTAGGAAACTGAATATTAAAACATTGTTTCCTCTGGATGCTGGATTGTATGAAACTTATACAAACTAAAATCTAAAAATAAATTTCACCCCTAAATGAGAACAACTTTGCATAAAGGACACCAGAACAAGCCTTGAGGCTGCAAATGTTGCTGTCACCCTGAAGAAACATTCCTTTACAGTCTACAAAGAAATTTTAAAAGTGTGAAAAATTGAAGCTCAGAGCAAGTACACAATGCACAACTAATAAATATTTAATTAAAAAAAATCATGGTGTCTGGGAAGAAGCAATATTCTTGAAAGAGACAGTTTGGAAGGAATTCAATCAGTAGTAGAGAAATTCTTTAAATATGGATTAATATTCCTATTTACATAATCTTAAAATGTCCCAGTACCACCTTGATATCAAGCCTCATACATGTGATGAACCGATGAGTTCAAGATGTGCAGGCTGATGGTAATAACATACGGAATGCTCATCCCACAGTGCAAAACTTATGCCATGATAACCAAAATGTATGGGGATTATGAATGATTATGAATGTTTTTCTGTACAGAGTAAAGATGTTTACTTTTATGAAGCATTTGAAGACAAGGTTAAACTGCTACCTAGATTTAAATATCAAGGTCCATTGTGAAATTAATATATTTTAATATTACTAGACTCTGTTGTCTCAGGATTTCAATGAAGTATCTACTGGATGCGAATATTTTAGCAAAAGTTCCAATAACTTTGAAACTAAAATAGCAGGTGTGTTGCATGTAATGTGGTGATTTGTTGATAAAATAGCTCAATTGAGAAATATATTTATTTAATAGTGCTTTGGTGCTAAATCACATAGCACATTGTGAATACAAGAAAAATCCAGCCACAAAGCTCAGACTTTCATGCAATTCACTTTGTATTGTTTTTACAAAAGCCAGGGAAATGTAGAGTGATGCCACATTGTAAAATGAGGATTGAAAGCCTTACAGAATGGAGAGAGCTGTGAGAGTTCCTAAGCATGGATAGTTTGGCTCCTTGAACATGAATGGCCTCACTAGGCTGAGGTGTTTGCATACCTGTGTGGCAGTTGGTGGACCTGTTTGGAAAATAGGGGGAGATATGTACTTGTAGAAGGTGTGTCACTAGGGGGGACCTTTGAGTTTCAAAACCCAATGTCATTCTGATTTACCTTGATTTCTAGATTTCAACTTTCACTCTGCCTGGTGGTTGTTGTCTCAAGAATTAAGGTCTTAACTTCTGCTACACAGTCATACCCGTCTGCTGGCTGTCATGATCCTTGCCATGAAGGTCATGAACTCACACTCTGACCTGCCGTATTCCATATGTCTCTGAGATCATTGAGGACCTTACCTAACTATTTTACCTTATCTTTCTATGGAATCTTATTGATCTGTTGCACCTAAGATGTATATTCATGTGATAAAGATAGATTAGTAATTGATATTACCATGATTTGATCAACTAACAATTAACTTTTATATCTTATTTATTCTGCAATAAAACTTTCAAAGTATTGGAAGTAAACCTTGTATTATAATTGAGTTATATACATACAATACTATTAGAGTAGAAAATATATGTGTATGTATATATATATATACATATATATTTATATATAAAATGTGTGTGAAGAATAATCTTACATTTGAATTCTGTACTACTGTATGTAAAATTAAACTTATTTTGCATATATACAAAATTCTATACCAGTGAATTAACAATAACCTTGTGAGTGATAATTGAGGCATTAAGTTGAGGAGTAGATTCACTAATCTACTTTTTGTTCTATCTTCCCTATATATTTCAATCTTCCTCCTTCTTTCCTTTCAACCCCCATCTCTAAACCTAAGAATATAAGATAAAGGAAAAGAGAGAAATCCCTTAGTCCAACCTTGTTTTATCTGCTATAAGACCAATTAAAAACTTGTAGCCAACTCTCGTTGAAAATAACCAACTATATAGTCCAACAAAGCAACCAAAAACCTACCCAACTCCCTTAAAGAAAATGAAGCATCATTCGTTTAATGTTTCTTCCAGCTTATTTGGGATGACTAATACCTTTGGAGGGGCACTAATAAAATTGGGAAGTGGTTAAACAGGCTAGGAATAGTGATTGTGGTCCAGTTTCTAAATGATGAGAAATTCCAGGCTGAATTAGAATCCTGTGTGGAACAGTATGAAATGTTGGACCAATTGGGATTGGAAGCTTTCTTTGAAAGTGTCCTGGGAGCTGTCTTGTTCTGATAAGGAGCAGCAATTGAAGCCCTTGGTGCTGGAACATGAAAGATAGAGGATGTCAGTGTCCAGCATGCTGAGAGGAATGAATCCTGTCTGGTCTGATCAGATGTCAGTGTCCAGTTCTTTTGTTTTGAAAACATAGTTTCTCACAAGCTCTATACGGTCATAAAATTATAAATGTATAATGTGTGCATGATGCAGAGAACAATAGAGGCTACTTTTCTGCTCTTTGTATGAGCAGAAAAAAAGACATCTCTAAATCTTCATGTCATATAAAGAATGATATCAAATAATATTCATAGGGGTTCTGTAGCCAACAAGAAGCATTGTCTATGCTTAGACATTCATGTCTCATCCAGTCCCAGAGCTATTCACATATTGTGGGATTATCAATATATGTTACTGGCTTGTTCTGCTGTTTAAATTTTTCACATGGCAATTGTATCCACCTCTCTCCCCACTCCCCATCCCACTCCCTCCTTCATGTCATCTCCCTCGCTCCCTTAGTCCTCAAATACAGGCACCCTCCTCCCCTGACATCTGACCTCAGCCTATCAATTCTCATCTATGCTACCTGTAACCTCTTCTTCTGTAGACTGGCAAGGCTGCCCAGCCAGTGGGAAGTGATCAAAGTTCGGTGGCCAGAATGCATGCCTGAAGTAGTCACTGCTCTGGACACTGTGGGACCCACAAGGAGACTGTGCTACTACATCTGAGAAGAGGGTCTAGGTCCATATCATATGTGGTCCTTGGTTGATGTTATAGTCTCTGTATTTTAGTACAGTTATCCTGTATTTTGTGGCTAATATCTGCTTATGAGTAATTATGTACCATGCATGTCTTTCTGGGTCTGGGTTACCTCACTTAAGATGATCTCTTCTAGATCCAGCCATTTGCCTGCAAGATTTCCTTGTTTTTAATATCTGAATAGTATTCCATTGTGTAAATGTACCATAATTTCTTCATCCATTATTCAACTGAGGGACGTCTAGGTTGTTTCTAGATTCTGGCAATTACAAAGTTTTTGACAGGGACTGTGCACCTATGGGAGACAGAAGTTACTGCACCATGTGGGCTATGATGATGCAAATGAGATAATAGAACTCTTTCTTTGAGAGATGGTTCAGGGGGCTAAATGATCACTGTGCAAACCTGAGGACCCAAGATAAGAACTCCAGCATCTACATAAAAGCTAGGCACAGAGACACATGCTTGTAGCTCTTGCATGGAGCACTGCTGCTCCCTAGAAAACTGATTCAGCCAAGATGGTGAGCTCCAGGTATAGTGAAAGATATTTCAAAAGAAGATGATTTGTGATAGAGATGATATCTCGGCATCCACCTCTGGCCAAAATATACAAACTCTACTTGTGCCCCTATGTGCACACTCATGCATATTCTACACTTACATGCACTATAATATATAAATAAATAAGCTCATTCTTTCATAACTGGCACATCTGCAGAGAAAGCGGAAATAATTGCATTCACTAAAGCTTGACAGTGTCACAGCAGAACAAATCAACATCCAGACTTATTCCAAATATTCTTTCAAGATCATGCATGGTGCCCTTTGGAAAGAATTAACCTTAGGAGAGACAAAAACATAAACAGACATTGGAATTATTAGTCCTGCATGAGGAAGTCACCTTATCAGTACAAAGAGCAACTGTTTTGTAGCTCCGAAATACTGACTTCCACAGTGAATCAAAGAGCAGACAGGGAGGTATAATCTCCAAAGGGATATGAATAATTGAGTCTGACACCTTACTTGAACTTCTCTAAATTCCATGGAGTAGGGGTGTGGAATGAGTCCAAGATTGTGATCTTAACATGAATCCTAATTTGCTGTAATGGGCATATATGATTTTACTACTGACACTCTGGTGCTTCCAATTTTTAAGCATTAATATGCATCTGCCCACTATGAAAGATATACATTAGTAGATCTAACGTGATGCTACTTAAATGTGCCACATTAGGACTCTTCAAGAGACTACACAAGTAGGCTATTTATGTGCAAATAAATAATTTCGAGACTAAAGGCAACATGCATCAGAAATGAATAAAATCATAGTATATATCCATGTGAAGACTGGCATACAAACTTTAAATATCAAAAATAATTGGTGCTTTTATCTGCATTCGTAGAAAATGTTCATTTTATTCTAGGTAGAGTTTTATTCTTTTATTTGTTTTGTTTTGTTTTTAAATTGGTGAATTTTGTTTATTTTGGGGTAACAGTTAAATTCTGTTATGTTTAATTCACAGTACATTAACCAGGACACAGTACAATGCATTGTGAAACTTCACAGGTGCAGGCTTTTTTCAGAAACCATGAAGTTTCTATTGTACCTTTCTTTTTTAAATTAATTTATTCTTTTTATTCTTATTAGGATGGAAACAACAATAGATGCAATTAAATTGTTGTTAAAGGAAATTATTGATATGTTTTCACTATGATGTGCTAGAGGGAGCTTAGCTGCCTTGGATTCAAAAGAGAACAGACCCCCTCTCTCATATCTACCTTTGGGTCTAAGTGAAAACATGGCACTTTGACCTGCTCTAAAGATTAGAACATTATACACTCTTTTCTCCTCTACTAAGAATTAATTAAGCTGGGTCTGTCTGTTAATACTTGGCCAGAAAACCACTCTTTAAGAAGATTAAGTCACTAGAAATCCATAAAAAAAGGTTAGAGGAATCTTTTTGACTTCAATGAGATTATGTAGGTATCCTCCTTAGCCACACCCATGAAGCTGCTTGTGGAACCCTCATCATATAGCTGCCCACTTTTCTGGGTGACATCTTTTTCTCTCCTTTCTGTCCCTTTAGCTTTCAGTGAATGGCCAAAATCTTGAGTATGCTTTCCCTAACATTAACATCTCTCACTCTTTCTCTCCTAAATTTCCCATGTCATCATACAGCCTGCTTTCTTTGCGCCTAACAGGAAATGCAAGGTCCTTTCTTTTCTTCTCCATCCTCCTTTTCATAGAAGCTGTTGATTTACAAACTACCTGCTCTACTGTTTCAAACTCTAATAAAATCACCCTTGAGCTTCTTTCTGAGTTTACATCTTTAGACCTAGTGGCACTCAGAGGAAGGACAGCAGGTCACCTAGAAGAGACTTGATACCCTATGAGCATATACAGGGGGAGGTAATCCCTCTGAGGAACAGTCATAGGGGAGGGGAATAAGGGGAAAATGGGAGGGAGGGGAGAATGGGAGGATACAAGGGATGGGAAAACCATAGAGATGTAAGAAGAATAAATTAATAAAAAAAAAAAAAAGAAAAGAAAAGAAAACTATGGACCGCTGAATGAGCCTGGACTATTTTTAGTAACAGTTCTTTTCAGAATAAAAATAAAACGATGTGTTGTTTTAGAATATGCAAAAAAAATTGAGAACAATTTAGAAGTTAAACTAATCAGACAGACTTAAATTCATAGGGAAAAAGAAAAGAAAACAAACGATTTCTCAAACAAACAAAAAGGACAATGTGAAGATAGTGAAAGACTTTGGAACATTTATTTCCAAAAAGAATGTCACCCCCCCTTTCAGGGTTCAGGGAACTATTCTGAAGAGGAGGCCAAAAGATTATAAGAATTAGACAGATGGACGACACTAATGAAACAGTGTCCTCCATATGCAACAGCACTGACACATATATGAACACTCAGAGACTGTGGCAATATGGACAGGGCCTACACATGTCCAAGCTGGTGTCCTAGAACTGCGAGGGGCTGCCAGATTTGATCTCTCTTCCCTCACCAAGAAGTTCCCTACAAATGACAACCACTTACAAAGGAAAATTTAGTTTCTTAAGTAGAGTTTCACTGGTATAGAAACCATGCTTAAGGGCAAGTTTCATGCACAGCTGTAGATGGCTGACTGAAAAAGAACTCAATGGTATTTTTTGAAGAACTCTTTGTCTCAAATTAAGTTTGGGAAGTCTTTTTTAATTTAATATTACTGGTCTTCTTATTTATGGTTTACAATATTCTGTTTTTATGGGTTTTGTTTGTATGTGTGTGTGTGTGTCTCTGTCTGTATGTGTGTGTTTCCTGTGTTTACCTTAGTATTTTACTGCCATTTGTTATGTTTTATTCTTGTTTGTTTTATTTGCCTATTTCTTTACTAAAAAGAAAGAGAAGCAGACCTGAGTTTGGATGAGTAAGAAGGATAATATCTGGGTGATGATAAGAGATGGGGAAGCCCTGATAGTATTGTAGGAAAAAAAATATTTTCAGTAAGAAATTCAACATATAAAAACAAAGAAATAGTAATAATAAAAGCCAACAACATTTGCTAAGTAAACCATATAAATGAGACAAGTTTAAGCTTCCTTCACTTTTAATTGGGGCTGTATCTTAGGTCACTTCAGTTTAGTAGATTTTTGCAATTGTGTATTAGAGAGCCTTTCTAAGGAAGGATTCATGCCCTTTATAAATGGATGTAAGAATAAACAATATATACAATAGCAAAAGTAGGCTTTACCTACTTAGGAGCAGTTTGCTCTCTCCAGGTTTATATACTCAACAAATAATCCATTCCACCTCTTTTACTCCTGCTAAAAGAGGCTACTGTGAGATAGAAAACCCCAGACTGAGCAGCACCAGTCTGAAAAGTGGAGAAGTAATCACAGTGTGTTTTTGGTATCCCACACTTCACAGAATGTCACAGTACTAAATCCTCGACACAGCATCCTAAAATAAAAAGACCTCCACCAGAAGGTCCTGAGGACTCTTCTTCATGATCTGCCTCCACTTACACGTGAACACTGGTGGACTTTAAGAATTATCAAAAACAAACAAACAATGACATTCAAAATAAACCTGTTAGCCAGGTGAGGTGGCACACACCTGTCATCCCAACACACAGGGAGGAAGAGGCCAGCTCAGTCTACAAAGTGAGGCCAAGACATTCAGTGCTACACAGAGAAACCCTACCTAAAAAATAAAAGAAAATAACAATAAACCTGTTACCTAAATAAGCCTGAGGGGCAATAACCCATTTAAGATATCTTTGCATTAATTATTTCTTAGTACTACAGGGGCGCAAAATGTCACACTCTGCAGATCCTCAGTCTCTCAGAAAAGATCATTTAAAAGCACAGACATGACTTATATTTAAACTTAAGTTTATGGAATTAGTATATTTAATAGATCTGACTTGGACTGAAAATAGTTATGTTGCTAGCAACCATTTTCAAAACAGAAATCATTCTTCAGCCTGTGATTGCTATTTGATTTCCATAGATGAATTTTAAGACCTTGAACATGAAGAGGTTTTCTACATACCAGATCAGTTTCAAAAACCTCTATATGCTAATACCAAGCAGACAAATATACCTTTGGAGTGCTGACTGAGATGCCAAGGTCATTGTAATGAAGTATAGCTTTTCAATAATGTCGATGCTGCATTTTGTTGACTATGCTTAAATATCAAAGGCAATAAATGTGAAGGTCTGCAAATCAGTAACATGGATGAGAAGGTAATTTTTGTTTTCTCACATAATGATCATTACCACAAGGTGATTATGTCACCTTTACAAGTGAAGTTAGCTGTCTAAGAAATTCATTTAGAATAATTAATTCTTTTAAAAGTAAAATATAAGTTCCAATATGTGTTGATATTAATTACTTTAGAGGGAAGATTTGCTCACAATAAGTCAGTAAAGTCAGCAACATATACCCAAGAAAGAAACTCCACACTTCCCTGTTGATACTGACTAAACATTAATCCTTAAGCATCCAAGATATTTTGCTGATTCTGCTCTGCCATGCATATGAAGTCTTTGACCAATTTATACTAATGATTCTCATAGTGAGACTCTAATATTTGAATAGACTTAATAAGCAGTATGTAGATCTATTACATTTGACATATTACATACTTTATGTTACGGCATAATGGGTGTCTTAGGGTTTCTATTGCTGTGAAGAAACACCATGATCAGGGCTACACTTTTAAAGGAAAACGTTTCCGTGCGGCAGGCTTACAGTTCAGAGGTCTAGTCCATTCTCATCATGGTGGGAAGCATGGCACTATGCAGGCAGACATGGTGATGGAGAGGCAATTGAGAGCCCTACATCTGATCACCAGGAAGCAGAAGGAGAAAGGGAACCACTGAGCCTGGTTTGAGCTTCTGAAACATCAAGGCTTACCCCCAGTGACACACTTCCTCCAACAAAGCCACGCCTATTCCAACAAGGTCATACCTCCTAATTGTGTCACTCCCTATGAACTTATGTGGTCTGTTTACGTTTGAACTATCACAAAGGGAAACATGAAGCAACAGCCCTCCAGATCTGTTCTTTAGTAACTGAGTACAGTACACAAGTAATTCTCAGAACAGTAGGATAAATTTGTGGTAACATTTGTGAATTGAAGGTTTATTTTTTCTTAGATCTACATTTAACTAGTACATGAGGCATGAGAGAGTCTGGGAGAATTATATTATTTCAGTCTTAAGCAAGTGACAACATTTGATCCAGATATATGTATATATGTATATGTCATATTTCGACTGGATTAATCAACTTCCCAGAAAGAGATTGCAAACACAGTTTTCAAAACAATTAACATGGATGAAGGGAACCAATTGTCTTTGACTAGGCAGAATGAGGCCATTCCACTCTTCTTTCTTGTGACTACAATAGCTCTCATGTTCACTGCATGAGGGGAACTTAATTTTCTGCTATTCTGTAGTAAATCATTGTAGACCACTAACAATAATCACAAACTACAAAATCTTTTGAGCAGATAGTGCCTGCTAAGGAAATCGCTTAGTAACCTGTATGTGCATGGGATCAGGGTTAAACCAATAATTCAGTTTCCCATAAGAGCTCTAAAGTTTCTAGAGTTCTTTCAATTATGAACATGTCACATCTTCTCTGATGTGAGAAACATATGATCTGGCTAACAGTAAATGGTGACAAAGTTGGTATGGACATTTTGCAGGTGTTGGCAGCAACCTAAGCTGTATCAGTAGTTACAGTGTGTAATCAACTAATCCTTTACCTTCAGAGTTGTAATAAGAGACACATTAAAATATGCCTCAACAGTGAGTTCAGGGTGAAGAAACATGCCCTGTAAACATGGTCTCTTGAACTACACATTATGGTATTCATAAAGGTAGACAAAAATTATACCCATGTTAGTCATAAAGCTAATCGCAAACAGAGCAACCAACGGGTCACAAGTTGTGCAGACTCGGCAGCAACATGGGGCTTTTTCTGAGTCATTCAAAACAGCAATTTTTACTTTCTTCCTGGGTACTGGTACAGCTAATTGCCTGAATGTGAGGCAGCCATCGTTAACTGCACTATATTTGACTCAATAGGCTATATGATTTATCGTGTGACTTTTCCACGACCATGGTAGTACAGAAAGGAATACTTTTGAAAAATATGGCATTTCTGTGATATATTATAGCACTACTATGATCAATAAATCTACAATCAGAAAGAGGTCCGAGTCTTAAAAACAAGGATTAGTTTGACCTCACAAGACCAGTGAATGTATTGGCTGAGTAAGGACATTTGAAGCAAACCTAGTAAGAAACATCTTTATGCTCCTGGATGTCAGGGTAATGAGAGCCACAGCAGCAGCAACACCATTGTTCACGTGTATAAAGTTGTATTATAAGGTTTTAACTTTCCGTCCTTTGATGTACATGGCTCACTGTCCAATTTGGATTTGATGGGAGAGATATAGTTTGCAAGTCAGAGTGATTTGACAAATGGAAATTGGAGTTACTCTTATTGAAGAGAAAAAAAACTTGATATTATGGGTATTTAACTAACGTTAGATATAATTGTGGTGGGTAAAATAAAGTTAATCACTATGTTTTTAATCACAACTTCCAAATCTAGACTCATGTTTTGAGCAATAGAAGGTAAGTTTTTTGGTGAACATCAGAGCAGAACTCGTTGATGTCAAAGAAGCTTTTTTATAGTGACACAAACTCCTCTCATTCACTGCTGGATTAATCTTTATGCACTCCTGATTCATTTCAGAAATGAAACTGAAATTATTCCACAGGCATAATTTTAGAACAGTGATTTTTTTTGGATTTATTAAATTCAACTTATTAGGAATATGTTTAGAATTATATTTGAAAATCTCATATATTCTTAACATATATGTATATATATAATAGGTATTTTTACAAAAACATAGGATAAATGTATTTCTATGTTCTGTAATTAAGTATAATCAGTGTAATATATCATAAAGATTATCTTTAATAATGAACTTTGAAAGAGCTGGTCATTCTTACTTTAGATTAATTATTTAATTGCAATAAATACAGATTATGTTGGAAGAACTAATCTGTTACATAAGCCTATAGCCCTTAAGCAACAGCGTTTACTAGACTTTGAACTTCATGCTTAGAACTAATAATGAGTATAAGAGCTAAGAGGGTATTTTGGTTTGTTGTTTGGTCGGTTGGTTTGTTTGCTTGTTTGTTTTGACAACTGCACCAAAAAATTCCATGAACGAGAAAATTGACCGAGGTGTACCAGTAATGGGTGACACATTCAAAAACTGAGAAACTATATGATTTTATTCCCTAAAATTTGGTACAAAATCTCAGAGAAAGTATGAATAATTATTGTTTGCACGGTAGCGATTGTATCCATAAAGGAGCAACACCTATGCCTTCTGATCCTACAGAGGACAGTTACTCTCAGGTCCCAATGGCATAACAAAATGAGCCCCGAAATAAAGTGAACTTGGCATTTTAATCATCCAAAGACCATTCCAATGATGCATGGTACAAAGACTGAAATATACATAGTCTAGTGGAATTCTCAAAGAACTTTCTTTTTTTTTTTTCTTTAGAATATGAGGTTTCAGAGATCGAAGTTGCGGCAGCATCCTTGGAAGAGCAATCTATTACCCACAGGCATGTCATCACTCAGAACAGCTTTCCACCCTGTCACTTTGCCTGACATTCCTGTTGAAGCTAACCTAGCAATAAGCTGTAGAGCTGACATTTATGCTTTTGTCATGATAAGTAGTCTCAATAAAATAAGCATCCTGTGCCAAAACACATTATAAAATCTAAAAAATACCGAAGTACCTTCATGTTAACCGATGATGGAACCTAATAAACAAGATTTAATTAGGCAGTCTATTCACAAAATATCGACAAATTCAAGACTTGTGCAAAAATGTGGAAAAAAATAATTCTAAACCAAATAATAGAAATTAATATTTTAATTCTTAACTTAAATATGCCCATTCCTCCTGCTACATATTATGTTTTAAAGTCTTTAAGTATATTTTTAAATAGTGTAAAAATTCCATATATATAGGTGGATTTTTTTCCTTTTAAAAACAAAAATGACTATAGATATTCACATCTTTAATATCATTAGGCATCTTGCAATAGTGATGAAGCATGTATTTTGTAGGAAATAACTGAAAAATGGTGCTTAAAACATTATTTTAGTACCTTCACTTTATTTAGTGTGGCCTAAAATAATTGTCATGTTCTTCTACATTTGACTTGCTTTTGTTTCTTTGTGTATTTGTTTGTTTTTTGGTTGGTTGATACAAGGTCTCATTTAGCCCAGACTAGCCTCGAACTCCTGATCCCATCTTGTCTCCATGTTCTAAATGCTGGGATTACACTCCTGTGTCACTGTGCCTGGTTTTCCTCTAAGGGTTTGGTTTGCAGTGATATTTTTCTCTAATTTATTCTCTTCTTTTGAAGTTGAAATTCCCTCTTATAAATAGCACCATTGCAAAAATTTTCCAGGAGAGATTTGTTAGAAAATTAACCAAGAGTTCATTTGTATAATATAGAGAAAAGTACTTGTAATTTCCACTGTAAATATTGTTCCACTCATAGTATTGTCATGATTCAAATATTCATTTAGAAGGTGAAATCTTATAGCACATTAGTGACTTTACATGAAAGAACATTTTTATCCACTCATAGAAATGAGTCCCTTATATCCATATATCTTCAAAATTTCTTGTTTACAAACATCTTCAAAACTGACTATTTTGCAGGCATTGCATTTCCTGTATGCAATAACTATATTTGGAACTGTGGTTTCTTGGAAATAAGTGTCCAATCATTTCACACTGAAAAAACAAATTCAACAAGAACTGAGTCAGCTTTCCTAAAATTTCACACAAGCCTTTACTGGCAATGCTTGACACAAATGATTATTACATATTTCTGTCAGATATGGTAAGAACTAATTATACCACTTTCGTGAATATAGGGCTTTAGCATGGAAACAGATATTTTTATGATTGACTTTTTACTATTATCTCTTAGCTGATTTGAAATAATTTTGTGTCAGCCTAGTTGCCAAGTTTTCAAGGTAATTATTCTTTGTATTAAAATTACTGGGACAACAATTTAATGAGAAAGGATAAATGATATAAATTAATACTCCATTAACAAGACAAAATAATTCCCAATATTTTTAAAAGCCTGGTAATAGAATACTAAAATCTTAAATGCTTAACTATAATGTACTATTAACAGAATGGTACCATCTGTCTAACACTATGGGAATGTTTAATAAGTTGTACAACATAGTAAGATGTCCACTTTAACTTAGGGCATGGATTTGAAGTGAATAATATAAAATTTCATTTGGCAAATGTTACCAAGATCAAAATACTCTCTATTCCTTATCCATTGCCCTACTGCATTTTCATGAATATTCTACTTTAATTATTTATTATGCTTTTTAAAAATGTATGAGTGCAAAGCGACAGCCTACAGACTGGGAAAAGATCTTCACCAACCCTACATCTGACAAAGGTCTAATATCCAAAATATATAAAGAACTCAAGAAATTAAATGCCACAAAACCAAATAACCCAATTGAGAAATGGGGCTTGGAACCAAACAGAATTCTCAACAGAGGAATATCAAATGGCTGAGAAACACTTAAAGAAATGCTCAACCTCCTTAGTAATCAGGGAAATGCAAATCAAAACAACTCTAAGATTCCATCTTATACCCATCAGAATGGCTAAGATCAAAAATTCAAGTGACACCACATGCTGGCGAGGATGTGGAGAGAGAGGGACACTTCTTCATTGCTGGTGGGAATGCAAACTAGAACAGCCACTTTGGAAATCTATCTGATGCTATCTCAGAAAATTGGGAATAGGGCTTCCTCAAGACTCAGCTATTCCACTCCTTGAAATATACCCAGAAGATGCACCAGCACACAACAAGAAAATTTGCTCAACCATGTTCATAGCAGCCTTATTCATAATAGCCAGATCATGGAAACAGCCTAAATGTCCCTCAGTAGAAAAATGGATAAAGAAACTGTGGTACATTTACACTATGGAATACTACTTAGCTATTAAAAACAAGGAATTCTCGAAATTTGTGGGCAAATAGATTGAGCTAGAAATGATCATAATGAGTGAGTTAACCCAGAAGCAGAAAGACTCAAATGGTATA
>OU015751.1:109938867-109971267 GCA_907169655.1 Acomys percivali
AGAGGGGAGGACATCCTATTGGGACTCTAGATGAGAGAAGCATGGGAAAATAGCAAAGTAGAAGCATCCAGAGGGTCCTAGAAACCTACAAGTAGAACATTATGATAGGCAGATTTGGGCCAAGGGGTCCTGCTCAAACTAAGGCACTAGCCAAGGATAATACAGGCGGTAAACTTTAAACCCCTACCCAGATCTAGCCCATGGACAGGACAATCTCCACAGTTGAGTGGAGAGTGGGATATGACTTTCACACGAACTCTGGTGCCTCATATTTGGCCATGTCCCCTGGAGAGGGAGACCTGGTGGTACTCAGAGGAAGGATAGCAGGTTACCAAGAAGCGACTTGATACCCTATGAGTATATACAGGGGGAGGAAATCCCCCCAGGAACAGTCATAGGGGAGGGGAATAAGGGGAAAATGGGAGGGAGGGAAGAATGGGGGGATACAAGGGATGGGATAACCATTGAGATGTAAGAAGAATAAATTAATAATAAATATAAAAAGTAAAAAATAAAAAAATAAAAATGTATGAGTGTGCATCTCTCTCTCTGTGTGCACATGTGTGGGTATCTAAGAAGTCTAGAAGAGGGTGGCAGGTCTTCTTATTTGGAGTTACAAATAGATGTAAGCTGGTTAACTTGATGCTGGGAACTGAACTCCAGTCCTCTACAAAAGCCATAAGGGAACTTCCTCCTACAGACCTAATAACCTTTTTTAACTGTAGTATTTTTCTGACAGATAAATTAAGAAAAATAATTCAGAGACCTTTTCTGAATTAGTAATATTTGAAAAAATATAAGGCATTCCAGTATATATGTTTGATTTTTATATACAATACTTTATATTTTCTAACTTACTGATATGATGAACATTTTATGAAGAGGCATTAATTATTCTAGCACATATTTATATTTTCCCCACTGTGAATGTGTAGAACTGTCATGTATTTACCTGACTCTCACAGTTAAATTCCTCAGTTGGACCTTAACTGTTCCTCATAGCATTAGAGAATATAAGTCATTAGAAAGTTCATAATAAATTATGGTTCACATTCAGTTTTATTGACAAACATTCAGCTTGACATGTTTGTTATGCATAGTTTGTACGGTAACTTTTCTTTTTTAAATTTTATTAAGTAATCAGATTACAACTCAATTGCAATCCCATCACTTGTATCCTCCCATTCCCCCCTCCCTCCCACTTTCACCCTATTCCCATTCCCTAGGTCTATGACCAATGGGGACCTCCTCCCCCACTATATGGTCATAGGCTATCAAGTCTCATCTTGGTATCCTGCTTATTCTTTCTTTGAGTGCCACCAGGCATCCCCACCAAGGGGAAGTAGTTAAATAAGGAGCACCAGAGTTCATTTCAAAGACAGTGCCCACTCTCCATATAACTGTGGAGAATGTCCTGTCCATTGGGTAGATCAGAGTAGGGGTTAGATGCTTACTATTGTATTGTCCTTAGTAAGTGCAATAGTTTGAGCAGACCCCCTGGGCCCTGATCCATCCATCATGATGTTCTTCTTGTAGGTGACTACAGTCATTTGGAAAGAAAAAAAACCTCAGTTCAAAAATATTCCCATATCATTTCCAGTAGAAAAGCCTGAATGATATTTAATTGATTGATGACTAATGTGGTTGTGCTCAACCTGAGGAGATGCTTGTGGGTGTATAAGAAAGCAGCCGGAGCAAGTTTGGAGAGTAAGAAAATAAAAATCATGGCCTCTGACGAGTTCCTGCTTCCTAGTTCCTCCATTGAGTCCCTGCCTTGGATTCCCTAGATACGGATTAAAAGACATAAGTTAACCAAGCCCTTTCCTATCTTAGTCAGCCTCATCCCTTTTCCCTCTAAGGGGGCGGGGGACGGGTGGGTAGGTTTTTGTTTACTCTTTTGGTCTACAGATGCTTATTTTCATCATGAGTTGGTTATAAGTTATTATTGGTCTTATACAGAGAGTGAACTATGTTGGACTCAGGTACCTCTCTCTTTTCCTTTATCTTTCTTTTGTAGGTAAGGATATAGGATCAAAAGAAAGAAAGGGGCATATAGAAATACAGAGGAGGATAGAACAAAAGGTAGATTATTGAATCTACTCCTCAACTAAAGTCCTTAATTGTTACTCACAAAGAAGGTTATTTTAATTCATTGATATGGATTTTTATATTGCTGCAAAATAAGTATAATTCTGATACATTGGTATAAACTTCAAATCTAAGATTATTCTTCTCTCTCTCTCTCTCTCTCTCTCTCTCTCTCTCTCTCACACACACACACACACAAACACACACACACACACTATATATATATATATATATATATATATATATATATATATTCTAGTACATGGAATTATACCCAAACAACTCAATTATAATACAAAGTTTAGTTCCAATACCTTGAAAGTCGTACTACAGCCTGTTTAGGATAATTAAGTACTACAAGCTAATTGTTAGTTGAAAAATCATGTCATGGTCATGTCAAATACTAGTCTAATTTTTGTCACAAGAATATATATCCTAGGTCTAACATAAATATGATGCTATAGATATATAAGGTAAAATATTTAAATAAGGTCTTCAAAATCCTCAGAGATCTACAGAATATGACATTTAAGGATGTTTTATTACTCTAACAATTCTTCGACAACAAGACAAGTTAACACCTGACAACACCCAGCCTACCTTAAAGATGATCATCATCAAAGAACCTCCTTATGGAGTTGGCTTCAAATGTGGCAAAACAGCCACTGGGCAAAATGTCCTCGTTTCTGCCACAGAAAGAATTCTGCCTAAAATGGGCAAGCTTAGATGCAGGCAGAGTCAATGGCTGACCTTTGCCAAGACAGGGTAAGCAAGTCCTCAATAGTCTCTGCCTTGCAAATATGTTTGTCAGATATATTGGGCTAGAAGGCTGAAGATGATGCTCCAACGTTATAGAGAGTGTGGGTGACTGTTCACAAAGTAAATTATCTCAATCATTTCTTCGTTTTGGAGGCTGCTAACCTTCACTTCAGGTTCACTCACGTAATAAAGTTTTATTCCTTCTCAAGTCTCTGATGGGATTGAAAACCAGATAGTTTAGTCATACAGTTAAGCTTAGTTAGTTAGGGATTAAGACATTTTTATTTTTTTATTTTTTTATTTTTATTTTTTCAGATAGAGGGTGCTGGCCCCTGGTGTTTATTTAATTTTTTTAAATTTTTTATTATTAATTTATTCTTATTATATCTCTATGGTTATCCCATCCCTTGTATCCTCCCATTCTCCCATCCCTCCCATTTTCTCCTTATTCCCCTCCCCTATGACTGTTCCTGAGAGGGATTACCTCCCCCTGTATATACTCATAGGGTATCAAGTCTCTTCTCGGTGACCTGCTGTCCCTTCCTCTGAGTGCCACTAGGACTCCCCCACCAGGGGACATAGTCAAATGTGAGGCACCAGAGTACATGAGAAAGTCATATCCCTCTCTCCAGTCAAGTGTGGAGACTGTCAAGATAGATGTTCTAAATTAATAGAGATGAGATATAATAGATATTGATTTTCATTCAGAAATATAGACCCAACATGATACAAAAGATGTTTACTTCAAGTGTGCCAAATACAAATAGCCAAATCACTATGAATTTAACATTTATATAATTCCTGATTGTCTCATGGTTCTTCCTGCTCTAAGTAGTTTATTTTATTCACCTGTAATAATATAAATGTATATGTTAAAAAAGAAACATAATAAAAAAATCAGAAAATCAAAGAAGCATACTCCCTCAAAATAGCTGATATATATACATATTACATATTATTCTATAATCTTTATAGCTACATACATATATACATAATATTAATGTGTTATCACATTTAACATAATATGTAAGTTTTAATGTATATTAATATATGTATATATTATATTGTATGTATATATTTAGACATTAAAGTATTTTAATGAAAAAACCCGAGCCATTTCCTTCTCAAGTTTATATTGATCAAAGTTATTGATTGTATTTTTGTGTGCATCATTAAGTGTTTATAATGCATTTAGGAAATTTGCCTGCATAAATTTGGACTACAAATATATTAAGTGTAAGTAATGTAAACTGTTCAGATTGTTATAGGATTGGTTAATATTTTTATGCAAGGGACGTGAAACCATTTGTCTCAGGAAATGTATTGGAAAGTTTATCTCATTTTGAATTACAATTGTTGATTCCACACTATTTGTTAGGATGAATTGTCACTCATGCCACTTATAAAGAAATCATATTTTATAAGGTTATATGTCTTACATAGCTGCACATCATTTTGTCCAGAATCCAGGAAACCACACATAATTTTGCTTTTCATTTATGGAGAACACTTTACCCATTGGACTTCATGGGCACATACCACAACTCTTCCAGTAGTAAATGATCAATTTTGTGAAGAACTACTGAGATCCCATTATATATCAATGTGTTATATACATTCATAATATAACAATAAAAAACAGTTCCCAATACCTATCCAGATAAAGCTTACATCCGTGTTTAGAAGACACACATAAGAGGATAAAAAATAAACAGATAAGGAGGAAAACAAATAAGGTGAGACATTGCAAATTTGAGATGAGTAAATGGCATAACTAAAAGGATGGCTATTTGGATAATTTTTAATAATATGGTATTTTCTTATGTAAATACTTAATGGAAAAATATGGCTATATACAAAAGATATTCATTAATAAGCTTTGTCTCACAACAAATACTCATGTTGGTGAATTAAAAATAATGTTAATTCCATGTACACTATTTGAAGATCAAAGTTTAAGAGTGGAAAGCACAATTGGATTGGTCTCAGGTAAGTATAATTGGTGATTGCATACCATGATCTAAGCATATAGGAGAAAAAAGTAACATACAAGACCCTCAAAGGAAGGTGTTTGGTCTCACAGACCATTTGTGGCCATGTATTTAACCACCAAAGGATTCCCTCCTTGCTCCTGGCTCTCGAGCATTTCCTTACCATCTGATAGCAGCACACTTGGATCCAGCTTTGTGCCAATGACTCACTGGAGGATAACAAAATCACAGTCCATCCATAGTACTTTTCCTTGGGAGCACAATGTAAAAGGCATTCACACCTTCCTCAAAGTTGTTAAAAAATTTGCAGATTGTCCTGTATTTCAATATTTTTTACCATTATAACAAACTTGATAAAGATATTACTATGTATGTTTATAAGGTTTTTTCCATTGTGTATTATGTCTGCAGTGATATCCATTCAATTTTAATTTTTGGAATTTACAAGATTTCCGTTTGTATTTATCATGTCACTAAATGTAATTTTAAATAATTGATTTTTAATATTATTACCTTTTCTTTTTTCCCATTATTTTCATTAGTTCTTATCTAGTGGTTTTTTTTTAAGAATCAGAATACTAGATAATACATACTTATTTCTTTGTTTTATATATATTATTTATATTTCTATATAAAACATCAATAATTACAGAAGAGGAGTCTATGAATTTTAGAGGAATGAGAGTGAGGAAATAAGAGGAAAAGATATGTACATTACTCACAAATAAAATTCAAAAAATTATTATTATTATTTTGTTTTGTTTTGTTTTTTCAAGACAGAGTTTCTCTGTGTAGCATTGTCTCTCCTGGACTCACTTTGTATACCAGGCTGGCCTTGAAATCACAAAGATCTGCCAGCCTCTGCCTTCTGAATACTATACATCTCTAAGTATTGATACATGTTTTCCAAATCAATTCAATTCAATTCCAATGATCAACTGACTTATGTTTTTAAATATATTTTCATTATTTTTATTCACTTATTAGTTTTGACTTGGGCATGAAAATCACATATTCAAAATCTAATTAAAAAACTTAAATGTGGGCCTCTAAATTCAGACTAATTAGACATCTTTATAGTATTAAAAATGATAAAAATTACTATAGATATCTAAATTATTATGGCAATCTAATGCCTGCATTCACAAAATAATCTATTGGTATGATTAGGTAATGCTTTGAATGAGATATGTAGCAACATGCATGCTTTTATATTGTGAGTGAAAAACCTTTATTTAAATTTATGTGACTTTTCCTCTTTTAAAAAGGCTATAACTGAGAACATACTCATATTCAAAAAGTGGAAAAGAACTTGATTTTTAAAATTTTCATTATTATAATTTATTCAGATTACATCGTGAACGTTCTGAATGTTATCCTTTGGCTTCTATATGCCTATTCCTACCCTCCTTCCCCTTTTTGCCCTATTCCCCTCCCCTAGGCCTCTGACAGAAGGGGGCCTCCTCCCCCACCATATGACCAAAGCCTATCAGGTCTCAACCAGTAGCCTGCTCCCCTTCCTCTGTGTGCTTCCAGGCCTTCCCACCAAGGGGAAATGGAAGTGATGAACTCAGGGCATCAGAGTTTATTTCAGAGGCAGTCCCTGAACAGGGGTCTAGGTTTACTGCATGTATTGTCCTTGGTCAATGAAACAGTTTTTGTAGGCCCTTGGGGTCCAGAACTTCGGGCCTTGATGGTCTCCTTGTAGAGCTCTTGAACACACTGGGTCCTTCCATTGCCCCATTCTTCCATACCACTCTCATCTCTCCACCGTGACTCCAGCAGGGAGTCCCAGCATCTGTCTTTATCTACAACTGGACTAAAGACCTCAATATAAAACCAGACACACTAAATATATTGGAAGAAAAAGTGGGTGAAAGAGCCTTGAACTCATTGGCCTAGGATACAACTTCCTGAACAGAACACCAACAGTTCAGGGCCCAAGGTTAATAAATGGGATTTCATGAAACTGAAAAGTTTATGTAAGGCAAAGTACACTGTCAACTGAAGGAAAGGACAGCCTACCGATTGGAAAAGAACATCAACACCCCTATATCAGACATGGGGCTAAAATCCAAAATATATTAAAAATTCAAGTAATTAAACACCACCAAACCAAAGAATACAATTAAAAATGGGGTACAGAGCAAAATAGAGATTTCTCAACAGAGGAATATCAAATGGCTGAGGAACATTCAAAGAAAATGCTCAATCAAAGAAATGCTCAATGTCTTTAGTCATCAGGGAAACATAAATCAAAATGACTCCTAGATTCCATCTTCCTTACACCCATCAGAAAGGCTAAGATAAAAAAACTAAAGTAACAGCACATGTGGCCAAGGTTGTGGAGAAAGGGGAACACTCCTTCATTGCTGCTGGGAGTGCAAACTTGTACAACCACCCTGGAAATTAATCTTTCTCAGAAAATTGGGAATAGTGCTACCTCATGAACCAGCTATACCACTCCTGGTCATATACCCAAAAGATGCTCCACCATATAACAAGAACATTTTCTCAACTATGTTCATAGTTGATGTAATCATAATAGCCAGAATCTGGAAACAACCTAGATGTCCTTCAACTGAAGAACGGATAAAGAAACTATGGTACATTGACACCATGGAATACTACTCAGCTATTAACAACAAGGAAATATTTAAATGTGCAGGCAAATGGATGAAACTTGAAATGATCATCTTGAGTGAGATAACCCAGACCCAGAAATATAGGCATGGTTTATAATCACAAATGGATATTAGCCAAGTATAGAGCCTGAATTTTTAATCCTATCCAAACTGCTAGTGTAAAAGATACTGTGACTTCCCAATAGAATAAGTTCTCAGTGAATTTTCCACTTTTAAGGACTCTGTTAATTATATTATTATTATTGTGACAAAGAGCATGGGCTAGCTCATAGACTTCATAAAGGCAGGTTCATTGTAGCTCGTGGTGTTGATCTGTGATCACCTGAAGGTGTGTGTAGAGAGCATAGGAAGATCACATTATATACCACTACAAGCACTCCTAATTCTCTGTCATTTGTTTACTTTAAACTAGATAATTCATACTCACATTAACTTTTATCATAGTGTCAATATTTCACTCGAGGAACAGGGTCTAAAATTGTATTGAATCAACATTTATGTTAGTTGAACTCATGGGGATTAATCCACAGTAGCTACTGTATTTTTTTCTGTTATTCTTTTCTCTTAATTTCTGACACTGTTATTATTTGATTACACACACAAATGCACATACACTTATAGTTTTATAATGATTATGTGGCAAGCTCTGAGCTTTTACATGCAAACACAATATCTTTTGTATAGTATTTTAGAATTTTGCAAAAGAATGCGTATAAAATATAATGATTAAAATGTGACAAAACAAAAAAAAATGAATATTTTGGTTCTTTTAAGAAAAATACCAAGAATTGGTTTGAATCAATAGGGTAAAATGTAAATATTTATGAAAGATTTTAAAGGTTAAGTTGGAAATTCATTTAAAAAATAAAGTAGTTTGAAGGGCTAAATGAATACTTTAGGCAAAAATAGATGCAAACCAAATGGAGTATTTACTCTTTATGTATAATTTTTCCAAGCAGCTCAATCATAAACCAGTTTTTGTTACATATAGACATAAAACGTTGGTAGTTAAAACTATACTTTTGTGGATTATCAGACATTTATTTTATATCTCCCATATGGGTATAGATATATGGAGGTTTTGTTGGCTTTTGTTGTTAATTTCTTCAACAAACTGTTTTTTTTTCCCTGTTGTTTTATCCCACAATGGATTTTCACCTTCATTTAGGTCATCTTGTAAATGTGGTTGTAAATCTGAAAACTGTATAGATTTGAAATCCTAGATAAGGCAGGAACAGGATTATCAGTACATGGTTTGTTTTTGTCTTTGTCTTTGATTTGAAATAATCTATGCTGTCTAAGATCTAAGCTGTCTTCAAATGATATGCCAAAATTACACAGCAGGATTTCATTTATATTTCATTGGTTTATCTGAGTAGCTATCTTTAGCTACAAAGAGTCTTAGTAAATCATTATTGAGCCAAGAAAAATAATGTTTCAAAAAGTATTGGAAGAAAGAGCAGCATGTATTGGACAAGAGTTGCCAGGCTATGCTTTAATTTTGCTAACAAATTCATGAGCTTGCTAAAAATACTAGAAGTGATTTTTCTCTCAATAAAGCAATTCCTTGTCTTTTAATGAATGTTTTCCTTTGAATTCATGACTCTATTTTCAATTATAGACTATAGCAGTTTGCTTAATATGTGTGTCTCATCCCATTTCAATTCAGAGGATTAAAGATAAATCACTTTTTATAGGCATATGGTATTGGTGCATTGCCTACTCTTCAGCTGGTGTACATTATACATAGCTGCTGTAAATTTCAGACAACAGGCAGTAGTGTGACTGGCTATTCCAACATTTGTTATTGAAATATCAAGCATTTATTGTATATTTATAAAGTGTTTTCTAATTAAGTTCATAGTGTCATCAGATTGAGCCCCACAAAGGACAGGGTGGAGAACCCAGAATTGACCTCATCCATTTTCTTCTTATGTCTCAATAAACTCATGTACTTGTAATTATATGAATAGTTCTTTAACAAATGATTTTATCAATTATTATGTCAAATAGGTATTAGTAGACTATCAACAGTATTGAAAAAAGAAACATTTAGAAATTCCATACCTGTCCTTTTATGAAAAACATTGTATATGGCAGAAATATAAACAAAATAAAACAGGCAATAATGATGTTTTCACATCAGCTAACATGCAAAACAAGATCCCTAGTAATGAGGCTTTTCATTACTAAAAAAGATTGAAACATTCTAATAACATTTTTCCCAATATTAAATTTGTGATTGTTTTATTGGTTTAAAATTATTTTCTTCAACACAAATGGAATATAAGTATGACATTATATATAATTATTTATGAATTCTGGTAGTGAATGAGAGATGCATTTCTTAAGAAACTCAAAAATCCATGATAAAATAAATAAGGCCTATCCAGAGAAAAATTACACATAGACGATGAAGTTTTGTTTAAAGAGTCACAATGACAAAGGATGAGAAGACATTTCAGTCAGTAAAAGTTGCTGCATGGCTTAACATGAGTTTGATTTGCAGCACCCACAGAAGCCACATGATGGTAGGCACTTGTAATACAACACTGAGGAGGCAGAATGAGGGAGAGACTGGTTCTTGGGAATCACTGGCTAGACAGACCAAATAATTGTGTCACCATGCTATCCACCATGATGAGAAGGGTCTAACCCTCTATACTATTCGCCAGTCCCAGTTGTATGTTACCTTTTAAGAGTTGCCATGGTCATGGTGTCTATTCAAAACAATGGAAACTACTCACAAACGATCCACAGAGAGCTATCCATATATTTATCCATGCAGGTATTCACTCAGGTATCTGCACAAGCACATTCTTTGGCATACACATAGATATTCAGAAGGTACCCATATATTTAGCTGCACAAGGACTCACAAGCCAAGTATCCACAGGTATCCACATGGATATGCACAAGGTATCCAAAGAAATATCTAGAAAGGTTAATATTCAGACATTCATGAGCTCAGATACTGAGATATGCGTGTATGTGTATGTATGAAGTATTTTAATATTTATGTACATTTTCCTTTGTAATTTCTAAATATAAACACTTAAACATTTTTTCTTCTTCTTTAAATTGCCCTTTAACTAAACTGATTGTCAAATAATATATTTTGGTGGTTTCTAATAGTACTTTTGGACTTGCTAAGAATCACATATCACTTCATGAAATTTTAAATATCAGATACTAATTATTCCATAGAAATGATCACCGAGTCTTCATTCCAAACTCTTCAGTTTTATCATAAACAAAAGTATTTAAAACATGGGCAAAGGCAGTTAAATTTTTCTATATATATTTTATTTATAAATTTCTTTTAAAATAAAGTATGTTTTTTGTAAATGATTTCCCCTTTCTTTCCTTATGTAGTGTTAAATTTATGTTTACAAGTGTAATCCTCACTTCATTGGCTTTTTTTTTCACAATGCCTTAAGACTGAAGCAATGTGGCAATAATTAAAAAATAAGTGAATGTCCAGAGAAAGTTAATTTCAGTAATTGGTAAGGCAGAAATTAGAATGCAATGAGTTGAGAATTATAGCATAATTGATCAAGAGAATGTAGGATATAGAGAATGACATTCTGAATGATGTTACAAGGAGTAAGGGAGTCTATTTTTGAAATGTTGTAGAAGAGAAGAAAGTATTTTAGATTGTGTAAAGAAAAAAATTAAGTTGAAGGTCATTCAAGGTAAAAAAAAAAATTCCCTGGGTCCTGGGAAAATGAGATGGCAACATCAATTACAGTCTGTGTGCCTGCAGGTGAATTTATAGAGACAGTCCTAAAAATAAATTAAATTGAGCAGATAAATTGTCTTTATGGTATTTAATTTAATGGACAAATAGTAGGTATCTCTGTCCTACTAATGCTTAGTGGGAAGATGGTCATCAACACACAAGTATGAGCGGATGATGAAAAGTCACTAGCAGAAGCTTGGACGTACGTGCTGAGTAACAAGACAGACCGTCAGTAGTAGAAGTGTGAGACTCATGCTTTAAAAAGACACAAATCAGTTTGGAGGCTAATTACACAGTTAATATAACACTTATTAAATGTATGTTAATCTAAATTTTAAATTCTAAGTCACGCAGTTTTGTATACTGTGACACTAGTATCTCAGAAAATACTTAACTCCTAAGGACAAATTATAGGGGTAAGACAATTGGCCTTTCAGTACAATTTTTTGAATTGTAGAATTCATTCTTAATAAAGAGATAATTACACATGTCTGAAAAATTGTACTCTTTTAAAATTGGTTTATCTTTCTCTTTAAAATTCTAGACTATATATAAAGAAATAGTTTTACATTAATTTCAGCACCAATATGATACGACTGAAAGTTTATAATTATAAATGGATTCATTATTACCATTGGGAATCATGCACGTATTAAATACATGACTCTAAGAATAAATCAAGATTGTAACATGATAAAATATGGAATTTATAAGTTTATATTAATTTGCATTTATGAAATATGTTTCAAATTTTGGTTAGTTTTACATTTTTATAATAAATCGAATATTGTATTAGAACTGAAAAACGCTGTTTCCAATTGTCATTTTGAATTTCATTTATTATTACTTTTAAATTATGATTTAAAAAATTATGATTTCAATTATACTTAAATCTCCTTAGGCAATACATGTGATATCATCTGTCACTTAAAACTTAGGACACTAAATATGAATTTAATATTCATTTTTGGATTTTTCAGTTTCAATGGAAATTTTCTAGAGCAATTTATTGCATGTCTATTATCTATTCTGTCCAAAGCACTATTCCAACATGACCACTATGTGCAGGATTTATTTACAACTTTAGAAATATCCTATAAGTTATTTATAATTATAATTTATGTTTAAATTGTCAGCGTATATAAGTATGTGTGTAAAACAACAGAAATACACATTTGTAAAGAGAAATTACAAAAAGAGTGGAAATTATACACAATGTAACAAATCAGTTTAATGCAAATAAGAAAGTTATTTTGCATATGTAACTGGCATTAATAGGTACCATTTACTGTTAATCTTTAGTATATGCCTTGTATTGAATTCAGCTGATGTAAATGTCAACTTCTTTTTGAAAAGTGATTTAATATTTTACATTATTTACATCTTGAAATTTCAATCTGTTTTGTTGTGAAATAGGTTCTTATTTGAAAACAGCTCAAATTAGATAAGAAAAAACTTAGTTGTGGTAGTTACCCATTGATATTGATTTAATTTTATATTGTTTTATAGACCTCAGCTTATGTTCTAAAGATAATATAAATTGATAAATATTTGTGTTTATCTTATTCTCTCCATAGTTTCTTCCAGCTACATATTTCTTCATGTCTTTTCTGTGGGCCATACAACCATCCTTTTAGTGAATCACACATTTTTAAGAAACATCTGACTATGTCCCCTGGCGGGGGAGACCTAGTGGCACTCAGAGGAAGGACAGCAGGTCACTGAGAAGAGACTTGACACCCTATGAGCATATACAGAGGGAGGTAATCCCTCTGAGGAACAGTCATAGGGGAGGAGAATAAGGGGAAAATGGGAGGGAGGGGAGAATGGGAGGATACAAGGGATGGGATAACCATAGAGATGTAACAAGAATAAATTAATTAAAAAAAAAAAAGAAACAATGTAGACATATTGGCAAAGAAATTTCCCAATTGAAGTTCTTTTTTAAGAGTCCATATTTCCATGAATTTTGAAAGATGCTTCCTGAATATATAATTCTGTTCTCTTACATATTTTCTTTAATATGTTCAAAAAATTTCATTTTCTTGGGATTTCAATGCAATACCAGTTGCATCTTCAGACCAATTTCTCTTCATGTAAAATTTCTTTTCTCTTCCACTTTTAGTAGCATTCCACATATAGAAGTTCACTTTTCAGAAGCTTGAATAAGTTATAACTTTTCTATATTTTATTTACAGTTATCTGGACCTTTTCTTTCTACAATTGGCTGCATTTTATTAAATTGGGCAAAACTATACTTATTATTTCTTCAAATAATTCTTCCATACTTCTTTCCTTTATTAAAACTATGGAGTTTTGAATGAACATACTTTTTCATAGTCCTTTGGTTTCTATTATAATTTATTCACATTTTCATGTCATTGTTTTAACACTTTTATAATTGTTATTGGCCAATGAATTCGAATTTTTAATATACCTGTGTTATTTAATTTTTCTTTTTTAATTAGTTCTCTTTTTACATATATATTTCTATTATTACACATACATGTATATACAATAAACTACAGAGAGCAAGAAGAACCATGAAACAACCTGGAATTATATAAATGATACATTCATAGTGTTTTGGCTCTTTGTATTTGACAAACTTTTTAAAAGGTCTCTAAAACCTTATTCTTTTGAAACTAATACATAACACATTATATAGCAGACTATATATAACTTGGCATTCCTATTTTTTAACCTTTCATTATTTTTCAACATTTTGTGGATACTTGCATGTGTTCTGAGTCTAGTTTTACCCTTTTCATTGTACTCTTTGTTGTTTTAATATCTCTATACATTAGAAAGGAGACCTAATACCCCTTCACTGAGAGAGTGTGTGATTTTCATTCTGTGATGCTAAAGAATTTTTTCAGTCCTCTCATGCACATGTCCCTTTCGTATTATGGCACTATTTTTCTCTATAGGTACAGGAATGCAGTTCTGTCTTTGGAAGTTTCTTCTGCTTCTCTTGATTTGATATAACTCTTGACAAGTGTTTCCAATGGATTTAGTGCTCTGAGCATTAACTTGCCTTTGGACTATGCAGATCCAGAATGAGATAAAGTGTCCTGCTTTGCCTAGTAATGACAGGATACGTCTTTTTTTTCCCCCATGGAAGGTCCTGGCTCTTCATGATAGCACTGCTTTTCTTTGAGCTACTCTTTACTTCTTATTTCCCTCGCTGAACATTTATATCGAACAAGGCTGTCTCTTTTTCATTGGTAAATACCTTCCTTGTTCAATAGCTGTTGAAAAGCTAAGATTTGAATAAAATCTGTATGAGCCCCACAACTTCATTGTGTTTATAAGGGATGAGTAAGTGGTTGTTTCTTTTTTTCTTTCTTCCTTTCTTTCTTTCTTTCTTTCTTTCTTTCTTTCTTTCTTTCTTTCTTCATCTTCATCTTCTTTTCTTTTTCCTCTTCTTCCTCTTCTCTCTCTCTCTCTCTCTCTCTATCTCTCTCTCTCTCTCTCCCTCTCTCTCACTGTCTCTCTTTTTCTCTCTGCTTTTCTGTGTTTCTTTCTCTCAAAATAGCTTGCAAAATTGTCATTGTGTGAAAGGCAGATGAGGAACAAGCATCTGATGTCAAAACACCACCCTGAGGAGGAGAATCTCAAGTCTCTAGCTGCATCCTTGATCTTAATCATGAGTCTAGTAATTGCCAAATAATGCAGAAAGTAGCATGTGAGTGACAATGGACTCTGAGTCATGTAGTAATTCTTCTGTGTCACTGTAGTTCATGCTCAGATCTCATTAATATATAAAATTTCAATCTAATTATCTTTGAGTTTATGATGTGGTGTTGTGGAAAAAGTTTTGCCATGTTGTTGAGAGGATGAAAAAGGCTTCCATAAAATTAAAGCAATGGGCAAAGGAAAGTTACTTTGAAGGTATTACTGTCCTTTTCTACTTCTTATGGAAGATTGTGTTACTTATATATTCATATTCTGAGATAAAGCAGAATTTATACTCTACTTAAGTGTGGTTTTTATTTGATACATTTATTTCCAGTAGTTAGCGTATTTTGTTTTTCAGTATATTGTTTCTTGTCATATAATAAAATGCAATAAATTTTATATAGTATGAATTATGTGATTTCATCTATGTATTTTAGATGTGTATTTGTAGATTTATGTATATGTATGAATGTATCAAGGTATAGACATGAATTTAAATATGTACCAACATTCTATGCACTGGAACTGAAATATTTGACTCTTATTGCCTTCAGCGAATTCCACTTAATCCACAAAGTTAGAATATGCCATAATCAGCAAGAATTGAAGGTTAAAACCCAATATCCAATCTGTAAAATTAAACCTGGTATTTATTTGCTGTTCAAGACTAGAAAAAAAAACACTGTACTCTGAAATATTAACTTGCTATATTAAAGTCATGATAGTTTTCAATATATATCAAGTTAGTATCTGTCAAAGACATGGTTCAATGATGGCAGGACTAGGATAACTACAATTTAGTTCTCATTTAAAGGTAAATTTAATGGCCAAATCTAGAGTCACGTATTATAAAAATTTGTCTTTTTAATTTCTTTTGAGATTTTAATTTAATTACACAATTTTTCAATTTCTATTCCACCCTCAAAACACATCCATATATCTATCCCCACTTTCCTTCAAATTCAAGTTTATTTTGTTAACTATTATTGCATGTATTTATGCATACCTACATAAATATCTATATCTCGATATATACACATAAAATTATATATCCATATCCTCAAATATAATCTGTGGTGTCCATGTAATGTAGCTTCTTCATATGTTTTCAGAGATGAGAGTTGGCAGACAATTGGTATGCTCTTCCCTGAGTAGGAATGCCTCTCTCTGCCTTTCAGCTTTATTAAGCTGCCTGTACTTCTTTGTATATGTTTGAGGCCTCTTGGGTTTTCTCCTAGTTAGTCTTGTGTGTTCACTGGCATCATCCTTGTTCTGTCCATGTTCTGTTCATGGGCTTAAGGAACTCCCTCCAAGAGCCAAACCCACCAACAACAAAACCTTGAATACCACACATGAAAAGACCAGTCTCAAACTGGCCAGGATAGTCCAAGAGATTCACAAAATATGCAGCAATTTTGTTACTCTTGGTTACCCCCTACAGGTGGTAAGCAAGTCTCTATTGTTGAAGACTCCTTGTACTTCAGGAACTGGCTGGGCATAGAAACTATGACCTAGAACTGATCTTACCTGTGTCTTTCAAAGGTAGTACCAAAACATGATGAAAAAAAAAGTTCACAAATTTCATGTCAGAACAGTGATATAGACAGCTGTTTAAGTATTTCATGAAGGAGGACAAACTTCTAAGTCTTCCTTCATTCATTATTTTTTCTCTGACCTTGAAGGGGCAATTTAATTCCAATTTTAATTTCATGTAAATATTAGAGTACTCCAGCACTATTTTAAAAAAATCATGCCAATTACGTAGGCAATGGCTCAGATCCTTCCAGGTATGTGAACTACTCCCCAAGTGTAAATTACCTTCTTCTAAGTACACTAAGCCACCAGTGCCTGAAATGCAGTGAATTACGGATCTACTGAACTAAGTGTCCCCTAATGACTTAGAACAGTCAAGCTGTTTTAAAATTATAAATCTTACAGAATAGGAGTTTAATAATGTTCTTTAAAAACATGAAAAACAGGTTATTACCTAGATGTGGCATATTTTCACAATATTGGTATAAAAGAAAACACTGACAGGAAACTTCAAAACTGATTAGGTTGCACAATATACCCACTGCTATTAATTTATGAAATGAATTTTAAAGTAATAAAAATATTCAGGTTAAGGGTACTCTTTCAATTTATCATGCTAAAGAGATGTCTGAAGCATCCAGCAAAGTGTATCCCAAAACACTTGGAAACAGAAACATTGTCAAAATACTTGCTAATTGGTAATATCTAAGAGCCAGTCCTAGAGAACATAGCTATCTTCACTTTTAAGAATTTTAATGCATTTTCAAGGCTACAACATCACTCTATTATTATGGAGTAGCTTTTTTGTGAAAGTTTTAATTTGTACTGAAAACATGGTACACTTTAAAATTAGCAATTGTACTTATGAATTACCTAGTGGGTAGTATTCTGTGAACCTCATATTGTAGATAATATTGTATTTCCACATGAATTGACTTTTGAATATAAATCAAAAAGTATGAATTATCATCTTATGGCCATTGTATTTGGTTTCTTTTTGTCCTGTCTGACTTATAGTAGAAGTTGGAGAGTACACTCCAACCTCTCCACTGCATCATCCAGAGTCACCTTCATTCTCATTCATTGCTTCAGAGAACAGAAATGTCTCTGTCTTTCACATATACATACCTGCATGCATTAACAATGGATCAATTAGGAGTCCATGAATTTGCAGAAGAGCAGGGAGGGTTATATGTGAAGGTGTAGAATGAAGAAAGGAAAGGGGAGAACGTTATGATTATGTTAGAATCTCAAATTTCAAAAGAAAATTAATAAAAGTTATAGCAGGATGTCCTCACGTCTATCCCAATCACCTGGTAAGTGGAGACTTTCATGGGATGTGACTTTTGGGCTAGTGCCCAATTATAAGTGAGTATATGCCATGTGAGTCTTTCTGCTTCTGGGTTAACTCACTCATTATGATCATTTCTAGTCCCATCCATTTGTGCACAATTTTCGGGATTTCCTTGTCTTTAATAGCTGAGTAGTATTCCATAGTGTAATTGAACCCGGTATCTTTATCCATTCTTCAACTGAGAGGCATTTAGGCTATTTCCAGGTTCTGGCTATTATGAATAAGGCTGCTATGAACATGGTTGAGCATATGTCTGAGTTGTGTGTTGGACCATTTTCTCAGTATATTCCAATGAGTGGAATAGCTGGATCTGGAGGAAGCCCTATTCCCAGTTTTCTGAGAAAGCGCCAGATAGATTTCCAAAGTGGTTGTACAAGTTTGCATTCCCACCAGCAATGAATGAGTGTTCCTCTTTCCCCATATCCTCGCCAGCATGTGGTGTCACTTGAATGTTTTCTGAGACTCTAGGTAAGAGAAATAAAGCAGATGGGGAAATAGAAGGACCCAGAGGGTCCTAGAAACCTACAAGAACATCATGGTGGATGAACTGGGGACCAGGTGTGTCTGCTCAAACCATTGCACAAGGACAATACAATAGTAAACATAGAACCCCTCCTCTTATCAACCCAATGGACAGGACATTCTTCACAGTTACATGGATATTGGGGACTGACTTTGACGTGAACTCTGGTGTTCCATGTTTGACCACCTGCCCTTGGTGGGGAGGTCTGATGGCACTCAAAGAAAGAATAAGCAGGCTACCAAGATTAGACTTTATAGCTTGTGACCATATAGTGGGGGAGGAGGTCCCCCTCCATCATAAGCTGGAGTCAGATGATAGGGGATGAAGCCTTCCCCTCCCCTTTCTGAGGACTAAATGAAAGGGGAGGAGGGGATGATAGAGGGAGTATGGGACCAGGAGAAGATGGAGGATGTTACAATCAGGATGTAATGTGAATAAATTAAAAATAATAAATTTTAACATAACAAAAACAACAATAGAAAGACATTTAAAAGGACTCTATCCTACCTCAAAAATTCTGGCTAATCCATGTTAAATGTAGCTCTATTTTTAATAAGTAGGAAATGAAAATAACCTAGATTCCTCCACAGGACATATTGATAGTGAAATTTCACATACACAGAGACAGACACACACATACACAGAGACATACACGCATGCATACACACCCACACACACACACCTTACACAGTAGATGATTCTCCTATGAGCAGCTATATGCTAGAAAACAAAACCCAATGCCAGGTATGGAATATTTGCTTTTAAGTTACTGGTGGAGTTGTCCAAGGCCTCCGTCTCCCCCTCCAAAAACAATAACACATGCCTTATACATTTATAATTTCAGGACTGTATAATACTTGTGAGAAATAAAATTATTTCAGAACAAAAGAACTAGACACTGACACTGGATCAGACCTGATAGGATTCATTCCTCTAAGCATGCTGGAAACTGACATCCTGCATCCTTCATGATCCAGCACCAAGTGTTTCAGTTGCTGTGTGTTACCAGAACAAGACAGCTCCCAGGACACCTTTGAAGAAAGCTTCCAATCCCAACTGGTCCAGTATTTCAGACTGTCCCACACAGAATTTCTCAACATTTACAAATTTGGCCACAAATGCTATTCTAGCTTGTTTAACCATTTCCCCAATTTTATTTGGACCCCTACCAAGGTATTATGCATCCCAAGTCAGCCAGAAGAAGCCTTAAGAGAACAAAAACCCAAATTTTAAGGGGGGTTGGGTAGGTTTTTGGTTGCTTTCTTGTGCTATAGATGGTTATTTTCAAAAGGAGTTCGTTACAAATTATTATTGGTCTTATTTAGAGAGATAACAAGGTTAGACTCAGGGATGTCTCTCTTTTTCTTAATCTCCCATTCTTAGGCTTGGAAATAGGGGTTGAAGAGAAAGAAGTGGGAATATAGAAATATATAGGGAATATAGAACAAAAAGCAGTTTAGTGCATCTACTCTTCCACTTAATGCCTCACTCACAAGGTTATTTTTAATTCACTGGTGTAGAATTTTGTATATAGATGCAAAATAAGTTTAATTTTAGATATAGTGGTATAGAATTCAAATGAGATTATTTGTCACAAATATTAGATATATTTCTACTTTAATGTAAGGTATTGTACCCATATAACTCAATTCTAATACAAGGTTTACTTCCAATACTTTGAAAGTGATACTGTAGGCTGTTTTAGGATAAATAAGTTAAACAAGTTGTTATTTGATCTAATAATGATCATTATCAATTACTAGTCTATTTTTATCACAAGAATATACATCTTAGGTGCATCAGATAGATATGGTTCTTTAGAAAGATAAGGTAAAATAGTTAGACAAGGTCTTCAAAAAAACTTCAGAGACATACAGAATATGGCATTTAAAACTGTTATTATTTTAAAGATTGACTGACAATGAGACAGGTTGGCTCCTGGCAACACCCAGCCTACCTCAAAGAGGATGATGAGCATCAAAGAACCTCCTTATGGAGATGGCTTCAAATTTGGCAAACAAGCTACTGGGTAAAATCTCCTCATTTCTAACACAGACAGAATTCTGCCTAAAAAAGGGCATTCTTAGAAGGAGGCAGAGTTATCAGCCAAAATCTGCCAAAAAAGGGTAACCCAGCCCTCAATTATTCCTGTCTCATAAATATGTCTGTCAGATATATTGGCCCACAAGGCTGAAGATGATGCTCCAATGTTATAGAGACTTTTGGGTGATTATTTAGATAGCAAAATTGTCTCTGTCATCTTCTCATTTGGGAAGCTACTAACCTGCACTCCTGGTATACTCAGGTAATCAATTGTATTCCTTCTCAAATCTCTGATGGAGTTGAAGACCAGATAGTTTAGTTTTACAATGAAGTTTAGTTGTTTAAGGGTTAAGATGTTTTTAGGTCTAGATAGATGTTTTAAGTTATGAGGAGATATGATAGATACTGAGCTACATTCAGAATTTTAGACACACCAAGATAGGAAAGATGTTTTCTTCAGGGCTATCAAATATAAATAGCCAAAACACTAAGAATGTAGCATTTATATAATTCCTAATTGCTTCATGGTTCTTCTTCTTATAGTTATCTTATTGTATATCTGTGTAATAATATAAGGGTGTATGTAAAAAATTTAAAATACTTAATAAAAACTTTTATCCCCTCCCCCAAAACAAACAAACAACAAAACCAATACAAACTGTTGCCTGTGCCCTTTGCTCTTGATTGTGTAGCAAAATTTGATGATAAAATCTTATTGCTGAATATGCCTCACACACTTTGGTTACAAAATTGGAAGTCCACCTAGGATTGACCTGGAAACTTCCTCTCTGATGTCTCACTATACAAGCTTCGAGGCTATAAAGGGTATTTACAATGTTAGCTATCTGTAAACTCTGCAAACTACATAAGGAGTGTCCTATCAAGACATGATAAACAAAGTAATAGAGGCACATACAGCTGTCTGACTGCACTAAAGCCTGTTCAATAGGAGGGATTTCATAGGTGGAGAGGTCATAGACCCTAGGGAAGAACCAAGTTCTACCATTATGTAAGTTTATTTACTATTCAACTGGCTTCTAAATAGTAGGTATCCTAAAGCCACGAATACATGCAGCTACCACACCTTATCAGAGAAGCTTTTAATTAATTAATTTCATATTTATTCACTTTACATCCTGATTGTAGCTCCATATCTTCTCACTTCTCATTCTCACCCGCCCTCCCTCCCTCTCCCACATTCCTCTCCCTTATTCTCAGAAAATAAGAGACTGCCTTCATATCCACCCCAGCTCATCAACTTGCATCAGTTTCCTTTTTCCCCATGGCCTATCAAGGCAGTCCTGCTAGGGGGAAGTAATTGAAAAGCTGGCAAGAGAGTCCATGTCAGAGAAAGGCCACATTCCCCTTACTATGGGACCCACATGAAGCCAGAGGTGCCCACCAACTACACCTGTGTAGGGGGCCTAGGTCTTTGCATCAGGAAGAGACTATTAGAATCATAACAGATCAAAGTGTATGGAATAAGTGACATTCCAGTCCATCTCCAAATATAACAAGTTGAGCATATCTCCTTTCAAGAAGGCTCAGGAACAGCAAAGAGGGTAGAAAGATTGTAATAAACAGTCAGAAAGACAGTCATGAAATATAATGTTCTGTATATGATACAGATGAGATATAAGACAAAACAAATAAGAAAGGAAGAGGCCCTAGGTTTTTCCATGATCACTGTAAAGTCTTTTCACTTCCTGAGATATTTCATAGACCCATTGACATTAGGCTTGTAATCAGCTAATTGCCTGCTCCTGAAAGTTAATAAAACATGGCCTTTGTCTGTGAGAGGGCAATGTGATTAAAGCACCAGGCAGAAACCCAAGGCTAAGTCCCTTGGTACTGAGGTGAGGCTTACTATCAAATCAGACATCTTAAGAAAGGAGAAAACTCAGTAAAGGGACAAAGTGAACAGCAGCCCTCTGAGGATAGAGGAACAATAAGCTTTGTACATGCCAAAAATATCCCAGTAGACTCTGTCTAGATTCTCCTTTTTACATTCCTATGTTACTAATATTATTCTTAAGCAATTTGTACATATTCATTGTGTTTGTGAGTCTGCTGAGTTTAAGAATGGGAAAAAAAAAAACATAAGAAGTTGAGGAGAAGGACAGGACCCAGTGGGCAATGATGTAAATATATAATAATCTGAAAAATTAAAATAATTTCAATAAAAGGATGAGAGACTTAATTGTGTACTTATATTAGGTATTAAGTAGTATTTTGTTTTATTGACAGACTTCTATATAGAAAGTTTGTTAGCTACTATTAATGGAAACTTCTCCACGTATTAACACAGTCCTATACATAGAAACCCGTAGGTGTATATAAGATTCATGGATTGGTCAATTATATAAAAATTTAATGGATGTTTGAAATAAGTAAATATATTATAAGTACTTTTATAATATTATAGGCACTGAACAAGACTCAGGAATCAGATACTTGCCCCTAAAATGCCTTTGAATTGATGAGCTGGAGTGTCAGTGGGGAACGGGAATGAGAAACCTGATAAATGTCTCTGGAATATTTACCAGATGCAGATCTGTGTGTCCAGTGACATTTGCTAAGGTTGTAGAGCCAAACCATATTGTATAGTATTGACTATATATATAATTTTTTGCTCATTTTAGACTGCTAAGGGGATCTATTGTATGTAGAGGCCTGTAAAACAAAGAATGGAGCCTACGATTACCTTACATAAGCACTATTAAATTCATTCTTCACATGCTCTAAATGAAATTTTAATACATTGTTTTCATGCTAGAATGTACCATTAAATCATGTTGATTTAATGAAAATCCAAATAATCAAAGATATGTTATCACTGACAATCTTGACATAAATGATCAGTTCATATTAAAAATATGCAAAAAGCCATATAGAACAAGCCACAACAAAAATTCCATTGAGCTCATTTTGTGTGGGCCAAGTTCTGTTGGGCATGGAGCCTCCATGTAAGTATTTAGTCAATATACCAAGAAAGCATCCTTTGAAGAGAATTAAGTTTTCCTTTGCAAGCAGATGTAAATTGGACATAGCATCTTGGGATGGGAAATTCTCAGTACTAGGACCCACTCTGTATTGAACCTGTGCAGGCACTGTGGACCCTCCAACAGTTTCTGTGAGTGCATATATGCCTCAATCTTGTTTTGCTTCTGTCTTTTGCTGTCTGGAACATAGTAATTTTCCTTCTGTCTCTTTTCCAAATAAATGTAATTTTTAAATTGAGGATAAGAACAAATGTATTTGAATGGATCTAAATTATATATGTAGCCAATATTTATTAATATGTTATAGGCTTGAAATTATGATATGTTCTCTATATAAAATTGTTATAAATACACACAGAGCTTCACCAAATTTTGTGCCTACAAATCTGAATTGAGATAAATAATAAATCTTTTCATACATATATACACATAATAATTCATTAATACATCTGTAATGAATACACATATAATTATATATATATATGATTGATGAATGATAGGAGATACATAGAGGAAAAGAAAAAGAAATTATGTACAGATATATATTACTATGAATATCAATTTCTAACACTGAAATATGAAACAAAGCACAAATATAGGCTATAAATATCTAAAAGGTTAAAAATTAATATATTATAAAATATTGTATTAAATGTGATTACTAGACACTAAACTCCAAATTGATGGAATCTTTATGATTTATTATAGAATGAAAGAAGATTTTAAAGTATCTGTCATTTTCACAGCAAACTAAACCATTTTACAGCACATAAGGTAGAGAGAAGCATGCATATTTTAATGTATTTTGGTTAAATGTTCTGTAAATATGTTATATCCATTTAGTCTATAACATCTATTAGTCTCAGCATATCTCTGTTTAGTTTTTTTCTTGATAATCCATCCATTGGTGAGAGTTGGATATTGAAGTCTCCCACTATCAGTGTGCGAAGACTGATATATGCTTTAAACAGCAGTAGTGTTTCTTTTATGAACTTGGATGTCATTGTTTTTGGAACAGAGATGATGAGAGAATTTCCCCTTGATAAGTATGGAGTGTCCTTTTCTATCCCTTCTGAATCATTTTTGTGCGGAATTTATTTTCTTAAGTTTTTAAAAATGACTACACCAGCTTACTTCATAGGATATTTACTTTGAATGTCTATTTCCAACGTTTTATCTATTGTTGATGTTTAGATGTATTTCTTAAATGTATAATATGAATATATCAAGGTTTTGCATCTAGTCTGTTAGTCAATGTTTCTTTATTGAGGTATTGAGTCCATTAATATTGGGGATTATTAATGACCAATGATTTTTGATTCTTGTTATTTTGTTGCTGCTGCTGCTTGATGTTGGCGGTGGTCATGGTGGTGTGCTTCCCTTCCTTGATTTTGCTAATCTGAGATTATTTTCTGTGATTTCATGGTTGTACTTAACCACCTTAGGTTGAGTTTTCCTTCTCCTACCATCTGTATGGATGGATTTGTAGATACATGTTGTTTAAATTTGCTTTTATCATGGAAGATTTTTTTCTCCAACTAGGTGATTGAATATTTCGCTTTGTATAGTAATCTTGGCTGACACCTGTGGTCATTCTAGAGTCTGTAGCAAATCTATAGAGGCTCTTCTGGATTTTAAAGTCTCCAACTAATAAATGCAACCTTATGAAGATGAAAAGCTTCTATTAGGCCTCTTTGGAGAATGCGGCAGCCTACAAAATGGGAAAAGGTTTTTACTAACTCCACATCCGATTGAGAACTAATATCCAAAATATATAAAGAACTAAAAAACTAGGTATCAGAAAACCAAATAAGCCCATTCATAATGGGGTACAGGTTTAAACAGAGAGTTCTCAATAGAGAAAATTCAAATGGCTGAGATATACTAAAGGAAATGTCTACTCATTTTGGCCATCAGGGAGCTGCAAATCAAAACTACTATGAGATTCCATCTTATACCTTTCAGAATGGCTAAGATCAATAATCAAGGGACAGATCATGCTGTCAAGAATGTACAATGAGGAAAACACTCCTCCGTAATTGGAAGAAGTGGAAAATTGTACAGCCACTATGGAAATCAGTATGGCAGCTTCTGTAGAAGGTTGGGATTTATCTATATCAAGATTCAGCTATACCACTGCTGGGCATATACCCAAAGGTAACTTCATCCCACCATAAGGAAAATTATGTTCATTGCTGCTGTATTCATAGTTGCCAGAAGTTGAAGACCAGCAAGATGTCCTAAGAACAAAAATGGATAAAGAAAAGGTTGAATATTTGCAAGGTAATGGGCAAAACTAGAAAATATAATCTTGAGAAACGTTACCTAGACCCAAAAAGATAAACATTGTATATTTTCTTATATGAGATGCATATTATCCATTATTATTATCCATCCCTAGAAGGATGAAATAGATTATAAGTGGACTATACACTGAGGTTGGTAAACACTAATGAGAGGATCAAGTGCAGTGAGTGGGGGGTAATGGGGATGAGGGAGGGATTACATGGAGCCATAGTTTGAATTAAGGGGCTTTGGGGACAAGGTATGGGAACCTAGTGCAGTGGAAACTTTTTAACATATGAAGTCACCAAATAATGAAGGAGGAGTTCTAATTGCTCATCTCGTGTCACCAAACCTTTCAGTACCTGCATTGTTTTATATCCAATTGAGTTGTTGGTCAAAGATGTCCCATGAAAAATCCCTAAATAATCAGGCTGTTGCTAAAGCAATGGGTTACTCTTTATAAAGTCACTGTAAGTCCATTTTGTTGAAGAGAACACCCACACAACTCTTTGCACCTTTTTTTAAATTTCTATTCAAAGTGTCTTTGTGAAAAGCTCTGGCTGTCCTGGAACTCTCTTTGTAGACCAGGCTGGCCTTAAACTCACAGAGATCCACCTACCTCTGCCTCCCAAGTGCTTGAATTAAAGGCATGCACCACCATGCCCAGCTTCTTTTGAACATTGAGATGTTAACCTGGACACTAATTAGAACCTTCACTCCTCTGTTTTTATGCCATTAGTACAAGAAAGTACTCTGCAGGGTACTAAAAAGAAACAAACACCAATCCAGCTACAAAACATTTGACACATAGTTTGTCTTGCTTGCTATGGCAATGGTGGCACAAAAGCTTGTGCCTTATTTGACCTTGGGTCTACCCCATGAGATGGAATGGACATCCAAAACTGAGGTATCCAAGTACCAGCAACTAGGTAGCCCAGAATCCTAGGGTAAAACCAAATACTACTATATTTTAAAGGAAGAATTAAATGACTTCTAATGATGTTCTCTTATGCTCATATATCAGTATTTTATTCAGACATCATCAGAGAAGCTTCCTCCTGTGCCAGATGGGAATAAATATATAGAGCCAGATATTTTGCACAAAGCAGCCTTAGAACTCACAGCTCTAATTGGGATATCTCTATTAAATTCTTCATCTCAGAGTTGAAGGAACCACAGCTGTTGAAGGAACAAGGAAAGAGTACAGGAGCCAGAGGGCATGGGGAAACACTAGGAGAACAAGGTCCTCTAAGTCAACAAGAGCATTGCTCACATTGAGCTCAGGGATTGAAGCAACATTCGTAGGCCAGCATGGATCTGATCCAGATTGTCAGGATGTATGTATACTATGACTTCCAGTTTATTGTTTTTATGTCATTCCTTTCTGTGCATTTGCTTGGCATCTTTCCTTCTGTTGGTCGGCCTTGTCCAATTTCCATGCAATTGTTTTATATCTTATTGTATTTTTGATATGTTTTCTTATTTCTTAGAAACCTGTATTTTTCTGATGAGAGACAGAAGGGAGTGAATGTTGATGAGAGTGGGAGTGGGGAGATACTGAGAGAGGGACAGAAACTGTATTCAGGATATAATACATGAGAAAATAATGTATTTTAAATAAAAATTTAAAGTTGAAACAGATGATATTCTTTCTTCAATTATTGTAGTATTGGTCCTTATATGATCTGAGAGACTGGTGATTAACTTGTAGTTTTTATTTGCATCTCAATTAAAATGAATAAGAAGAATATGAAATTAATGCCAAGTATGGTATACATAATATAATATACATATGTGTATATATGATGGTATTACAAAATTGATGTTAAATAATTTTGAATATAAGAAACAATTGTGCTTATGTATGTTTTTCATATATTTGAGGCACTAATACTATGTCAGAGATATTCTGCAGCAGTTCAGGAGAAATCCATTAGTTAATTTCTAATTTCTGTGAGAAAATGTGCAACATAGACAGCTTAAATGAAGAGGGGTCAATTTCAGTTATTTACCAGAGGATTCAGTCTATCCCTTTGAAGTGGCTGACCAAAGCAACTCACATCATGGGGAAGAGAATGCAGTTGCATACCTGACCTGCTTCCTGATCTTCTTTTATTCCCTCTGGTGTGCACCTCAGGGTGGTGCCACCTACATTCAATGTGGGTCATCCAACTTCAGTTAATTTCGTCAGGAAACACATACACTGATGAACTTACAAGAAGGCTGATCATCCTTTAGGTAATTCAAAACTGAATCAGTTTTGATTTGTCCCAGCACATGGGACAAATCGAAGCAGGGTTTACCTGAAAGAGGGAGTGGGGATTGAAAGTAGGGTACAGAGACACGAGAAATAATGAATCAAGTAAGAAAATTTCTGATCCAGATTCACTTTAATGCTGACTAGTAAAAATATAGAGAGAGCAAGGTCAATAGGATCTATTCTAATCTCACTCACCCTAGCCCCCGGGCAAGAATACAATAGCCTGAATCGCTCCCTGTAGAACTTCCTAGTTCTCTGGGTAACTCCCTGTAAGAACTACCTTGACTGTTCCTCAGAGGGATTACTTCCCTCTGTATATGCTCATAGGGTATCAAGTCTCTTCTCAGTGACCTGCTGTCCTTCCTCTGAGTGCCACTAGGTCTCCCCCGCCAGGGGACATAGTCACATGTGAGGCACCAGAGTACTTGAGAAAGTCAAATCCCTCTCTCCACTCAAGTGTGGAGACTGTCTTGTCCATGGGCTAGATCAGGGTAGGGGTTTAAATTTTTCCGCCTGTATTGTCCTTGGCTAGGGCCTTAGTTTGAGCGGGACCCCATGACCCAAATCTGCCTATCATAATGTTCTACTTGTAGGTTTCTAGGACCCACTGGATCCTTCTACATTGCTATTCACCCATTGTTCTCTCATCTAGAGTCCCAATAGGATGTCCTCCCCTCGGTCCCAGTTTCCTGGTAAGGGAAGGCTTTCATGGGACATGTCCATTGGGCTAGTATGCAGATATAAGTGAGTATATACCATTTGAGTCTTTCTGCTTCTGGGTTAACTCACTCATTATGATCATCTCTAGCTCAATCCATTTGTCCACAAATTTCGGTAATCCCTCTGAGGAACAGTCATAGGGGAGGGGAATAAGGGGAAAATGGGAGGGAGGGGAGAATGGGAGGATACAAGGGATGGGATAACCATAGAGATGTAACAAGAATAAATAAATTAAAAAAAAAAATCAAAAAAAAAAAGAAGAAAAAAAAATTTCCTTGCTTAGTACATTATATTGCATCCAAAGTCATTGGAAAGACCAAGTCCGAGAGGAATTGGCCAAACACTAACTACACATCTTTTAGGTCATAATCCAAAGTTCTTTAAAATACAGGATTCCTCTTCAAGAAGCATTTTCTGTTATTAGATAATGATACTATTATTTAACATAGAATATATGTAAGGGATGGGTAAAAGATTCAACAAAGATCCTACTATAACTCTTGGCACAAAATATGCCCTCAGTACCTTATTGTTGAGATTGTTAAACTACTATGTATCGGTAACTTTATGTGATGAATAAATTTAATAACTTGCTCATTCCAAAGGAAAAAAAAAAAAAAAAAAAAGAACTACCTTGGTCCTCCGGGTGGTTCCAAGTTGAGACTTCCCGATCCCTACTTCTTTCAAAGTTAAATAGCCTAAGAAATGCCTAGAACACAAGACCTCCTGAGGCAAAGGTCAGCAACTTGAAGGTCAGCATGCAGTCTAAGCACAGGATTACTGACAAGGCAGAATCTGGCATGGCTCCCCACATAGTTTGATGAAAAAGAATAGACATTTAGTACAGTGGCACAATGCGAGGTGTGACTGTGCATGAGTTACTCATGGTGGAAGGTAAGTGTGAAGAATGTACGGTTCATCGCGGTATTAGATTTTGTAGTAGTTTGACTCAAAATGTAATAACAAATACTGAATATTGAGTTATATGTGATAATTCCATTAGTGTTTTACTAGCTTGAAGTCATTTATTTTATAATATAGGAGACTGAAAACAGTGCCTAAAAACTATAGTCCATACCCACCTGCATTTCCGGTTAAACTAAATTAACCACATTATGCAATGTAAAACAATACCTGGGTAATATAATGCAGTTTAAGTTTCACTATGAAACATTTAACATGATTTACAATATTCTACAGCTTATATTATTGTTTTGAACTATAGTGTTTTATTGTAAATTTGTATCTTTAATTTTATTATTACATTTTAATCAAGTTTACTCTGTATTTTAAATCTTTGTGGCCATTTTGTTTCCTTGACATGGATTAGGCTGTATAATCCTGAATAGTGGTAATAAGCCATTCTTTTTCACAAATGCATCAACTCCCTGCTTATAATTTCAGAATTTTATGCAATTTGTTTAACAGGGAAGATTATGTTTTATATGTAGGATTCTTAAATTCCATTTGTTTTATATTTGGCTCCAGGTTTTTCATATTTCTGTTTTAGTTACATTAATAAGATCAGAACGGACTCATTAAATTTTCCTTTGTGTCTCCTTCCTGAACTTTCATTTAGCGATGAGATACACAGTCTATGAATAGCATGACAGATTACTGTTACTTGTATTTATACACTGAGAAACAATAAGCATACTTCTTTTGGACTATATAATACTATTCTGTGTGATGGTCATTTGTTTTTCTGCTATTGTGTCTCCATAACCTATTCTACAAGCCAGAGCCCAGCTATCTAAATTAGAGTCAGAGAGAGCAGATGAAAGTTTAAAACCCAAGATAAATCTACAACAATATAATTTATGATTTAATGTACAGCTTATTTTTATAAATTTAAAATTAAACATTTAATGAGTATAAAATTTTCTGAATTCCATACCAAGAGTAATAGTTAAGTATTGATGTCTCTTCTTTCATGTAAGCCTGAGGTACTTTTAGGTTGCACAAGGTATTCATTTGACATCCAATATGGTCATCATTAACTCTGTATCACATTGAGCCATGTGCACCAGGAGGAAACAAATGTGAAAAACAATGTAACATTCCTGTTAGATGAAAAGACTATTCTAGCAAACTTTGATGTGCATGAAGACCTTTTAAAAATTTGCTGTGGTTATATGAATATAATTTTTGATGGAATACAGAATCAAATTATAAATGACAGTTTTACTAAACTTGAAAATATGTGATCAGAGGTGGACATGACATATACATAAATAAAAGCAACTGAGCATTAGATCCACCATCAAATAAAAATTATTTTTTAGCCATGCATACACATTCAAATGTGTATATTAATGCCTGTATTTACATAATTGTCTTAATATGGAATCAACATATTTTCAAAGTGAAGTTAATACAGAAATAAAATTATATATATATACACAAATATATACATTTATATATATGGATATATATATATAATTGAAACAATTGTGTTATAACATGGTGTCAGTTGATTTATGAAATGCTAAAGTATTTGAGGAACTTATTTAAAGCCCTTCTAGCTTTTGAAGACTTTTAAACAATTTAATAAATAAAGCTCTGAATGGTTGCTAATTGGACCTTGTTAGTAAAATCACATAAAATATCTAGAAGAACTACAATTTCAGTGCTTTTATATAATACATATATACCATTAAGGAAAAAAACCTTGCAAACATGTTTCAGTTTTAAATCTACTCTTACAAAAGCAATGGAAAATTATTTTAAATAAATATGATTATAAGTATGCTTGTTTCAAATGAATTTAAACTAAGCTTAGATGCAAACTATAACAAATTAAAATACTAAGCTTAAAATAAGACATATTTTCAGGAAAATTTAGGAAAAACTTTAAATGTATAAATAGGTTTCTTGAGTTCTTTATAAAATTTGGATATTAGTCCTCTGTGGAATTTAGGGTTGGTGAAGATCTTTTCCCAGTCTGTAGGTTGTCATTTTGTTCCGTTGACAGTGTCCTTTGCTTTGCAGAAGCTTTTCAGTTTCATCAGGTCCCATTTATCAATAGTTGATCTTACAGCCTTAGCTGTTAGTGTTCTGTTCATGAAGTTGTCTCCTGAGCCAATGAGTTCAAGGCTTTTCCCCACATTTTCCCCTAACAGATTTAGTGCGTCTGGTTTTATGTTGAGGTCTTTAGTCCACTTGGATATTAGTTTAGTGCAGCGTGATATTGTGAATAAATTATAAAAAAATTAAAAAGGGAAGCCCTCTGATCTGCCATGTCCTAGGCCATGAGTCGCCTCTCCCGCAGCGATGTAATTAACACAGTCTATACCTCTTCATGATGCACAGATGGACTGTTATGGTACTTGCCTAGCAACCTGCTCCTCAGATAAGTCCGTCAAAGTCTTTGGTGTGTGAATTGGAGGACAAATCTGTATCGCTGACCTCAGAGGACATGAGAGGCCAGTATGGCAATTGGCCTGGGCCCACCCCATGTATGGCAATATCCTGGCTTCCTGTTCCAGAGAGTCATTATCTGGAAAGAAAAAAAAAATGACACTTGGGAGAAGACCCAAGAGCATTCAGGACATGACTCCTCAGTGAACTCTGTGTGCTAGGCCTTTCATGACTACAGCCTGATCCTGGCCTGTGGGAGTTCAGATGGGGTCATCTCCCTGCTGACACACACAGGGAAAAGCCAGTGGGAAGTGAAGAAATTCAACAATGCTCACATGATAAGCTGTAATGCTGTCAGTTGATCCCCTGCTGTTCTTCCTGGAAGCCTTATAGACCAACCATCAGGGCAGAAA
>OU015751.1:109971277-110007937 GCA_907169655.1 Acomys percivali
CAATGATGTGTGGCTCGTGAGCTGGTCCATCACTGCAAACATCCTGGCTGTGTCAAGTGGAAACAACAAGGTGACCCTGTGGAAAGAGTCAGTGGATGGAGTGGGTGTGCATCAGTGACGTCAACAATGGCCAGGGTTCCTTGTCAGCCTCCGTCACAGAGGGCCTACAGAATAAGCAGTGACAACACCGGCAGCCTGGTCTTCCTGTTTCCAGGTCTGCCTATTCTGGAACAATACCCAAACAAACAACAGGGCCAAAGGGTTCAAATGCTCCCAAGATTCCACATCCAAGAATGCCCACAGATGCAACATGGGTGCTTACCTGTCTTACTGGGATTCATGTGTTTAGTAATTTTTTTGTTTTTATCTTTAATTATTATTTTATTTTATTTTTTACATATATATTTATATTAATACACATATATACTACCTATATATGTGTACCTACCTATAGCAAGAAGAACCATGCCACAATCAAGAATTATATATATGTTACATTCTTAGTGTTTTGGCTATTTGTATTAGATAGCCTTGAAGAAAATATCTTTCCTATCTTGGTGAGTCTAAAATTCTGAATATAAATCAACCACCATCACATATTGTCATTGTCAACTTAGAACCCTTATCTAGACATAAAAACATCTTAACCCCTAAATAATTGAGCTTCACTGTAAACTAAGCTACCTGGTCTTCAACTCCTTCAGAGACTTGAGAAGGAATGAGCTTGATTATCTGAGTATGCTGGGAGTGCAGGTTAGGAGCCTTCCTAAGGAAAGGTGACAGAGACAGTTTTTTTACCCAAAACTTTCTGTAACATTGGAGCATCTTCTTCAGTTTTGTGGCCGAATATCTGACAGACATATTTGTGAGACAGGAACTATTGAGGACTTGCTTATCTTGTTTTGGGAGAGTTTAGCTGTCGACTCTGCCTGCATCTAAGCTTGCCTTTTTTTTTTTTTTTCAAGGCAGAATTCTGTCTGTGGTAGAAATGAGGATCTTTTGCCCAGTGGTTATTTTGCCACATTTGAAGCCATCTCTACAAGGAGGTTCTTTGATGTTCATAATCCTCTTTGAAGTAGGCTGTGTGTTGCCATGAATTAACCTGTCTCATTGTCAATGAATCTTTAAAGTAATAAAAACATTTTTAAATTCCATATTCTGTATGTTTCAGGGTTTTTTGAAGACCTTATCTTTCTATAGAGTCATATCTATCTGCTGCACCTAAGATGTATATTATTGTGATAAAAGTAGACTAGCAATTGACATGACCATGATTTAATCTACTAACATTTAATTTGTGTAACTTATTTGTCCTAAGTAGCTTGCTATAGCACTTTCAAAGCATTGTAAGTAAGGAAGTAAGCCTTGTATTATTATTGAGTTATATGGGTACAATAACTCATATTACAGAAGAAATATATATATATATGTATGTATGTGTGTGTGAAGAATAATCTTACATTTCAATTCTATACCACTGTATCTAGAATTAAACATATTTTGCATCTATATACAAAATTCTATACCAATGAATTAAAAATATCTTCTGACAATTGAGACATTAAGTTGAGGAGTAGATTCATTAACCTACATTTTGTTCCATCCTTCCTATATATTTTTATATTCCTCTTCTTTCTTTTCAACCCCGTTCTCCAAACAGGATGTCAACATTCAGTATGCTGTGAGGAATGCATTCTATCAGGTCTGATCGACTGTCAGTAATTTAATGTCCAGCTGAAAGTATTCATGTTATAAACAAATGCCTACTATTTTTAAATATTTTGGGATATTTTTAATTATCTTTTGGTTCAGGCTGTTTCAAAGCTAATAAAATCACATTGCATAGAAAAAATAAGATAAAATAAAGTATTAAAATATATTCCTTAGAAAAATATCAGTGATTAAATATTGGTCAAAGTTAATCTGAAAACATAAGTCAATATTTCTACAAAAAACAAATGGCTAGGAAATACTCAGCCAAAATGAAATAAGAATTTATTTAAATCAATGATTGCATGCAAACTATTTTGTCATTAGATTAAATGGTTCAATAAAGACACAGAAACCTGATAAGCTTTTAATAAGCATTATTTCACCTGGGGCTGGGCAGATATTAACCACTGAAACCACCTCGTTATATCCCAGTCCCACATCCCATTCCATTTGCTTTACTCATTCCTATTTGTGCTACTTCCCATCCAAAATAATATAAATACTTGCATCTGTTTTCCTTCCATGCTGCTTCTCTCCAGCTTGATCATCGGAGAAAATTTCTCCTGGCCACGTTGTTGTTCTTTATACTATCCCATAGCAAAGCTCCCTCCTCCTCAGCCCATTAATCTTAGCCCCACTTACGTCACTTCTTCCCTTCCCACTTATGGCATTTTATTGCACCAATCAGGGATAATTTGGAAGCAAGGCTTCACAGCAACACTTTGGTATACAGGGGGCAGGAATGGAGGGCTAGCAATAATTACCTTCTGAAAACAAAGTCCCAGATCATGCCTTAACAAGTACACTAGCTTTTCCTTAAGGATATTAAATTACATTTTAAAATAATAAAAAGTTTTCTCAAGGTCAGTCTTACATAAGATTAGTTTTGTATCAAGGACTTTCAATAATAGTAATTGTATATTTCACAGGTATTTGGTTGATGTCAAGCTGTCTAGGCTTTTCCAAATGTATTTCAACTTAATAATTTAAAATCCTGGCTCTGTGTGTTAGTGTTGTAAGACCAGAGTTCACTGCTTGCTTACTTTCTGTAATGTGTAAATAATTTCACTACATTAAAGATTTAGGAAACATGGACAGAAATAAAAATGCAATGGTTTTATCTCCATTGTGTCTTCTAAATGTCAAAATACAGTATATTAAACATTTTACATTTGAGGGGTTGAGTGTTGAAATTGAGACATAAAGAAACAAACAAAACCCCATAAAAACCAAACTTCAGACCCTCCAGGGAAATAAGTGTCAGAAAACCATTTCCCAATGTGAATGCAGCCTACTGTGCTTGTGTCTTTACAGTCCTGCTCAGGCGAATGCCACAGTCCTCACCACATGCCCACAGAGGCATGCTTCTGGCTGTTAGAATTTTCTGAGGCCATGTTTGACCATTAATACTTCTCTAAATGTTGCTGTTTCAGTTTTTAATATTTTGTCCACCCCAGCTTCTCACAGTTTGGCATCTACCTGGAATCACATAAATGTGAGTTTGTGGCCTAAAATCTAATTATGTAGACCTTAAGTGTGACAGCACACAGTGTTGTGTACTTTTAACCTACTGCAATAATGAGCAGAGCCCGAACTCTGTGCAACGGCCACAAAATGAATAAGTCTGTTAGGAGAGGATCATATGCATTACAAAAATAAGGTGATTTTAATGTACTTCACATCTCTATTTACACTGAAAATCTTGCTGAGAGTTTTCAATATGTGCTAGCTAATGGTCATGAATAAGTCCATAATCTAGAGAATAATTACCTTCATAACCTTAAGATAGAGTGTGACAGTGAGGAAGCAAAATGAATATACTTGAACTATCTTACAAATAATAGCTTGAAATAAGTGGCATTAAAATGTATATATTTTTACCAATTACAAAAATATCTTTCCTAAAATCAAAGGATAATAGTAGAAATGAGATATGTAAAAAGAGTTGGCTCAGGTTGTCTTCAGTAGTCTCCATGAAACTGGTTTCAGTGAACAGCACCAACTGAGAAAACCTGGATCTGATCCAGAAGGTAAGACTGCAGGATATCATCAGAGGAGTCTTAATTTTTACCACCTCATGTTGTTTACAGAAAGAGTCTGGGTTGATATGAGAAGATGAGAGCACTGGACAGAAGAAAAGCATCCACCATAGGCTGTTGAATAGCTATTGCTCTCCCTATTGCCATTAGTTTTCCAGCACAAAAGTTCTATGTCTGAGTATATTAATCATTACAATTTCAGTTGTGTATATATGCTTATATCTATGAAGCCAAACTTAATTTCTACACCAACTGGCATATGTAAGTATATTCTATAAATTGAGTAGTTACAGGATTGTGCAAACCAAGTGAATGAGTTTATGTGTAAGTACACTCCATTTTTACATGAGTGTTTAGGGGCCATAAACCTGGACTGACGGGAATTATACTGTATAAAACTACCACACAGTGGCAAGTGTCAATGTATCTTGACATTTTAAAAAATGGAACTAATGTGCAGTATAAAAGCTGAAAACACTACCTGTGCATGGAGCTCTTACCACAAATGCCCCACAGAGTACCAGAACTTGCTGGGGTTGGGACATTAGAGTAAACTAATGGGATAGCCAGTGCACTAGTATGGACTTTATGCAATATTTTATACTTAAATAATGCTAAATTTACCTAAATTTCCTCAGTCATTTAACCTTAGTTATGTAACTGCTTAAGTTCATAATCTTTTTCTAATTTATTTATTTTTTGTGCATTTCATACATAATTACTATATTTACATCCTTCCCAACCTTCTGCTGACCAGCAATCAATTTTAAATAACTCTAGTGGTCCCACAGTGTATTCTGATGACAAGTTTCCTTACAATTGAGGCTTTCCAATTCTCTTCTTGAAGAATCTCAGAAATGTATTTCTCAAAAAAAATTATAAGATGTGGGAATGGTGCATCATCCTGTAAATCCTAGCACTAGAGTGGCTAACGCAGGAGGATTTGTGTGGTTAAGACAAGTCTGGCTTAACTAGTATTAAAGAGTGAGAACATGTTTTAACCAAAGCAAAAGAACCAAAAATACTTATTTAAAAAAACCAAGAAAATGAAAACAGCTATAAAGTCTCTGGGAGGTTTACAATTTTAATACAGAGCAATAGAAATCCATTTTGTTTTACTGTAGTTCTACAGTGTTCATTTGTCATTAATTTTTCCAAATTTATACATGTGTCCAATATATTAGCCTATAATTCTGTCTTGTTCTTCCTTCCTGAATAGCTTCAAAACACCTTTTTCTTCCCATAATTTTTATGCATGCGTGTGTGTGCATTTTTGCATGAGCACATGCTTTGTGCATCAAGTATCTAAGCACTGTGCATTCATCAATGATCATGTCCTTTCAAGAAAACAGTAATTCATTGCATCCTCTACTCACCCTCTGGAATGTACAGTCTTTCTACCCACTCATACTTTACTATGGACCTTTGTGGGTAATATAGACATACTGAACACTCAATTCTCATTTATTCTCAGCATGTCAACCAATTATGATTTTCTAATTTCACTGGAGACCACTACAAATGATGAGAACTGTGCCAGTCTATGTGTAGAAATCTATATTGAGAAGGCAGTTTGACTGTGTCTTCCTTACTCAACAAGAATACTAGTTTCCCTTCAGGGCCAGCATACCCCATTTCCATTAACTTTTGATCAGGATTATAGTACCTGACATAAATTTACTCCATTGGAACAATTCAATATCAAATCGGATGAGAACGAGGCTAGTTTTTCTCAAAATACCTAATCCACTATTGAACATTTGGCGTGCTTTTTCCTGATGCTCAGTATTGTAGCATGTGACACCCACAGGTGTGTAAGACAGTTTATGACTTTTCTCTTTCAGTATACTTCATGCAAGCTTTTGCCACTGAGAACGCTAGCTAGTAAGAAGTCAGTTCTTTATTCAGCTTGTTTTCTCTGTGTCTAAGTGTATGGGGTCTTCAATATTAGGGTCTTACTATGTACTTTTGGTCAGCAAACAAAAGCAATGAAAATAGTCTGTACTGTTTGGGAATCCTCTGTGGATATCCTGACCATGAACACTTATAGTGGAACTTTTCCTCTCACAGGAACTTTCACTTCAGAACGTACAACCGTTGTTCGGCCATGCAGGGTACTCATGTTCAAACTCTTTTTAAAATAATGTTAATTAGTTTTAAAAATAGTAGATTTAATGTTTTCATATATTCTTAGTTTAGGCTGAACTTCTCCAACACCTTCTTGCCTCTTATTCTACACCAAATTATGTTTTTAAATATTTTCAAACTAAGTAGTAATTACTCATATATTGATATACCAAAATGTTTTATTATAAGACCCCACATAAAAACTTTTGTTTTCTACATAACTCTTGTGGCTCTTCATTTAGTCTCTGTCATCTATAAATACATATGCCTAGTAAATCAATGAAGTCTAAAATTTTGAATTTCGGATTATTGTATAAAGACACATACTGTGTCTGACCTTCTGATTATGAGTTATCACAATCAATATTATATCTTTTCTCCAGTTCCATAGAGTTTCTAACAACTTCCATAATTTCATACTTCCATAGTGACAAATAGAATCCCATTGTGTATATGCACCAAATTTTCCAAATTTCCTTCTGTGTTTATCAGGTTATGGGCATGTAGATTTATTCTACCTCCTACCTAGTGAAAACAGAGCTGTAAGAAACAAAGATATAGTGGTATCTTATCAGTATACTACTTGGGGAAAATTCCTATGAGTGATGTATGTAAGTTATAGCAGTAGTTGATTTTGTTTCATGCATGTGCATGAGACTGCATTTGCACATGTGCATGTGTGCATGGCTGTGTATTTCAACATTCCTGTTTCTCTCTATTATATATAATATGAAGTAAACACTCTGAATTGAAGTTCCCAACTGCGCTGTCAATTTATAGAATACATCAGTATCTTTTTGGTTTAAGGAAGGATCATCATGTAACCCAGGCTATCCTCAAACTCACTATATAGACAATGCTTGCCTCAAATTCAGAAAGAACCTTCTGACTCTGCTTTCAAAGTCCTGGGATTTAAGGCATGCACCCACATTTCTTGGTTAATTCTACTTTTAGGTTTGAGAAAACCCCACACAGATTTTTCAGTGGTTCTGCCAGAGTATTACTTGTGAATGGGATTAGTCAGATGCTGCACTTCCCTTGATACCTTTATGTACCCTGTCTCACCAAATAGACAAAAGCTGGACAGACACTAAAAATGGAAAGTTCCATCTTGAAAAATCTTATTGAAATCATTTTTTTCTAATTTTCCTTCATTATAGAACAATTTCAATGAAAGTATACTTCAATGCATATCATTTCTCAAATAACCAAGGAAAGCCAGAATTTCAATTATATCTTTTAAACTATAATTATATTCAGTGACCTGTGACAATTTCACATTTCTAGTTTATTGTAAAAGCACATATTTCCCAGAAGAAAAACCATGCTCAGTGTGGCCCTACTGAACAGAATTACCTATTTGAAAACTCAGAGACACAGGCTTATGTGCCTTTGTTTTCAGCTATATTTTTCAAGGGGAACTTGGTCTTTCACTTACTTCTATCCACAGACTCCAGGTTATTTGATGTGCTAGTAAAAGACAGAGCTTTCGACAGTAAACAGTGGGAGGAATAAAAAAAAGTAATACTTGCAATAGTAAATTGCTTGATGTCAGCTGTATCTCGCCAGCAGTATCAATGAGCAACTGGGTGCAGTAGGCGCTTGCCAGTTTTAAAACTGCTTAGAGTCTCTCCCTAGTGTTATGCATTCTAAAATAATCTCTGCTCATCTTCTTTGTGCAATTATTAACACATTTCTGTTTACCTGAGCCCCATTCATGTCAGGTTTATTCTGTAGTGACAATCCAGTGTTTGGAAGTCTGTCCTTGTACATCCTACCAAGGGCCATGTGGTCCTTCATATGGTTAGTGGCTCACATGCTTCACTTGGAATAGTGTCATCTTGAAATTTCATGATAAAACCTCCTCTTTAGCCCAGTGGTAAGGAGAATGGATGCTCTTTGTGGCTAATCAGTTTTGAGTTATGCCTTTATCTCTAGTATATATAAGTGCTACTTTTCCACAGGAAATGCCCTTTATTGAAGTATCAGAGGCATCTGTGTTGCTGAGTAGATGTTGACCACATGATTCAATGTAAAATTCAAAACAAAGCTCAAAGTATAAAAAAGAACCTTTCCCTTGAAATATTTTTAAGAAAATTAAATTTGGATTCTAGAAGGGTGATCTTGGTCAGTTCCTCATGTCTATACTCATAATATACCAAATTTATTTACTTATGTAACATACTATGATTAAAATTACCCAAGGATCCACATACTTTTAAGAATATAGTACTTGACTTGATATGGCTTTCTTTAGTTGAAATTCATCTTTCAACTAAATTATAAATAATTACTAATGGGTATAAGTTCATATTTAATGTTAAAGTCCACCAAATGTTATTTAAGGAAAAGAAAGACTTAAAATAAAATCAAGCATTTCTAAAATTATTTGAAAATAAAATATTTTTATTGTACCAAAAGTTATCTCAAGAAATTTAATATGACATTTTTCTTGTAAACATTAAGAAAATGTAACATTACTGCTTTATTAGCAGTGATATACATTTGCTCATATTTGTATTATAAAGGTGGATTCTTCTAGTTTGCTTGATATTTTATCATTATATATGTTTATAACCATAATTGTGCATTGATAATTTATAATAAATGGTAAAACAAATAATAAATCAATATTTAAGTTTGAAGTAAAAATTATATTATACCTAATTTGATTCCTTTAAGATTTTTAGCTTGTCATTATACTTCTTTGTGATTATCCCGTTTCCAGAACTCAAAGAAATAATAACATCTAGTTTGTTTTGAAATTATATCATCTACTTGGGGCTTATGAATGATCATTTTGAATATTGCCTAATCCTTAGGGAGAATCATTTTAAACATGAAATTTATAGAACATGATAGAGGACACCAGAAAAACATGACTCACTGAATCAACTAAGCAGGGCTCATATGGACTCATATGGACTGAAGCAACAAACACAGTGTCTGCAAGAGTCTCTACTAGGGTTTTTTTTTTTTTTTTTTTTTTTTTTTTGGTTTGTTTGTTTTAAGTTTGATTATATGGTAGATTACATTGATGGATTTATGTATATTAAAACATCCCAGAATATCTAGATGCCAAATACGATGAAGCCTACTTGGTCATGGTGAATGATATCATTAATCTGTTCCTGGATTCAATTTGTGAGTATTTTATTGACTATTTTGCATCAATATTCATAAGAGAAATTGGTCTGAAATTCTCCTTCTTTGTTGGGTCTTTGTGGGGCTGAGGTATCAAGGTGACTGTGGCCTCATAGAATGAGTTTGGTAGTGTTGCTTACATTTCTGTATTGTGGAATAGTTGGAAGAGTATTGGTATTAGCTTTTCTTTGAAGGTCTGGTAGAGTTCTGTGCTGAATACATCTGGCCCCGGGCTGCTTTTTTGTTGTTGTTTTTGTTGTTTTTGTTGTTGTTGGGAGAATTTTGATGAATGCTTCTATTTCCTCAAGAGATTTCAGACTATTTGATTAGTTTACCTGATCTAGATCCAAGTTTGTTAAGTAGAATCTATCAAGAAAATTGTCCATTTCATTTATATTTTCAAATTTTGAGGCATATAGGCTTTTGAAATAAGACAGATTCTTTGGATTTTTCAGTGTCTGTTGTAATGTCTCCCTTTTCCTCCCTGATTTTTTCTATTTGGATATTGTCTCTTTGCCTTTACATTAGTCTGTCTATCTTGTTGAATTTCTTAAGAAACCAACTCTTGCTTTCGTTGATTCTTTAAATTCTTCTCTTTGTTTCCAATTTGTTTATTTCAGCCCTGAGTTTGCTTATTTCTAGCCATCTACTCCTCTGGTGTGTTTGCTTCTTTTTTTTCTAGGGCCTTCAGATGTGCAGTTAAGTTGCTTGTATGTTATGTTTCCAATCTCTTTATGAAGGTGCTTAGTGATATGAACATTCCTCTTTGTACCACTTTCATTGCGTCCCATAAGTTTAGGTATATTGTACCATCATTTTCATTGAATTTAGGAAGTCCCTAATTTCTTTCTTTATTTCTTTCCTAATCCAGTTTCATTGAGTAGAGAGTTATTCATTTTCCATGTGTATGTAGGCTTTTTTGTTATTTCTGTTCTTGTTGAGATCCAGCTTTTCGTTCAAGGTGGTATGATAGGATACAAGGTATTATTTCAATCTTCTTATATCTGTTGAGGCTTCCTTCATGACCTACTATATGGTCAGTTTTGGACAAGATTCCATGAAGTGCTGAGAAAAAAAGTATAATGTTTTGTGTTTGGGTGAAAAGTTCTATAGATATCTGTTAGTTCCCTTTGATTTTTGACATCTGTTAGTGTCATTATTTCTTACTTTAGATTCTGTTTCTTTGACCTATTCTTTGGTGAGTGTTGGGTGTTGAAGTCTACCACTATTAATGTGTGTGGATAAATAGGTGGCTTAAGCTTTATTAATGTCTGTTGGGTTCCCTTGTATATGGGGGCTAGAATTGTGATGCCATAGTGGTTAAGTTTTCCTTTGATGAGTATGAAGTGTCCCTTTTCATCTCTTTTGATTAAGTTCAACTGAAAGTCTATTTTATTATATTAAAATGCCTACTCCAGCTTGCTTCTTGTGACCCTTTTCTTGGAAGACTTTCTTCCAGACCTTTATTCTCAGGTAATGCTTATCTTTGGGTTTGAGGTGTTTTTTCTTGTGTACAACAGTGTTGGGTTCTGTTTATACATCCATTCTTTAGTGTGTGTCTTTTTATTGGTGAGCTGAGACCATTAATTTTAGAAGAGATTAAGAACAAGTGACTCTTAGGTCCTTTTATTTTGATGTCGGTTCTGGCAGTGTTTATGCATGATTTTGTCTAATTCTTGCATTGCTAAAGTGAAGTTAACTATTTCTTGTGTTTTCCTGGGTTAGTTAACCTCCTTGAGTTGGAGTTTTTCTTATATAAACTTCTGTAGGGCTGGATTTTTGGATAGGTGCTTTTTAAATTTGTTTTTGTCTTGGAATATCTTGTTTACCGCATCGATGGTTATTGAAAGTTTCGCTGGGTATACTAGTCTGGACTGACATTTGTTGTCACTTAGGGTTTTCAAGATATCTGCTCAGGCCTTTCTGGTTTTTATGGTCACTGATGAAATGTCTGGTGATTCTGATAGATTTGCCATCTTGACCTTTTTCCCTTGTTGCTTTTAATATTTTTCTTTATTCTGTACATTTAGTGTTTTGATTATTATGTGACAGGAGGATATTTTCCTGCTCTACTCTATTTGGTGTTCTAAAGGCCTCTTATGTGCTTATAGGCATCTTTTTCACTAAATTGGGAGATTTTCTTCCCATTTTTGTTGAAAATATTTTCTGGGCCTTGCGGCCAGTCATCTTCTCTTTCCTCAATTCCTATTAGTCTTAAGTTTTGGTCCTTTCATAGTGTCCTTGATTTCTTGGATGTTTGTGTCAGAAACTTATTAGATTTAACATTTTCCTTGATAGTTGAATAAAATTTGTCCATTGTAGTTTCTACACTTGAGATTCTTTCGTCCATCTCTTGTACTCTATTGTATTTTTACTGTGATAGTTTCACAAATAGGAATATTGGGTTGAGGTTTGGGTATTTTACTTATGGATATAATTTGTTTAAAAAAAATTGGTTACTTTATATTTCTACGAAATATTTGACTTAATTTGCTTTTTAACATATCTTCTTTGATGTGCTTTGAAAGAGCAATAATTACTACAAATATATAACATGCTATAAATATAACTGCTATTTGCCAGAGGTAATTGTCATCTCAAAGGATTAGTACTGAATAACCTTACTTTTTCTACCTCTTTCTGAACTCAGCTATTCCAGCTCAAACACTGATTCAAAATTGCTTCTCTTGACTTCTGACTGAATTGTTCTGCTTGGTCTCAAACTAATAGTGGAAATCTATTCTAAACTTCTGTCACCTTTTTATTCTCTGGCTTCAACTGCCTATGTATGAACTCATTGAAGAACTCGACCTCATTGCATTGTACTCACTTTACTGTACTGCACTGATTCCTAATTAATTGACTCTTCTCCTTATGATGTTCTTAAATATCTTCTCTTTCCTCTCTGTTCTTCTGAGAGTTGGGAATATACTATCTCTGACTCATTCTGTCACATCTTTCTCTAATTTGGTGTATTGTCTGTCCCTTTTTTGGAATTAAACATATGTACTAAATGTGTGTTTGTATTCCAGCAGCCCTAAAAGGTCTTTGGGTGTTATCAGACCAGCCATGTTGCTGGATTAAAATTTCTCTACAGCATGCATGTAAGTTCAAAAGATTAAAAGTATTTTTGATATGCTTATTGATATTTTTATAAGAATTCTAAATTAAAAATAAGCAGGAATTATATTTATCATATTTATATTAAATTATTTTAAGTGTATTATGCTGTCTAAGCTAATAGTCTAGTGGAGTTTAGTTAATTCAAGTAAGAAAGTAAACGCTATAAATAAGAAACTGAGTCTTAAGACCAGGTCCTACTTTATTCTTTTTGGCCAATGTTTAACTGAATAGAATATACCAAAGAAATATAAGCCTTGATGAAAATGGCAGAACCTATATTAAAATTAAAGTGACATACAATATATGGACAGTGACATATATGAAGACTGAAAAATTATTATTATTATTATTATTATTATTATTATTATTATTATTATTATGTTTTGTTTGAGACAGGATTTCTCTATGTAACCTTGAATGTGCTAGACTCACTTTGTAGAATAGGCTGGCCTTGAACTCACAGAGATCCTCCTCCTTTTATCTCCCTCTGCTGGGATTACAGGCATGTGTCACCATGCCCATCTCATTTAAATGACTTTAGTGTAGTATGCATTAGGACACTATTTTGTGAAATTGAAGCATGCATGCCATTTTGTATCATTCTCTGATATTAACCAAAAGAGCTGTTTTGATTTGAAATGAAAAACATAACAAAACAAAAAACCTGAAATGAAACAAAAAAGAAACAAAATCCTGAACTGAATGTTTGACAAATTGCAGGAGAAGATGTGAAGGAGTTCATCAGGGACAAATGGTCTTAGAAAGGCTAAGACTTCTATACTGAAATGATACAATTTCTGTGGGATTTTGCAACTGCGCCATTCTTCATTCTTATAAGATTGACAATAGAAGTGAAAAATTCACATACTGATTATGTAAACATTTTAGGGTATGCAATGTACAAGCACTGATTTTGTCATATATATGTGCTGTAAATACTCTATATGTTATGTAACTGTTAAAAATATACAGGCTAGCCAGTATAAAGAATATTAGATTGATGGCATAGCTATGTTTTAATGAGTTGTTAATGCTATCTTGTTATTGAGTAATTAAATAATAGGTGATTATATTTTAAGGCTAAATTTATGAAAACTATACATTTACATTTACAAAACAGTGATGTAGTAATACTTTATTTAAAAAATAAAAATAAATCAGACATATGACAGAGTATATTCATTCCACACCATGCGGTATAGAACTTATACATAACCACTTGCTTTAAGCTAGTCAGTAGGAATCACATTTCAGTTGAGTCAATTCAACATGCATCAGAAACTGTATTTTTCATTGATTTTCAGTTGATGAAAAATTTATTAGGTTTTGTCTGTATTTATTTATGTTCTTTTCATAGGCTTTAAAGTTGGAAGCAATCTCTGTCCTTCAGGAGTCTTTGACTATGTCAAAATCTTCATTTTTTTGTTTCTTTTTTTTCTTTGCTAACTTCCATGGATATCTACATGAAAGATGTAAAAAAGTGAATGTGAATGAAATAAAGAATGTGTCAAGCATACCAAAACTCAGTTTACAATTCAGGGAAAACTCCTCCAAGCAAGGTGAAAGGCAGAATACAAATAGAGAGAAGAGAAAAAAAAAATGTTGCCAGGACCAGTGTTCATAAGTTCATCTGGAAATTCTAAATAAATAGATAACTTCATTCCTAATTAAATTTTATCAAGAGTAAAGTAAGCTGAATATTATATTAAATGTGGGAAAATATTGAGATTAAAAATATAACTTCCATAATAGAACACCAATAAATATAATTCAGGCTCTCCAAGAGGTACTGAAACTTGACACATTATGCCACTGACCCTAGCCAAACAAGAACAATCTAGACAGAGTACTTTGTCATCCTAACCCAAAGGCAACGTACTGTCAAGGCTGGATCCCGGAAGTGGGACCAAGTCACCCAGCAATGTTAGAAGAGGAATCAACTCATATTCTGTGACGTCACTACTCTCTACATTGTTATAGACATTTAAAAAATTCAGATTGAATTGTCACAACTATAGAAAATATTCTTCTAAAGTTTTTCTAATGAGCAAAAAAGAGTATAATAATCCATATGACCCCAAATATAAACTTCAATCATGTAAACTTATAGGAATGTTGGTGAGAGGTTATGGAGCAGAAGTGATTCTATACAGCTGCATTATCAAAGACCACCAAAACATGAGCGACAGCTTATAAAAGCTGAAACACATGGAACAAACTGCATAAGTTAAATCAGGTCCAGAGATGTGGAGGTTTTTGTTAATGGTCTTTCTATTAGACTGAATCTATCCTTAGACACTCATTTGGTCTTTGTCTCTTCTAAGATAGTTTGCTTTGTCTTTGCTATATTTTTTTTCAAGGAGAGTAGACTACACTCTGTTTCTTTCAGGTCTCTGGGCTTGTATAAGAGTGACTATCGGCAGTCTTTAATATTTATACTCTACTGTGGATATAGGGGTCTAATCAGTCTACTCAGTGTCTAGGACTTCCTGAGTTTACTTTGAATTTTTTACTTCCTATCTCGGAGAGCTTTTATGCAGGATGAAGTAATTCTCTTCGTCTTACAACATTCTCTTGTGTCATAACCTTGTAACTAGCCTGACCCAAAATACCTATTCTTTCTCCTCCCCTTTCACATATAATGTCTTAGGAAGTTTTCCTTCAAAGTGGAAGGATTTAATCTCTGAAGAAACTGCTACATAACAGTCTATGGGCACTAGTGTACAGATATGATCAGATTGCATAGAAGTAAATACAGATGTACTTACTACCAAAGCAGATATATAAAGCTGGAAATATGAACAATATAAATGAATATAAAGTAATAATTTTGCCTTATGTCCTCTGTCATACTTTGGTAAGATGCTATTAAAGAAAAATGGTACTAAGTATGGCTTCTTTTTATATTATTTGTCACAATTTTATATAGCTCTATTGTTATTTAAAAATAAACTGTCTAATTAAACTTAAAATTGATGACTATATAGATTGTTTGAATTCTACAGATCTTGTTGTACTTATCCTAGTGGTCACAACATAAGCTACTTTGATAATTAATACTCATGAGAAAAAGTCAAATAAACCTTAAAATCTAAACTTTTCTGGTTTGGATATTTAAAATATATGTGTTACCACCAAAAATACTGCTCTAAGAAATAAAGATAAGGAGCTGTGAAGGAGTTCCTGCAGGGAAAGCACTTTCCATCAAGTGTGAGGACTGAATCTGTGTCACCTGAATTCCATATAACTGCCTGCCGGATTCCAAAAAAATTGGTCCCTAGACCGGTTGGTTGAAAATGTAAGATTCAGGTAAGAAAATGGTATTATCAAATATGTCTGAATGGATTTGATCTCAGAAGCTAAGCAACATGGAGCCTAGTTAGCTCTTGGATAGACACCTTATTTTGTACATTTACCATCATGGGTCCTTTATAGGAGAAACCCCACAGACCGTATAATGAGACTGTGAGCCTCAGACTTCATGGAAGGTTGCTATTCAAATGCCTACTCTACAGCTCCACTGGCCAGTCATTTGCCAGGGAATCCACAAGGAAGACTGAGCTAAAATGGAAAAGAAAGTGAAAAGAGCTCCTTCTTATTTAACCTATGCATAACTTCATTGAACTCAGTTTGTTAGTGGTATTTCATATGTACTTTGTTCTAAGTAGGTAACTTAAGACAACATTGTTATGTTTGAAATACATAAATAATTGAATAAATAATTGCCATTGTAATAAGATAGGTTATATGCACATAATGTACTAGGATTTAAAAACTGCCGTTTAATCCTCTAGGATTAATTTAAATGCAAATGTTGGGTTCAGATCTTAGCAGTTGCATAATACAAAAGAGTTCCAGTTCTGAAATAATGATGAATATTCTATTAACTTTAATTGTTATTTTCTAGGAAGTATGCAAGAGAGTGTGAAGAGAAAGCATCGCTGTAAGAGGAGGTCTGTTAGCCAACTAGGCCAACAAAATTACACCTCTTTTCAAAATTGGAAGGGAGGTAGTCATTAACAGTACTAATAAATGGTGACAATGTAATTAAATATTTTATCTTTATTCACTTGTGAACATTGAGCTTTTTCCAGAGGTCACAAGAAGATAAGAGAAACCTCGTTGTCCTAACTGTATCTAGGTCTGTGCTTAGTAAGAACAGATCTCACTCTTCAATCAAAAGAACATTTAGCAATGCAAACATCATTTTAATTAAAATAAACTTGTTCTTAAAGTTTTTTATTTAATCAAATTAAATATTTCTTTCTAAAATTTTTCATGTATGAATTGACCCTCTTATTCTCTTTTAATGATTATTTATATTTAGATAAATAGCTCAGTGATTCTATGATAGGTGCATCAGTTAATGAATATAAAATCATTAATAAAAGTGTAAATGAATTTTCTGAGGTATGTAAAATATATGTGTGTTGCTCTTAATCAGTACATTTACTTGTAGATTATTTGAATAAAATATCATTAAAAGATCATTTGACTGCCACAGTATGTAGACTTGATAATATCACTAACATTTTCTAACATTAGCTTTGTTCTCACTATGTACCACATAGTACACCAGCACTCCTGATCTTTAAGAAGGACCTGAGAGCTACGTTTAAAGTTAAAAGACTAAAAAAATGCTTAAAATGTAGTTTATTTAATACAATATATGCAGCAATATTAATATTTGAATCCAAACTGTGCTCTGAAGTTTTAATAGTTTATCTTCCCAGAGGAGCCATATGACACTAGGTTCTCTGTCTGACTTCTTTGTTGTCACTAAAGGATCGATACTTTCTATAATTGTGCATATATATCCTATACTGCCCATCACCATTAGCTTGTCTTTACAGTAGTAGTCTTGTGTGGGTAGCACATCATGTTGGGAAGCCAAACATTTAAGCTATTGCACTAAACTCCCATCATACAGAGATTTTTTTCCTAGCTTCATTCTAACAATATAAATTGTAAATGTTGGATAACCTGTACATCACAAAAAGAATAAATAGAAGTACTTAAATTAATTTCTCGTTCAGAAGCTTAGTGTCTCAGAAATGTAAATTCTTTCTTAAATGGTCACATTTTCAAGACAGAGACATTACCAACAGCCTGTTGCTTTATACCTACCAATAACATATGTCTAAAATGTGTAAATATTGCAAACAATTGCAAAGATATTTTGAACTTTTATTTATTTAACCATTGAGAGCTAGTCATCAACCCGAAAATAAGCAATGCTGACTGTTATTACACTTGGAAGTTGAGGAATTAATTAAAAACTCTTAACACTGAAATTGTAGTGGCTGTATTTCTGTATTAAAAGAGTGACTTGAACCATAGAAAGACTAATTTGTTCCAGGCTTTTTAACAAATCAAAAGTGAAATTAGCCATATCAGATGAGAATGATTAACTGATCTGCTCTGTCATGCTAACTACTTTTCCATGTTATTAAATAAAACAAATGATCTTATTCTCACTTCTCCTAGAGTAACTCAAACCTCTTTTGAGTATTTTTCTAAATATCAATATATTTCTTATGACAAAAGCAGGAGCCTTCATCAAAATATTTGCATCGGAAAATTAACTTCTTCAGTTTTACCCAGTGCTTCTACAGAATTCCAGATATGTTCCCCACGGAGTCAGTGTATTTCTATTTGTTTATCTTATGTATATGTTCTGTACTTATGCAATGACATCCAGACAGTCCTTAAGCACTAGACATATCATAAATAGGAAGAACATGTTAAGACCTTTGCACATATGGTGGGTGAATATCATTCCTGATCACAATTTCATTAACATGTAGGAATTCACAAGTATGATTTTCTTTTCGCTTCTGTGAAATTTGTATTATATCAGCACTGTAACTTCATGTAAAAAAACAGATAGGAGGCCTCCCATAAAGTCTTCAGTGTAGGAGAGAATAGAAACATTTGATTCCCCTGAATGGTGCATCTGTCTAGTTCTAGGGATTTACGCACAAGATATGTGTTATCATCTGTGTCTTCCACAGCTATCACTATTGACTTTGTCCCCTGTACCTCAATTTGGAGTGTCTTTATTTGAGCACAGATCTCACAAGTTACAATTTTCTTTTTTTAAATTTTATTTTATTAATTTATTCTTATTACATCTCAATGGTTATCCCCTCCCTTGTATCCTCCCATTCCTCCCTCCCTCCCATTTTCCCCTTACTCCCCTCCCCTATGATTGTGACTGAGGGGGACTTCCTCCCCATTTATATGCTCATCGGGTACCAAGTCTCTTCTTGGTAGCCTGCTATCCTTCCTCTGAGTGCCACCAGGTCTCCCCATCAAGTGGACATGGTCAAATATGAGGCACCAGAGTACGTGAGAAAGTCATACCTCACTCTCCACTCAACTGTGGAGGATGTCCTGTCCATTGGCAAGATCTGGGTAGGGGTTTGAAGTTTACGGCCTGTATTGTTCTTGGCTGGAGCCATAGTTTGAGTGGGACCCTTGGGCCCAAATCTGCCTATCATAATGTTCTACTTGTAGGTTTCTAGGACCCTCTGGATCCTTCAACTTTGCCATTCTCCCATGGTTCTCTCATCTAGAGTCCCAATAGGATGTCCTCCCCTATGTCCCAGTTTCCTGGTAAGTGAAGATTTTCATGGGACATGCCCCTTGGGCTAGTATGCACATATAAGTGAGTATAAAAGTTACAAATTTCTGGACTGGTGTAGTGAAAGCTCACAATTCATATTTTTGTTAACCATGCTTTATTACTTCTTTGCTATTTTAGTACATTAACACAATGCATTTTAGTCAAAGTCATTCCACTACTCTTCTACTATTCTTCCTAAGTCTTCCCTCAGCCATAAAACCACATTAATTCCCATATGATGGTTCTATCCTACTTAAAAAAAAAAAAAAAAAAGAATAACCCACTGAATGTAATTTGTGCTAACCATAGACTCATGCAAGTGGACTAATCCACTGATATGTTTCAAACCCAGTGTGGACAACACTTAGAGAAAATGGGTTCAAAATAAAAAGAAAAGAAAAGAGAAGAAAAGAAAAGAAAAGGAAATGGGTTCATCAACTGTCTCTAGCTCCTCCACCAGAGCAGGGGAAGTGACCACTTATGAACCCATTCTTACTCCATGCTAGAATGCTGACTATCTTGCTCTTTGCCGCTAACTCCAGCTGCTGTAACTTCATGACGTTAGTGTTTTTGACATGCCCAGAGGACATTGTTGCATGCCATCCTGCTCAACATCTGGCTCTTAAAACTTTTCTTCACTTTTTCATGGATGTCCATGAGCCTTAAGGATATAGCAATACTATTTTGCTTGCTTATCTCATAAAATTTAATTTCTGTATTGACTAATTGTGAGTTTCAGCGTTAATTGTTGATCAGTGCACAAAGAAACTCCTGTTGTCATCTGACTGCTAGACTAGTGTAACTTGGAAGACGGATCAATTAGATGTCATGCTCATTTAGGATTAGTTTCAGTAGATGTTTTTTCATTACATTTCAGGTACCTATTATTTTTAAGGATCTTTCATTCATTCGTCATTTTTTCATGTATGTGTGTGTGTGGATGTGTCTGTGTGTTGTAGGTATATGTGTGTGCTGACATGCCACTGCATGGATGTGGAGGTCTAAGGATAACTTTTAGGAGTTGGTTCACTTCTCCACTTCTCAAAACTCTGTCATCAGGCTTGATGGCAGGGGCCTTTACCTAATGAGTCATCTTAATGTTCTGTGAGCTTTATTATGCTCAAAAAATAATTACCATAAGTAAAATGAATATATTCTTATATAATTTATTTATTTTTTAAATTTTATTTTATTAATTTATTCTTATTACATCTCAATGGTTATCCCCTCCCTTGTATCCTCCCATTCCTCCCTCCCTCCCATTTTCCCCCTACTCCCCTCCCCTATGTCTGTGACTGAGGGGGACTTCTTCCTCCTGTATATGCTCATAGGGTATAATTTATTAACAATGTTTACTTTTATATATTTAGTTTTACCCTCCAGGGGTATTCAATATTTGACTTTCCAAGAACTTTTAGCAAAAATATAGGTGTTAAAAATCCATGTATTTAATAGATTAAGCATATACTTGTTACAATAACAATTTCTACAATAGTGCTCTAACACATCACCCATCTCTCCAGTATCACGTCTTTGTTTACTACAAATTGGTTTAATCCCAGGAAACCTTGTAACTTCCACACGGCATCGCTTTGCCCTCATTTGTATTGTACTTTAAGGTCTTGTTTTTCCACTTGATTTCTCATATTTGCTCCTGCAGTGACCAACCTAATAACATTGTGCTGGGCCTTACAATTGTAATTACATGTATTTTGCCATGAAAATAGATACCTTCATTATTAGATCTAAGAGTTAATGCTATTTTTTTCTGCTGTAAATTTGTAATAGACCCATTTGATCCTGAGAATAATTTTTTTTAGACACATCTGGGACTCTTGCTTTATAAGAACAATGCATGAGTTTTTGTCTACCCACACCAATCAATGCACATGTTTACCCCAAGTGAGCTAATAACTAAATTTTTACATCATTCTTTTTTCTAGCTTTTGCAGTCTTCCTACCTCTTTTTCTGCAATGCTTCAAGAATTATGGAGTGGGGACGAGAGCTAATATTGCAGATCTTTCATCTTGGCTAAGCACTCACCACTGCTTAATGTCAGCATTTTCAACGGATCTGAGGTTCTTCATTAACCCTTACCATCTACAATAAGAAGCTTATGTAACCAAGTTTGAGGGCAGCACAAATATATCAATTCATACATAAATATTTAGAATGCAGCTTGATAAACTATAGCAAACCAACATCCCTAAATTCTCCATTAGGGCTGTAAGCTTTTCTACATAGGGATTTATTTGAAAATGTTGCACAAATCATGATTCTCTATTGAACAGAAAGACTGAAATCCAATCAAAAGAGGGGTTTATTGATGTTTAATTTTTATACCATACACTGTATTTTGATTACTTTGATGATATTCTTTTTCTTTCTAAAATACCTTACAGAAGCTGCCTCCCTGTCCATCCATCCTCATGTTGTTTCTCTCTCTCTCTCTCTCTCTCTCTCTCTCTCTCTCTCTCTCTCTCTTTCTCTCTCTCTCTCTCTCTTTCTTGCCCTCTCTCAAAAACAAAACAACAAAAATTAAATCAAAACAAACATATGAAAAGAAACAGAAATTAGATAAAACAAACTGAACATACACACAGCATACACACAAACACACATACACACACACATACACACCATCACTATTACCACCACCACTAATAACAATAACAACAACAACAGCAAACCTATAGAGTCTCTTTTGTGTTGGCTACCAACTCCTGAGCATGGAGCCTACCCTGAAGTGTGGTAGATACACCCAATGAGACTCTGTTGGAGAAAGGTAGGTTTTTTGGTCTAGTTTGGTTTGGTTTTTTTTCAGCAAGTATCAGTTACAGAGAGTTTCTTGATTAGGCTCTGGACTTTATGTTTTCTTCATCCTCTCCATACTGTGATTTTGTCTAGTTTGATTTGTCTAGTGTGCAGGTTTTTGACACATCCTCTTTGTGAGTTTATATGTTATCAGTCCTTTGTGTTTGGAAGACACTGATTTCTTTGAGTCATCAATCACCTCAGCCTTGTTTCACTTTTCCACTTCCTCTTAGACATAGATCTCTGAGTCTTCAGAGGAGTGTTTTGATAAAGATATTACATTTTGGGATGAGTGTTCCTAAGTCTCATTCTTGTACACGGTCTAAGTGTGTGAAATTGTGGTAATTACCATCTAGTCCAAAAAATATCTTCTCTAATGAGGGTTGAGAATGGATTGATCTATGGGCATAGCAATATATCACTTTGAGTCATTTTTTTCTTATGTTGTTTCATCAGAATAATAGTTGTAGGATTTCACCTAAGTCCATGACCTACTTATTCTCATGTTCTTACCTACTTTAACATTGTCAGACATGGGTTTAATCTCATGCAGTGGACTTTAGATCCAATATAAAGTTGTTTGGTTACTTCCATAACATCTGTGCCCTTATCACACCAGTATATTGTGCATGGTATCTGCTGTAAGTCTGAGGGTTTAAAGCATGTTGATATTGATAAATACTCTATTTTTGGAAGAGGCTTAAATTCTAATTTTGAAATTGTTGATATATTGCATAGGTTGAATGGGAATATAGTCATATTTTAAGAGATTCTTAATTCTCAAGAAAAACAAATCATGTTGCCTTTTTACTGGATACATTTTCTAAGCTCTAATGAAATTCTTGGTTTCTTAAGAAACATGCAACACACATATTTTGATCCAATTCAGAGTTTCTGGAGATGATAATTTGTAATATAAATTATTTCGTTGGTATATGTTGGGATTCTATTACTTGTAAAACATCTGTAAAAAAAGAATATGTTTAGCTTTGTATCTTTCATGCACTATTCAGTATCCTCTTCTTTGTAATGTAATCAAAGCTAATTTTTTATTTGGTTTGAGAAAATAATGCATCCAAATGCAGTTTAACACTAGTTAAAATGTTTATGTTTATAAGACTGGTTTACAATATTTGTATGACTAATTTGGTATTGTCTTGAAATTCTTCTTTTTAAAAGGTATATCACATCAGGTTAACCTAGCCTATATGTGCATCCTCACATGGAGCTATTTTTTCAAGTTTTCAAGTTGGTTTATAGATTAAACTTAACATTTATTTTATGTAAAATATTTACATCTCTCCTAGGGATAAAGTATTTCCTATAGATTCATTTGAGTTAAATATTCTTTTATTAATTTACTAATTTATTGATTTATTTTTTCAAGTGCCCAATATATTTTCAGTGGAAAATAATTGCAGTAATGGCACTTAGTAAATATAAAATAAATAAAATATATCATTGATTTTTTCATAAAAGGCACCATTTTATACAAGTATTGTCAATATTGCTAACTGACAAAAAGCTATATTTTGATCAATTTTGTTTGCTTATTAGTATCTTTCCAACTGAAAAAAGATAATCAATATAAAACTAGTCTATTATATTCTTACATACATACACAGTGCTAATTTAGTGTAAATGCTTTACATATTGATTAATAAGAAAATATAACACAATTTTATACTTAAATGTGGATAAAAAATTTATAGAAAACAATATGGATGAACTGTTTTCTCCATGTATATTAATATGTTAAAAATTTGTTATATAATAAGCAAATTAATATAGTTAGGTTTCAAAGGCAGTGTTTTTTAAATGTAAATACTATTTTCTTTGGAAGATACAAGGATTTTGTTTCATATTTGGGCTTTGGCATTCTAAATGAGAATGGAAAAAGGTACAGGACAATGAAAAATATTAAAATATTAAAAGGGAAATTATCTAGAAACATATGATGAGTGACCTATTAGAATTATAACTGACAACTCCTTCTTGGTGGGGAGACTTGGTGACACTCAGAGGAAGAGTAAACAGGCCACCAGGAAGAGATAGGCTGTGGTCTTACAGTGAGGGTCAAGGTCTTCTTCTGTCACAGAACTAGGGGAGGAGAATAGGATGAAAGAATGAGGGATGGAGAATGAGAAGATATAAGTGAGGGGATAACAATTGAGATGTAATCTGACTAAATTACTTAAATAACAATTAAAAAAAGAATGACACCTGACTTCTCTATGAAGACTCTAAAAGCAAGAAGATCCTGGAAAAATGTGCTAAAGGATCTAAGAGACCACAAACGCCAGCCCATACTATAATACTCAGCAAACCTTTACCTCAACATAGTTGGAGAAAATAAAATATTTCATGATAAAGTCAAATTTAAAGACTATCCATCTACAAATCTAGCCCTACAGAAGATGCTAGAAGGAAAAGACCAAGCTAAAAAGGTTGCCTAGTTATACCCATGAAGATTAAGGAAATAAATATTTTCACATCAGCAGGACCAAAGGAAACACACACACACACACACACACACACACACACACACACACAAACACACACTCAAAAAAGACACCACAGCCACTGACAAGAAGAACAAGAAGAAAATAACAGAAACCAACAATCATTAGTTATTGATATCTCTTAAAATCAATGGGTTCAATACCTCAAATGAAAACATAGACCAGATATGAAACAAGATCCATCCTTTTGCTTCATTGAAGAGATACCCTTCAAGAACAAAGATATATATTTCCTTTGGCTAAAAGGCTGAAAAAGATGTTCCAAGAAAATGGACATAAAAAGTAACCAGGAGTAACCACTTAATATTGAACAATAAACATCAACCCCCCATTTATCAAAAATGACCTGAATTGTTATTGAACAAAAAAAATCCACCAAGAAGACATTTCAATTGTTTACATCTAGGCCCAAACACAAAGACATGCTGGGTCTACCAGAAGTTATAAACCAAATAGATCTAACATACATAAACTTAATATTTTTCTCAAACACACAAAAATTTCTTCTTAGCACCTCATAGAAATTTTTTCTTTTCCTTTTCAATTAGCAACCATTTAGTTTCTTAACATACGTATTTATATTATTACACATATATACAATAAACTACCTACAGCAAGAAGAATCATGAAACAATCAGGAATTATATAAATGTTTTATTCCTAATGTTTTGGCTGTTTTATTTGGCATCCTTGAAGAAAACATCTTTCCTATCTTGGGACATCTAAAATTCTGAATATAAATAATTACCTATCATATCTCATATTTATTAATTGAGAACATCTATCTAGACCTAAAAACATCTTAACACCTAAGCAATAACCCAGAATAGCTAAAATAATTCTGTGTAATTTACCTCACAGAACTTAAATAAAAATTGACCACATGCTAGGACAGAAAAGAGAGTGACACTAGATACAAAAAAGTTTAAACAACTCCCTGTACTATATGAGACCACCATTGATTCAAAATGGATATCAACAGTGGAAAGAAAAGAATGTATACAAACACATGGAACCTGAACAACTTTCTATGTAACAAAAACAGTGGCAAGACAGATAAAAAGAAAGAAGTTGAAGACTTTATAGATTTCAATGAACATAGAATTCATTTCAATGAAAATGAACACACAACTTTCCTAAACTTATGGTACACAATGAAAATTATACTAAGAGGAAAGTTCATAACATCGAGTTCCTATATTTCAAAAGATGGAGATATATCACACTAGAGAGGTAACAGCATACTTGAAAGCTCCAGAACAAAAGAAGCAATCACACCCAAGAGGAGTAGTCGAGGAGAAATAACCAAACTAGGGGCTAAAGTCAATAAAGTAGAAACAAAGAGAATTATACAAAGAATCAATGAAAGAAAGAGTTGTTTCTTTTAGAAAAATCAACAGGGTAGACAAAATTTATCCAAACAACCAAAAGATGGTTAATAAAATTAAATATTTACCACTCACTAAAATTAAACTATTATCAGTTAAATAATTTAAATAGATTTGTACCCTTTAGTGAAATAGAAGCAGTCATTAAAAGTAACCCAACCAAGAAAAAGAAAAAGCCCAGGGCCAGATGGTTTTAGAGCAGAATTCTTACAAACCTTCAAAGAAGAGCTAATGCAGTACTCCTCAAATTATTCCACAAAATAGAAATAGAAGTAGAATTGCCCAATTCATTTTTGAGGCCACAGTTGATATTATGCCCAAAGCACATAAAGACCCAATAAATAAAGAGAATTTCAGACTAGTTTCCCTCTTTAACATGGATGCAAAAATACTCAATAAAATACTTGTACACCTAATCTAAAGACATATAAAAAATTAGCCACAATGACCAAGTAGACTTCATCCTAGAGGTACCACAATGGTTCACCATATATAAATCAGGAAATATAATACACCTTAATAAAAAAATTGGGAGAAAGACAGAAAACCAAATGATCATCTCATTAGATATGGAAAATAAAATCTTTGACAAAATCCAACAACACCTCATGATAAAACTCCTGGAGAGATTAGGGATACCAGAGACATACTTAAGCACCATAAAGGCAGTTTACATCAAGATTATAACAAACTTCAAATTAAATGTCGAGAAATGCAAGCAAGTCTAGTAAGATTAAGGGCATGGCAAAGTTGTCCAATCTTCAAATTCCTAGCTAGAGCAATAAGACAACTAAAGGAGATAAAGTGGATACAGATAGGGAAGGAAGAAATCAAAGTATCTTTATTAGCAGATGATATGATAGTGGACATAAGTAACTCTAAAAAATATCCACCGGGAAACTTCTACCACCGAGAAACACTTTCAAGAATGTGGATGGATCCAAGAAAAATAAAGCCTGCTTATATAGTCTGCATATATACAAATGACAAACTGATTAATAGAGAAATCAGGAGAATACCCTTCACAATAGCTTCAAATAATATAAAATATCTTGGAGTAACTCGAACTAAGCAATTTCTTGAAGAAAAAATTAAAAGAAAACTTACGGAAGATGGAAAGATCTCCCACTCCCATGGAGCCATAGGATTTATATAGTATAAGTTGCCATCTTACCAAAAGCAATCTACAGGTTCAGTGCAATCACCATCAAAATACTAACACAGAACTGGAGAGATGGTTCAGTGGTTAAGAGCACTTGCGGTTCTTCTAGAAGGTCCTGGGTTCAATTCCCAGCAAGCACAGGCTGGCTCACCTGTAATGGCATCTGATTCCTTCTTCTGCTGTGTGTGAAAACAGTAGTCACATAAATAAATACATGAATAAACAAACCAACAAATCTTAAAAAAAAATATAAGTTTGGATAGTGGCAGCAGCAGAGATGGGCCTGGCAGGGACCAAGGCAGTGGTGGCAGAGTTGGCAAGGGCAGGGCAGCTGGTGGAGGAGGAAGCTGTGGTCTTCAGGTTCCAGTTGCTGGAGGCATGGTTTGGGCCAGCAGCAGGAACTGCAGTGATGAGACCTGGGGTTCACTTCCAGTTGACATAAAAGTAGCGTTCTAGCTAATCAGAATAGTCCTAATTCTCTTTATTAGCTGTTGTTGTTCCTTCCATGTAAACTCAGGTGAAAGTGCAACAGTTATAGCCTGAGAGCAACTTGTTGGCTTGTCATAGAGCATGCCCTGGGGTTGGCCCTGTTCCTACAAGTTCACTGCTTGACCTTTGCACCCTCAGTGCCTTCAAGCCCCCAGCCTATGAGGATGTGGTTCACCACCCAGCACACGGCAACATCCTTACACTATGGCTCTGGGTCACTCTTTGACTCCTCCCAGTGAATGCTCTTGCTGCTCTTCTGAATCCAGCTGCTCTGCCCACATGAAGTAGACAAACGTAGAAGGTGTTTTCTCCCACAGGAGTGTTCTCCCTCTTCAGGAGAGTGAGCCTAGCACAGGGCTGAGCCCAGTCTACATACCCCCTTCCTGTCACTATAGTTGTATGACTGGTAACTCAGATGTTGAGTTCTGCCCTTCTCATGACTCTATTGAAGGTGAGCAGTCAAGGAGATGAGGGTTAGAGCCACCCAACCAGGTCTGCAGGGCCATTCCTCGTGTGCACTGCACCTAGATTCTATGTCCCTGGTCCCTCTCTTGGAGCTAGCATCCAGTTATGGGGACATTTCATAAGTAATTTCAAGAGGGAAATAGGGTGTTACTTGGCCACCAGGAATAGCCCCGGTTTCAACTGTAGACATCCTCATGTGGGCCCCTCCCTGACCAGCTGGTATATACCTGAAATGGCCTGAACTCTAAAGAGGTCAGTACCCAGGACTGTGCTATCTTTACTCACTCCTAAAACATACACAGGACCTCTAATCTCATGACATGAACCAGAAAAAAAATTTTAACATATTCTTTTACATATCTCAAAAAGACAATTCTCAACTTCTTATGGAAAAACAAAACAAACAAAACAGGATAGCTCAAATAATCCCGAAAAATAATTGCTGGAGATATCACCATCTTTGATTTCAAGTTGTACTAAAAGCTATAGTAATAGAAATTTCATGGTATTGGCCTAAATACAGAAACATTGATCAGTGGAATTGAATATAAGACTAAGACATAGATCTATACACCTATAGGAACCTGATTTTTGATGAAGAAGAAAGAAGTATACAATGGAAAAAGAAAGCATCTTTAACAAATGGTGCTGATCATACTGGATGTCTGCATATAGAAGAATGCAAGTAGACTCATATTCATCACATAGCACAGATCTTAAATCCAAGTAGATCAAAGACCACAACATGAAACCAGACACTTTAAACCTAATCAAAGACAAATTGCAGAGTAGCCTTGACTGATTGACACAGGAGAAATCATTCTCGTCAGAACACCTATAGTACAGGCCCTAAGGTCAGCAACTACTAAATGGGACTTCACGAAACTGAAAGACTTCTGAAATGTTAACAGCCTACAGAATGGTAAAAGCTTCTTACAACTACACATCTGATAGGAGTCAAATTTCCAACTCAAGTAACTTGACACAAACAAACACACACACACACACACATACACACACACAACAAATAAAAATAATCTAATTTAAAATAGAGTACAGATACAAACAGAATTCCCAAATTCAGCTATTCCCAAATAGCTGAAAAACACTTAAAGAAATGTCAACAACCTTAGCCATCAGGGAAATGCAAATTAAAACTTTGAGATTCCATCTTACACCTGTTAGAACGGCTAACATCAATAACACAGGGGATAATTTATGCTGGCATAAATGTGGAACAAAGGGAAGACTCTATTGGTGGCAGGACTGTAAATTGTACAGCCACTATGGAAATCAATATAGTGATTTTTCAGAAAATTGAGAATCCATCTACCTCAAGACCCACTCTTGGGCATAAACCCAAAAGGAACTACATCCTACCATAAGAGCACCTGCTCAGCTACATTCATTGTGTCTTTATTCAATAACAGCCAGAAACTTGAAACAACCTAGATGCCCCTCAAAGAATAAATAAAGAAAATGCGGTTCATTTACATAATGGAATATTACCCAGGTGTTAAAAAAATGACATAATAAAATTTGCAGGCAAATGGATGCAACTAGAAAAATATTGTCCTGAGTGAGGTAACCCAGACTCAGTAGGAAAATATGGTATGTATTTTCTTATATGTGGATATAAGCTCTTTTTTTACCTTTTGTTTTTTATTTCAAAATTATTTTTATTTTACAACTTTATTTCAGGCCCTTCCATCCTCTCCTCATAGTACCACTCTCATATCCTCTCCTCTCCTCCCCTTTGATACCAACCTATCCTGGTATAACAAGGCTCAGGGGAGTCCAAGCACATCCTCTAAAACTGAGGTCAGACAGGGCATCTCAGGTAAGGGAAAGGAATCTGAAGACATGGAGCAGTTTCAGATGCAGCCCCAAATCTCATGCAACTAGTAAAAAGTCATATTGAATGACACAACCCAGACCATCTCAAACTCACAGCAATCCACATGCCTCTGTCTCCCAAGTGCTGGGACTAAAAGTGTGCACCACCACAGCCGGCTCCTTATTTTAATTTTTTTAAAAAAATTATTTTACAACCTGATTGCAGATTTCTCCCTTATCTCCTCCTAGTCCCACCCTCATGGCCTATTCTTCCTTCCCCTTTGGTACCAACCCATCCTGATGCATTAAGGCTCGGGAGATCCAAGCTCATCCTCTATCACTGAAGCCAGACATGGCATCCCACCTAAAGGAAAGGGATCTGAAGACATGGATAGTATCAGATGCAGCCTCCAATTTCATTGTCAGGGGACCCACATGAGGATCACGGTGCAAATATGCTGCATATGTGCAGCGATCAAGTTCTGGCCCATGCAAACTCTTTGGTTGATGGTTCAGTTTATGTGAATTCCCATGGGCCCAGATCAGCTTATTCTGTAGATCTTGTTGTGGTGTTCTTTACCCCTCAAGCTCTTTCAGTCCTTCATCCCATTCTTCCACAAGGCTCTCTAGCTCAGCTTATTGTTTGGTTGTGGGTTTCTGCATCGATTTCCATCAGTTGCTTAATGAAGACCCTCAGAAGGCAGTTATGCATCTTTCTGCAAGCATAGCAGAGTATTAGCACTCTCTTGGGTTAGCTGTCTCCAGTGGGGTGGGTCTCAAGTTGGGTCATTCATTGCTTTGCTATTCCCTCAGTCTCTGCTTCATCTTTATCCTACACTTCTTGTAGGCAAGACTAATTTGGGGGTAGAAGATTTGATGGGTTGGTTGGTGTCTCTATTCACTGGCAGTCCCACCTGGCTACCAGAGGTGGCACCTTTGAGCTCCCTATCCCCCACTTCTAGAAATCACAGCTAAGGTCACCCCAACAGAATCCTCAGAGCCTCCCCTGTCCCAGAGGTGCCTCTTGTTCTGATTTTCATTCTCTCATTTTCTCACTTGGTGTCCCTTTGCTCCCCACACCTGATCTTTACCCTTTGTTACATTGCCTGTCCTCTTTCCTACACAGATCCCTCCCTCCATCTATTCCAGATGTCTATTTTATTTCCTCTTCTGAGTGTATTTCATGGATCCTCCCTTGGTTCCTTCTTGACTTCTTTGGGTCGATGGATTGCAGCATGGTTATCCTGTATATTATGTCTAAAATCCACTCATGAGTGAGTACATACCATGCCTGTCTTTCTGACTCTGAGTTACCTCACTCAGGCTAACATTTGGGAAATGCAAATAAAATCAACTCTGAGATTCCATCTTATACCCATCAGAAATGCTAAGATCAACAACTCAAGTGAATGACAGCACATGCTAGTGAGGATGTAGAGGAAGAGGAACACTTCTCTATTTCTCATGAGAATGCAAACTTGTACAACCACTGTGGAAATCAACATGGTGGTTCTTCAGAAAACTGGGAAGAGTTCTATCTTAAGACCCAGTTATAACACCCCAGACATATACCCAAAAGATGTTCCACCATTCCACAAGGACTCTTGCTCAACTATGTTCATAGTACCTTTATTTTTAATAGCCAGAAACTGGACATCACCCAGATTCCCCTCAACTGAAAAAAATGAATAGAGAAAGTATGGTACATTTATGCAATGGAATACTCCTCAGCCATAAAAAAAAAAAGATATCACGCCATTGCAGATAAAAGGATGAAACCAGAAAAGATATAAGCTCTTAAGTGGATGGCAATCAAGCTACATTCCAGACCCAGAGAGGTTAGATAAAATGGAAAGCTCTAGGGAGGATACATGGATCTCCCTGGGAAGGGACAATTGAAAAGATACGAAGATGGACTGTGGGAAATAGGATAGAAAGTGAAAGTGCAAAGAGAAATAGCTGCATTTAGGAGCTGTGTGGAAACCTAGTGCAGTGGGAAATTTCCTCTAATATATGAGGGTGACCATAGTAAGTATTGTTAGCAGTGGAGGATAAGGAGTTTGAACTGGCCATCTTTGTAGCCAGCCATGGTTTCCATTGGTGAAACTGGGTTGTATTTGGTTGAGTTGTCAGCCGAGGAGATCAGTGGATATTTCTAAATGATCCAGGCTGATGCCATGACACAGGGTCTACACTCTGAAGATTGACTGAGGGACCCCATTCCTGAGGATAACCTACATGCAATCAGTTGAAGATAGAGAGACCACACTGTATAGAGTCCTCATCTTTTACACTCTTCTCTTTGGTGAGAAGGGTACTCAGGCATCTATGGAAAGAGAAATTGGACACCACACAGCCACAAAGCGATAGACCTACAATTTGTCCTTCATGCAGGATATGCTGGGACAATGGAAGCACAGGACTTGTGGGAGTGGCCAACCAATGTCTGGCTTAGCTCGAGGCCTACAACACCAGGAAGAGCCCATGCTCTACACTCCATGGATGGCCAGGAGGCACAGCCTGAATTACCCAGAGACGTATGATAGAGTGTCTACTAATCATCACAAAGGCTTCCTCCATCAGAAAATGAAAATGTGTGCAGAGACCCATAACCAAATATTATAAAAAGAGGAAGTCTAAGTTGGGTGTTTCCACCAGATATCTCCCCTAGGAGCACCTGGAAGCCTGAAGATGAGGAGGCAGAAATATTGTATAACTCAGAGGAAATGGAGGGTATCAGGAGAAGAAGGGCTCTTACGGTGTTTATGAGCTGGGAGAAGTGGAGGGAGGGCAAACTGTGGTTAAGATTTGTTTTTTCTTATGAGAGAACCTATTTTCATTTTAAAAAGGAGAAAGAATATTTCTTGTAAATATTTTATGATTTTTTTATGCAAGTTATACATGATTAGTGCTGTTAATTTGTCTTCAAGTTTTACCAGGTTAGTTTTATTAATTTGCCTTCAAAATACTAACATCTGGAGCTTCAAAGAGGGAAGACTGCGCAGTGACTAAGTAATCTCATTGTTCAGTGGAGAGAACCAATATTTGGATGTCAGGGCCCTCTTAGGATAACTCACAAATGCATATGACTCCAGTCCAATAAATTCAAAGCTCTCTTCTAGCATCAAAGAAGATTATCTCTTATTTGTATGAGCATGCATGTGCGTACACAACACAAATGAATATAAATATCTATAAAAGATATCAACATCACTTTGGTTATGTAGTTGCTTATTATATATGACTATGTATAACTTCATATTAAACCAGGCATTGTGCTTTTGGTTTTATATTTGAAAATATTAAATTAATATAAGTTACATTTTTCATTTAAGAAACCTTATATATTCACTCTTCTCATAGACAATGAAAGTAATTTAGAAGCATTGCCCTTACAAATCTTTATCCTGTTAGTCTGTTTTCAGAAATTTGACACATAATTAGGCTTACTAAATATGAGACATTTGCCAAGGAAAATATTATTATCATTCACTGATATTATCAAGTATTTTTAAAGCATCTGGTGACCTTCATTTATTTTACATTGCAGTTTTTTTTTATTTACAAGTGTATTACTACCCTATTGCATTTCAAAAATCATAGTTTAATTGAAATAATGGAACAGTCCTTTTTTTAGTTTCTCAGAAAAATGACATTGGCTCACTTGAATTGGTAAAATATGTATTTTTAAGAAACTCTCAACTATATAAATTTTTATAAAAGTCTAACATATCCCTGGCCAGATATGAGCTCATTTAGCATAGTATAACCTTGAACATCTGATCACCTTGCCCTTAAGACCTGAGTAATGAGTCACAGGAGTTAAAACATACACATGGTTTGTGTAAGGTTGGTATCCAAATGGAGATTTTGAGGATGCTAGCTAAACTTTGTTCTACCTGAGGCACATCCACAGCATATTTCCTAAGTATTCAGAATGCAGACTTTCTTGCTTGTTTTGACTAGAATTAAGTTATTTGATTTAGACTCTTTCTATTCTTCCTCTTTTAGCTTTAATTTTTTTATACTTCTTTGAATTTCTTGATTTTTATTATGTGGTGTACTTGAATGTGATTTTCTTCCTGATTGCCAGCTGTATGGCCATTTGACCTTGAAGCTTTCAACTATTAGAAAACTACTAAGCATTAAGTAATTAAACTAGCTATATTACAGTCTCTATATTTTTCTTGGTCAGAATGTAAATATTTAGTAGATGGTATTTACTGTGTGTCTCTCCTGTCTCTTTGTAATATACTAAAGCTATGCAGTGGCTACTCAAGGAAGCCAATTTCTCTGTGGATACCAGCTGTACTAACTACGAACGTCTTATTGATATTTGGAAGTGCATTTGCTCACTATATATGCCTGACCCCTTTTCTTAAATTCTTGTTGAACTTCAAAAGGGAGATATTATGTTCTGCTAGGTGTTTTCTCAAATAACTCTGTGCATGTTGAGGTGGGAAATATAAACAGCATTGTCTGTTCAATATTCATATATACATATATATGTGTATACATCAGGCATTAAAATGTGTGTATATACACATATAATTATTATCTGTCACACACAAAGTTGAAAATGCAGTGACAAAAACATGCACATATGTAGTATATATATATGTATTGATGCAGTGTACACTTAAGAAGCATAGTGCGCATTTAAATAGTGTGGATTCTTGTAAGATGTGACGGATTAAAACTAACCTCTTAGAATGTCTTTTTGCTTCCACAAACTTCCTATCTTATAAATAGTTAAGACAGACATAGTTCTCTTAACAACTTCCAAATCTACCATTTTCAAGTTCTGATTTACTCTGACAAGTGATAAGCTAAATTGGCATTTTCTTAATCGTGTGTAAGAAGGTGTTGTTTTTCATGTTTACTGGCCATTTGCATGATTCTTGTAGAAATGTGATTGTTTTTTCCTTTTTATATTGTGTCATTCATCTTTTCCATTATTGATTTTTAAAAGTCCTTTTGCATATTAATAAAGTATTTGGGATTTCTCTTTAAAAAAACAACAAAAAAAGAGAAAAATCTCAATATATTATTTATCTGTTACTCATTCTGTTTTCAACTACTGATACATCTTTCCGATAATCAATTCTCCAGGTACGTTTAATCAAACGTTGAAAAAAATCTAGCAGGAAATTAGGAAGTTAAACCAATGCCAACAGTTAAAACTGGAGGAAAATATGCAAACTGACAGTCACAAAAGCTATAATTGACTATTTATTACTTCTTTGAGAAGGAAATGTTTTCTCATGTCAGCAGAGAGACTACAGTTGTAGGGTCTTCAGTGAGCCTTCACAGTAGATTAAAAGACTGTTTTTTAAAAAGTCAGATATTGACTCTTTCTTTGAAGAGGACATCCTTCGGCATAGCCCTACTGAATTTTTTATAGGTTCAGTAAAAGAAAAAATTTTGTCATTGCTGTTTCAAGACAATATGTTATAGGGGAGTGGAGAGACACATAAATGAAAATTTAAATTGGAAGAGAAGGTACATTAGAGATACAGTCTAACAAGCAAGAAGTGAAAACAGAACAGAACACTATCACATTAGTATTACAGTAAAAGGATTATTCTATATTTCCTCTAAAAATGTCCCCTTGCTGTGGATCAATTCCTTCTCAGTTGAAACACCACTTCCCTCAGAAAGGGCATCTCAGCAGACACAGGAAGCTCATAAAACTCAGAAAAGTGGGAAATCTCTGAAGTTTACAAGCTTTAAAACCCCACCTCTGCCTAAGGTTGAAAATAGTAAATCATTGTTGGAAGGAGGAACTTTTTTTTTTTTTTTTAACAGTAGGCCGCAAGCAATTTCCAAATCTTTAGATTTGTGTGTTGGAACCTATACTTTTGGTTTATTCATGTGTCTATAAGTTACTACACACCTGCTGCTGCAAGTGATCACAATAAATTCATTTGTTCACAAAGATAGGAATGATTGGAAATATTTCTTTGTTTCGTGGTCCATGGCCTATTTTGGGTGAGGTGATATTTGTTCACATATACTTTGAGGGGAAAGAAGCCACAGATTAGGGCCAGTGCTGCTCATTCAGCTTGTGAGACCACCTTACACAGATATTCACAATAAAAGCCAGTCGGCATTCAAGACAAAAGCTGTACCCTATATTGCTTGGGAGAGACCTTGGACATGCAGACTAACAAATGGACGGGTAGTTTCCCATACCTGGTGCTGGGGGTGTGTTAGATAGACACTTAAGGGAGCATTGTCACTCTAAGTGAGATAATTTCAATTATATTATTCAGGTATATATGCAATATAATTATATTCATGGACACATATATAGTGTATTTTATATAAATCCACATTGAATGTGTATAATTGACAAGAATCAATGGCTCAGATCCGTGGAAATTGGTAAAGCCTTCATCTGGATGAGACTCAAAAAGTTGGCAAAACTCTTTTCTGGTCCAATTCACAAGTGTTAATGAGTGATTGACTAGTGTGTGCAAACACTAGAAAATGCAGCTTCCTTCTTCTAGATGCTACGACAGAAATCTGGGACTGTTCCTCTACAGAGATCTCCTGAAGACACTAGCTAGCCCCTTCTTATGCAGTAAATAATAAACAGGCTAAGATTGCAGATTGTTGCTTACTTGGTGCTGCTTCAGCAGAGGCAGCACAGCCCACCTGATCCCTGAGTCTGTCCTTTCTTCATTCCTTCACACCTCAGTTAAGGTTTCAGCAATGAGTTGTGCTAGTCACAACCACTCTCTATAGCTTTTGCAAACATCCTTAGAGTTCTTTGTTTTTCTTTTCCATCTCTACTGCTCTGCCTCCATCCACCCAAGTTAAAATTGCTCCCCAGAGTTTTCCACTTCCTTCTCCAGAGCACCTGAATGTACATTTTAAAAATAAAATCTTGTTTTATATCAGTCTCTTAAATTACCATTGGAATCATGGGTACGCAAAGGAAGGAAAACTATAGCACTCATTCATAAGAATATACTATAGGTTAATAATTGCATATATTTTCATTACTTTTAGAATTACATGTCAAATATTATTCTAGGTTTTTGGTATTTTCACCTGTGATTTTTCAAAAATGCAAATATGTATGTTTTAATTCAATAAATGGCATAATGACATATGCCAGATTTAAGATGCGTTAAAAAGCACAGTAAGTACAAAGCTCAATATGCCTGTGAATGGTGCCTGCCAATGATACCTGCTCTGTGT
>OU015751.1:110018000-110034905 GCA_907169655.1 Acomys percivali
TCTCTCTCTCTCTCTCTCTCTCTCTCTCTCTCTCTCTCTCTCTCTCTCTTTGATCTTGAATAGTTGTATTCATTTCTTTGTACTGTTCATTTCTGTTTTCTTGAAGGGATTAATCATTTTCTCTTTAAAAGCCCCAGCTTCTTCCTATATGACATTTTAAGGGATTTTTCTTGGATATTGAAATATTCATTGCCAGTTATGTTAGAGCTACTGGGGTCATGTGGTGACACACTGCTTGGCTGTTAAATAGCACCCTTCCTTCAGTTAGTGACTCAATGAAACACACCTCAACATTAAAGATAGACACTAACTCAGAATAAAGTGTTAGAAAAAATAAACCAAGAAAATGTACCTTAAAAATAAGTGGTGTAGCCATTTTAATATCTTACAAAATAGATTTCAAACCTATTAATCACAAAAAATTGGAAAACAGCCACTATGGCTTAAATCAAATATTGACCCTCACACATGGATTGTGGAGGATTTTAGTCCCACACTCTCATAAGAGAAGTCATCTAGACAAAATAAAACAAAGAAATACTAGAATCAACAGAATCTATAAACCAAACAGACCTACTTTGTTTGTGTGTGTGTGTGTGTGTGTGTGTGTGTGTGTGTTAAATCTCAAAATATATAAAACAGGCCTACTGTATGTGTGTATATGTTTCTGTTTTGTATCTCATTATATATAAAGCTGGAACAATATAAGTTATTCTCTGCACCTCATAGAACATTCTCCAAAATTGAGTTCATACTCAGACACAAATCAAGTAAAAACAAACACAAATAAATGGCAACAACACCATGTATCCTATCTGATCACCACAGATAAAGGTAGAAATAACTGAAAAACAAAACATCTGAAAGATTATGAACTTGTGGAAACTCAACAATTGTCTGCTGAATCAACTACTTCTGACGGACTTTGGCCGCTACACATTGGTCACATCCCCTGGTGGATGGCCTTGCCAGGCGATAGAGGAAGCCAGTACAGGCAGTCCAGATGAGACATGAGAGGCTGAGGGCATATATTAAGAGGGGAGCCGTCCCTTTTCTGAGGACTAGGGGAGAGAGGGAGGAACTGTGAGGGGAAGGAGCACTGGACCAGGAAGCAACAAGGGAGAGAGGAGGAGGGGCCTGTAGTCGGTATGTAAAGTGAAAAGATTAAAACTAAATACATAGCACAGTTAATGAGTATAAGTTTTAGTATTGAGGACACCACAGCTAGATAGAGCCAGTAAGGTAGCAATAACACTTGTGAAAAACAAAGAAACAAAGAAATGAAAACAGAAACAACAACAACAACAAAACAATCTACAGACAGACGGAAAGAAATTTAAAAACTCACTACAATTAATTAAAATAAATTGAAAAGTATATCCAAACTTGTGGGATACAATAGAAGTGTATTGCCTCTAAGAGGCAAGTATGTAAAAATAAGGGCCTGTGTTAAAAGAGAGAGAAAAGAGAAGAAAAAAAGAAAAAGGAAAAGGAAAGAAAAAAGGTTTCATACTAATAATTTAACAGCATACCTGAAAGCTCTAGAAAAAAAGGAAATCATGCTCAAAAGTAGTATACAGCATGGAATAATCAAACTCAGTCCTGAAGTCAATAAAAAAACAAATACAAAGCATCAATTAAACAAAGAATTAATTTTTTGAAAAAATCAGGAAGATCAATAAACCCTTATTCAAATTAACTATAAGATGAAGAGAAAAATATCCATAATTAATGAAATCAGAAAAGAAAAGGGTATTATATTACACATAGAGGAAATCCAGAGAAACATAAGGACAATTTTTTAAAACCCATATATTACCAAATTGTTAAATATAAAAGAAATGGATAATTTTCCCAATAGTTATCACTTACTGAAATTAATTCAAGATAAGATAAACAACTTAAATATACTATAACTATAAAGTAAAAGAAGAAGTCACTAAAAGTGCCACCCCCCAAAAGATAATAAAAAGCTCAGGGAACTGAATTCTACTACACTTTCTAAGAACTAACATTAATGCTTCTCAATTATCACACAAAATAAAAACAGAAGAAACATTGCTCAATTCATTCTTTGAAGCCACAGTTTCTGTGATACCCAAGGCACATAAAAGACTCAACAAAGAAAGAAAATTGCAATCTAATTTCTCTCGGGAACATAGATGCAGAAGTATTCAATAGTGTAATTGTAAACTGAATCCAAGAACATATCAAAGAGATATGATGAAGTAGACATCATCCCAGAGATGCAATCATGGTTAAATATAAGAAAAAAAGCAATAAATGTAATATACTATATAAGCAAACTGAAAGAAAAAAATAGTCATTTAATTAGATGACAAAAATCCAAAATCCCTTCATGATAAAAGTCCTCGAGAGATTAGGGATACAATGAACATGTATCAACATAATAAAGGCAGTTTATAAGAAGCTCATAGCCAACATCATCTTAAGTCAAACAAATTCCACTGAAATAGGAACAAGATATGCTTACTTATTTTTTCCATATCTATTCAATACAGTCCTTGAATTGTTAACCAGAGCAATAAGGAAATTGACAACAAATGAAGATCAATGAGAAACATATTGGAAAGGAAGAATTCAAAGTATTTGCAGATGACGTGATAGGATGTATGAGTGACCCTAAAAATATCACCAGTGCACTCTGACAGCTAATAGATATTTTTAGCAAAGAACCTGAATACAAAATTAAGTCACAAAAGTTTTTTAGCTTTCCTATATACAAATGACAAATGGGCTGTGACAGAAAACAGCAAAACAACACTTTCCACAATAGTCTCAAATAATATAAGATATTTTTGTGTAACATTAACCAGACAAGTGAAAACTTCAAGTCTTTGAAGAAAGAAATTGAAGAAGATATCAGAATATGAAAAGATCTCCCATGCTCATGGAATAATAAGATGAACACAATTAAACTGACCATCTTAACAAAAGCAATATATTGTTTAAACACAATCATCATCAACAATCCAACATAATTCAGCACAGACCTTTAAAAGATAGTTCTCAACATCATATGGAAAGAAAATTACACGTACACACACTTCAAAAAAATAGCTTAAATAATCTTGAACAATAAATGGAGGGCAGGATTCACCATTCCTGATCTCCAGCTGTATTACAAATTTAAAGCAATAATAATGGCATAATATATGCATAAAATCAACAAGTTCTTCAATTGAATCAAATTAAAGACTCAAACATAAATTGACACACCTGTCGACACCAGATATTTTTTCATAAAGAACCCAGAAGTACATACTGAGGGGATGGGGATGGGGGACAGAATCTTCAAAAATTGGTGCTAGTGAAATTACAATGTTGCATGGAGAATAATGAAAATAGATCAATATTTATCACCCGGCAGAAAACTCAAGTCCAAGAGGGTCAAAGGCCTTAATGCTAAAAAAAGAAGATCTTTTCACAAAGTAAAACACACTGAGCCTAATGAAAGAAGAGGAAATGGGGAATAACCTTGAACATATTGCCACAGGAAAGACTTGCAGAACAGAACACAGATCACAGTTAACACAGACATTGAGACTAACAGTGAATAAAGGGGACGATATGAAACTGAAAAATTTATTCAGGACACCTAACAATGTCATTTGAACAAAACAGAAGCCTACAGAATGGCAAAATATTATTACCAACACCACATCCAATAGAAGAACAATATAAAAATTTGTAAAATCTTAAAACTCGATATTAATAAAACAAATAACATGGGTCATCTTATCAAAATCAATCTATAGTCAATGCAATTCCCATAAAAATCTCAAAACAATCTGTTACAGACCTTGAAAGAACAATTCTCAAGTTCATATGGAAAAACAAACAAACAAGCAAACAAAAACCTGAATAGCTAAGATAATCCTATATAATAAAAGATCTTCTGGAGGTATCTCCATCCCTGATCTCAAGCTGTACTGTACAGCAACAGTAATAAAAACTTCATCCTACTGGCATAGAAACAGACAAGTAGATCAATGAAATCCAATCCAAACCACAGAAATAAAATCACACAGCTATAGACACTTGAATTTTGGCAAAGAAGACAAAACCACACTCAGAGGAAGGACAATAGGTTACCAAGAAGAGACTTGATACCCTATGAGCATATACAGGGGGAGGTAATCCCCCTCAGGAACAGTCAGTGGGGAGGGAAATAGGGGAAAATGGGAGGGAGGGATGAATGAGAGGATACAAGGGATGGGATAACCATAGAGATGTAACAAGAATAAATTAATAATAAACAAAAAAGAAATTAAAAAAAAAAGAAAAGAAAAAATAAAGGATCTTCAGCAAATGGTGTTAGCCTAACAGGATGTCTACTTGTAGAAAAAATTCAAACAGACCCTCATTTATTACTTGTCACAAAACTAAAGCCCAAATGGATTAAAGATCTCAACATAAAACCAGATACATTGTATCTGTTAGAAGAAAAAGTGGCAAAAAGCCTTGAGCTCATTGGCATAGGAGACAACTTCTTGAACAGAACACCAATAGCTCAGGCTCTAAGATAAACAATTGATAAATGGGACGTCATGAAACTGAAAAGCGTCTGTAAGGCAAAGGACACTGTCAACAGAACAAAAAGACAGCCTACAGCCTGGGAAAAGATCTTCACCAACCCTACATCTGATTAGAGGCTAATATCCAAAATATATAAAGAACTCAAAAAAGTAACCAAACCACCAAACCAAATAATACAATTAAAAATGGGATATACAACTGAAAAGAGGATTCACAACAGAGGAATATAAAATGGCCAAGAAACACTTATAGAAATGCTCAACATCCCTAGTCATCAGGGAAATGCAAATCAAAACGACTATGAGATTCCATTTTACACCTTTCAGAATGGCCAAATAAAGCACAGTTTGCTATGAACATAGTTGAGTGCATCTGTCATAACGCCTAAGATAAAAAACTCAAGTGACAGCACATGCTGGCAAGCATGTGGAGAAAGAGGGACACTCCTCCATTGCTGGTGGGAGTGAAAACCTGTACAATTGCTTTGATAATAAACCTGACACCTTCTCAGAAAGTCTGGAATAGTGCCACCTTAAGACCCAGCCATACCACTCATGGGCATATATCTGAAAGTGCTCTATCATACCACAAGGACGTTTGTTCAACTATGTTCATAGTAATTTTATTTGTATTAGCCAGAATCTAGAAACAACCTAGATGTCACTCAACCAAAAAGTGAATAAAGAAACTATGGTACATTTACATAATGAAATACTACTCAGCTATTAAAAACAAGGAAATCTTAAAAATTTCAGGCAAATGGATTGAACTAGAAATTATCACCCTGAGTGGGGTAATACAGACCCATAAATACACAACTGGTATGTACTCACTTGTAAGTGGACTTTAGCCACATAATACAGGATAACCACACTACAATACACAGACCTAGAGAAGCTAAATAACAAGGAGGACCCTAGGGAGGATGCATAATTCTCATTCAGAAGAGAAATTAAAGACATTGAAAAGAAGCACCAGGACAGGAGCCTACCATAGAGGTCCTCTGAAAGACTCCACCCAGCAGGGAATCCAAGAAGATGCTGAGACTCACAGCCAAACTTCAGGGTGGAGCACAGGGAGTCTTATGTACTAGATGGGGCATAGAAGGGACCAGAGGGAACAGGAGCTACCCAAAGAGACCAATAGAGCCAACAAATCCAGGCAACGAGAGAGTGAGCTACAATCAGGATGTAAAGTGAATAAATTAATAATAAAAATATTAAAGCATAAAAAAAATTTAAAAATGAAGACAGGTCCAAATTTTACCAATCTCAGCTGAGGAAACTCAAATGACTAAGAAACAAAGAAATGTTCAACATCCTTTGCTATCAGGAAAATGTGAATCGAAAGTTCTTTTGGATTCCATCTTACACCTAACAAAATGACAATAATCCAATAGGTGACAACTCATGCTGGCAAGTATGTAGAACAAGTGGAATGCTTCTCTCTTGGTGGATAGAGCATAAACTTGTAAAGTCACTGTGGAAATCTGTATGGTGGTTCATCAGAAAGATAGGAATTGATCTACCTTAACATCCAGCTATACCACTTTTGGGAATATACACAAAGGACACTTCATAGTACCACAAGAACCCTTAATCAACCATGTTCATTGCTGCATTCTACATAATTGCCAGAAATTAGAAGCAATCTACATGCCCTTCAAAACATGAATAAATAAAGTATGTGGTATATTTATTCAATTGAAAATTATTCCACTGTTTTAAAAAAATGGCAGTATGAACATTGCTTGAAAATAGATGGAAATACAAAAAAGTCATCCTGGCCAGGTAACTCAGGCACAGAAAGATAAACCTGGCATGTATTTTCTTATATCTGGATTTTAGCAATTAAATAAATGATAACCAAGCTATAATCCATATACCTAGAAAAGATAGGCATAGAAGAAAGGACTGCAGCATCACATGAATCTCCTTAAGATGGGAAAGTAGAATAGATTTGGCTGCTGGGAGGGAAGAGAAAGGGAGGTTGAGGTGAGAAGAAGGCGAGAGCTGATTGGAGGAGGGAATGAGGAAACACAGCTAATATTGACGGACATTTGATGTGTAGTATGAAAACCTGCTACAGTGGTGTGTATATATAACTAAATAACTTCAGTACTTACATGTGTTATTTTATGTATTTTTCACAATGAGTTCAGTGCTCAGCACTAATTACATAAAATACCTTAATTTAAGGAACATTTTGCAGCATTTTTCCTTGGTACAAAACTACATGCTAAATATCCAATACCAATACATATAGCTTTTTCTGAATTAGTTTTGTAGTTGTCATTACAATGTAGTTTTAATAGATGGGGAGTTGAGTTGGATTACACCCATGTAAAAATTCTACTGCATCAATTCAATGGGAACATTTCAAGGTCTTAGAGGGCAGGCAGTCAAGCCAAAATAGCAAAGTATAAGTCTATGTGCATATCATTATTTCATTAAAATGTTATTTTGCTATAAAATGGTTTTATGTAACATTGTTGAGGATGTTTTATAAGAAGTATCTCTGAGTTTGTATGTCTTGAAAAAGAAGTGTCTTTTAAGTATTTTGTCAATTTTTTATCAGTAGTTTCAATTTTTTATTTTTTATACTTAACCATTTTCACACATTTTTCATTTATACCATTTACTAGATATTTTATTTTTAATTTAATATAAAGATAAAACAAAATGTATATGAAGGGGATAAGTTGGAGATATTGTTATTCTTTTATAAAAACTATAATTTTGTTTGAAAAGGGAAAAGAATTACATATAGAAAAATATAGCATATATGTATATATTATATACAGAAATTATATATAATATATACAGAAATATGGTATGTAAATTTATACCATATACCATAAACATACATACCATAAATCTCTATAAGTATGTGTAAATATACCATATTTATCTATATACAGTATTTTATTTACCCTACATATATATTATGAAATGCAATAAAACATGGGATAGTTTATGTGCACAAGTGCTTTAGATGATACACAGATATCCATATATTTATATATATACACAAGCATATGTGTCTTTATGAATGATAAGCAACTTTGAATTCTGGAATAGTACATGCAAAATGAAGTTTAAAAACCCCACCATGTGAAAAAAAAGAACCCATTCTCTTACATGAAGAAATTCAAAATAAATCTGTCCCTCCCTAAGTACTTCTCTGGCAATTAGTATTAGCAGGTGTTTACACTTGCAGGTTGGCTAATAGCTTTCTGAGGGAATAGGATGTGTTTGTTCAGTGACTAGGAAGACACCCGCATTCCCCAATGCTACTGATGAAAAGTTTTTCTCATTAAAAGAACAGAGTTTCATTCTACAGAAAAAATGATACTTACACAGCAGGTATCCCACTTTCAACTATAGAAATCAACTCTTCTCCAGGAATCAGCCTGGATAATACTGAGAACAGAACAAATGCCCAGTTTTATAAATGGAGTAACAGATTTTTTTTTATAATGATAAACACATTATGTGTAAAATATGCTTCCAAAAGTGCCAATGCATCTGCTTTGAGAGAGAGGCTTTTATTTGTTCTACAATAGCTTTTATTTAATTTTAAGCAGGAAACATGAGAATCATCTTAATTATATTGCATTACAACATGTTATATTTTTGTTGTTATTTCTGAATGGAACTGATGTTAGGAAATCTTGTAAAGGATAAATAGTCTAAAACTATTGGCATTTGTTATTTCACTACTTGATAGATTTTAGAAAATATTTTACCAATGTCTAAGTATCATGCATATTTGTACCCTCTCTTTTAATGTAATATTTTGAGATCTTTATATATGAATATGACAACCATACATACTCCTTTCTGTATCCTGAACCAGCTCCTCCCATGTCTCTCCACTTACTTACAGACCCATGACGTCTTCTTTAACTCTTACTTTATTCTGATTGTTAATAAATTAAAAATTATTGTATTATTACTTTATTATTGTTACACACATATGCATGTATGAACACACACACACACAAATACATACACTGGTCATTTAAGTTATACATAAGTATGCATATCCAAAGTTGACTACTTCAAGTTAGACAATATTATTAGGGAATGTATTCCCCGTCTCTTGACATTCATTGAAAACCTATAGCTCTTCATTTAGGGATAGGACTTAGTGGAATCTCAAAAAGATTGGTCCATAATCTTGAATATGTAGTTCAGGGAATATGTTTAATAATAAATATATTGTTCAAGGTCTATGGGTATGCTTTCCCTGCTCTGTCTAGGAGATAATATCTAACACCGAAGTCCTCTTCCTCTGGCTCATATAATCCTTTTCTCCTTCTTGTGTGATGTTCCTAAGTTCTGGGTGTAGGGTTTCATTGCAATTGTATCAGATGGAGCTGGGGATTATACAGACACTTACTCTGTATTTGACTAGGTAGATCTTTGTAATAGTTTCCATCTATTGCACAAAAGCTTCTCTAAAGAAGTCTGTGCATTATACTTATCTGTGGCTTTAAGTGTAAGTATATAGAGTACAGTTAGAAATTACATTAATATAGAAAACACAACAATGTGTTCTTCTCTGTGGTCTATGGCCTCCCCAGCCATTAAGGATTGAGTTTTCTTCTGTTGAGCCCAGTCTTAAATGAAGTTGCTTTGTCTTAAATGAAGTTAGACAACAGTAATTTGTATCCAAGATTATACCACAATTATACCATTTGGGTATGTCCATTTCCAGACAACTTCATTGCTGTGGTTCATAGGCATTTTCAGCAAAGGTATGACTCCTGATTGTTTCTACCCTTTAGGAATTGCATAGAATCTTCTGAACCTATGAAACGCTGCCTACAGAGGGAAAGCTTTCTTGTCATTTCCATGTTGACACTGTAAAGTCTTGTGGCCAAAGTATGTGGTATCTTTATAAAGAGTATCTTACTGTCAAGTTCAGCAAGCCACCTTTCTTAGTTATAGCTGTGGTAATGCATCATGGTAAAAAATAGCTTGGGGAGAAAAAGAATTGTTTCATCTTATACTTCTACGTAAGACTCCACCACTGATGAAAGTAAGAGTAGGAACTCAAGGTGGATGGCTGGAGGTAGGAACTGAAGCAGAAGCTATGGCAGAGAGCTTTATCAGTCTGCTTTCTTACACAATCCAGGATCACCATCGCAGGGGTGGTACTACCATACTAAGTAAGGCCGTATCCCATCAATCTTTAATCCTAGGGTGATTTCAATCACCTCCAAAGCAGCACAAATAATCACCACCGCACTTGGTACCTACCATAACTAACTGGTAAGCCTTATTGCTGAATATAGTATATACTTTAGCTGCAGGAAAAAAATGACATCAATATTAAACTGACCAGAAAAAGTCTTCCTTAAAAGCTAGTCCTCATATTTCTGTAAGGTGCTATGTGGGCAGCCGGAGGAGAAAAGTCATCAATAGTTTTACCCAATGTTGTTCTCTGCATGTTACAATCATCCTAAGAGGAAAGATGGTTTTCAGTGGTGAAATAGTGGCACAATTGTTATGGGGGTAATTAAGCAGTTTTTGATTGGATCTTTTGGCCTACTCCATAGGGGGGCATTTCATGGCTGATACACACAATGGCTTGAGAGGTCAAAAGCCTATAGTGAGAGAGGTAATAAGCCCCAGGTTGGAAACTGCTATTGATAATTTGCTGAATTTAATGCAGTTAATTTGTCTTCTATGTATATGCATGCCTGTAAACCTAGGCTACAATGCACCTTTGTCAGAGAAACTTCTGTTTGCATTGAGCAGCAGTCAATGCAGAGACACATAGCTGATAAAAGTGCTGAGAACACAAGACTGCATTTCCAACCTAATTGGGAATCTACATTGACACTCTAACACCAAAAGTCCAAACACATGGAGGATAAGGTGGTGGAAACCATGTCAGAACCAGGCCATGAGGAAGTACTGTGAAATGCCGTCTTCTGTGTGGGACACGGTTATTCTACTCACAAACGCACAATGGCCATGGTTACCTGCAAATCAAAGAAGCCAAACATTTTCCATAAATCAGGAATATAATTCAAGTTCCACTCATTGCTAAGGACCAATCAATAGTGCACAGCTGCTGTGGGTAGAGTGAAACATTTCTTTCAGAGAATGTGGAAAATGTAGGTTTCTGATACTCCATCTGGTGGCTCCCCACTTATGTATACATGGGCAACATTAATTAAGGTTATTGAGTTATCAAAACTACCTGAAGTTTTGGAAAGGTTCATGATTGAGGGTATATGAAAGGAATCAAATGAGGAAATAGAGGATGCTTATAGTCATATTTCATTATATACATATAGGAGTACTAAAATAAAAAATCATTTAAAAGTACCTCCATATCTGAGAAACACCAATGTCACTAGGAATATAATAACCATTACATTTTCTTAATTTCAGTATAATACTCATTTGCATATGCTAACATAATTCATCATAAAATAACAATAGTAGATAAAGTAATTGTCTTGAGCAAATTAATATGCTAAGTTAAGCTATAATATTGGTGATATTAAATTAATTTCTTAAGCATGATGTTTTGCTTTAGTTTGTTTTAAAGGTAAATGACACTTTTACAAACTGAGAAACACCCCATACAGGTAGAAACATTATAAAACCCAGCATGCATTTCCTGGGAGCACAAATTACTCAGTAGTTTACTATCTGTCACCTAGCCAACAATCATGTTTTTAATACTTCAATGCCTTAAAAATTGATGTTTCTTTTTTTATATTCTATACCTTTGAAGTGCCTTTTCAACACCATGAGCTGTTTGAATGCAATAGGCTGTATTTAAATATTTCTAAAAGAGTTAACATAGTTGACCACATATATATGCATGTATGTATGTATATAAGGTTATATATATATATGTATATATATATGAGTTTGTGTGTGTGTGGGTATTGTTCTTTATATTTATACTTGAAAAGCATGGATATTTTAAAAACCAAGTTGAAACATATGAAAGAACAGTAGAATTTTTAGACGACCATCGTCCCCAATTTTCAACATTTCATCTACACCAACAAGCACAGAGAAGCCTTTGTGTTCTTCCACATGATAAGTAAGCATATTCAGTTCCTTGGGTACTGTATAATCTACATGATTTTCATACTTAACACAATTGTCAAAACTTGATCAACTATTTACATTGTTCTATAAAGAATCAATTTTTTTCTAATATTTTAGAATTCAAGCGGTCTTTAACAACATTTTTACAAACGTTTGATAAGTTTACCTATAGCTCTTGTTTAACTTTTGTTAACCCACCAATGAGATTTTTAAAAGGATAACACTGTCAATATTTTTCATAGATAAAGCTGTACATCATGGTTCAGTGCTTTTTAAATTAATATCCAAGTAAGAGTAAGAAGGGACTCAAAAATAGTGTTGGGTTAGCTGAAATGTATAAAAGTACAGAAGACAAGTATCAAAAAGAAAACAAATACTTTTAAGTAGCATGTGTGAAAAAGAGGAGGATAAAGAAAAAACTACATTAAGAAAAAGATTACTTGGAGAGTTTACTACATAAACCACAATATAGTTGTCTACCAAGAGTTTATCTGTAAGAATGTTTTGTCTGCAATTGCAGTTTAAGGAATATATTTTCTTTTCTAACCTAAAAAAGCTTGACACAAATAAACATCAGTTGATAAAATGGCTGATTTCTATCTTAAATTTATAGGAACTTTACAATAAATTAAAATAGGCTAATTTTCTTTGCCGAAAACACATAACTATAGTGACAGTTATTATTGAAAACTATTTGTTTTCCTTTTACAGACATTTATTTGTAAATGAACATGTCTGAACTCAAAACTTAAACAATATCAAATAGACATTTATAAATAGGACACATGTCTGGACAATTTTTGTTGCTATCTTCATACAGAATGTTTGTCCTTTTTTATCTCATATGTAAGGCAGGCCAAAATAAAGGAAACATTGGCCTGGAGGGGATTAAAGTATATGAATCTAAGAAAATTGTTTCATAAATAGAAAAAATTTTACTTGTATCATATGTATATTTTATATGACAGTAATTTCTGTGGGAGTCCTTCAATTACAGCTCTGAATTTTTTTTTATGTCCATATACCATATCTGCATAACTTGTATAGTGAGAGATTGTGTAAGTAATCAAGATTTAGTAACTGGCTGTCAAATATAGCATCAGGTTTGTGGATAATTGGCAATAACTCAACATAGAATTCCTCTGAGAAACTCCATCTTGCGGGGTTTGGGACAGATATTGGGACTTGCCGCTGGACCTTAAGAGAAGAGCTGAGAGTTGTATGGAAGAATGGGAGTGTGGAAGGACCCAGAGGGGTTCAGATCTCCACAGTGAGGCCATCACGGCTAGTGGATCTGGACCCTGGAGGCCTGCACAAACTGATGAAACAACCAAGGACAACGCATAAAGAGAACCTAGACCCCCTGTTCAGATGTAGTTCCATGTGTACGGGGAGGGTGGTGAGAGGGGACCATCTCTCACATGAACTCTGGTGCCTGTGATATGATTGCTGCCCCTTCCAGGTGCAGCCTTGGGGACACACGGAAGAAGGGCATGCAGGCTATCCTGATAGAATACTACCAAATGGTGGGAGAGGAGACCCTACTCTAGGGGTTTGGTGGAGGGAATGGGGCAGAAGAGGGAGAATGGGAACTGGAGGATAAGATAGAGGGGGAAAATGAGAAAAATGTGAATAAATTATAACAAAAAAGCAAAATATACATAATATGATAAGTAATTACACATATTTATATATTGGAAAAATCTTTGAAGAAAAGGAGAAATACAAAAGTGAACTTATAAGTTAAAAAAATTGTAAAAGTATTGGAAAAACATAAGTAAAAATAAAACGTTTAATGAAACAAAGAGTGGTGGCATGGGTCCATAAGGGATAATGTTTTATTTCATTTTCTTTTTTTTTAATTTTTATTTTATTAATTTATTCTTGTTACATCTCTATGGTTATCCCATCCCTTGTATCCTCCCATTCTCCCCTCCCTCCCATTTTCCCCTTATTCCCCTCCCCTATGACTGTTCCTGAGAGGGATTACCTCCCCCTGTATATGCTCATAGGGTATCAAGTCTCTTCTCAGTGACCTGCTGTCCTTCCTTTGAGTGCCACTAGGTCTCCCCCTCCAGAGGACATAGTCAAATGTGAGGCACCAGAGTACATGAGAAAGTCATATCCCACTCTCCACTCAAGTGTGGAGACTGTCCTGTCCATTGGCTAGAAGCAGAAAGACTCAAATGGTATATACTCACTTATATCTGCATACTAACCCAATGAGCATGTCCCACGAAAGCCTTCCCTTACCAGGAAACTGGGACAGAGGGGAGGACATCCTATTGGGACTCTAGATGAGAGAACAATGGGAGAATAGCAATGTAGAAGGATCCAGTGGGACCTAGAAACCTACAAGTAGAACATTATGATAGGCAGATTTGGGCCCAGGGGTCCCGCTCAAACTAAGGCTCTAGCCAAGCACAATACAAGCGATAAAATTTAAACCCCTACCCAGATCTAGCCATTTAATTTTCTTAATAGAATGTTAGGTAGAGATCATATGAGACAAGACATTAATTTCTATATATGTTAAAATATTATATACATGGAAATGGAGGTGATAGGTGGTAGAGCTGGAAGGGCAAAACAATAACTGGAATTTTATTAGATAGAGGAAATAAAGAATTAGAATGCTTAACTAGGTGCAAAATTTTGTGGACTACATTCAAATTAAACCAGGAATTGTAGAACAGAGAGTGTACCTTCTGTTGTAAAAATTTATACTTTGACCATGTAAGGATTTGTGCAATTACCAACACACACCAAAATCCATTATTGGCCATTTAATTGTCAGTCACAATGTAGAAATAGAAGGAGTCCATTATTTGCTTCTGTGGTTTTGAATTACTGCACATTAGTATAAATTGGACAAGTATAAAGACAGCAAGCCTGTGGAAGTAAAAATAGACATGGTATGTCTCTACATGTGCTATAGTCACAAAACTAATATAAATATGTCACCTGCAAAAAAAATATGTAAGCTGCAAAACTTAAATGTGTGATATGTTAATGAATTCTTTAAAAAACATTGTTTGCATGGAATATTTAGCAATTCCAATATATGACTTTATGAGGAAGTATTTATAATTAACTTATAGAAGATTTAGATTACAGTTAGAAAAATAATAAAATTTCTGACATTTTATCATAGTGGAAAAATATCAAAATATTACTGTAGTATTTTAACTTTGCTTTCTTTTAAGAAGTTCAAATTTATTATTAAACATATTACAGAACTTATCTCAGAAATCATAGTTTACAAAAGTACTAAGCTCTTGCCATATTCTAGAGAAACCATCTACATCCAAAATCTTCTACACTTAGTCAAAATAATGGATTGATGTTATGATATAGATACTTCAACAGTTATCTGCAATCTTCTGTTAGGCACATATGTTATACCAAAATTTTATGATCTTTTTGCAATTCTCACTGTAATTACCTTATTCTCCAGTAGATTCATACGTTGATTAAGTGCATGGGCAACAATTTAGTAGAGCAGGCGTTCATCCAAACTTCTTAATACATGATGGAGAATTACAAGTCTCTCCTACAGTGGAAAAACCTTAGTGACATCTTACTCAAGATTATTAATAGTAATAATAATAATACTCTGTTTTGTGACTTTATTCCCATATTTAATATAAGCATATAATGAGGCTTTCCTAAACCAGTAGTTGTAATCATACGCTTTAAAAAAAAACCCTAAATGCTATCCATCGCAAAAGTATGTTTCTTGTATGGGGCATGAAAACTGCATTAATCTAGGATAAAGATAAGCATTTAAGAGACAGTTTTATATTGTGTTTATTAACTAACTAACAGTAGTAGCATTGTTCACTACAGCTACAGGTTTTTGAACAGGTTTATTTACATAACTGACATGAGTTCAGTACAGTAGAGTAGGCTTTAAATACAGTCCAAAAGGAACTGGGTACCCCAATAATGCCTATACTATTGAACCAGTGGGCGTATCTTGCTAAGCTAGTCATTATTGTAGTTTTCATGGTTTACAGTTGGGTAAGGCTCTTGTGGCTAATTCTCATTCAGCATTTGGTGGTAGCATTTCACACTGTGCAGGCTAACCATCAGTGAGGATCTTCGTGGCTAAAACTAATTTGGTCTCTCATAAAGTCTTGTCGTTGATTTATGATGAGAAACAATGGAACATGACAACACATTAGCACATATTACATGGAATATATATTATACGTTTTTTAAGTATGAGATTTTTACCTGGAAAATAAAACTGCTATTAGTTTTTAAAATCACCTATTGTGCTTGAGTGTTTCTAATTTAATCAGTTACTAATTTTTTATGTTTTATTTATGATATTTTGAATTAAACTCGGTGTCTTTCATATGCTAGAGAAATATCCCATCACTGTGCTACAGGCCCCAATTCTTCTTACAAACTTAGTTTAGAAAGTTTAGCATCAGATGTACAATACTTCCCTTTGAGTTGTTAGTGAGGAAGACAGAGATTCCCAAAATAATATATTCTATTGTCATGTTCCATTATTTCTCATCTAGATGAAGAACCTGATGAGTATTTTACAGGCCAGAAAAAACTAAAGGAGAAAGAGACAAGCATGATGAGAATGAAAAGGATAGAGAACACCTAAACCTACCTAATTACCATATTTATAATAATGCCTATTTCTGTAAATCTGCTTAAGATCTCATTGCTATGGTGGTCATAGATATCAGGGGGTACACTGTTAGCATAGTGCCCTGCTGCCTAGCAACTTATGTCATCATTACCTGCCTGCCACTGGATGGGCTGGCTGCCCAGTGTGTAAAAGAACAAATCCACCTGTCTCTCTCTTTCTTGCCCTCTTACCTCTGTCTCATCTTTTTTTTTTTAATCTCTATATATCTATCTCTCTTTCTGTCTCCCTCTCTCTCTCTTTTTATTTGGGATACTCATCTTCCTACAATAAACTTCTCCATATCATATCGGTTGTGTGGTTCATATATCGTGTTTAAAATTGGTGGCCTATACTCAGAGAATGCTGGGAGAAGCTAGAGGTGTTTGTCCCTAATTTCAGCACCATTGTAATGATTAAAAAAACAAGATGCCAGGCAACAGATATGTAGGGAAGTTTATTATATAAGCATGAGAGAGCATGGATGTGGTAAGGGCAACCAGAGAGAAAGAGACAGAGAGAGCCAGCAAGAGGGAGGAAGAGGAGACACACACACACACACAGAGAGAGAGAGAGAGAGAGAGAGAGAGAGAGAGAGAGAGAGAGAGA
>OU015751.1:110034915-110049231 GCA_907169655.1 Acomys percivali
AGAGAGAGAGAGAGAGAGAGAGAGAGAGAGAGAGAGAGAGAGAGAGACAGAGACAGAGAGACAGAGAGACAGAGAGACAGAGAAAGGAAGAAAGGTAAAGAGGAGCAAGAGAGGTAAGAGGGAGAAACAAGTGAAAGAGATGAGATGGGTTTTCCCTTTTATAATCCTGGGCAGGGACCCACCTAGTGGCAGGTAGACAATGGTGTCATATGTTTCTAGGCAGACTAGGGGCAGTGTGCTAACATACATACTACATTGTTTTGCTAAACACCCTTCTAACCATCCTTGCTTATGCCCTTACATTAGAGCTGTATCAACTTGTCAGACAAATGCCTTTCAGAAGTGGCTTGTAGTCAGTGAAGAAATACTTAGATGGCCAATTGCCATAATTTATGATGACAGAGTGCTTGGCACTGAGTAAGAGATCTAAAATACCCATCAGAAATTACTGCAGAAGTTGTCAGAAGTAATGTAATAGTTATGGTATACAGAGCTATGCAGCAAAAAGATACCTGGAAATGGCATAGCCATAGACATGGTACTCATGATGGATAGCATTTATTGATTTCTATACATTTAACCACCCCTGAATAACTTTATTCAAGCCAATTTGATCAGAGATGATGGTCTTTTTGACATGTTGTTGAATTCAGTTTTCCAGATTTTTTTAAATGATATTTTTACTGATTATTTGGAAATTTCATATCATGAAAGCCATAAACACTATTTTCCTCCTAGGTCTACCCTTGTGACCCTTCACCTCAAAAGAAAAAACAAACAAAGAAAAAAACGCAACACGTCAAATTTGTGTTGCCCATATACTCAGTGGAGCATGGTCAAACTTCTGTTAGCCAGCCCCTTAAAAAAACACTGAGTTCTTTTTCATCTCCAACAGATTTCTTCTGTTATGGAGAACTACACTTCAGCATCCTCATCACAATTTTAAGTGTTTTTTTCGGTGGCCTTCTATCTAGGTTGTTACTTTTTGGTGGAGGTAAGTGTACGAGATGTCACAGAAACCCTCTATGTACCTCTTTCACAACTGTGGGTCTGATTTTATCAATACCATGTCAAAAGTAGCTTTTTTGCCCTCTACAGTATCCAGAAACAGTGATAATAGATTTACACATGGTTTCTGGAGATAGCGCAGTCCATGAACATACACATGGTATCCAGCATCAGCACATGCTGTAGACCTAAGCAAGGTCTCCCATGGCAGAAGACTGCAGATATCAACACATTTGTCAGCTACAGTAGGACCACAGACCAAGACATGGTCCTCAGCAGCCATATCGACTTGGATATTACCATGGCCTCTAGTAATGGTGCAAGCCACTCACATCAATATGGGCCCAGCAGCAACACAGCCCATGGACATCAACATTGATTCAGGCTGCAGCACAGAGCAAGGATATCTTCCAGACCTTCACTGGTAACACGGTCCATGAATATCAACACAGATCCTTGTTGCAATATGACCCCAAACTCAGACATGTCCTTAGGAGGCAAGACAGACCTGGATGTCATCATGGTCTCAAGAGGAAGCACCGGCCATTTATATAAATATGGCCCCAGTGTCAGTATGGTCTCTGGCAATGGCCCAGATGAAAGACATTGGTGCCATCTTGGGCCAGGCACATCAACATGGATCCCTTCTGCTATAGGATAGTGGACATCCACATGAACCTCAGGCTTCAAGGCAGCCTGAGGCAGTGGACCATGTATAGTAAGGAGGCCTCCGGGGGAATCATGGGCCATAGAGGTTCTTCTGAGAGGTCTAGCCAGAAAATCATCAATTCTTCATCTTGGACATCCTGTTGTTGCTATGAACAGGGGTGACTGTGTGGCTGGAAAGTGTATTAGGCGGATAAGTTGGAATGAAATCTCCAAGCTGTTGCACACCATCCTGTTTGCCCTACTTGGCAAGAAATTGTTTCCCAGTCCACCGCAGGTTTCTCTCATTGCTAGTACAGCTGTCAAATCTCTTGTTCTGCCTCTCTCTACAGCTGACTCGGCACTCTGTGCCTCTATCTTTCACCCTTTGCATCAAATATTTGTTCATTGTAGTGGCATTAGAAACTGCAGCGTCACCTACTTGTCTCTCTCTATATGTATTTTTTTTCTTTTTTCTCACAGGTAGTTATTAATCGGGTTCAAGATCCCTGGTTTCTAAATCACTATCAATTGAGATGTAATATGAATAAATTAATAAAATATATTAAAAAAAGAGAGTTCGGATAACAATCAGGATGTAAGGTGAATAAATTATTATAATTAATAAAAAAAATTATTTCACCAAGATAGGAAAATGTTTTCTTCAAGGTTGCCAAATACAAACAGCCAAAACACTATGAATGTAACATGAATATACCTACTGATTATTCTGTGGTTCTTTTGGCAGTATGTAGTTTATGTTATATATGTGTAATAATATAAATGTATATGAAAAAAATAATAATAAAAGAAAAAATTAAAGCACTATAAATACTGCACTATCACCAAAGCTCATCTCAGCTATTCTGCTGTTGCTAAATTCAGGGTGATACTGTGGATCTGGCTCTGCTCTACTGTCTCCTTCGTGTGTTCCAGAAGTTCACAGATGGGTAGATATTGGGGTAGACTGACTTAAAGCACTGGGTGGAGGCCCAGATGGAGGCTGAGTTGGCCAGCCAGTGGCAGAGCCTAGCCAGCTTTCATCACTACCCCACGTGGATTCTCAGTTCCCAATGTTTATTAAAAATTTCTGCTTATGTTCATCAGGGAGATGGATCATAATTTTCTTTCATTCTTTCTTTTCTTTTTATTTTTCTTCATTGTTGTGTAGGTCTAGATTTGGAATCAGAAAAAATATGGACTACAAAAACTTGAATGAGTCCTTTCTTTTTCTGTTTTATTTAATGATTTGAAAAAAATGTATTGAATTTAGTTCTTCTGTGAAGGTCTTCTAGAATTCTGTGTTACATGCACTTCAAACTGGGCTATTTATATTTGAGATATTTTAAAAAATATTGCTTCAATTCTGTTGTTTGTTTTAGGCTGAAAGTTTCATTATCAACATTGATGTATGCATATGTAACTATACAGAGAGACCAGAGAGAGGATTTTATTCCTTGGAGTGGGAAATAATGGTGGTTGCAAGCCTGAAATATGTTCTGAAAGTCAAACTCTGGGCTTCTGCAAGAGCAGTGAGTGTTTACATCCCCTGAGAAGCCACTCTAAGCAGTGAAGTCTGTTTTAAAATTCAATAGCCTATATGTGTCTAAAAATTTATTTCTTTTTTATTTTCTAGTATAGTGGAATTTTCATTTTGTACTTGGTATTTTCTGAATTTACTTTACTTCTCTTGTGGTATTTTTTCATTTGAATTTTAACTTTGTAAATTTGGCCATTCTTTCTGTTTCTTTTGGTTCATTCAGTTAAAATTTTGCCAATCTTGTTCATGATTTCAAAGAACCAACTTTTCATTGATATTTTAAATTATTTTTATGTGTGTTTTATTTACTCATATAAGATCTTTCCTAAATCTTAATTATTTCGCCCTGTCCATTGGTTTGCGGTGGGGTTAGTTTGTTTTTATTTTACAATGCCTTTGAGCATATCATTATTTTGTTGATTTAAGATATTTTTTATTTTATGATGCAGATATTTATAGCTATTGAAATCTCTTTTATAACAATTTGGATGTATTCTGAATAAATTGTAATAAATTAAAAATGTTTTTATTGTATTTCATCGGTTCTGACATGTTCTCTATTTTTATTCAGTAATATGATTAATCTCATTTTTCTGATTTTTAAAAAATGAGCTATTTTTATTACTCTGTTGTTTATTCTCTAGGAGTTTGTAGATTTTCAGCAAGAATATCTGCACAGATCTATACAGGTTTGAGTGCATTGTTTTTATAATGGATGGAGCAGGAGCACATGAAACATACTTCCAGAGGGACTACTGGTAATTAATAGTGGATAAGGTAAGATGTCAACGTCAATTTCTGCAGCTAGGCATTGACTTCTTCACATGTGTCCTTGCTCCAGGTTCCAGGAAATTACTGTCAATCTCCATTCAGATAAGAAATACTAATTGAACTCAGTAATCAGGCATAGGAGAAAGCATGGAAGAAGGATGGAGACTGTGATGGCAGAAGACCATCCATGAGAGAGTAAGAACAATGAAGGTGGGAAAGAAAGTGTGTGAAAGAGACCAAACCCATCCAATGTATAAGTGTATGACAATGTCAGATAAGAAAAAATTATTAAAAAGCATACCAGAAAGTTCCAAAAATATGATTTGAATATGAACATACAGTGGCTACATAGTCAGCAAAAAAATTCCTAAGCAAAAAGACAAAATTATACCATGTATTAGTAAAACTAAATTTCACGGGAAAGGGAATTAATTTTCACTTATAAACAGAGAGTAAATGATCCAAAAAGCATGGATGATGACACTAAAGCAATCCTCCCATGACAGCAAGAACTGAGTACTAGATTTAAATTGTAAGTCAGAAACTTAACCATGAGATTTTAAATGACTGTTAAAATACCTAGAGTAAATTGTGTTCTAAACATTCATAGTAACAAATATTCCCCCTTTGTGTGTATTATGAAATATCTTCTAAAAATCATGTTTCAAGTCTTCAAACCTATCAGTGAGACATTAACTTCAGAATTAGGATACTACCGCATTGAAAACTCCAAAGAATCCATAGTCCTGCAAGCTAAGGAAGTCTACTACCACAAAGACATAAAAATCAGAGAAGGGCCTCAGAAGATAAGGATAGGGGAATAGAATGAATTTAGATCCAAAGTGTCCACTTATAACGACAGGTGTGACAGCACACATCTGTCATACATGTGTGGGGAATGTGGAGGTAGACAGATACCTGGAGCTCATTGGCTAGAGCCTCTAATCCATTCAGTGAGCTTCAGGGTCATTAAGAGACCTTATTCATAATTGGTAAAGCAGAAAACAATAAGGAAAGACATACCATCAGGACCTGTGAACTTCACTAACATGGACACGTACTCCCACATGCACCATGAGGGAGGGGTAAAAAGTAGAAAGGGAGAGAGAGAGAGAGGGGCTGAATTTGTAGTGCCCCTTTCCTTATAGTGAGAAAACATTCTTTCATTTTCATTGATACTAAATAAATAATCAAATCCAGATCAGAACAGATTGCTGAGATCTGTCAAATTGGAGGAAACTAAGAAATAGGAACATATTGAACTAGATGACATGCAGGAATAAAATAAAATCAGAATATAGATATATCCAGTGTTTTCTGTAATATATAGACGATGATGAAATGGTGTAGATAAGTTTCAAAAAACAGAATGCTGCATCTTAGCTTAGATTTCAAGCTTTAATTTATGAGAAATGCATGTTCAACAGATGCAGGCTCTGCATTTGATTTTATTAGAATTAGTTCAGGAAAATAATAATCATCATTGGTATAAAACACCACCAAGATTGCTCTCAGAGAGTATTAGAGTACATTTTTAATATTACCTTAGAATTTAGGAAGTCTTTAAAGTATATGTTTAACCTTTCACAAACAGGATATAAAAAGTAAAAGTGTGTTTTTCTAATTCACTTATCAATTTCTGTATTAACTGATTCATTCCATTATTGTTTATTAGTATAGTGAATAATAATATGTACACATGTATAGCAGCTAATATCATTTCTTTGTAAGGTTTAAGTATAAAACTATCAGTCAATATATAAAATAATTTAAGCCTATAGATTTTATATGAAATTAACCTTGAAATTATTTTATCTATACAAAGAGTATGCTCTTTTCATTCAATCATTGATTTCAAAAGCAAAGTTTTATTAATCTGAACTGATGGAGATAGACATTGCACTGAATGAAATGATGGTGTATGTTTAATCCATCAGCTGGGTGTAGTTCATGGGTTTGACTGCCAGGCATCCTTGTAAAATTATTATGGGTATAATTTAAACATGAGAAGCTTAGGTGAATACAGTGAAGACTTCTAGTAAAATTTTCCTTTCCTTTGTATTATATTCTATTTTATTTTCAGAGGTAAAATTTTATGCTTTTTTAAAATCATTAAAGACTTTTGTGTATAAGTAATAATACTGATAATTTTTATATATCTTAAATGCTTAAGATAGTCCAGTCTAACTGCATTTTTCTGAAACAATCTGACTGGTACTTAAATCATCACGCATTTCTTAACATGGTAATGATCCATTGAATTGAGTTCACGACAGCTTTGTCTTATGTGCAGTACATTTGATAAGTATGTAGTATGACTTGGAATCAAATTTAAGTCTTGTATTTTGTTTGAATGAAAGCATGCTTTATTTTTCTTCAGTTGCGGCAGGTGTGATGGTTAGTGTGAATTATAGACTTGACAAGATCTGTAATGGACAAGGAAATCCTCTCCAGGCCTGCATGTGGGAGACTGTTTAGCCTCTGGGCATGCCTATGAGAGATCACGCTGAATAGGTTAAATGAAGTGGAAAGACCCATATGAATAGTAGGTGGCATCGTTACCTGGACCAAAGCCCTGTACGCCATAAAAAGAGAAAGCAAGCTTAGTGCCAGCATTCATGCCTATATGTTCCTGATTACATGTGTGATAAGATCATCTAGTTTGAGATCCTGTAGCCTTGACTTCCTTGCTTTTATGAGCTTACCCCTTAAAATGAACAAAATAAAGCCTTTCTTCCTCATATTGTTCTATTAAGAATAATATGAATAATATATGATTATATAATTAATATAAATAATATAAGAATAAAAATCTAAGCAAGTAGGCAGAATTTATAACATTATAAAATTAAGTGGTTTTCCAAACTGTATTTCAAGGTTTATATTTTCACTAGTAATGTGTGTATTCCTTCTTTTCCTTGCTAACAGTTGATGATGCAAACCTTTTACTTTTATTCCTTCTTATAGAATCTATTGTGTTTTCTTTTAAACATTTATAATAGATACTCAGTTCAATCTTCTTAATGGACACTATCATGTGCATGGATAGATTACTTTATACCCTTGTTTGAAATAAAAACAATTGATCAATCGATTCAACAGTATGCATAATTCTCCCCAAGGAAGGATGCTTGAATTGTTCTCAGAAGAGGAAATAAAATACACAGCTGAGGTAGATGGAGGGATGGAACTGTGTGTGGTGGGGAGGGAAGAGTAAAAAGGGTGGGGATCAGGAGTTGGGCGAGCATGGGTAGGAGCGTGTGGTGACGACAGAAATGTCTAGAGAATCTCTGGAACAGGGTATCTCTGAGCATGACCCTAGCTGAGACTCCTAGGAGCAGGGGTTTAGGGAGCCTGAGGTTGCCACCTCCTATAGCCAGTGGGACTTCCAGTGGAGGGACGAGGACACCAGCCTATCCATAAAACCTTCGACCCCAAATTTTTCTTGCCTACAATAATTGTAGGGATAAAGATGCATCAAAGACTGACGGAGTGGCAAACCAATGCGTGGTCCAACTTCAGATGCACCCCACGGGAAAGAGGCAATCCCTGTCATTATTAATGATACTCTGCTATGCTTGCAGACAGGATCCTGGCATAAGGGTTCTTTTGAAAGGCTTTATCCAGCAGCTGATGGAAATAGATGCAGAGCCCACAAACGAACAAAAGGCTGAGCTCAGGAGTTCTGTGGAAGAGTGGGGGAAAGACTGAGCGAGCTGGAGGGATCAAGGACACCACAAGAAGACATACAGGCCCAACTAATCTGAGCCCATGGGGGCTCACAAAGACTGAACCACCAACCAGAGATCATGCAAGGCTGGAACTAGATACCCTACACATATGTAGCAGATGTGCAGCTTCTACATCATGTGGGTCCCCTAACAATGCAAGTTGGGGCTGTTTCTGTGTGTATTGTCTGCCTCTGGATCACTTTCCCCTAGTGGGGCTGCCTTGTCAGGCCTCAGTGGGAGAGGATGCAATTAGTCTTGCTGAGAGTTTAGGTGCCTGGGTGGGTTGATGCCCATTTGGGGACTCCCCTTCTCTGAGAAGAAGGAAAGGAGGGAAAGCAAGGAGGTGGAATTGAGGGTGGAACTGGGAGGAAAGGAGGTGGGGCCTGGGATTAAGCCTAAGGCAGTCAAATAAATGAATGAAAAAAAAAATTGAATAGTATTTAAATCAGAGCACTGGCGTAAGAAGAGTGCCAATAAACAAATCAACTACACATGAATGTATTCTCAGCTGCTGACAATTATAAGAAGAACAAACTAATGGATATCGTTAAAAAAACCAATTACACTCTTCTGCACAAGGAGGGAATAAGCAAAGAAATATGAAGGAAGTGATTACCCAGGTACAATAGCATATTCTGGGGAATGATAAAATTACATGTTGATTGTATTTTGATAATCTTCTGTAAAGAGAAAGAGCTTTCTCTTTGGATTGATCTTTCAGTGTTTAAGAATCATCGTTGTAGTCTACTGTCCTATTTGTGATTTGTATTCGTGTAATAAATAATCAGTGTTGGGAGTCTGTGAATTAGAGTAAGAGCAGAGTGTAATCTTGGACTTAATGCATAAACTCTAGGTTACCCCATCTGTAAAGTATAGATAACTAATTTATAATCCAAATAGCACTCTAAGAGTACATATTAAGAATTTAATAAATATTTTAATTTATTTAATGTAGCTTTGGATAAGAAAGACTCTAATTTCAGTTATGTGGTGCTTGTATGAGAAACAGCCCCCATTGGATCATATATTTAAACATTTTTTGTCTTCTGTTGGTTGTGGTGTTTGGAAAAGTTAAAGGAAGGTGCAGTCCTGATGAAGGAGGTGAGTCACTGGGGACAGACACGGACTGCAAAGCCATACTGCATGTCCTGTGCTCTGCTTAATGTTTCTAGTGGGAATGTACTCTCTCCAGCTTTCGGGTCCTACAGTATGACTGATGACTGCTTGTATGATTCTCTACCATACTGAACTCCTGTCTTTCTGGAGCCGCAAACCAATATAAATTCTGACTTTGGTAAGCTGCTTTTGGCCATAGTACCCCATCACAGCAAGAGAAAAGTAACTGGGGAAAAACTATAGTTTAAATATTTAGATAAATTAATCATTAATTTAATATTATGATATGGAAAATGAAGGTTCAAATAAGATAATATGAATAGGTATTTCTACAAAATAGCCTCTAGAAAAAAAAGTCAGTATTGTAAATATAAAGATATTTCAGCGTAAGAATATAATCAGAACATGTTCAACTGGATGTAACATATAATTTAGATTAAATTTATTGGTTTCCTTTTAAATAGCACTGGGTGTATGGTTCATAAATAATGGGAATAATGGTGCTTTATTCTCTTTTACACTTGAACAAATCTGTCAAAAAGTAACATTTTAATTAAATGTAAACAACAGATTTGCTGAAATCTACTTACCTTACTAGAATGAAGGATGAATGCTTCAGAATGGAGAAATGCTATCTTTAGAAATAATGAAATTTACACTAGCAGGTGTTGAAAAGAATAGTTCAATTCTTTTAGGTTAGTGTAATATATGAGTGCCATAGGTCATTAAAATGGTGATGAAGTCCTACTTTCTGCACACATTTGGGATCTTAGTATTTAGACACAAATTATTAAAATAATATTTAATAATAAAGTTTAGATTGCTGAAGTAAGTCTTATTATATGTATTGAGTATTTTTTGCTAGATTTATTACTAACTTCAATATTGTTGTACCCTGAATACTCAAATTATTTATGAAAAGGATGACTGGTGAATTTTGCTTTCATGTCATAAGATTCTAATGATTTCATAAGATTATAAAATGATAATGTTGTAAGGTAGTTTGCAGAGTCATTTCTGATTCTATTTAATTACTGTTCTTTTATTTGCATTTTGAGGTAAAGCTTACTATATATGTAGATAGGAAGAAAATACATACATTTTTCTATTTTTAGAACCTTTCAATAAACCATTCTAAGTTTGTCAATGACTTGAAAACCTGAACCATCTTAGGAACAAATTTTAAACTCTCACACTTGCATAGACTTTCTAGACTGCTACTGCATGAGAGAAAGCAAGCACGGACTTTCATGTCTTTCTTTGACTAGTATCAATGCAATTTTCCTGAGGAAAGCATTGCTTATGCATAAAGGGAAATGAGAGCTTACCTTGGTATTTTGCATTCCTTTACAATTCAAGTGGACTTTCTTTCCAGCATCCTGAAAAATGAAAACAAAATGGAATTTTTGAAAATGGATGAAATGTAAGAGAAATCTTAGTGGGGTTCCTTCGAGTCAAAATACGGATTTGGTATCTAAAAATATTTTAGTATTTGAAATTCCATCAGAAATGTATTCTGTCAGTGCACGTAATATGTAAATTTTAAATCATAGGACACTTTACGTTCAAAGAAGAAAATATGTAACTACAAAAATCATTCTCTATAGATATATATTTTATCTAAATTGGCAATATTAATTACCCTTGTATTAATTATACAGTCACTTTATGTTTCACATAGACCAATGGAGCCAGCATTGAATTCCACTAAGATCATATTTAATGAGGTAATCTCACATCATTAAAAGATGTGCATAGTATGCTTATCAACTGCAACTATAATTAAGCGATCACGACTGTTTCACAAATTGTCAGGTTGCTTCTGAAGCATTTGATGTGTCTCGCTAGTTCACCAGGCTAGAAGTTACTTTCTTTGCCCTTGAAGTCTACAATTAAAATAACTGTTGCCACATATTTTACAGTGAAGAACGAACAAAATAATCTGCTCTAAATTTGTTTAAATGTTCAGCAGAAATCAAACATAAAATTCGATGTTTGTTTTTTTTTTAAGAACTTTAGGGGTTTTGTTTGTTTCATGTAAATCTAGTGTGATATTTCAAGTTAGAATTTCACCAAACATACCAAATGTCAGATCTAAATCTATGGAAGCAAGTTCCAATGCAGGAGAAATGGAGAGTAGTCGCTTGCCACCAGCATGAAGCTTCATAGTATGGAGCTGCTAACTGCATAGCCACCCAGGAGGAAGCTAACCAAGTCAGACCTGCTCTCAGCTCCTTGACAGCTGCCTTCCTTCTGAGTGTCGGAACAATATTAATTTGAAACTCAATGTGTCTGGGCATTTAATCCAGGGCTCAGCCGAGCATGCAAATGTTGTTTCAAGTTAATTGAAACAAGAAGTTGAGGGATTCTTTTGCAATATTCAAAATTGGATATGGGCCCTATAACTGTTTTAATCTAGAGAAAGTAGAAGCAGTCAAGATTTAACTAGTCATTTCATAGTAGGTAAACTCTCAAACTGTCAACCACTGCTTTCTTAATCTACTTTCTAAATCTAACTTTAACTAAATATGGAGAATGAGCTCTGTCCTATAATGTGCTACACCTTGCTTAGTACATTGAAATAGACATACTTTCCAAAAATCACTGCTAAATATCTATAAAATGAAACATATGGTTTTTTTCTTAGCCTTGTAAGAGAAGCACTTTGGGGCAAATCTTCCAGTGATATTCTAAATACTTAACTTTAATGAAATCAAGGGAGAACATGAGCACTTATATTAAATTGTTAATACATATTACAAAATTATGTGTGATTTTACTTTCACTTTTATAAAACAGGAAGGCATACTCATATCTTGGCATTGCAAACTAAAACAGAAGCTTCTTTTATATTATAGAACAGACATTCTGCTCTTCTAAATTGTGCAGAAATAGTAATTCAGGAATGTTCCAGTGATCCCACTTGTACATCATGGGTCCAATTGACTTGGAGATGAGAGAAGTCCTAATGTTCTCATCCTTATATATAAGTAAATTACTTATGTGTTTTAGTCTTATATCTTAGAAAATATGCATCATTTAATTTTTCCCTTACAGTTTTAAGCCTGTTAAAAGAAAGATAGGAAACATATATACATGCTGATAAAATTTAAATAGTTGCAATATATATATATATATATATATATATATATATATATATGTATGTATGTAGATAGACTCACACATTACATCCCGATTGTTAACCCCTGGCTGTTATCTTCCTGTTACCACTCTCCCTCCCTCCCTCTTCAGCTCTATTCCTGTCCCTTAGACTTGTGACAGGGGTACCTTCCTACTCCACTGTCTGGCCAAAGCCTATCAGATCTCATTAGGATAGCCTGCATCCCTTTCATCTGTGTTCCTACAAGACCATCCTCCCAAGGGGCAGTGATCTAATCATGGGCACCAGACTGCATGTTCAAGGTTCTGCGGCAGTCTCCACACCTCGAGTTGGAGAATCAGCTGTGCATCTGCTCCATCTGAACATGGGGTCTAGGTACTCTATATGCATTGTCCTTGGTCGGTGCATCAGTTTGTACAAGGCCCCCTGTGTCCAATTACACTGGTCTTGATGGTCACCCTGTGGAGCTCCAGACCTCTCCTGGTCCTTCTATCCACCCACCCATCCCCATTCTTCTGTACAAGTCCCTGTGCTCTGCCCAGAGTCAGACTTTTAGTTACTACATCTGGCTTTGGTGAAAATATTCCCAAATTTAAAACATGTATATAGCTAGGTGCTACTTCTAGTAATTAAAATTTAAATCTTAAAAATATAAATAAAATATTTGACACTTAAATTATATCTGTAAGTTGTTTAAATTGCTAAGATACCCTGTTCAAAAAAATCATCTGTGCTAAATATAAAAATAAGCAAAGGAAAATATACTCCCTAGAATTAGAATGCTAGCACAAATGTGTCTAAGTTCAGATTTGCTAAGTAAAGTTTTAATGCCCACCAGCTAAATTTCCTTTACCATCTTTATTACTGACTATTTTAAGAAACACACCCATACAAATAGACAGCTTTAAAGCTGTAATGAGGCATTTAGACGGTCGATCACTTTTTATTTTATATTATACAATTTTAATAATTATGACTACAGAAACATTTAGTAAAAATAATAAAAAAAATGATAAGAACAAGATAAGTATAGCACTTTATATGTTTAAATTTTCCCTGGGTTAGTAGCAAAACCAGACTAAGAATGAATGAATAACACCTCCATATTAATTCTTCAGAAGTTGAATATGTAATGAAACATGCCCGAAGTTCTTCTCGGCAAAAATTAGATTCAGAATTGTTGAACAGAACCTGCATTCTCAATAATTTTTAAATTGTAAAGAACTCTGTAGCTGCCATTCCTTATATTTCTCAGTAAAACTGGCATGCTCATGTGTCTTTTTACATACCTAATAACTTTTTTTAAAATTCCAAATCAATGTCCGATGGGTATGCACCAGGCAGGGCCTACTGTGACAACCTCCGATATGTGTGTTACACTTGCTCACTGCCACACCCATTTTTCGTGTTTAGATACAGGAATTTTCTGAGAATACTGAACAATTACACACCTATAGTTCTTTCTTCAGGTTGCAGGCCTCATAGTTCCTTTTGTAACATTCATTTATAAGGAATGTGCTAACATTTCAGAGTAAGGACAGCTGAACAATTATCGTCTAAGCACACTAAGAAATCTATACTCTGAGAATTGAAATATTACAGAATTAAATGAATAATTTTTGCATACACCTGAATAAATCAAAAGCAGCATACAATAGATATACATGTTTATTGTGAAGGTTTATAATATCCAAATTAGTTTGCAAATACAATTAGTGAAAAATTTGAAGGACAGAAAGGAGAGCTATATGAGAGAGTTTGGAAGGAAAAAAGGAAAGTGTGAAATTTTGTAATTACAGTATAATATCAAAAAAGCATTCACTTGGGAAAAATTCTTTGGAAGAGAACATATGTTTGATAGTCTGAATGTTTAGCACATGACAATGTTCCAAGTACCTACAATTAGCCAAATTTAAAAGTAAAAGTATCTTGCTTTTTCAGACAATATCTTTACCAGTAAAAGCATAAAGGTTCAAAATACAGTATATAGAGAAAGAGCCAAGCCTCTCCTCTCGCTCTCTCATCAGAAGTCTCTTGCATAATCAAAGATGGCCCACTATGACAGTTGAATGAGAAAGGAAGGAAAATTGAACTATTTTTCAGCATCCTGCCACCATATTATATTAACTTTCAACACTGGTTCTATATTTAAGAACTGGCTAGAGGAAGTTCTAAAAGAGAGACTCCGATTAGATATATTGTGTATAGAATTCATGTGTTGTCTTATTTTTGTTTTGCTTTTGTGGGGAAATAGACAAGAAAACACATTGTTCTAAAGTAATTTACAGTCATTGGATCAACTCCTGATTCTGATACTGAGCCTGAACACACATTATAACACACACACACACACACACACACACACACACACACACACACACACA
>OU015751.1:110052137-110074188 GCA_907169655.1 Acomys percivali
ACACATTGCCAACAATGGATTAACTGATCCTAAGAGTTTTAGTGTTATCAAATAAAACCTCTTTAGGATCTTTCATTTGGGGAAAAGGATAATAGGCAACAAATAGTCAATTAAAATTTGCTAAGTAATCTTAGGTTTTAACTATATAAAATAGATTCTTCTCTCATACAGTACTACAGATTCACCTCTCTCCACTACCCACACCCCTCAACAGCACTCCAAATCTCTTTTCTCCCCCAGACTCCAGATCTACTCCATCTCCATTTCCCTTTAGAAAAGAGCAGGCTTCCAAAAGACGACAACTAGACAAGACAAAGGAGGGTAGAAGACAAAATAGGACACAATACAAACAGAATCCTTAAGATTGAGGCTAGAGAGGTGGCTCAGTCATTAAAAGCTAGGCTCATAACCAAAAGTGAATATTTTTTACAAATATGTTAGAATAGGGTGCTAATATTAAGAACAAAATATATTTGTATAGATTTAAATAACTTTCAGATTAACCCTTAGACCAGTGAAGAAGAACATGTGAGAACAGGGAATATGCCTCTATAATATTCTGCCATATTCCACGGGTAGAAAAAGCAGTAGACCATGAAAGGAGAAAAGCATATTCCCCAAATAGACTATATTCTTTTAGACTGGAATGTGTGTGAGTAGAAAGAAACCACTTTTAAAGTTTACAAGAAAATACTATGTCAGCTAGGCTGTCTAGCTCTATAGCTATACTAATCAATAAAATGTACTGCAGAAGCCATGAGAAAATGTAGAAATCAATTAAAATTAACCAAGGAAATGAATTAAGATTTACTATCCTATACATGTACATGTGGTTTGTAAATACTGTACTGAGAGAATATTAGTAAAATGTAAGCTTTAAAAACTAAAGCATGGAAAATCTTTTGTATAGATTAAATTTGGCAGAGCATTCAATTCAGCAAACACAGTAGTGCTTAGAGAAGTACATTTAAATCTATTAGACCAAAATGCAAGAAATCGGGGAAGCAATTGGCAACTACAGAGAAATTATAAGCTAGTTTCAGTATCACATCTGGTGTGCTGACTTTTGACTGTCAACTTGATTCAACCTAGCATAACCCAGGAAGACAGCTTTATTGAGAAATTGTCTATATTTGTTTGGTCTGTGGACGCGTGTATTGAGGTTGGTCTCCATAGAAGAAGATGCATTCAGTGTAGACAGCACTATTCCCTCAGCACAGGTTCCTGCAGGTCATGAAACAGGAAAGCCAGAAAGCAGCAAGAAAGCAAAGATGTTTGTTCTCTTTGTTCTTGACTGTAGAGTTGATGAGATTAGCTATTTGAGTTTCTCCCTTCACTTCTATAAAGGATGGACATGGACTATGACTTGAAATTATAAGATGAATAAACCCTTTCTTTCGCCCAAGTTGTCTGCGTCAGTGAATTATAACACAGCAATAGAAATGCAAACGTTTCATCTAGTTTGCAGATATTTTGTGTCAGGATTTTTTCCTTCTGTAAGATAAAGGACTCCTGGGTGTGTTGGATTATCCATTTAATTCCAGCACTCAGGAGGCAGAGGCAGGCAGATTTCTGTAAATTTGGGGTGAACCTGGTCAAAAAAATGAGGCCAGGACAGCAAAGACTAAACTGAGAAATCTTGTCTCCAAATCCCCATGCCCTGCCAGAAGACAAAATGTGTCTTGCCTGTAAAAAATGTAGGGATAAATATGGAGTAGAGATTGAGGGAAAGGCCAAATAGTGACTGGCCCACTTAAGACCCATCCCATAGGACCCAACAATTATTAATGATACTCTGCTATATGTCTCTAAGCACAACCATCACCCCTGAGTGAAGTCATGTAGCCAGTGGCCAAAATTCAGGTTCAAATTGCTTTCTCTCTATAAGACCCTGCCCAACAAATATCTGGAAATCCTGGAATGTAAGTCATATCTACATCTCAAGGCATCTAAAACTCCAGGATATAGTGTAAACCTACTCTGGAAACCCCTCACCCACTCCCCAAAAGCTATATATAGCATTTATTTACCCTGAATAAAGTTGAGCAGTCTCACTCTAGCTGGTCTTTGGAACTTCTCTTTGAAAAATGTGCAAGTTGGGATTTTGGACTAGAATATTCTGAACAATATTCAAATGATGTAAGCAGAGTTTAGTAGACAGGAGTTCGGAAGGCCAGCATGCTGAGAGAAATACAGACCAAGAATGCCAGCTACAAGGCTTCAGTAATGAATGACTCTATTGAAAGAGGGCAACAAGCCATTCAGGTAACATCTTTGAAAAGTAGCATTCTGCATGTGCACTGAGAACTTGAATGAAGATGAAGCAAACAGTATGGACTAATTTATTTGGTATGTGAGATTTCTAAGCAATGGAATTTACACTAAGCCATGATTATGGTTCACTGCTCTTATTCACAATGAGAAAGACAATAAAATCTAGAAGAAAAATGTATAAAGGTTCCAGTGACTAAGAAAGAACTATAAATATAATTTTAAGGAGGTTATCTTTGTTAGGATTCTGCTCCTGTCTGCCTTCCTGTGATGTCATTGCCTAACTGCCACGGGGGGCGTGGTCCTGCCCAAGATTCTAAAAGGCCAATCCCTCTTCATGGCTTCTCTCTCTCCCTCTCTCTCTCTCTCTCTCTCTCTCTCTCTCTCTCTCTCTCTCTCTCTCTCTCTCTCTCTCTCTCTCCTCTACTCTCCCATTCTCCCCATGTTCATTTAATAAACTCCTCATCTAATATCTGTTGCCTGACATATTATCTTATTTCTCAATTATAAAATTGGTGCCTCATACTAATTTATGTATAAGGCAGTTAATACATCAGAACGTTATAGAATATTTTAAAAACCATATCAAATCCATTAGCCAGGAAGACTGTAGTTGAATCCAGGTTAGCTGGTAACCGGAGGGACAACATTTATTTAATTGTCAGTGATGGCGATTTAATGGCAGGGCATTCAGATGGCATGCAGGTTACAAAGAGTCCATGCCAGTGGCAGTCTGCTGGTCCACACACCAGAGTTAAGGAGAGCAGTGGGGTGCACTGCAAACAGTGTGTGGGGGGTATCCACAGGGCAGAGTGAATCACAGGTGCTCTGCACTGGGCCCCAGAAGAGAGTAGACCAGCACACATTTTACCTCAGCTTAGAATCACATTCTGAAGGCAGGTCAGTGATGGGTTCAGATGGAAGTGAAGGGAGAATTAGAGCAAAGTTTGGAACAGAAGGAAATTGGTGTGGAAAGTGTGTTAGATAGACAAGTTCAGTAGAAAGGATTATAGACTTAGGACAAATCTGGAAGAGCATTCCAAGCATAGGCCACCAATTTTATAATTAGTAATAAGAAATAAGATGCCAGGCAACAAATTATTAGATGAGTAGTTTATTAAATGAGCATGGGGAGAAATGGAAATAGGTGAGGAGGGTACATCAGAAAGAGAGAGACAGAGAGATAGGGAGAAAGAGAGGAAGAAATAGAGAGGTAAGAGAGAGCCATGAGGAGGATTTGACCTTTTAGAATCTTGTATAGGGCCATGCCCCCATGGCAGGTAGGCAATGACATCACAGATAGGCATACTGAACCAGAATCCTAACAATTATTATTAATAGAAATAATGTGTTCTGCAATGAAACAATGGCAAAAATACCCTGAGGCCAAGTCCCAATTTTTTTCTTCTTTCTTTTTCTTTACTTTTTTGTTTGTTTTTAGAGACAGGGTTTCTCTGTGTAGCCTTGGCTATCCTGGACTGACTTTGTAGACCAGGTGGGCCTTGAACACATGTATATCTACCTGCCTCTGCCTCATGAGTGCTGAGATTAAAGGCGTGCACCACCACATCCTGCTCAAGTACCCAATCTTAAACACTCTTTCTTGTTAAAAATTCAAATTTACTTGGAAGGAGAGACTCTTACCAGAGAATGTCGCTGACAAGCTCCTGTTGGAAAACAACTTAGAGCTGTACTTCCTCACGGTCATTAAATAATACCATGGTCCATGGTAGACTGATTGCATGAAGGTAGCAGCAGAATTTTCTAGAATCATTAACATGTGCTATTGGTTTTGTTTTCAACAAATTAAAGATACAGATTGAGGGGGTCATAGAATTTTGAGTTAAGCTTCTAGAGAGTCAATGTGGCTTGGTCACATGTGGCAGAATTGAGTCAGAAAATGAGGCTTTCAAATGTCATTTGATATAACTGTGGAGCCCTTCAGATAATGGGGATGCAAGAGCCATAGAAATGTTGCTGAGGACAGCTCTACCAATGGAGTGGATATCTGGAAGCACAATTGATTTCCTCATTCCTGCCCCTACTTGCATCTACATATATGTATTCTATTTTCTTTTCCTAATACAATCTATACAGTCCCTCTAGTCAGTTATTCCATACCTATTCTCTGCAGTTCTATGGATTTTAGCTTGGTTATCAGTGACTTTACAGCTAAAACCCATGTATAAGCAAATGTATATCATATTATTTTTTCTGTCAGTAAGCCTCACTAATCTTTTTTTCTATCTATGTCTATTTTTGTTTGATGTCACTTTTTTTTTTTAGTAATACTCCATTGTGTAAGTGTATCGCATGTTCATTATCCACTTTCTGTTGAGGGACATTTGGTTGTTTCTGATACCTGCCTATTTCAAAGAGAGCAGGAATGGACATGATTGAGCAAATGTCTCTGTGGTAGGATCAAGCATCTTTGGGATACATGCCAAGTGTGGTACAGCTGGATCTTCAGGTTGATTGAGTCTGGACTTCCTGAGATCCCACCACACTAACTTCCATAATAGCTTTATGAGTTTGTACACCACCAGTAAGATATGAGTGTTTCTATTACTCCATAACTTTGTCATCATGAGAGGTCACTCGTTTTGTTTGACCTAAGCCATTATGAAAGATGTAAGATGAAACATCAAAGTAGTTTTAATTTGGATTTCTCTGATAACTAAGATGTTGAATACTTCTTTAAGTGTGTTTCAGCCATTTTATTTTCCTATATTTATAACTATAATTAATCCATTTTTTAATTTGATTATTTGGGGTTTGATGTCTAGTTTCTTGAATTCTTTATATATTTTGGATATTAACCCTCTATTGGATATGGTCATTATCAAAATCATTTCTTATTCTCTAGGCTGCTTCTTGGTATGAATTATTGTTCCTTTTGCCCAACTGAAGCCCTTATGTTTCATGAGGTCTTATTTATTAATTGTTAATTTTAGTGCCTGTGCTAATGTTGTTCTGTTCAGAAAATCTTTTCCTGTGCCAATGAGTTCAACTGTACCCACCAATTTCTCATCTATGAGATTCAGTGTGTCAGGTTGTATGTTGAGTACTTTGCCTTCTGAGGCTGAATTTACAGGCTGGCAAGTTTACTGGGTATTTAAACAGAAAGTATCCTGGCATTCTTACTTGTGTGCTAAACGATATAACTGCAATGTCATCTTCCAATTCTATTTTTTTTCTATAAAAATGTTATCCATAAACAATACATTTTATTATACATACTTGAACTTGATAGTTCTAAATATTGTTTAAAACAATAAACATGAACATCATTTGTCATGCACCCAGACTAGATTAATATTCTATCTGATCTACGACCTTTCCTTCACTTTCCTTTCCTTGCCTCTTCTTCCTTGTTACTATCCTTCTCCTCTCCTCTTGTCATCTCTTAACTTTTCTTTACACATTTTATCATATTGAGTAAGTTTTGCTGGGTTTTCTTTGCTCTGAGATTTTAGCTCTATGTTCATGAATCAATATTGATTTTTTTGTCACAATATTCTTATATTTAATGGATAATCATGTAGCGTATTCATTTTGCTAATGTATTAAACTACAGTGATTGATTTTAGTGTTTGTTTTACTAAAATCAATCCATGTGTTTTCCCATGGAGTGCTCCTTCAGAGTATTTCCTTTGCATTGATATTACTACTTCTTAAGGACTTTAGCATTAGATTAATGTAGGGTATTGCCCAATTATTCGCTTGTCATATCTTCCTTTAAAACTCTGTAGTACATTCAAACACATCAGACAGCATTTCACATTTCCCCGCCACTAAAACGAAATGGCTAAAGTATATATTCTTTATTATTTCTCTGTTTACTTTCTGTCTTGTTGACTTGTCTATTGGTGAGAGTGGAGTGTTGAAATCTCCCACTAAAATTGTTTGGGGACCCATGTTTGATTTAAGCTTTAGTAATGTTTCCTTTGTGGATTTGGGTGCCCTTGTGTTTGAGGCATAGATGTTCATAATAAAGATGTCATCTTAGTGGATTTTTCTTTTGATGAGTATGAAGTGCTCTTCCCTATCTCTTAAGGGAATACAAGAAAATATAAGCAAACAGGAAAAGAAAATGAATAAAATTGTCCAAGATATTGTGTACATATACAAAATGGAATATTATTCATCTGTAAAACAAAATGAAATTATGCAACATGCGATAAAAATGGTGGGACTAAAATATTATAATAAATGAGGTAGCAATATGTGTTCTTGTTCACATGTGACCCTTTGCCTGCAATATTTTATGTGTGTAGCATATTGTTGTGGAAGTGACTTTGTTATAAGTCAGTAAACTAGAGAGAGGTCAGTGTGTATTGGGGAACAATTATGGGAGGATTGTGGAGAATGACAGAACATATTACTTCACTCATGTATACATCACTGGTGATGCCAAAGTGGATGAGAAAATAGGTGCCAAGATGATAGAGGAAAGGATAAGGTAGACAGAGGGCAATGTAAACCAAGCATGTGGTAAAGGGAGAAATTAGAAATAAGCAGCACAGCCCCAATGCTGCCATCTACTTATCCAAAGATGTAAATTTGTGTAAAGGCATAGACATATAAGCCATCTTCACAAAGGGCATTGCATTTTATTTCCATGTAAGAGAACAATTAAACAGAAAGTTAATTATGATGTTATAATACATACTCACTTCCTCTTTTTTTTTATTTTTTATCTTGTAAACTATGTAGGCTAGTTTTCAAAGGTTAAAAAGAGAAACACTACATTCTGATTAACTTGTTTTTCTACAAGTTATATACCACTGTCCAGTATGCATAAATGTAAATGATGGAAGAACGAGAAGAAAAAGAATATTGAGCTCTGTTTGTGTGTTCTGTAGCTTTCTTTCTTTCTTTCTTTCTTTTTTTTTTTTTTTTGCTTTTACAAATTCAGACCATCAGAAATGCTATTTCTCTAAAGTCAACACACTTGGTTGGGTTAAATTTAACCTCCTGTTTTTAGTATAACACCATATGACTATAAACAGCACCTACCTTTAATTTGAAAAAGACACATTTTGTTTCCCACTGTGTTTTAACAGTAGCTTCTCTCATTTCTTTAAATTCATCTAACATTACATAATGGATTCTAATTCCAAAATATTTCCTTGGGCTAAATTGCTCTACTTCTATCAAGACATAGCCTCCTCTGGGTCACCAACTAATTATCCTTTCTTTGTGCCCAATCCCAAATGAAGCTTTCTATCCTCTAAAACCTATTAATATCATTTTCAAAGATGCATGCATAAATGAAAGGCATTTTAACACTGATAACAGAGTGAGAACTTCTATAATGAGAAAACCCCTCCATGTAATGATAGCATCAGTGTTAGTCCCTGCTGTTTTATCGTTGTCTGTTCAAAGCGTCCTCTCCAAAAAAGGAGGGGGGGGTAAATTTGAAAGATAAATAAAAGTAGATTTTTTTCTACAGATGAGTGAGGTGTACCATCATTTAAATTATACTGTTTGCTTCACTGTTTTGCTCTAACAAAACTGCCCTTTAAATGGAAATTTTCTGTTGTATAAACAAACATATATGCTAAAGAGAGTTATATTTTGCTTTTGTTTTTACCGGCTGACAGAAACTCCACCTCTCCATTGAATGCTAAAATAAATTTCTGTTAAGATAAAACTATTTTTTTTCTACATTTCAATTGTTAGCTCTCTTAGCTAGCAAAGTACAAAATAAAAAGGGAGAAAAACACATGCATTTGGACTAGAACTTAAAAACTAAATTTCAATTCTGAAGATGAATATTTTATTAATTTTATATAACAAAACCCATGATTCTAGTATTCATTGAAATGTCACATATGAAGATCGTTATGTACCAATAATGAAAATTATTATAGTTATTTAATGAAAAGACCTCAGTACTGGTGGCACTCAGAGGAAGGATAGCAGGTTTCCAAGAAAAGACTTGATACCCTATGAGCATATACAGGGGGAGGAAGTCCTCCCCCAGGAACAGTCATAGGGGAGGAGAATAAGGGGAAAATGGGAGGGAGGGAAGAATGGGAGGATATAAGGGATGGGATAACCATTGAGATGTAATTAGAATAAATTAATAATAATAAAAAAAAGAAAAGACCTCAGCACTACCATTACTCACTAGCAACACTACTCCTATCTTTCATACTGGTTTACAGACATGAAGTCAGGTTCTATGCTTACATGGCATATATTGTACCAAGGGAATGATCTCTCATATACACATTTATTAATGTTTTAAAATGAGGTACCTTGATCTCTAAATGTTAATTAAGATTTAACATTTATGGAGATATATTTGTGGCTAAATTATAAACATGTTGACATTACTCCAAAATATTCTTAAATTGTAAAATAGAGTTAATAAACAAAAGTGTCAGCTATGTTCAAAATTCTCAGTTTGGCATATCTAAATTCTATAGATGATACATTTTAAAGACTCACAAAAAGCAGAACAGAACGGTCTGGTTTCTGTTGTGTTTTTAGAAAGCTGAGATATTTAGAATTTTGTCAGAATAAAATGAGCCAAAAATATTAATACAAATAAAATATTTGGGTAGTAACAATTACATATCACTAGCACTTTCTTGGGATATTTATCTCCCCATGCCCACTATCTATGCTACAGCAGCTATCTCCATGGTCATGAATTCTTTTCTAACACTAGGCTAGACCTCTCCTCTACTCTAAGGACTGGATAGAGTCCTGGCTTCTTTCAAACACCAATCACTGCTGTCTATAATGTTCTTAGTTTTGGAAAGCACAATGATCATGTTTACTGTGAAATATGCTCATGTTTGTAGTGGACTGTGTCTTTACACTGGGTTCCAGAAGAACTATGAGAGATGCAGCCACAGAATGTGCTTGTCCAGCATTGACAATGGTTTGATCAACATTGATAAGACCGTAAAAGTAATAGATGCTAAAAGATATATAGGTAATGCTCTGTGATAGAGGAGCTCAATAGATGCCAGAAAGGATATCAGTCTTTGGCCCTCTGTGACAACTAAATCAAATCAATGTTAAATAATAGGTTAGTGAAAACTAAGAGGGGTTAGTCAGTCAGTAGAGGTTATACAGATATGAAAACAAGAAGACAAGGCAGAATTAGGATCACTTAGGAGTCTCAATGAACATTCTCAATTTTCACCAGTTATGTAGGTGAACGGGCTTGGGTTATTAGAACACATTCCCTAAATACTGATCACCTGGGTAAGTGTCTGCTCATTTTCACCCCTTGAAAGTCTCAGGGATGTTGTCATTGGTAGATTATAGGTTATCCATCAAGAAACACCAGAAGGTGTGGCTGGCAACGTTATGTCAGGCCTAAGCTGGCTAACCAATTTTTTTTTTTTTTAAGCACAGGCATACACATTCATTTAGTTATTTTTTAAATTAAAAGAATTCTCAAATTAAACACAAATGTTTTCAATCCTCCATGGAATAATCTAATGTAAACTAATCAGCATCACTTTGGAATAGCTTCAGTTCCTGTTACTGGCAAAATATTATATATCTTACCGTCTATTTTTTCCTCTGGTTTTTGTGAGAAAACTGTGTTCTTGCCAAATTCCCGTTGTAGTCTTCTAACCTCCTCAGTAGTTAGCTGATACAAATTTTAAAGATGTTGAGCTTTTGACAAAGTTATTTATAATCATGTATAACCTTGAATCCATTAAGCAAAATAAACACAAAATTCCAAAGGCATAGATTCTTTGTTGGTAAAGAATAGTTAATTAATAACACACAGTATATCTTCGTATATAATCAGCCCCTTAAACTTACTGCTTCATATGACGTCAGCACTTCCATTTGTATCACAAAGCATGAAATAAAACACTGAAATTCCTACAACCAGACTTCAATCATCCAACTAGGGTCCTTCTTGTTACTTAGCTTCTCTGGGTATGCAGCATGGTTATCTTATATTTTAAAGAAAATATCATTTGTTCATCTTAATGCAGCCTTTTCTACTCCTCCTCATATTAAGGGATCCACAAGGAGATTGTGCTGCCTATAGACAGCATCTGAGCATGGGCCTAGGTCCTCAAAGTGAATACTTCTAGGTTACTTCATCAGTCTCTGGGGCAACATCCTGCCCCCTCCCCTGCCCCGTCTCTCCCCCCCCCAGATTTGTTGGCTCCATTTGTCTCCTTGTACAGTTCTTTTTATCCCCCAACTTTTCATAAGACTTTCTGTGCTCCACCCCAAACTTTGTGAGTCTCAGTATTTGCTTCGAGTCCCTATTGGGAAGTGTCTTTCAGAGGATTTCTACAGTAGGCTCCTGTCCTGTTCCTTTTCTTCAATTGCATCTGGTGTCTATTCTCTTTGCCCTTCTGAATAAGAATTAAGCCTCCTGCCTAGGGTTCTGCTTGTTATTTAGCTTATTTAGGTCTGTGTATTGTAGTGTGGTTATTCTGTATTACGTGGCTAATATCTGCTTATAAGTGAGTACCTACCATGTGTGTCCTTGTGGATCTGGGTTATCTCACTGAGGAAGATAGATCTTTTCTAGTTCCATCCATTTGCCTCGAGACAAGGCAATTCTTGATCTTACTTTCTTTTCATTTATTTATTTGTTTGTTTGTTTGTTTATCACAGAAGAGAGATTGTGAAATCTCAGGGCTTAAGGGAAGAGGAAAAGAAGCATGAGTACACTTCAAGTATGTTCAAGCCTTCAGCTAAATATGTCATATATCAAGCATAGCGACTCAACCTTCAGTCCTTTCCCACTGTCAACCACTTGTGTACTAATTGCTGAATGAGGATCAGTTACACATTAGATTCCATCATACTTGTAGAGTAGTAAGTAGATTTTAGAAAAATGCATCTCATATTTCATTATGTTCCCTTTTACTTTTCATTATGCACATGAGGACTTTGGATATATTAAAAGTATTATTCAGTGTAAAAACTAATGAATATCTTATTGGAAACATATGTATTATTAATTAGTAAATTGAAACATGAAATGTTATTAGGCCATAGGATATTTAATATGATTTTGCCAATGACCACAAATAAATAAGTAAAATAAGACATTATTAATATTCTTTTGAAGAAACTTATTGACTGTTGTTCATATTACTTGACTTGTGGAAAGCTAGTTATTCAGTTTTATTATATAGTTATTCACTTCTCAAAGGCATTCAAATAATGAGGGAAAATGAGAAAATTTATATGCAGAATGAATTTTATCAAGAAAACCACTGATTATAGTATAAAGAAAGCACAATTGTAACCGTTCTACTAAAATATAAATAGACCTATGCTCAGACTAAGATAAACCTGGCTGGGCTGGAGAAAGATAAAAGACCAACTCAAAAAACCTGTAAAAAACAATGAACCTTAGAGACAGTATTATGAGACACAGATCTTCATTGAGAATGAATACAGATTCTGCCAGGAAAAGTAAATCAATAGAAATGTGCTCCTCTCTCACAGCATTGTTCAGCGATGTCAGCCAATAGATTTGAATGAGTCAAGAAAAATGTCCTACTAAATGATTCACCAGCAAAGAAAAACTTACTTTCCTACCTTCCACCTGAATTATCCTGAATCTGACGGTGGGAGATACGTCCATTCAAGATATACAAGCTATTTTTTTATTTCTTTCCATTTTCAAGTCTTATCATTATATATGGGCCATAAGAAAAGTACAATGCTGTCACAACATATATGGGAGGTAATGGTATTAATTTTTATTCATAAAGTATGTTGAAACTTGAAAACATCAATGCCTACCAAGTACAGTAAATCATGGTAGGAAAAAAAATTATTACCTAAAATAAAAGTGAAAGAAGAGACCTCTTTGTAGTAAGTTTCAAATAGTCGAAAATGAAACACTAAGAAAGATCAATGAAACACACGGCAGGTGGGCTATGAAAGCTGGAGGGCAGCCAGGAACATCCCTGCAAAAGAGGAAAATGTGCGTAGTGCTTCCGAGACACCATTGAGAAATCCCTAAAGCCTGCAGTGATGCACTAGACCCTGGACTCTTAGAACGTAGTGCATTGCTTCTCTCTATAAAATGTTATTATCAAAAGCATTTTATTTTCTAATCAACACAACAGAAAATACTATCAGAGGCAGCGTTAGACAGGGAAAGATTTGGATTTTTCAACTTGATTTTAATATTCGTTCGGCCTTGGCAGTTGTATCCCACAGATCTTGGATTGAATACTTCTACTATGTGTTATTCAGTCTTTTCAAATTAACATTTCCCCCTGGAATGCAGGGAAGAAATAATTCTGTACTTCACGTAAGAGAGAAGATCCTCCCTGGTCTATGACTACTAGATAGCAGCAGTGTTTACCCATCACATGGAACAACAGAAAATATTTCAAGTTTTTAAAATGTCTCTGGGTAAAAAAAAAATAGTGATAATTACTAGGACTTCTTAAGACTTAGTTACATTACGAAAATGTTTCAATAAATTCAAATGTATACTTTAATTATGCTGGAAGAGAGTTTATATAAGGGCAAAATTAACATATTTACTGATCATTTATCTGTTTGGGCATGTTTATATAGAAAGAGGGAGAAATCTATAGTAAAATAGAATATTTGAATTTTAAATGTGCATAAAATCATAAAGAGTTTTTAATATGGTAACATTTAGGTCTCAGTAACTAAGATTACTTCAGAGTGAATATACTTTATCATGACACAGTATTTAATTCAAGAAGCACTTAACTATTTTTCAATCATGTCTTTACCTTAGAAAATATAAGGATTATTTAAACTTTATGCACACACATCATATATATATATATATATATATATATATATATTATACTCCACAAATGTAAATAAAGATAATGATGTTAATAGTGAAAGACAGAAATATATATATAACTTAAGCCCTTCTAACTTCATTTCATTTCTAACATGTGAAGTTCATAAAAATGTGATGATTTCCTTCTCCACCAGAAAGAAAATGAAGAAACTGAAAACAGAAGATTTGTGAAGACTGAGTTATAGGCAAAAGCCTTACCAGGAGAGGAATATACTGATGGAATCTTGTCAGTGGTCATTGTAATTAGCCATGGAGACTGAATAAGAATTCCTGAGTAGCAGATCTGGAGATATGGTGACTCTCAAACCTTGTTTTCCTTACACAAATCTTGTGTAAGTAAGTCATGAAAATGAGGATAGGGTAATGAGCTAGGACAAAGGCATATGCTTAAAAACACTAGATCACAAAACTTATGATGCTTAATACCCCATTTACCTAGCAGCTACCTCTTTTGCATTGTGTATCACAGGCCTTTTGCACACATGCTCAGTTTGCTGACCAGGTAAGAAGGGGTTGGCAGTACTCTGCCAACTGGGTCCTTTCATATATTCCCCATTTTTAAATTTTATATTTGTTTTTCTCTCATATACTATATCCTGCCCTCTGATTCCCAGTCCGCCTCTCCTCTAAGGCTGCCACAATCCTCCTCCATTTCTCTTCAGAAAGAAGCAGGCTTTCCATGGATAGCAACAAAATATGGCAAATCAAGTTACAGTAAGACTAAGCACCACCCTTTGTGTATTAAGGCTGGACAAGGCAAGCCAGTAGCAGGAAAATGGTCCTAAAAGCACACAAAACAGTCAGAAACAGTCCCTATTCCCAAGGGTAGGGAATCTATAAGAAGACTAAGCTACATAACTGGAACATACCTGCAGAGGGCCTAGGCAGATTCATGCAGGGTCCCTGGCTTTCAGTTCTGTTTCTGTGAGCCTCTTTAAGCCCAGGTGTGTATTCGTTATCTTTGACTCCTCTGCCTCCTAAAATTCTTCTTCCCCCTTTGCAGGATTTCCTGAATTCTATATAATATTTGGCTGCATGATGGATTTCCATCAGTTGCTGCAGAAAACCTTTCTAATGACAGTTGGGAGAGGCACCAGTCTATAAGTATAGCAGAATTTCATTAGCAATCATTTTATTGACTTTTTTTTTCTTTTTTCTTTTTTTTTTTTGGTCACAGTTGTGTTTGAGTCTATCCCAGGTCTCTGGGCTTTCCAGCCTCTGGTTCCTGCCCCTCCAGACAGTGTCAGTGGTGAGCTCTCTCAAGCTGGACCAGTTAATGGTTTAGCCACTCCCTTAATTTCTATGTCATCTTTACCACAGCATATCTTGTAGACAAGTCAAATTGTAGGTTGCAGGTTTTCTTGCCAAGTTGGTGTCCCAATCTCTCCACCACACGTCTTGCCCTGTTATAGAAAATGACTGGTTTAAGCTCTCTATCCTCCAATACTAGGAGTCTTATCCCTGGTCACCCTCATAGGTTCCGGAGAGTTTCCACTGGACTACATTTTTACCTCATTACTGAGATGCCCCAAAATTCAGTTGTCTCTCCATCCTCCCTGACCCTGATCCCTCCTGTCTGGTCCCTTTCCAGGGAAATTCATGCTTTCCAAGTTTGAGTCCTTCTTGTTACTTAGCTTCTCTGGGTATGCCTCATGGTTATCTTATATTTTAAAGAAAATATCATTTGTTCATCTTAATGCAGCCTTTTCCACTCCCTGCTTTCTTTCTGTGTTATTTTACACCTATTTTTGAGTTATTCTTAAAGAAAATGAAAAAATAACAGACATACTCAGTGAAGTAGAGATTTAAGGAAATGGATTCAGAAATGTTTAAATTGGGGAAATATTAAGAAGGAGAGATGAAAGAAAGTAACACACAGTGTAGAAAACCCTGCTCAGTAAATGCAAGCCTAATGAAAGCCTTTTAATTAGATTTTTATACCTATTTTCTGCCACATAGAAGCTTCAGTGTAACAATAGTCACACCTGAGCAGTAAACATAGACAGACTCTATATGTTTGAAGTGCTTCATTCCACGACCGCAGCTGGTAGAAAACGGAGCATCATAATGACATTGCACAGGTGACTGGATGTTGTACTGAGTTAGTCAGGAATGCCAAAAGATTGAGGTCAGATGATGTTGCATAAAGTCCAACAAAATTAGTATATGAAAAATACAAATTGGATGTTTTAAGAAAGTGTAATTATCAACTATGTCTGTTGTCCATTGTTGCCTAGAGCAAGCAGTGAATTTGGCAAACATTGAACTTCATAGATTGATATCCTAATGCCTGGCTTAGGGATGTTCCAGGTATAAAGTACTCTGTCACTAGAAACTAGGATAGATTTCACCTATCTCCCACAGTGGAAATTGAGACATATTCACTGTATGAAGAGGTCAAAAGAGCGGCAACACATAGGCGCTCTATGTGCAGGAGTGGAAAGTCAAGACAGAAAACAGAAACAATGAGAATCAAAGATTCTCAAATATCTCGTTCCTACAACTCTATCAAATTTTAAACACGGTTCAATCCTTTACCCAGCTGAACAGGAAATCTCAAAATAGGCAGGAAAATGCACTGTGAAGAGGAGCTCTAAGCATCGCAAGCAGTCACGGGCTGAGCAGGCACTAGACGGCCAGTATGACAGTTCAAAGTAACTTTTATGTTTTGAGATAGGATCTCTTATGGCTCAAGCTGCCCTACTTATTATGTATCTGAAGATAACCCTGAACTCCTGATCCTCCTGCATATACCTCCTGTGGTCTGGGGTGACAAGTATGTACCACTGTACCTTACTTAATGATTAATACCTCAATGGTTTTAGAAGAAATATAAGAAATAGAATACACAGATGAGTGACATGAGTGGTAGTTAAAAATTCTAGGATTCCAAGAGAATTAGCTAGTGAAACAGGAAGGAAGATTTTGGTAAAATTATCCATAATTTTCCATGGAGAAAATAAAATCGGTTCACTTGAGGATAAGTTAACAAAAATTTCCTTATCTGAAAAAAGAAACCTGTGGGATTGAAAAATGCATTTGTTATTTCTTAGTGAAAGAGGAATAGATGGGCACACAAATGTAAGCTGCATGCCACATAATAGCTACTAGAAATGCTGTATTATTGTAGTATTGATATAGTGGTATTTGAATGTATCCTTGAAAGTACCAAATCACTGAATTTTATATGTTAAATATGTGGATTTTACACTTTATGATATGTCTCAGTAAAGGAAACTTATATAGCTAGATGCTTTCCAAATTATACTTGGCCCCAGAAACATACCTGAGTTTAGAGAAGACTAAATAGTATAAACCTATAAAACAAATAACAAGAGAAATAGTGTGTCAGCGAAAAGAAAAGAAAGTGAAAGAAATCCTATCCATGAAGTTATATTCAAACAACAGAGACATAAGCTCCACTAAGAAACTTGAGCGATGTGCCTGGTTAGTGGCCTAGCATCTTGTCTATACAGAGTAATAACTGCAAGAAGCATTTAGTAAGAAACTATGGAAGTAGAGGTTCTCGCAAGTAGTGGTAGAGGTTCACAGTCTATACAATGAGTCCTTATTTCCTTACCCACAGAAATCACCCAAAAGCAAAGGTGACACTGTGGCTTCCTTGAAGGAAGCCAATACAGGATGACTCCTTATATATAAGAATTGCCTGGAAAAAAGGCTTTTAAGTTCTTTGTGAAGAAAGGAATCTCTGTATCATAAATTCATGTACACTTAGAGGGAAAAAGTATTAGAAAAGAGATAAGGACAAAGTACTTTATTTTATTACTCTTATCTAAATGGAAAATTGGCAGTAACTGGTAGAGAACAGAGACACATGTTACTTTCTGGTACAATAAAATTAACAGAACAAATAATTAACTTCACACCAATGCTAGAGAACAAACACCAGAAGTTCTTACTCCAGAATTAGAAGGAATGTTAAATAATCAAGACAAATGAGCAACAGACATAGACAGAAACCAGGAAAATAGTAATTTTTACAGTAGCCTTAATATACATATATATAGACATACACACATACATTCATATGCATATATATAATCAAACAAAAGAGTTGTATAATAAAAATATTAAGACAGTGAAGAAAGAAATAAAAAAGAATAGATCCCTCATGCTCATGAATCATTAGTATTAATATTCTGAAAGTAGCTTTCCTACCAAAAGCAAGCTACAGATAAAACACAGTCATTATCAAAATTAAAAAGAAAATCAATTGAAAGGAAAAATTTAGCTTCCCATACCACACATACAAACATATACACATACACACAATAAAAAAATTCTTAAAAGTGCTGAATAATAAAAGAACTGTTGTGGGCCTCATTGTCTCTGATTTCATGTTGTATTACAGAGCTCTGCTAAGAAAAACAGCATGGAATTTGCATGAGACCAGACATCCTGATCAACATAATTGAGTTTAAACCTTAGTCATAAGTCCATGTACCTATAAATACCTGATATTTTAAAATTAAGAAACCAGAAATGTACACTGGAAAAAAGAGCATCTTCAATAAGCAATTCTACTCAAACTGGATCGCTGAAGATAGAAGAATGAAAATAGATCCATGATAATAACGCATAAAACTCAAACCTAAATGAAAAAAAAAAAAAAACAGAGCTTCAACATGTGGCCTACTCCTCTGAATCAAAAAGAAGAGAAAGTGGTAAATAGCCTTGAGTTCATTGGCATAGGAAGGACTTGAGACAAAACGATTTCCAACTTTCTGAGAAACCACTAATTCAATTTCCAAAGTGGTTGTTCAAGTTTGCACTCCAACCAGAAATGGAGGAGTGTTCCCCTTACTCTACATCATTTCCAACATGAGCTGTCACTTGAAATTTTATCTTAGGCATTCTGACACAGGTGTAATGTAGTTTAAATTATCTGTATTATCAGTATGCGTGGCTAGCAATCAATCAACACACACACACACACACACACACACACACACACACACACACACTTGTTATATTTTAAAATAGCCTTGGTTAACCTGGGACAGGGCAGATATCAATCCTCTAATCTACTTCCCATAATGGGGCAGGTATCCCACACATGCCATCTGCTTTTAATAATGTCTATCAAGCTACCTCCCATCCATAATCCCAACTTGCTAATGTTCTTCATCTGGGCTGAATCTCCATCGACACATACATGTGTTTCTCTTCCATCTAACTCAGGGTAGCTTTCCCCTCTTCCCTTCTTGGGACCCTCGGATCTTCTTCTTTCTTCTTCCCATGATTCCTTTCTCTCTCTCTCTCTAAGCCTGGGAATATTAGCCACACCTATCTCCTTTGCTCCGTCCAAGTGGAATGGCTTTTTTATTAATCATAGGGTGGGTCACAGAGTCAACAAGCAGTAAGCAGCATCAAAATACGTTAGACCATTCCACCAACAGTGTAATGTGGAATCTGCTACATGTTTTGATTTTCACTTCCCTGATGACTAAGGATATTGAACATTTATTTAAGGGCTTCTTGACCATTAAAGATTTCTCTGTTGAGAATTCTATGTAACTCTGTACCACATTTTAAATTGGGTTATTTAGTTTGGTGCTGTCTGATTTCTTAAGTTCTTTATATATTTTGGAAATCCTCTTTCAGAAGTAGGGCATTTTCCCATTCTGTAGGCTGTTTTTGTCTTATTGACAGAGCCCTTTGCCTTATAGAAGCTTTAGAGTTTCATGAGGTCCTATTTATTAATTGCTGTATTAGTATCTGAGCTATTGGTTTTCTGTTTAGGGAGTTGTTTCCTGGGTCAAAGCATTCAAGACTATACTCTGTTTTCTCTTCTGTGAGATTTAGTGTATCTGATTTTCTGTTGAAGTCTATGATCTACTTGGACTTGAGTTTTATTCAAGGTGATGGATATGGATCTATTTGTATTCTACACTTAGATATCCAGTTAGTCCAGCACCTTTGTTTGAAAATGTTCTCTGTGTTCCTTTACATAGTTTTGACATCTTTGTCAAATCAGGTTTCCATAGGTGTATGAGTTTACTTCTGCATCTTCAATGAGATTCCATTGATCTGCCCACTTTTTTGTTGTTTGTTTTAATGCCAATACCATGTGCTTTTTGATACTATTGCTTTGTTTACGCAGCATTCACTCCCTTTAGTTATGAAAACAAATATTCAATTTACAATTTCGGCAGGCAAAGAAATTTTTATATGTATAATAAAGGTAAAATACCACAGGTAGGTTATCAAGATGGTGAAGTCACTAAATTAGATCATAAAATAACTTTCTTGTTTATCTATGGTGGTAAAATTCACTCATTGGGAGCAGGATAGATCATTTGTGCTGCTAAATATATAGATATATGTATGCACTGAGGTTAGGGAGGTTAGCAAGCAAAATGCTTCAAGGAAAAATGCTGAACAATCAAAGCTGTCACTACACTATTTTATTTTCGGAAAAAGGAGAACTCTTCTGTTTCACTGTGAATTGCTTTTATAATTAAATACGTGTTCTTTGTATATGCTAAATAAGCAATATGCTACAAACCTCCAAAGCTTATAGACCATCATCTTACACATGTTTTACCTCTCTCTAAATACTTTAATTAATAGTTTTAATAATAAATCACTAGAAATTCTATCATTATTTTTGCAGTCCTGGGGTTTGGAACTAGAACCTCCTGTCTGCAAAGCATGCTCTCCACCCCTCAGCAGCATGTCCACGCCTGAGAAGAAAATACTACAGAGCACCTGAAAGTCCCTTCCATTACTTCATAAAAAAATAATCAAAGGTCACGTTATATCCAATGAAAAGTCGGTGTTAAAAGTTCTTGAATTAAGGAAAATATGTATTTTACAAGCACTGGCCACTATTCAAAACAGTTTTTCACAATTACTTTTTCTTAGAAGACCTTTGGGATTTTTATGTCTGGTTTCTCAATGTTGCAGAATGGTTGTCATCCTAATAGGTGTCTCTGGAGCTTTAAGCTAGGCAATAGATAAAAAAGAGCTTGATTCTTGCACATTATGCAATGTATTTTTCATGATGAATTATATTACATAGTTTCTGAGATGGAATTAAATTCCAAATAAAATCATCTTGCTATATTGAGATAAAAGTCCTTAAGTTACATTGAAGTCCAGAAAATTGACTTTCTCACTTTCATTTTATGATCTAGGTGATGGTACCAGGACAAGGTTGGATATTTAATTTTATAGTTGTTGTATAGGTCTAATTCAGTTCTTTTTATAGTCTTGAAATAATAAAAGGCAAGCGCATCACTGTATTCTTTCTATACTTTTAAAAGTTGGAAGAGCATTCAATTACCCAGTCATCAAACCTAACAGACATCTCAGTTAAACTAACTGGCAGAAAATGTGTCCATTTCTAAGGAAAGTAGCACTTCAGTGGATTTGTGAGGAAAAAAAAACATCAACCAAGCTCATCATTGTGACAGACGATGGGAGGATCTCCATAGAGATCTATTGAACTTTTCAGATATGACACCTATGAAATTAAACTTTAATAAAAGTTGTCAACATTATGTACATATTTAGTGAACCAATTTACCTAAGTGTCTGTGGAGAATCCATCTGTGCCTTAACAGTCACAGCTGCAGTTGTGGCAAGGCTTATAATTTCTTTTTTATATTAGTTGGGAAAAACGTAAAAAATAAAATTCTTTTACGTTATTTCAACTGCAATCAAAATTCCACTACCTGTACGCCGAATCTTCTGCTGCTCCTTCCAATAGTAAGAACAGTGTCTAGAGGCTCTCACTAGTTCCACCTCCACACTTGAGTGAGCACTGTGTGTGTTCCTACTGCAAATAGCTAAAGCTGTGAAACTTGTCTCTTACCGAGTGTTTGTCATATTGTTCTTTCAAATTAATCTCTACCTTCTATCAGCTGGAGAATTCTGCTCAACACGCTATAGAGCTTGCTTTTAAAATTCTGTAAGATGCAAATGACCCACATAACTTCTCATGGGATACCCCAAACCTACCTTCTCTTCACTCTTGGATATATTGTTTGTGTGTTCCCCTGTGCTATGATTTGAACCTCTGTTAGACCCTATGGACATCTATTTTTAAGCTAGACACACAAATCATAAAAACATTTTAAACAATTATTTAGTACTCAAATAATTGTACCATTTTAAAGATTTAAACAAATTTCACGCAACTTTGCTACAAAATATCACCTGTGTATTTTTTAAAAAAAAAATAAATATTATGGTTGAATATTTTGTAACGTAGGGCACAGACTACTGTAGTGTTTTTAATAGTGAGTATTGAAAATTCCATGTCACATACACCTGTAATAGAAAAAGGCAGATATATATATTTAGGCTCATTATTGTAATTGTTACATGTTCTATAATAATTCCAAGGTAAATTCATTGAACAATTTTTGTCAAACTCAATTGACAACTCAATGAGCAATTTGTAAATAAAATGTTTTAAAACAGTGCAAGCCAATCACAGGCTAACTTGTACTTGCTGGTGATTGACAGTGGTAAATATAAGAAGTCTGAACTCTTTGTTTTTCTGGAATTAGAGCATTGTGCTTATAAAAGAACAGAAGATATTGCATGTATAATACAAAACCTGCAATATGTAATAGCCTAGGCCCCTGGGCGTGGTGCTTCAGGAAGCATTTATGGTACTGCATGATTTGTGCAGGATGAACCACAATAACCTCTGTTCAGATGCAAGACTGATAGGATGTTACGTGATCCACCTCCAGTGAGCACTGCCTGATTTCCTCGGGTTCATTGTACATTTGCATTTGAATCCAAAACTTTTACTTTTGTCAATTTTTAGTAACCTCAATATTTATTCATATTTGATATAATTTTCATGAATAGAAGGTATTATATTTAATAAGTGAAATGAACATTCATGAGAAGAAATGAGAAGTTTTGGTGGTTTTTATATGAGAGAGAGAGAGAGAGAGAGAGAGAGAGAGAGAGAGAGAGAGAGAG
>OU015751.1:110074198-110105172 GCA_907169655.1 Acomys percivali
GAGAGAGAGAGAGAGAGAGAGAGAGAGAGAGAGAGAGAGAGAGAGAGTAATTGCACATGTTTTCTGAAGACCTATGTTAAGTGTCTCTGCCCCACTGATGATACGTCCCTCCCTTTCTCTGGCACTGTAACTGATTTCCAAAGAAATACAGTGAGAACCTACTAGCTTGAAGTAGAGTCCATCCATGTGATCAGAATCTGAACCTTCCGCTAATTGAGTTGGGACCTTTACTTACTCCATAAGCAGGCTACTAAGATAAGACTTGATAGCCTATAACCATACAGTGGGGGAGGCGGTCCCCCTCAGTCTTAGACCTGGTGGGGGTAATAGGGTGAAAGCAGGAAGGAGGGAGGAATGGGCAGATACAAGTGATGGGATAAAATTGAGTTGTAATCTGATTAAATTAATTAAAAAATAGTGATTGAAGAATGACCAAATAGACATAGTGACATAATAAATCTTGCTATTATATTTTTAAAAAACCTCATATTGCCAACAAAAGGACTTAGGACTGAACCTTAAGCACCACCCAAGTGACATTAAACTTGACAAGTTAGAGGAATCGCAAACAAAGATTTTAAAAAATGCCAGGCAACAAAATCTGGACAGAGCAATTAACCAAAAGACACACAAGCAACTTTGGTCCATATGCCTGTCTCATACAAAAACACACAAAGCATTAAAAATCAAGAATGTATATCTCTTCCAAAAATTAGTAGTCCATACAGAGAGCATCATGACACACCAAATGTTCAACTCCAATAGTATATGTAAGTGCACGCGAGGACCTCCAAGTGGTTATGAATAAACACCTAAATGAAGACTACAAACCCACAAATATCTGAATGAAATAAAGAAGGAAGTTTGGGGTACAGAATAGAATTAAGTAAATAGAAAATGTAAAGTAAATTGAAACAGAAATGAAAAGGTTAATAATTCAAAACAAATGCTCCGTGGAATCCTTCTCAAACAGAAAAGAGAGCATCAGGGCTTGAAGACAAGGCAGAGCAAGAGGATCACTTCCATCACTTTGGGTCAAAAAGAAATGCTATACTAAAAACACTGGACTGAACACACAGTGACTCTGAGATACTACAGAAAGACCAATCAAATGGATTATAGAAGAAGAAGAAATCCAGGTTGAAGGCATAGAACATATTTTTCAACAAAATTAGAGAAAAAAATCTCAAAGAGGAAAATAAGCAACAAAAACAACAAGCCAGAAACAAAACCAGATGTTTATGAAGGAAAACGAGGTATACAGAATCCTAAATACAAGGGACCAAAAATATAAACAAAACCAAACAAACAAATAAAACAAATTCCCTATGTCATATAATAGTTAAACCCTGACTGTACAGAACAAAGAAAAATATTGAAATCTACAAAAGAGAAAGACCAAGTCACATATAATACAAACATCAAAATTGTAGAAGAGTTTTCAATGGAGAGTTTTACATCCCAAAAGGATTGTATATACCATTCTCAAGGACTACAGATACATACCCAGAATATTCTCCCCAGAAAAGTTATCTTTCTAACTGAACTATAAGGAAATATCATGATAAAATCATGTTTAAAAACTCATGACTACTGAGGCAGCCCTACAGATGGTATTGGAGGGGATACTTCCAATTGAAAAAGTGTCTCTATATCCAGGAGATGATAGTGATGATAAAATAAGTGTTAGAGTACTGTCCATTTTAGCCGGGCGGTGGTGATGCACACCTTTAATCCCAGCACTCAAGAGGCAGAGACAAGAGGATCATTGTGAGTTCGAGGCCAGCCTGGTCTACAAAGTGAGTCCAGGACAGCCAAGACTACACAGAGTAACCGTTTCTCAAAAAAACAGAAAAAAAGTGTGAAATTAGTAATTAAACAAAGGAAGACTAAGAAAGCAAACACCATAAAATAAGCAAAATGGTAGAAATAAATGACATATCTCAGTAATAACAGATTTTTTGAGTAAATGAAACCATGAAAGAAGCAGAAGATTCTATTCTAATACATAACAAAAGACTGCATATCACCACATTTTAGAAGATATGACCTGTATTCTTTCAGTCACTAAAACAGACACACAGAGAAACACCAAATATTACAGCACATATTACAGTTTGTTATTCTGGCTGACTGGGCACTCCACATTCATTCTTAACATCTCAGACTACATGACTTTTAATAAGTAAGCACAGGGATAGATCGATGAGGAACCACTTGGACCACCTATTTACATTATTTACATGGGAAGTAAACCAGCAAATTTATTAGTCACAGAGAGTTGGCACAAAATAAAAATTGAGAGGAACAATTATTGAGAACAAGTGTCTCTCTTCAGGTGAAGCATGGTGCTGTCCTGGGTACCAGACATTATTAGATCATGCCATCTCAGTCTATATTTGTCATGAAGCCTCAGATGAGCTGTCTGTGCTGGGAAGCTCCTTTTAATCCAGCCTTCCTTTTGCTCAGAAAGTGGAGGCTCACCGGTTAAATAACAGGGAGTTGCCTCTAAAAAAGACCCTTGCTCTAAACCTCATCTTTTATCCACAGCTCTAGAGAGTAAATCATTTTTGCCATTGCTAATCCAAAGTATAAGTGTTTTGCACTTTCATTATGACTCTTGGTTCCAATAGTTAATGTGTCAGTAATAATCTCACTACATCATAGTTTCTGATGGTTTGATGCCTAAAGAGATTCTAAAATAATGCAGCCAAATTTACTGCTAAAAGTCTAGGTCTTGACTGGGTCCCACCCATTCTATTATCTGTGTACTCATCTGAACATCTCAAATAGTTAGATAGTGTTATCAATCTAACTGTCCCCAAGGAGACATATAACAAATAGAAGAATGCATGCATACCTTATTATTCCACTCCCCAAAACACATCCAGGGTACACACAAGTCTTCTGGGCCTTTGAGTGTTTGTAACACTAAGGAAGGTTTCAAGAGAATCTCAGAAAAAGACTGTATCCTCCAGGTTATATTTCATTTACAGTTTATTCTACAACATTATCCAATATCTGTTATTGATACAACAATTATTCATATGTAATTATCAATAGTAAAGAATAGATATTTACACTAGTAAATAACAGTTGCTGAATTTTGCTTTACAAAGCATATTGGATATAAACTAAAATAAATATTCAAAATCAGTATTATGCTTCATATGGTTACCATAAAAATATCAAAAACATCAGATGCATAAAATGAATGAGAGCAGAAAGAGTGGAAATATATTTTCAAGTAAGAACTATGTGACTAGACAGAGTTTGGGTCATACAAGAGCTATGTCTTAGCAAGTCCAAACTAATGAGTCCATAAATCATATTACAAAAGTACATCATTTTCTCTTTATAGAACCATTTATACAAGCTTATATATGTGATTATCAATTTTCTTTCCTTATAATTAGATGTCTTAATTTATTGATAAATATCATAAAATATTGCAAAGCTTATGAATAAAATTTGGACTAATCCTTGTGGAGCTATCCTTGTAACTCAAAGAGCTCCAGATCTGGGGTAAACATGGATCTAACACCATGCAAAGAATTGATTAATTGTTTTTTTGCATGAATAGTAAATAGCCATGAGCCTGAAATAAAAGGAAATGGAAAGATTGCTAGAGTGACCCTTAGCATATGCCTGAGAGGAGAAACCAGAACCAAAAATATAGCCTCACCACAGTGTCTCCTGAACATCCCGATGATCAGGGAAGTGACTTGATCACGATGTTCAGATGATCAGGAAGTTAATTAGACATTTGTAATTCTTGGATAAAAATGGATTTTGCTAGTGGTCAGGAGGTATCCTAAAACCTAGAAAAGGTTTATTTGGGGATTAATACACATTAGTCATTTTATTTTCTTTCATGTGTTCCTTCTTTTAGTAGGTAGTAGACCCATATTATCAGTTTATCCATTATCCATAATTATCCATTATCTGCATGTGTATTTATATTACATTCATATTATTCTATATCATGTTGTGTCCTTACTGAGTCCCTCCATAGCATATTTTCTCTGAAATCCAGAACAAGTGGAAAGAGGAGCGATGTGGAAGAAAAACAGTGGAAGATGGTGATGATGTAATCTGGTTCTTATTACATACTATCAATGGCTTGAAAGGAAGGAAGTAGAACCCAGATTTCTGCTAATAACCAATTAAATCCTGAGTAAAAAAAATCTACAGGGCTGAATTTTTTATTTTCAAAGACATAGCCAGAGTTTAATAAAGAATTAGAATGTATTGCAGATCTAGAATAGTGCCTCTGGAATTTTATTTTGTGTGATTAAAATAAAGACATCTAAACTATAAGACTAAATGACCAAGCTATTTGTTGACTTGGGAGCAGTGCATATCACTACACATATATAAGTTGGATTTATAATGTTCTGGAACTAAATAATTGAAACCCGTATAGGGGGCTGGAAAATGATTCAGTGGGCAAGTGGCTGTTTTACAAAATAGGCTCTGAGCTCAAATAGCAGTACTCACCTAAAAAGGCTGACATGCAAGTATAAATGTATCATCATAGAATTGAAGATTAGAAGGAAGGGTTAAAAGCAGGAAGTTTCTGGTCACCTGGTGCAGCTGGGTTAGAACAAAGCTCCATATTCAGAGAGAAAGAAACCACTTCAAAACAAATAAGGTTGTAAGGTCTTCAAAACAAGTAAGGTTGTAATTATTAGAGGAAAAATGTGATGCCTCAGCCTTCATACATATACAAAAAGCTAAAAAAATATAAGAAAAGAAGGAAGAAAGGAGGGAGAAAGAGAGAGGCAGGAAGGAAATAAGGAATGAAGGAAGGAATAAATAAGAAAAAACATTTTTTGCCCATCTGTATATTTTCTTTGAAGGGCATTCTACTCAAATTCTATGGCTATTTTAATTTTCTTTTTTCTTTTAAAGGGCTTTGATCGTTAAATAGTTACTATATGTATTTATGGAATAATGACAAACTATCCTGTCTCTGTTTTAGACTTAAGAGACATATTTCAGTAAAACGAGATTTGATTCTGTACTTTTTTATGATTAAACATGCATCTCAAGGATTGGGCTATGTCTCACCTGTAACCTTAACTACAAATGTTACTGTACTGCCTGATCCAGGAAATGGCATCCATGCCTTTGTTTCAAAGGGTTTTTATGAGCATGTTGTTATGGCCAGGTTGTTATTACCACCTTGTTGTGACTATCTCCCTATGATCACCATATAACCATGTCTTTGTTGTTTCAGGAGGTTGCAATGGCAAACTTGATATGCTTATGTGCTGCTTCTGTAACTCTGCCTATGTGAATGCCACATCCACCATTTAGGAACCACCTATTCCTGGAGGTCAAGGGTTTTCTGAGTGTGTTGGTGTCCTCCCTCAGCTGGAAGTTCTGTCAGGCGAAGAGGTAACTACTTCTATTTCCATGTCTCCTGATGCTAGGAATCTTCACTAGAGTCACCCCCATATCATCTCAGGAGCCTACCCTGTCACAGGCCTCCATCTTGCCTCAGGGATGAACACATCAGTTTGCCTTCTTTCTCCCAGATCTCTTACCTGTCACCCCAACTCTCCCCATATCACAACCTTCCCACAACTTTACCCAACCAGTTCTGTCTCTTCATCAACTTCCAATATCTATACTATTTCCTTTCTAAGTGAGAGTCAAGCATCCTCTCTTGGGCCCTTATTGTTACTTTCATTCTTTAGGTCTGTGGATTGTAGTATGATTATCCTGATTTTTTGGCTATTATCTACTTATAAGGGAGAACATACCATGTGTGTCTTTCTGTGTCTGGGAAACTTCACTCAGGATGGTCTTTTCTAGTTCCACCCACTTGCATGGAAATTTCATGATTTTCTTGTTTTTAATAGCTGATTAGCATTATATTATATAAATGTACAATTTCTTTATGCATTTGGATAAAAATGAAACAGAGAGTGAGGGAATGGCCAACTAATGATTAGTCCAAATTGATCCCCAATCCATGGGAGAGAAACAACTCTTGACACTATTAATACTACTTTGTTATGCTTGCATACAGGAACCTAGCATAACTGTCCTCTGAGAGACTCCACCCACCAGAAGATCAAAACAAATGCTGATACCTACAACCAATCATTTAGCAGAGGTTGGACAGTTTTCCAGAAGAGAATGAGAAAGGACAGAGTAACCCAGAGAGGACAAAAACCTCATAAGAAGATCAACAGAATCAACTAACTTAAGCTTGTGGTGGCTAACAGAGATGGAACCACAAACCAAAGGGCATGCATGGACTGTAACTAGGCCTTTTACATATATTTTGCTGATGGATATATTGATCTTCATGTGGGACACATAGCAAGTGAAATGGGGCTGTCTCTGGCACTGACTTTGTTGCCTGCCAGTGGATCACTTTTCACTAACTTGGGCTGTCTTGTCTAGCCTCAGTGGAAGAGGATGTTCTTAGTCATGAATCGACTTGATGTGCTAGGGTGGATTGGTATGGGAGGGAAGCAACAGAGGATAAGGGGCTGAGGGGTCAGAGAGTGGGATGGTAAGGCTAGGAGGAGAGAAGAAAGCAGCTTGCAATTGTAATGTAAGATGAATAAATATATTTTAAAAAATAAAAATAAAACCAACAACTCATGGACTATAAAACCTCTTATCTTCCCCATATCCAACACTGATCTACTGAACCTTACCATAGGGAAAGACAGCAGATGCACATGAATAAAAACCTTGAATTAATTAATTTAGCCATAATTTGGGCCAGTGGTATTTCTTCAAGCATCTAGTGGATTAACTTAAGGAAGATAACAGGAACCACAAAGGTAAGCATCATCAAGAGAATAAAAGAGATGGAGGAAAGAATCACAGGTATAGAAGATACAGTGGAAGATACACATGTCAAAGAAAATAGTAAATAAAAAAAATTTCTTACACAAAACATCCAAAGAATCAAGGACACCATGAAAAGACAAAACTTAAGAATAATAAGAACAGAAGAAGGAAAAGAGTGCCTGATCCAAAGATCAGAAAATATTTTCAACAAAATCATAATTTCCCCAAGATAAAAAAGAGGGGTCTTTAAACATACAAGAGGCTTAAAGAACACAAAGTAGATTAGACCAGAAAAGAAACCCTCATGCAACACAATAATCAAAATACTAAATGTACCAAGCAAATAAAAGATATATCAAAAGTTGCAAAAAAAAAAAAAAAAAAGCCAAGCAACCTATAAAGGCAGGACTATCAGGATGATATCTGACTTCTCATTAGAGACTATTAAACAAGAAGGACATGGGGTAGATGTCATGCAGATCCTAAGAGAACACAGATGTCAGCCTAGGCTACTATACCCAACAAAGCTTTTAGTCATCATAGGTGGAAAAAAAAATTCCATCACTAAACCAAAATTAAACAATAACTATGCATAAACCCAGTCGTATAGAAGGTACTAGAAGAAACTAAATAGAGAAGTAATAAAACTAACACATGTCATAAATCAAATGGTCCTAATAGATATCTAAAGAATTTTTCACCCAAACACCAATGAATATACCTTCTTCTCAGCACCACATGGAACCGTATCCAAAATCAGCCATATAGTCCCTCACAAAGCAAACCTCAACCTAAACAAGAAAATTAAATTAACCCATGATCATCCATGATCATGATCACCATGAATTAAAGATAGATTTCAACAACAGCACAAATAACAACAAGGCTACGCACTCAAGGACACTGAATAATTCCATATTCAATGAGCACTAGGGTAGGGAAGAAATAAAGAAAGGAATTAAAGTCCTCCTATAATTCAAAAAAAATGAAGGCATAACAGAACAAAAATTATGGGACACTCAAAGCAGTGTTAAGGGGAAATTTCATAGCACTAAGTGCCTTTATGGAGGAATGGGGAGATCTCATACTAGCAACTGAACAGCTCACCTAAAGTTTAGAAAAAAATGCGTTTACACCCAAGCAGCAGGACCTAAGTAAATCAATAAATTTGAAACAAAGAGAATAATACAAAGAATCAATGAAGCAAAAACCATCGATCTGTGAGAAAATCGACTAGATACACAATTCCTTAGCCAAACTAACTAAAAGGCAAAGAACAATATCCAAATCAACAAAATCAGAAATAGCAACGAAAGAATCATTAGGTATTTCTTCCAACGCCTGTACTTCACAAAATTGGAGAATCTAAATGAAATGGACAATTTTCCTGATAGATTCTACTTACCAAAGTTAAATTAAGGCAAAGAAAGCAAATAAAATAGTCCATCAACACCTAAGAAAAATGAAGCATTCATTAAAAGTCTCCAATCCAAAAAGAAGCCCAGGACACAGAATACTACCAGAATTTCACAGAAGAGCTAATATTAATATTTTTTAAACTATTCCACAAAATATAAACAGAAAAAACATTACCAAACTTATTCTCTGAGGACACAGTCACCCTCCAACCTAAACCACAGAAACACCCAACAAAGAAAAGAATTTTGGATCGATTTCTCTTACATTGGTGCAAACATATTCAACAAAATACTCACAAACTGAATCCAAAAATACATTAAAAGCCTCATTCACCATGGCCAAGAAGACTTTATTCCAGGCATGCAGGAGTAGGTCAATACGGAGGAATTCATCAATGTAACCCACCATATAAACAAACAGAAATACTACTAAGAAAAAATACAATGTTCTCTCCTTAAATGCTGAAAAAGCAGTTGACAAAATCCAACACACATTCATGTTAAAAAATCTTGGAGAGATTTTGGATATAAGGCACACATCAAAGCATAGTAAAGGCAATATGCAGCAAACCGATAGCCAACAGCAAACTAAATGTAGGGAAACTTATATAAATTCCACTGAAATCATGAACAAGACAAGGTTCTCCACTCTCTCCATATCTCTTCAATATAGTACTTGATGTCCTAGCTGGAGGAATAAGACAACAAAAAGAGAAAAAAGAAATACATATTGGAAAGGAAGAATCAAAGTATCACTATTAGCAGATGATATGATAATATGCATAAATGACCCCAAAAATTCAAACAAGGAACTTCTACAGCTGCTAAACACCTTCAGCAAAGTGGAAGGATACAAAGTCAACTAAAAAAATTAGTAGCTCTCCTGCATACAAATGACAAAGAGGCAGAGATAGAAGTTAAGGAAGCAACACCTTTCACAATAGGCACAAGAAATATCTTGGTGTAACTGTAACCAACCAAATTAAAGATTTATAGGGAAAAAGCTACAAGTCTCTGAAGAAAGAAATTGAAGAAATATCAGAAGATGGAAAGATCTCCCATTCTCATGGATTGGTAGTATTATCATAGTAAAAATGGCCATTTTATCAAATGCAATCTACAGATTCAATGCAACCCCCATCAAAATAGCAACATAATTCTTTACAGACCAGGAAAGAAGCATCCCCAAATTTATATGGAAACATAAAAATCCCTGAATAGCTAAAACAATTCCTACAATAAAAAGAAATTCAAGAGGTATCTCCATCACTGACTTCAAGCTATACTACATAGCAAGAATAATGAAAGCTGAATGGTATTGGGATAAAAATAGACTGCTTAATCAATGGAATTGAATAGAAGAAATAGAAATAAATACATACACCTATGGACACTTTATTTTTGACAGAGAATTCAAAACCATAATACGGAAAAAAGATAGCATCTTCAACAAATGATGCTAGTCTAACTGGATATCTACATGCAAAAAAATACAAATAAATTTTTATTTATCACCCTGCACAAAACTAAAGTCCTACTGTATTATAGACCTCAACATAAGACAAGACACACTAAATCTGTGAGAAGGAAAAATGGTAAAGAGTCTTGAACTCATTGGCATAGGAGACAATGTTCTGAGCAGAACACCAACATCTCAGGCTCTAAGATCAACAACTAAAAACTGGAACCTCATGAAACTGAAAAGCTTCTGTAAGGCAAAGGATATTGTCAACAGAGCAAAGTACAGTATACATCCTAGGGAAAGAACTTCACCAACACTACATCAGACCAAGGACTAATATCCAAAATATATAAAGAACTCATGAAATTAAACACTATCAAACCGAATATTCCAATTAAAAATGGGGTACAGAGCTAAATAAAAATTGTCAACAGAGGAATATCAAATAGCTTTGAAATACTTAAATACTCAAAGTCTTTAGTCTTAGGGAAATGCAAATCGAAACGACTCTGAGATTCCATCATATGCCTTTCAGAACAGCTAAAAACAAAAACAAAAATAAAACAAAACAAAATACAAGAGAACAAAGAAATAAAAAACTCAAGGGAGAGCACATACTGGTGAGGATGTGGAGAAAGGGCAACATTCCTCCATTGCTGGTGGGAGTGCAAACTTGTACAGCCACTTTGGAAATCAATCTGGTTCTTTCTCAGAAAACTGTGAATAGTGCTACTTCAAGACCAAGCTATACCACTCCTAGGCATACACCTGAGAGATGCTCCACCACACAAGAAGTACATTTGCTCAATTATGTTCATAGCAGTTTTATTTTTAATAGCCAGAATCTGGAAACAATCTAGATGTCCTTCAACCAAGGAATGGAAAACAAAAAAACAAACAAACAAAAAACAGTGGTACACTTATACAACGGAATACTAATCAGCAATTAAAAACAAAGTAAATTTGAAATTTTCAGGCAAATGGATGGAACTAGAAATCATTCTGAGTGAGGTAACCCAGACCTAGAAAGACGTTCACTTATAAGCATATATTAGCCACATATTATAGAATAACCACACTACAATACTCAGACCTAAAGAAGCTAAATAACAAGGAGGACCCTATGGAACATGCTGAATTATAAAATAAAATTTTAATGTAAAATGTTAACAAAGCCTGTTTGTGTATATGGAAGTGAAAGTTAGGTTAGAAGTTGACCAAACATTTAAAAAGAGACTCCATAGGATATAGTCAACAGAAAGTAGAAGCTAGTTCTCTGGTCCTTCATAGGAACTAGTAGGGGACGGATGACTTATCAAATATATAGAAATTGTGAAAGAAAATTCTAACAGTTAAAAGGAAAATGAATTGAAATATAAAGAAAAGTCACACAAGGAGTGGACAAGATGTCAAGTGCTACTTTATGAATTATCTGGTTTAAGTAGTTGTACTTTGACCTTAATAGCCATGGAGCATTTTAAAAAGAGGAGTGATTTGCTTTGGACTCTGATTAAATAAATTGCTCTGATGAAGTACAGTCTAGGATCAGGTGTATTATTTAATTTTCTTGTTTTTGCAATAAAATATCTATTGGTACATCAAAGGAGAAAAGATCTACCTGTGTTCTCAATTTGAGGTCAGGGTCATTTATGTCACCGAAATGGGAAAACAAGCCAGCAGGTCACATTCTGCGATTGGGACACACAGAGAGGTAAGTGTTGCTGCTCAGCTCACTTCTTCTTCTTCTTTTTTTTTTTTTTTTTTTTTTTAATTCTTGTCAGGACTTCTGCCTATGAGGCTGTGCTGCCCACATACTGTGTGCATCTTTCTACCTCAGTTAAGCCAATCTAGAATCTCCCATAGACGTACTAAGAGGTTCATATCCTGCTTGATTCTAGACCCTGTCACGTTGACAACTTATATATACTATCCTATTGGAGAAACAGATTCTAATTTAGTATAACAATGTGTGAATAAGTGCTTTGATCATGGTTGTGGATGGCAGTGGAATCAAGAGCAAGAAATGCAACCACTGGCACATTGTGAAGTAAAATCAGGGAGGGGCAGGGGAGGACAGATGTTGTTCTTACTTGCCTGTAAGGACTAACCAATGACACATGCATGTAGAGTATTAAGGTGAATGGATTGTATATATCAGTAAATTATTAGAGATTCTGAGAGCTTAAATATGACATGAGAAATCTTGGCAAATATTTCCAATGACTATTTTGTTATAATTGAAAATTAAGGGAATATGTAAAAGACAATTCTATAAGCCTGCCCCAAAAGTTGGCATTATAGAGTTAATAGGAAGTAGCATAAGTGCCTCTGGATGAGTTTATATAAAATTATTTCCTTCCAAGAGCACTTACCAAGCTCTACACCTTTATAAAGTTATTTAGTGGTCTGTTTGTATGCTAGTGGGAACATTTTGACCAAAGATAATTTGATACTACATCCATTATCCTAATTTCAGTATCTAGCATAGCACTGAAGTGTTTCAATAATGTAATATTTTCCAAATAAATCAATGTATACAAATGTAGATAAAAACAGTCTTAAAGAAGACACAACTATAAATGATATAGAGAGAAGGACATGCTTAAATGACCATGAAATAGGAGATAAGAAAATTATAATATTGATAGGTGTGTGATATTAAGAAAGGCAATGGAAAAGACTTTAGGTAGGTAAACGATAAAGTCTATAGATAAAGGAAACTATTTGTTCAGTAAATGAAGATTAAAATCAATTCTTTTAATGATAACACCTTTGTGAATATTAACATACAGTGAAAATGAGAACATCAGTATTCAGGGGACAACGGTGCAGAGAGAATGAAACAGAAATTAAAACTCTCAACAAAAAAACATAGTCTCTACTCAGCAGCAAATAAAAGATATTTTATTATGACTCTAATGAAAGTGACCATGGCTGCACGGGGGGAGGGACATCAATTCACATTATTTCAAATGACATATTTCACTGGGGGAAGTGATTACATGACTCTTATGGTCACAGAACAAGAACAACAACAACAAATGGTTATGAATCAATGCATTAAGCAAAGCCATTGATAATAGCAGCAAGTAACAAAATTAAAAATATGCAATGTATGCTCTAATAGAGATTTTATATGCTATCTTATAAGAGCCTTGCATTTTGGATTGGTGTAAGTTAAGGACACATTCCAGAGGCTTTACTTAAGAGTCAAAAAGGATGTGCCTGTGCTGTAAAATAGAAGTACCTGAGCAAACAGATGAAGCAAGCCAGTAAACTGCATTTCTTAAAGGTTTCGGCTTCAGTTCCTAACTCCAAGTTCCTGCCTGAGTTCCTGTCATAACTTATGTCAACAGTATAGACTGTGACGTGAATGATAAGCCCCAAATCTCTTTCTTCTTCAAGTTGGTTTTGGTCAGTGTTTCTATCACAGCAGCAGAAAGCAATCTAGAACAGGTTGCAAGATCCAGTTGGTTAACTTCGCTATAAACCTTGTGGGCAGAATACAGGAAGATCATTCTAGAACTACAATGGGGACTTCTTCTCTGATTGCTAGCCTTATGAATACTAGAAATTGCTATGTAAGCAGCTGGAAAATGAAATTCAATAGTAATCTTGCATGCCTTTAGACCTCACATGATACAATACCAATTTGCTAAGTAGTTAAAGCTTACTATGGTGCCAGATTGTTATGTGGGTAACCAGCTGATGCCTGATTAGATCTGTGACTTACTGCGTAGGAAGAATTCATGCCCTCTAGAAACAACATCATCAATTTATTAAAGGATAAATTATCAGCATTAAGGAATGAATCTAATAAAATTGTCTAGCTAATCAGACTTGTCAAACTGCTTTTTTTTTATTTACTTACAATTTTTTTCTTTTTTAAATAATTTATTCAGATTACATCCTGATTATCATCTCCTCACTTGTATCTCCCTGCCCACCCCTGCACAAACATTTACATTTGTGACCGTAGAATAGTGCTGTCATCTTTAATCAAAGACCTTCTCTTTGCATTGAGTTGCTATTGATAGAGTCTCATGACTGGGTAGGATGCTGAGAATGATTTTAGAGCATTCAACGTTAAATCAAACCTACGATAAGCCCCCAGAAAAATCAGGATAGAGCACAAAAAAGGAAATGGACAAAAATTAAAGAGCCAAACCATAGGGAGTAGGGCTGTGAAAACCTATGTTCCAGGCATGAGACGTCTGTGCCATTCATAAACTCACAACTACAGTTTACTTGTATTAGGCTCATCCAACACTAAACTAGTTAATTTCCTGCTGTATATAAAGGGTGAGCTTAATGGATCTCTATCCAAGTAGGGGACCTAATGGAAGGTAAGGACTCCTGAAGGAAAGTCTTCTGTGATGTAAGTTACACCTGCTCCTGGAGATTGTAGCACACTCATACCCATGTAACTGCAGCTGATTAAACCAAATGAGTCACAAGGCAAAAACAAAATAAACAAACAAACAAAAAAGACTTGGGAACTTGATAGGATTTTGGCGGGACAAAGCAAAGATGTGTGATACAAGTAAAGAATGGATAAGTGTTGGTAGAGTAAAGAGTGTTACCAGACTGCATTACATACATGCATGCAACTGTCAAAGTATATATTAATTAAAGAAAGGATACATTATCCAGGTTTTACCTAATAATCTAAAGGTGAGCAATGAATTGCTATTAAGTTGGGGAAAGACAGCTTATAAAATTCTAGCTGGGCTGGAGATATGGCTCTTCCAGAGGTCCTGAGTTCAACTACCAGCAGCCATATGGTGACTCACAACCATCTGTATTGGAATCTGATGCCTTCTTCTGGCATCCAGGTGCACATGCAAATAGAGCACTCATACATACAAAAAGAAAAAAAAAAAGAAAGAAAATTCTTCCTAAGGTTCTTCACACCCCAATTCTTCAGATAAGTAAATTCTAACCAACCAACAAGTTGGAAGGAGCTTCAGTATGTGTATGATTTGTAACAGGTATTAGAGTTGATTACAGTGGTTACATTCTGATCATTTGAGAAGGAATAAAAAACTGAAAAATGTTAACATTTAGTCAGATGTAACATGATTGTGGTTGTTTATTTGTGTGTGTGTGTATGTGCATGTCTGTGTGTGTTTGTATATGTGAATGTGACATACACATGCCACAGCTCAGATGTCTGAGGATAAACTTAATCTTGGACCTCACGTCCCTCCCTGTTTAAGATAGAGAATATTCCAGCATGCTTTCTGTTGCTATGATAAAATACTGCAAAAACTAACATGGAAGGAAAAGGTTAATCCCATTTCACAAACTAGGGCTCAACATCTATGGAAGCCAGGCAGGTATCAAGCAAGAACTTGGAGGTAGGAACTGAAGAAGAGGGCATGGAGAATACTGCTTATTTTTTGTTTGTTTTGTTTTGTTTTGTTTTTTTATGGCTTTCAACACTTTCCTTAGCTTTGTATTCTAATACAACCCGGGACCACCTGCTTAGGCTCAGCATCAACTCTGGTGGTCTTACCCATCCAGTATCAACTATCAATTAAGAAATACCTCACAGATATTACCACAGACCAATCTGATGGAAGCATTTTCTCCAGTTGAGGTTCCCTCAGGTAACTTTGGGATGTCAAGTTGATAGCATAATTAACTAGCACAGAGTCTGTTTTTGTTTCATATATTAGCTGTCCTCTCTGGTTTTCAAATTCTCCTATTTCTATGTAGAATAGCTCAGAATATAGATGCTCCTGCTATTGTGTTCAGCTTACATGCAAATTTTGGGTACCGCCATGCAAGCACAGCAAGTGCGTTTACCCACTGTGATGAGTTTTAGTCACGAATATTAATCTGAGAAAGTTTTTACCTTTTTAGATTATGCAGGGGCGAAAAAGACAAACTGAAGTAGTGGGATTCAAAGATGGCATGAATGGATATAGTGGCTCAGCTTGCCAGATGAGTTCCAGCTCCTAGCTCTACCTTGTGACCTACATGCATATCCTCAGCTGTCCAACTACTCCCTCCAGCTCAGCCAGGTACCACCGCTTCAAGGAGCAACAAACTCTCCCCATAAGCTCTGACAGTGTTGTTTACAGACACTACATGATATATATTTTCTTATGTAACAGTGCTTGCAATAATATAATTTAAAGTAACTCTATTCATAAATGTCCCAGCCCATGGGATAAATCGAATAGGGTTCTCTAGAAGAGGGATGGGGATTGAAAGTGGGGGACAGAGACGTGAGAAAATCTGAGTAAATTCTGGAGCTTTCTGATCAAGACTCTCTTTAATGCAGGCAAGTAGATTTTATATAGCAAGGTCAACGCAAGCTCTATTGTAATCTCACTTCCTCTAGACCCCAGGTAATAATCCAATCCTCTGAATAGCTCCCTGTTAGAATTTCCTTAGTCATCTGGGTAGTTCCTTGTAAGAACTTCCCTATTTCTCTGGGTAGTTCCCTGTAAGAACTTCCATATTTCTTTCAAAGTTAAACAATCCAAAGATAGCCTAAAGACAAGACCTCCTTCAGCAAAAGTCAACAACTCTGAAATGGGCAACAATGGATTTATTAGCCACAACAGGTTAACAATTCTGAACTTCATATGGAAAAACAAAAAACCCAGAATAGCAAAAACGATCTTGTAAAATAAAAGGTGCTGTGGAGGAATCTCCATACCTGATCTCAAATTGTACTATAAAGCAATTGTAATTAAAACAGCATGGTACTGGCACAGCAACAGGCTAGTTGATCAGTGGAATCGAATTGAAGACCCAGATATGAATCCACACACATATGGTCACTTGATTTTTGACAAAGAAGCCAAATCCATCCAATGGAAAAAGGATAGCATCTTCAACAAATGGTGCTGGTCTAACTGGAGGGCTATGTGTAAAAAAATGAAACTGGACCTATATTTCTCACCTTGCACAAAACTCAAATCCAAGTGGATTAAAGACCTCAACATAAAACCCGAGACACTAAGCACTTAGAAGAAAAAGTGGGGAAGAGCCTGGAACATATTGGCACAGGAGACAACTTCCTGAACAGAACACCAACAGCCCAGGTCTTAATGTCAACAATTAATAAATGGGACCTCATGAGGTTGAGAAGCTTCTGTAAGGTTGGAGACACTGTCAAGAGAACAAAGTGACAGCCTACAGACTGGGAAAAGATCTTGACCAACCCTACATCTGACAAAGGTCTAATATCCAAAATATATAAAGAACTCAAGAAATTAAACACCACCAAACCAAATAACCCAATTGAGAAATGGGGCTTGGAACTAAACAGAGAATTCTCAACAGAAGAATATCAAATGGCTGAGAAACACTTAAAGAAATGCTCAACCTCCTTAGTCATCAGGGAAATGCAAATCAAAACAACTCTGAGATTCCATCTTATACCCATCAGAATGGCTAAGATCAAAAACTCAAGCTACACCACATGCTGGAGAGGATGTGGGGAGAGAGGAACACTCCTTCATTGCTGGTGGGAATGCAAACTAGTACAGCCACTTTGGAAATCTATCTGGTGCTATCTCAGAAAACTGGGAATAGGGCTTCCTCAAGACCCAGCTATTCCACTCCTTGCAATATACCCAGAAAATGCACCAGCACACAACAAGAAAATTTGCTCAACCATGTTCATAGCAGCCTTATTCATAATAGCCAGATCATGGAAACAGTCTAAATGTCCCTCAGTAGAAGAATGGATAAAGAAACTGTGGTACATATACACTATGGAATACTACTCAGCTATTAAAAACAAGGAATTCCCGAAATTTGTGGATAAATGGATTGAGCTAGAAATGATCATAATGAGTGAGTTAACCCAGAAGCAGAAAGACTCAAATGGTATATACTCACTTATATCTGCATACTAGCCCAAGGGGCATGTCCCACGAAAGCCTTCCCTTACCAGGAAACTGGGACCGAGGGGAGGACACCCTATTGGGACTCTAGATGAGAGAACCATGTGAGAATAGCAATGTAGAAGGATCCAGTGGGTCCTAGAAACCTACAAGTAGAACATTATGATAGGCAGATTTGGACCAAGGGTTCCCGCTCAAACTAAGACACTAGCCAAGGACAATACAGGCGGTAAAATTTAAACCTGTACCCAGATCTAGCCAATAGACAGGACAGTCTCCACACTTGAGTGGAGAGTGGGATATGAATTTCTCATGTACTCTGGTGCCTCACATTTGACTATGTCCCCTGGAAGGGGAGACCTAGTGGCACTCAGAGGAAGGACAGCAGGTCACAGAGAAGCGACTTGATACCCTATGAGCATATACAGGGGGAGGTAATCCCTCTCAGGAACAGTCATAGGGGTGGGGAATAGGGGAAAATGGGAGGGAGGGAAGAATGGGAGGATACAAGGGATGGGATAACCATTGAGGTGTAACAAGAATAAATTAATAAAATAAAAAAATAAAAATAAAAAACAATTTGAAAGCCCTTTACTAGACATCAGTTATCTCTATTGAAGTCATTGGCAATAAGGTAACATAAATGCCAAAATATTATAAGGCATTAACATTGCACTTGTTTCCTCTAGAATGTGATGGCAAGATGCCTTTGCTGAAAACACTATATACTTGTTTCTTTATATAAAGAAAAAACAACTTGTTCCTGACCTGGAGGCTTCAGTCCCATTATATAGCTTTTAAAGAGTTGGAAGGTGCTTTGCATACTATCAGAGAATCTAACCACTTTCCCATTGCACATAAAGATGAATTTATGTAGCTTGAAAGCTAACAAAAATATTTTATACCATGTAGTAATAATATTGCAGTATTCTTTCACAATGTACATAATGCATGCAAATTAAGGAAGTGTTGACTGTTCTTTTGTTGTTATTTATCCTCCTCAACTATAGTAAGTGTTCCATTTTGTCTAAGAATATGTATGTAGGAAGAACATTTACTCTGTAATATAAATTAAAATGAATGCAATTATAAATTAAAGAAAAATACTATGTTAGTGCAGCAAGATATCATTTAAAAATAATCAAATCTCTCTATAATCTCAGCCTATCAACTCTCAACTATACTACCAGTAACCTCTTCCTCTGTAGCTTGGCAAGGCTGCCCTGCCAGGGGGAAGTGATCCAAGTTCGGTGACCAGAGTCCATGTCAAAAGTAGTCTGTGTGCTCCACATTGTGGGACCCACAAGGAGACTGTGATAAGACATTTGAGCAGAGGGTCTAGGTCCACATCATACATGGTCTTTAGTTGATGTATTAGTCTCTGTATTGTAGTGTAGCTATCCTGTATTATGTGGCTAATATCCACTTATGAGTGAGTGTATACCATGAAGAACTTTCTAGGTCTGGGTTACCTCACTCAGGATCATCGTTTCTAGTTCCATCCATTTGCCTGCAAATTTCAAGATTTCCTTGTTTTTAACAGCTGAATAGCATTCCATTGTATAAATGTACCACAGTTACTTTATCCATTCTTCAGTTGAGGGACATCTAGCTTGTTTCTAGATTCTGGCTATTACAAATAAAGCTGCTATGAATATAGTTGAGCAAATGTCTTTGTTGTATGGTGGAGCATCTTTCAAGTATATTCCCAGGAATGGTATGCCTGGGTCCCGGGGTAAAATTATTCCCAATTTCCTGAGAAAGCAACAGATTGGTATCCAAAGTCGTCATACAAGGTTGCACTCCCACCAGCAATGGAGTAGTGTTCCCCTTTCTCCACATCCTCACCAGCATGTGCTGCCACCTGAGTTTTTGATCGTAGCCATTCAGATAGTGTAAGATGGATCTCAGAGTCATGAGTTGTATTACCCTGATAACCCTGATAACTACGGATGATGGTGTTCTAAAGTTATAGAGAGTTTTTACTGACTGTTCAAGAAGCAATCTGTCTCTGTCATCTTCTCTGTCATCACCTGCACTCCTGGCATACTCAGGTAATCAATCTTATTCCTTTTCAAGTTTCTGATGGAGATGAAGACCAGGTAGTTTAGTTTTACAGTTAAGCTTAGTTGTTTAGAGGTTGATATTGTTTAGGTCTAGATAGATGCTTTAAGTTGATAATGATGAGATATGATCGATATTGATTTACATTCAGAACTTTAGACCCACCAAGATAGGACAGATGTTTTCTTCAAGGCTGCCAAATACAAATAGCCAAAACACTAAGTTGAGCATGTGTTCCTGATTGTTTCATGTTTATTCTTGCTGTATGTAGTTTATTGTATGTATGTGTAATAATATAAATATATATGTAAAATTTAAAAACTTAATAAAAAATAAAATAATCAAATCAAGCTGTTTATTCAATTAATTCACAATAGAGATTGAGAACATTTAACAAATACTTTAATATTTTTGAAGATCTATTATACTGAACCTCAAGTAAATTTCTTAGCAAATTATAAACAATAACATAGCTAACTTAAGTTATAAATTATTGTAGTTACTATGGCACCAGCCAAGGAAAATATAGGCAGTAAACTTTGAACCCCTACACAGACCTAGCCGATAGACAGGACATTCTCCACCGTTGAGTGGAGAGTGAGGTCTGATTTTCAAACAAACTCTGGTGCCCCATTTTTGACCATGTCCCCTTGATGAGGAGGCCTGGTGGCACTCAGAGGAAGGATAACAGGTCACCAAGAAGAGACTTGATACCCTATGAGCATATACAGGGGGAGGAGGTCCCCCTCAGTCACAGTCATAGGGGAGGGGAGTAAGAGGAGAAGCGGGAGGGAGGAAGGAATGGGAGGATACAAGGGATGGGCTAAAAATTTTGATGTAATATGAATAAATTAATAAAATATTTTAAAAATATTGTAGTTACATCAAAACCTGAAAAACAATAAGATTTATTTCCTTTGAATGCCAGTAATACACTTCTAGTAATCATAACTATGTTAGGGGACTATTGTTCCTATGGTTACAAAGAATCATCCTGCTGCACTGTAATTCCATATATATAATCTCTCAAAAGTAAATACAAGAGAGCCATCTTTGTCATGATTGTGCAAACAGTAAGATAAGACTAGGTGATATATTGAAGGTTTCTTATGTCTGAATGGAGAGAATCCAGAACACTGGGAAGTCTGTGTATGGTGAGGGCTTGCCTCCTGCATAACAGATGGCCACTTCTCATAGGAAGGCAGCAATCCAGGGTCTCTTTATTATGACACCATTTCCATTTATAGGAGTTCCATTCTCTACAATGACTACCTAAATATAAACCTCTAAATATAACAATTATAACTATAATCTAACTATATTGGTTGTAAGAGACATAAATATTTAACCCATACCAAACCTGAACATTTTGTTTAAAATTACAATAATAAAATAAGAGCATTATCTCGTAACTTCCTTTATTATTCAAAAAATATTTAGTAGATTATAAATATGATTTAAAACTACTTTTGGCGGTTTTGCTTTAATAGAACTTTAATACTTTGAAAATACATGCAAAATAAAGTCAGATAATGGTTCATCCAAAACAGGAAAAATAATTGAGTGTCATGTTGCTAAATAGGAAAGAGAACACCCACAACCATCCATTCTGTCTCTATATTAGTACCTCTCAAATGCTAAGAGCAAACAGTGTTCAGTTATTTCAATATATTATTAGCTATTAAGTAACTGTTTATTTCTGCTTTGAGTTAACCTGACACTGACTGAATTATAAAAAAGTGATTTTATTCAATGGGTAGCATCGGATTATGATTCAGAATTTAATGTCTCCATGTATATTTAATTTATCTGTGAACACTGAAGATTCAGATGTTCATTCCAATGGCATTTACTAATTCTCCTTAGATTAAACACAAATGATGGAAAATTATCTCATTAATTTTCAAAGTTTATATACCTAAAGATTTTTATTGGGGTGGATTCTTAGACACACACACACACACACACACACACACACACACACACAATGCACACAGCCTTTGTGCCATTCTATCTATTCTAACAAAAGCAAATTGATGGTTGTTGTGCAAAATACCCACATGCAGCCAGTGTTCCTTTCAATTGTCACTAAAACTAAGGCAAGGATGAGAAACAATTCAAGTCAAAAGAAATCTAGGGAAACATACTGAGTATCAACAATGAGGCCTCCTTGGTGGAACCTTGCAACAATAAAAGGGTATTACATCCAGGGAGAACTGAAGAGAGACAAATATGTTCTTATTTTTTTTTAACTAATATATCCTTATTAGGTTTATTAGGTCATACTCTGTGATAGATGGTGAGCACTTCTTCTTTTGCTTTGCAAGAGATTTTGGTTAATTGTTACACTTCTGTTTGTTTCCTTACGGAATTAATTCTATGCATTATATTAAATACATGACTGATATAAATCTTAGTGTCAGGTATCTACAGATAACCCCACGGGATAATATATGATCAAAACTAGCTAGAGAGTGTGGAAATTACAAAATTCCAAAGAGTTAAAAGAAATATAAATAAAACAAAGTATTACTATGGAGGATGCAAAATTACTTTACTAACAAAGCAAAAATTAAACTGGGCAAAAGAAACATGAAAGGAATACTTTATTTGGAGTTATTAAAAAAATACCAACACAGAGTAGAACCTAAATGACTGCATAGAAACAAGGAAAGGAGATCTGGTGACAGAGAATCTTAGCATCTGCATCTGATTGTGACCCAAGTTTCAATGAAGAGAAAACTAGTGTATCTACTGGATATCTACTGGATCCTAAGTAGTTTCACACACTGAACTATCCCACCTGGGAAACTACTGGTCTTCTTTGGGAAAAGCCAGTCAGAAAGGGTGTCTGCTTCCTTGACTGATTACATTTTAAAATATAACCCCCTACCCAAGGTCTATAAGAAGCACACTTTTGAGCCCTTACCTTTGAACAGAGTTTTTCTTTTTTAATTATTTTTATTTTACCAGATCTAATTTCAAAGGTGAAAAGATTTTTTTGCAGTTGAAAGTGCTGTAAATGAAAGCCCAGGGAGCAGGAAACTCTTTGTTGTCCAATCACAGAGTTGCTGTCTGGTTAGAGGGAAGTCAGCAGTCAAGAAAGCAGCAGGCTTAGAGATCAGTGAGACAGAACAGCAAGGATGTCTTAGGACTGAAGAGGAGGCACCTGGCTAGTGTGTTCTTGTTTTTATATTTTAAAAAGTAACCTTAAAAAATATCCAGTCCCTCTTCCACAGTGAACACTGAGCCATCTAGGGTATGAGATAGATGTCTAATGTGCTCCATTGGAGATCCCAGTACAGGCAATATTAAGTGGACTTAGTGGGTTTACAAGGAAAGTACACGAAGTTATAGAGGGGAAAAATGGTGGAGATCTAAGGGATTAATTAGAGGGGAGAAATTGGGATAGGTTTAATCAGAACACATTATATGAATGTAGGAAATCCTCAGGCAATAAACGGAACTTTTAAAATACACTTGAAAATGTACCTGTGCGCATACATTTGAAATTAAAATAAGTTCCAAATGTTTCCTTTACCATTTGAAATGAAAGGAAAATTTATGTGATGTAGTGGATATAAACATATTTTTGTTTTGACCCCATGTGTGGGATGTGAAACAGACTTGTGTAAAGGTTTGTGTTTTTTTTTTTTTTTTTTTTTTTTCCTCCACTGAAAACAGACTTGTGAGAGAACAGGTGATCTTTATCCACTAGAAGAGGAGCCGCCTCTTGGGGCATGGCCCCAACCAGAGATGGTGCTTTTTGGTCTTGGCTGTTCACCACTACACTTTGAAAGGCTCCTAGAGAGAACTGCTTGAGCAAATGCTTCAGGGTTCCTGCTTCTGACTGCCGCTCTGGGTTCCAGTGGCTGTGGTTGCAGTCACTTTTGATGAATTACTGGTTTGTTGTTTAATGGGTCTGTTGGAATCCTCCCTACTACATCCGTGAAATCGCTCCAAGGAACTAAGACTTAAAAGGTCTACTTCTCCTTTTTCTATTAACCTCTTTTCTCTCCCACCTAGGCTGGAATGGAGGTATAAGCATTAAAGAACCAAAAATAAAGTAGGTTTGAAAAAGTTCAAAGCCTAGAGTATGATATATTTTACATAGTGTATGTAGAAACTAGCATACAGTTATCTAATATAAAAACTGCTGGCTAAATGATCTATTACCAACATAAATAGAAACATACTATATGTGTATAAACACACACACAAACACATATATATGTATAGGTTATGAAAGTATCAATATAATATTTATTTGCAACTTATAACACAAATTATGATTTTATATGTGAAGGGTACAAAGTTAAATGACAGATACTAAGTTCTATAAAAACAAACAGCTATTAATTCTATGAAAATATGGGATTGTTTTTCAAAATAGTAGGATGATTGGAATATAATATCCCCGAAATATTTAAAACTTTTTATAGTTTATTTCACAAATATCACTGGCATAATTGATTTATGGAGCCTTCAGTCCATGAGTAATAATAGCACTGGGGAGCTAGATCTGTCAGTAGAGAGCTTATTGTGTAAGCATAAGTCCTTTGGCTTGGTTTCCTAACAAATGTGTAAATGAATACATATTTATGTACATACATGCAAACATACATACATAAATACACACATTCATAAATAAGGATTAATGAGGACCAACATCTGCAAATACATCCCAAGGAATGTACAGACAGAAGGATCCTTGGAGGACATTGCTCCAGCGGACTAATAAAATATATAAGCTCCACAATCAATGAGAATTCCTGTCTTGATATATAAAGTGGACAGTAATTACAAAAGGCACTCAGTGTTGACCTCTGGCTTCCACTAATACACATAAATAAGTATACCTTCATGCACAGGACACACATCCATATATGTTACGTATAAATATATTTCTGTCTTGGTTCTCATTTTAGATGCAGTGTAATTCTGTTATTAAAATTGTCTTTAATTTCTATTCTCAAAAGTAAATCTGAAAGCTTTACATTAGCTATAGCAGCTGCACTCTGTTTATGAATTGCTAATATATAGCCTTGTTACTAATATAGCTGACAGAACTATTGAGTTATATAACTTGCTCTTCCAGCAATTGTAGGGGGCCAGCACCGGCGGCTGATGGGTTCTCGAGAGGATATAAGGGATCCACAATGGAGGAGTAAGTCAGGCACAGAATTTAGGGGAATCTTGTAGCTCTGAATAACTAGCAATCAGGTTGTTTCTTTATACATGTTTCACAGAACAAAAACAGACTCCAAGAAGTATAGATTATATCACTTTGTTTCTGGACATATGTTTGAGTTTTCATTGTATGTCCAGGGTTATAAGTTCAGTCACAATTAGGATGTACAAATAGAGCAGATTTTATTTTTATTATTAGCACTATTACTCTAATTCAAAGAATGTAAAGAATGTCTCTGCCAAAGCAATCACATTTATTGTTCCCCGTCTGCTTTTTGTCTGAAAGTGCTCCAGACAAATGGAAAATATCTGAACCAGTCTTTATATGAACAGCAAACACTAACACCTAACTCCTCTTTACTCTATCCTTTCATCATCTACACTATTAAGCAGAAAAAGCTTTTTTAGTCAGTCTCTCTTATTTAGTAAGTTTTACATACCCTGTATAACCCCTCTGTCTTTAAACTACATTTTCAAAGAGCTATAAGTATATTATAAAAAGATGCCTTTAGTCTATTACTAAGTATCCTGACCAGTTGGAGTTTGTCAATTACTCTAAATTTAACCATTACATTTATACTGTTTGAGTTTGCTTAGGGGCAGATACCCTAAGAAAATTTCTGAAGTCATGGCCTCCTGAAGAAATTTCTAGTATGTTAGTGCTTGCCACAATCTCCAGGACATAGCACAGATTTCCAAATAGGGCCAGATAAAGTTATTTTCCTAAGCAGAAGGGATAATGAGCTAAGGAAATTCCTAAAAAGCCTCAAACATAATTTTCTCCGGAAAGGACATGAAATGAATCATAATGCAGAAAGTCCCCAAGAATACAAATCACAGAAATCTAAAACTAAAAGTGAGAGACAAGAGTGACGGAGTCCACAACGTTTGGCTTAGCTTTGAGGGTCGAACAGCTTGGACGGCTTCATAGAGCTTTTGCTGTTTTCAATGAATATGGCTGTACAAAACAATGTTATTCTAGTTCATGTTACTTCCACATAAACACATACCTCTCCTTGGTGACATTGCCCTATTCATCAAACTCAATTTCTCAAATATTTAAAGCATAAATATTAACTTTATTTATATTTGTTATTACTTTTAGTCTGTTCATATTATTATTTTAATAAATAAATAATATGATTCTAATAATGTTGAATCAGAAGCAATCTTGTATCTATAAGCATGGCAAGTTGTTATAGTTCTCTGAGAGAACACTGCTCATCAGTGTAAAGTAACACCTACTATTATAACTCAACTTCGACACTGCCTGAATAAAAATGTCTATTCAATTCGAGACAGCCTCTCAATGCATCCCCATGGCATTCTCTAAATGGCAGCGCTGATGAACTGGTTGTAGCAAAACAAGTTGAATGACAGTTGATGTCTGGGTCCTTAGTGTGAGGTAACAGTTAACTGCAGAAAAAAAAGTCCCGTGAGAGAATATTTGTGTTAAGATCATTTTGAGCATCTTGATTGTACTGGCAGGTGTGCCAGCATAAAATTATCTCTTACTTTAAGCTGTTCATTTGAAATAGGTATAACTCATTATACATAAAACATACTTCAAAGCATCAATAAAACAAGATGATATAAACCATTTAATCTTCAATAGTTATTTTTAATGCATTGAGTTTTCCAACTTTTAAATCATGACAATAATGCATATATATATTATATTATATATAATATATTATATATATTATATATTATATATATTATATATATATATAATCTTTTTTTGGTTTTGGTGTGTAGCTTTGGATGTCTTGGACTTGCTTTGTAGACCAGGCTGGCCCCAAACTCACAGAGATCCACTTGCCTCTGCCTCTCTGAGTGCTAAGATTACAAAATTCACAAATATTATTTGTTATGTCATCCATTAACAAATATTACAAGGAAATAGAAACAAATGATGATGACAACAGAGAATTCTGAATTGAAATCTGTGGAAATATTCTAACAGAATATTCTCACCCTTCATATATATATATATATATATATATATATATATATATATATATATATATTGTTGTCATTGATAACCATTTGAATTCTGTACCTGGATATCTAGCTGAACATTACTACTGATGACCTCTAGATGAGTAGAACAATAAAGACACCAGGGTGAGCATCACTGCTGAATCCTGTGTCCTTTGTAGTTTGATATTTGAGATTCACTGGACTATTGTCAGCCTGCCTTGGTACAACCACAGGGACGTCCAGAGTTGCAAGGATCAATCATGTCTACACAAATAGATATGTTTCTTCAACACTCCACTTCTAAAATCAAAATAACCAAATAAAGAGAAGTCATTTAATAAAAACCATAACTAGAAATTAAATGTCAAATGACCAACCAAAAGAAAAATAATTAGTTATGTAGACTAGAGGTCATAGACAGTGATAGACGAATATATAGAAAAGGCATAACATCAGTGAAATAATGCAGTTCAGTGTACAGATAAAGATCTTCATATTAGCTTAGAAGCACCAGATAAGTTTGTCATAATATTTATTATTACTATTTATTAAATAATAATCTGTCTCTCTATCAACAACAAGAGGAATTTGAAAAACTGTGATTTATTTTTCATGTGGAGATATTAACAGTCATCTACTCACCCAAGATAAAGAACCAATGTTAGCAAAAAGAAAAATGTACTCAAATTATCTTGATGAGTTGGTAACTAGGGTAGTTTGCAGGAGCATTGTGAGGGTTCACTCAAAGAACATCAATGACGCAATAGCAACTGCATCACCAGAACACAAAATACCCTAGCAATGCTTACAACATACAAGGCATTCTTGTCCAACTTGCTGGCAGGTCTCATGAAGAGGTCCTCATTCACAGCAATGGCTACTACTGCTTTACCCCCGGGTATGGGCTTTGTTACCTCCTGAGCTTCCTGAGCCCCATGCGTGTCATTAGTTTTCATAGCCTTATGCTTCTTCCCACTCCCTCAAGTGTGATATATTTCAGCATGGGTTAAATGGATTCATAGCAGCTTCGTGCTTCCCTACGTCTCATATTCCTCCTCTGCTTATACTCTGAACATTGTAAAAGGTGTCATAGATGTCTGACTTTTCATTTTAGAGGGTGAGACTGGGACACTATGAAATAGTCACCTAGTTTCAGTTACTTGAGAAGTTATAGCCTCTGAAACGACTGCTTATACTGTGCGAAATATATTAAGTTTTGTTTCCTGACCAAAACCGCCATCAACAATAATATATTGTCACATATACAAATGCGTATGTGAGGAAATTTGATATACATATCACATCTCTTTTTTAAACTAACAATATGCATGGTCTTCTCACTAGAATCTATGACCTGCTCAGCTACAAGTCTTAGCCCTGAATAACAATGCCAAATATGAGTCCCCCTCCTTTAAAATATGCCTTAAGACCCAATCGGACAGTAGTTGAAATATGTCATAATAAAAAGAACACTATTTTATGTGTGGATTATTTTGCCTAACCTAACATACTGATAATGTAGCATGTTAGGTCCATGACAAGCAGGAATTTTCAGTGATACTTGCCTGGAAGCTTGCAGAGCACTTTCCTATACCACCGAAGTCAATCACAACTTGATGCTTCCAAGTCCTGAAAATAGAACAGACTATGTCTTCAGCAGCAGAAGGTGCAAGTGACATTACTCATAGAGGCTTTTGAGCTTTTGAAAGACATTCTGGCCACCAGTTAACTCACAGAAAAACAATACATCTCTGATGATAAGAATTTTAACTAACAATTTCTTTTTTTAGTTTTTTTTTTTTTTTTTTTTTTTTTTTTTGGTTTTTTGAGGCAGGGTCTCTCTGTGTAGCCTTGGCCGTCCTGGACTCACTTTGTAGACCAGGCTGGCCTCGAACTCACAGCGATCCGCCTGCCTCTGCCTCCTGAGTGCTGGGATTAAAGGCGTGCGCCACCACGCCCAGCAATTTCTTTTTTTAGAATTTAAATACATTTTACTTGTCAAATATATGTGAATAAAGCTGAAAACACTTTCAAAACATATGGTGTGGAACTTGATTACTAAACTTGCCATGATGGATTGACCAATCTAAATCTAATGTTTGGCATAAAAATGTTGCAGAAATTTTGTTTAGTAATAATTTCACACAAGCTATAAATGTTATGTAAACATTATGAAAACTATCCAAACTACTTTCATAAATAATTACACAATCTCCATAAATAGTTGTAGGCCAACTTCTAAACATGATACACCATTTAAACACAAACCACCTTGTTTGTAGTTAGCTCTGTAACAATTTTATGATAATTTGTACAATCATAAGAATATTGACAACTAGAGAAATATAAAAAACTTTATTGTGTAATTATAGATTCTGAAGTCATAGTGATCTCTGTAATATAAAATTACTTATTTATTATCGGTGGACTATACACAGATAGGATCTAATTTTAAGTTGTTTAAGTCATGATTTATTTAGGTTCACTTTTAAGTTACGTAAAATATATACTATCAAAACTGAAAATGACTTTCTGATTCTGCAAATATTTTGTACTATGTGTCTGATTACAATGCTACCAGTACACTGTGTGATGGTGAGGTCTTCCTGAGATAGCTATGAGTAAAAGGAAATGCACAGGATATTGTGAGCTGGCTACAATCAGGAGTTAGTCACGGAAGAATGGGTCTACCACAGACGCCTTATCTCATGTTCGAATTAAGCCATTTCTTCCCATTTTTAGTTCCTAGGTCCCGCACACTCATGCATTTTGCTATTCTTCATTTGTGTAACCTAAGAGATTGTTTATTTAATTTAAGATTTAGTGAAACAAAAATTGATTAGTCACCAGCTGCCTAGAAGCAATCTTTGTTTCTTTTCCAAGATGAATCTGATTATTCATATATTTCCTTTTTCCATATAGGCATCTTGGCTTTTAAAGAGTCAATGGCATAGTTCACAGCTTCAAGGGATGCTGCTCTGTGAGGCGAGGACACAGCGATAATCTGGCTTGCCTCTGACACTGGAACCAAACCAGGTCGATGGAACACGGCTGGGTATTTGACTGGCCATTTCTGTCTAATGTCACTACAAATTTTTCTGATTTCATTTTCTGCCATCGGTAGATATGCTTCATATTCTAAACTGATGACTCTTTTGTCTTCAAAGCTGTTTCTTGTAGTCCCTACAAAGAGGGACACTGCACCACACAGCGTGGAGATCACCAACTGTGACACTTCTTCCTCGGAAAGTTTCTCAGCAGTGGTCTGTATTATGTCTTTAGGCTTCTCTTCAACCTCACCCACATCATTATTAGATGGCTCAGAAGCATTATCCTCCACTAATTGTGGGGAATGATGGCAACTTTGTCTCTGGGCTGAAGCAGAAGTTGTTGCTCTCCAAACTCGACATATTCCTGATGAAGAGGCAGTATCACCAGGTTTCTTACATCAGCCAATCTGATGGAGAAACAGTCCCAGGGTGGAGAGTCTCCAGCTCCTGCCACAGCTGCAATGCTTGGATTTCTTGTCGCAAAGAAATGGTCTCTAAAAGAAATCCAGTTATCTGAGCACTTTTTGCAAAATGTAACACTTCACTCTGGCACCGTGGAATCATCCCGCTACACACCACGGAGCCGGTACCACCTCAGAGGAGCCCTAACAAGTTTTTGGATTAAGGGAATTCTTTTGTCCACCCGTGAAGTGTATTTTGTTGCAAAGTCTTTGTCTGCTATATATACTGTTTTTTCATATGATATCCCAGAAGTGGCTCTATGTGGTGACATTATTTCACAGAAGTTTTACAGAATCACTGAAGGCTCAATACCTTTTAAAGCAAGTAAGTGAGAACTGGTCACGGGATTGAGAAGCCCATCGGGCTCCCACACACAGCTAGCAACAAGCAGTTCGACACAGCAAGACTCTACCAAAAGAACAATTTCAGATACAGGTGATGATACCCTAGGGTTCTCTCAACAACTTCCAGACCTTCTCCATTTTCTCAGCTTGGGAGAGTACCATGTGATTGTCTCACATCTTCCTACTCCGGAGAACATCAGCAGGGAAGACTCACATTAGTACATCTGGTTTATAGGTCCTCAGTAGAAGACTCTCCCTCTCTCTCTCTCTCTCTCTCTCTCTCTCTCTCTCTCTCTCTCTCTCTCTCTCTCTCT
>OU015751.1:110105182-110135279 GCA_907169655.1 Acomys percivali
CTCTCTCTCTCTCTTTCTCTCTCTCTCTCCACCCCCTCACCAGGCTGCCACTTCAGTCACAGGTATGCCCACCATTCAATTCCAACTTCAGACAGGCTCTAACCTTGCATTATTTTGTTGATGCATTGCCCACAACTGGCTGCAGAAAAGGCCCAGGGCTGGGTGAACAACCTCCCTGCCTGGCCTGCTTCTTTACAGGGAGAAAGGAACATACCACACTCTAGCATAATAACTGCATACAGCCCCAGCAGAATAGTCATCTCTTTCACCTGACCTGCCTTCCCTTCTCCTTTCTTTACCACTTTTGCTGAAAGGTTACTTTGGCTTTAAAGTCTTCCTAAACTCACAGACGCAGCGTTTGGCTTCAACAATAATATATTGTTGAATATATTGGCTTTCTATCACTTCCTCCCACCTAGGAACTTCAGCCACATTTAATTTCAGCTGACCCTGACTGGCCCTTTTGTCTGCCTTTCTTTTTTATTTTCTCCACTGGATTGCTTCAGTGCCTGTGCACCTGATTTATATGCTGACCTAAAGTGTTCCGATCTGCCAGAACCTTTCCTAGCTCATAAAGGTCACATCCTACCCATATCAGTCTGGAGGTCCTTGCTGACTTTACTTCCTTCTTTACTTTCTCATGAACACAGTGTTGGTGTGACCTGAAAAGTTGGGTATAAAATACTTCTCTTTTTAAAAGCATGGTTTTTTAAAAGTCTTTGTGAATTTCATATGCAGATACACAATTCTTTCATTAATGCCTTTCTTTTCTTTCTTAGCTACCATCATTGACAATCATGGGAGCCTTGAGCCATGGATTACCAAGCATCCTTAGTGGTCCAAGAATGACCAGTTTCACTCACACTGCCTAAGGTTATGCCACTTCTGTCTCAAAGAAGAAGAAGTTGATATATTACTCATTTCCTCTGTCTTAGGGACACTTAGCCTTATCTCTTCTCCATACATGTCTCACAGTCTCAAGAAAGACCCTGAGAGTTTCTTTCTTTTATACTTTCAAAAGTCATTCTCAAGTCAAGCATTTTAGAGGAAAATATTTCCTGATTAGTGTCCATTCCTTTACTGGCCCTTTATTAAGGACTTTGTCTGCATGCTTAAGCATAGATCTTCCTTCCCTCTGTATTACCATTAAACTTTGAGGACTATCTTCTGTGATTTCTACCTTACTTTCTCCTTTCATAGTGCCCAATTATTCCAATGAGTTCCAAAGTCTGGGTATCTAAGAAGGGTTCTTCATTTGGGAGACAGAGGCAGGCGGATCTAAGTTTGAGGCCAGCCTGGTCTACAAAGTGAGTCTAGGACAGCCAAGGCTACATAGAGAAAACCTGTCTTGAAAAACCAAAATAAATAAATAAATAAAATAAAAATAAAAGAAGGGTTCTTCAGCACACATATATTTTATACTATCTTTCACTTATGTCTTGTTATTTCTACGAAAAAGCTAGTATCTCATCCTTCCTTTTTACAATTACTTTTTATTAGCTTTAATTATGTGTACAGCTAGGTCTAGTGGCACTTAGGGGAAGGATAGCAGACTACCAAGAAAAGACTTTATACCCTATGAGCATATACAGGGAGAGGATGTCCCCCTCAGTCACAGTCATAGGAGCGGGGAGTAGGGGGAAAGCGAGAGGGAGGGAGGAATGGGAGGATACCAGGGATGGGATAACAATTTAGATGTAATATGAATAAATTAATATATATATATATACATATATTTATGTGTACAGGTGTGCATATGCACATGTGAGTGCAAGTGCCATGGGAAGCCAGAGAAATCAGCTACTCCTTGGAACCAGAGTTACAGATGGGTATGAGCCACTTGTGTGCTTGGAAACCAAACTCCACTGCTCTGCATGGGAAGTAAAGACCCTTAACTTCTGAGCCATCTCCAGCAACATTGTCTTTTCTTTCCAGGTTTCCTAACAAGTCAGAAACTAGTTCAAACATAACATGCAATCTACTTTTTCTCACTGTATTTTCTTCTCTGCCTCAACAATCTCATTATTGGGAGACAGTTGAGCTTCAGTTGCATGCCGTATAAGTGAGTATATACCATTTGACTCTTTTTGCTTCTGGGTTAACTCACTCATCATAATCATCTCTAGCTCAATCCATTTGTCCACAAATTTTGGGAATTCCTTGTTTTTAATAGCTGAGTAGTATTCCATAGTGTAAATGTACCACAGTTTCTTTATCCATTCTTCTACTGAGGGACACAGGCTGTTTCCATGTTCTGGCTATTACGGATAAGGGTGCTATGAACATGGTTAAACATATGTCCCTGTTGTGTGGTGGACCATTTTCTGGGTATATTCCAAGGAGTGGAATAGCTGGGTCTTGAGGAAGCCCTATTCCAAGTTTTCTGAGAAAGCAAACACCAGATAGATTTCCAAAGTGGTTGTACCGGTTTGCATTCCCATCAGCAATGAAGGAGTGTTCCTCTTTCTCCACATCCTTGCCAGCATGTGGTGTCACTTGAATTTTTGATTTTAGCCACTCTGAAGTATGTAAGTTGGAATCTCAGTGTCGTTTTGATTTGCCTTTCTCTGATAACTAGCAACACTGAGCATTTCTTTAAGTGTTTCTCAGCCATTTAATATTCCTCTGTTGAGAATTCTCTGTTTAGTTCTGAGCCCCATTTCTCAATTGGGTTATTTTCTTAGGTGGTGTTTAATTTCTTGAGTTATCTATACATTTTGGATATTAGACCTTTGTCAGATGTAGGGTTGGTGAAGATCTTTTCCCAGTCTATAGGCTGTCACTTTGTTCTGTTGACCGTGTCTCCAGCCTTACAGAAGCTTCACAGCCTCCTGAGGTCCCATTTGTTAGTTGTAAGCTCAGAATAGCAAAAACAATCCTATACAATAAATGATCCTCCGGAGGAATCTCCATACCCAATCTCAAGCTGTATTATAGAGCAACAATAATTAAAACAGCATGGTACTGGCACAGGAACAGGCTGGTGGATCAATCGAAGACCCAGAGATGAATCCACACACATTTGGTCACTTAATTTTTTTCAAAGAGGCCAAATCTATTCAATGGAAAAATGATAGCATCTTCAACAAATGGTGCTGGTATAACTGGATGTCTACATGTAGAAAAATGCAATTAGACCCTTATTTGTCACCATGCACAAAACTCAAGTCCAAGTGGATTAAAGACTGCAACATAAAACCAGACATTAAATCGGTTAGAGGAAAAAGTGAGGAAGAGCCTGGAACACATTAGCACAGGAGACAACTTCCTGAACAGAACACCAACAACTTAGTCCTTAAGGTCAACAATTGACAAACTCAGTCTTGATGCAACTTGATGACTTGGGGTTGGTGGGTAGGGAGGCTTCTTTTCTAGCTGATGGGAGAGGGAGGGGCATCTAGCAGGAAAGAAGGGAGGGTGCTACCACCAGGATATAAAGGGGATAAATAAATCAATTAATAAAGAAGAAAGAAAGAAAGAAAAAGAAAGAAAGAAAGAAAGAAAGAAAGAAAGAAAGAAAGAAAGAAAGAAAGAAAGCTAGCTCAGAGCAGTGGTGCACACCTGTAATCCCAGCACTTGGCAGAGTCAAAAGCAGGAGGATCTCTGTGAGAGAGAAACAGGTTGGTCTATAAAGTCCATCCAAGACATCCAGGCCTACATAGAGAAATTCTGTCTCAAAAAAACAAAACAAAGAAACAAAAAAACAAAAAGAAAGAAAAAAAACAATAGAAGAAGGTAGGAAGGAAGGGAGGAAGGAAGGAAGGAAGGAAAGAAGGAAGGAAGGAAGGAAGGAAAGAAGGAAGGAAGGAAGGAAGGAAGGACAGAAGGAAGAAAATTTGTAGATTTTGGCTGTTGGCCATGGCCTTCTCTGTTATCAATGATATCATGATACTCCTGAGCTCCAGGAGTCTTCTTCCCCCTGCTTTCTGAGTGTGAGTGCTTGTGTTAATTGGGGTGCTGCCTTACCAAATAGTTTTGATTTTCATTGCTTATTACAGTTTCATTTTTATGTGCTTGATAATGATAATCTTTCTCATTTGATGTAGATATTTGCAACTTTAAGAGGTTAATAATGCATAATTAATCAAAATAATTATAATTGGCTTACACATTTCAATTATTTCTATCTACATAATTTTTGTTTTTAAATTTTAGTTTCCAGGTACAGATGTTCTCCCATATTTCGTGTGACACTCTCAATCATCTTGATTTTATTGATGTGTATTTGATAAAAATAAAATAGCTCATAATAGCTTTATTGCCTGCAGTTTTTTGCCAAGGATTGTACTGTGCAACTGAAATCAGTTTTCTGCGCAATTCTATCTCAACAGGTTACATTTTTCCAGTTTTCAAGTGATACACTTGAATATGTAGTTATTTAAGATAGAGACTTTAATAATGTAGCACTGGATGGCCTAGAATGCACTGTGTAGCATAGACTGGCTTGCAACTCGCATATGCTTCAGTCTCCTGAGTGCTGGGACAAAAGGTATATGCCACTACGCATGATCTAGCCCACATTTCTTTTAAGCTAATGTTTCATACCCCTCTATTATTATCTCAAACTAAATATTATATAAAGATATTGATAATATAATTGATATCTAACATTAAATAAAAATAAACATTTTCTGTTTTTTTTTTTTTGTATTTGCTAGTAATTTGAAAAAAATATTTAGGAAATTTTATTGAAAATACATTCATTTCCCATACAATACATCCTGACCACAGTTTCCCCTCCCTCTACTCCTGAGGGGAAGACTGGAGCTGAACCCTTCATCCCAGACCTACTCCCCCTTTCTTTCACCTCAGAAAGGAACAAGCAAGGCAGTAACCATACATGACAAAGCAAGACTCTGTTCTTGGGACTCTTTTCCTCCTATTGGGCTGCCTTGTCCAGCCTCAACATGAGGGCAATTGCCTTATCTTTTTGTTAGAAATGCTTTTAAAAATGCAAATTGTAATAGATTGAGAATGTTGTAGTTTATACTTGCAAAAATAATAGGTACTCAGATCCAAGCAAGGTGTTAGAAATAGCATGATGCAGGAATAAATAAAGATTAGATTTAATGCCAAAGGGAGATCAGAAAAACACAGCAAGCCCCTCAGCTTAACGTTATTTTTCGTACATAGTTTCATACTCTGATTCGTCAAAGGCCCATGCATTTCATGTTCTAAGGGTAAAAAAAGGAAACCAACAAAAATGACATCCATTAACCTTTAGCAATGATGGTGGAACTCTTCTCAAGCCACACAGGTTGGGAGTGAAGGTGCTGGTTGATTGGCACTGCCAAGCCACATCTTTCTAAGTGTGACACCAAAGATCAGTTATGATGAACAGTTTGTGCACTGACAAAAGACAGATATGTATCAAACACTCAGCCAATGTTGCTGGCTTCTTTTTATTTTCTTGCTTCTCACCTGCCTATTTGGATCCAAGCTTAGTATATCAAGCTAGATGATACTGACATGTGCTCAAATCAGACTACTAGCCTGAGAAGCAACAGTGATTAAAGAATTCTCAGTTTTGTTTACTCTACACAGAGTATCTGGCCATACTTGTCTGCCAACCAAGGAGAATCTGTGGCTACTGAATGTTTCTACTTTCTCATAAATTATTTCAGTGCTCAAAACCTTAGACTGAGAGTATTAATAATATTTGTTGTGATTAATCTACTTAATATACCCCATTTATTGTATCAAGGCACAACTGAACAATCTGTAGTCTTTCTTTGGCATCTCATATATTTGTTCTTTCAAATAGCCAAGACTTAAACACACACACACACACACACACACACACACACACACACACACACACACCTACGTATATACATATACACACACTGACTACATATTCAGCTTACTAGAAAATAGTTTTTAAACAATATTCAAGAAATCAGTTGGAGGATGCACATCAGCACACAGAGCATTTTGCTTATTCATCATTTCTGAAATCTACTTTTCCTCAGTAAAGGTTATATTAGATCCAATGAATCACAATTTTTAATTACGTTTACCTGGAATTATTATTATAGTTTAGATTGCTCTTTCATACCCTGTCTCTCACAAATTTTGGAAGTATATCATGCTTTTAACATGGATCTTACATGGTCTTTCTACTAATTCAGAACAAGAATATTAATGAGACCACAGGCTGTTGTCTCCACTTGTTATACAAATATAAAACATAAAACACAATGAAAAACTTTTTGTAAATGAATGAATGATCATAGGATCACTTTAGGATATATGTATGATGTTTGCAATGTCTAATCACAGTATAATGAATTTCTTTGAAATAAATGATTGTATTTTAATAATATTGAACAGGAACTGATGTAGAATGTGAATATGTACCATATATATACATATATATGTACTATATAATATTTATTAACTAAAAAACCACACATAAATATACACATATAATATAACATTTACACACATATGTTCTTTATTTGTGTGTAGTGATTATACTTACTATTACATCATTAACATAGAATTATAATGATAATATATTTGACATTTAGTTCTTTGCATTATATAGTAATGATAACATCTAATTATCATTATGTTAGTTTTGTTTTTGTTGTTACTTGAGACTAAGCATTACTATATAGCTATGCTTAGCTAGGAATATGCTGTGTAGATTGATCTGGCCTCAGCTCACAGAGATCAGCCCTACTCTGCCTACCATAGTGCTTGTATTAAAGGAATGCACCATCATTCTCAGCAATTACCCTTAATTTCAATACATGAATATGTGAAAACTTTAAAGTAAATATTAATTATTATCCTAAGACATCTATTTTTTAAATTAGCTATTCCTTTTACTTTTTATAAATTTAAATCCTGTTCTTATTAATGAATTTTAAACATCATGAAGTTTTCAGAATATATTGTAATATTCTTGTATGTCATTTCCCTCATGTTTTTCCTTCTACAATTTTAAATTCACAATCTATAAGGGAAATGCCATGTTCACCTTCATTATGAAACAGAATCTTGAAGATAATGTCTTGCATCTAATGGATCATAAGAAGCTATATATGACCACTAATAATTTGATTGTGTTTTAGTGGATACTTTATAAGCACAGAAATGAGCAACTGCTGATTGGTGGTGGGATATGTTTCCTTGGCTGTTACTATTGCTATTCTTTTCAAGGATTATGCCCTCTCTTTTTATTTTCTTTAAGAGAAATCACTACATCTTTTAGTGCATGTAATATCACGTAAATGTCACCATTCCATGTTATGTGTGAAAGCACCTATTCAGAATAAAGATTGGTGTGTTAAAAACTGTGAAACCGAAATTCTTTCAGACCAGTAGAGATAACGAAGATTTATAAAGCAATAACAAATCCAGCCACATGAAATGTAATGTACAAGATTTATGGTAATCTGCCTGGCTTCTCTTTCAGATACTTGAGTTTTGCAAAGTTGCTCCTGGATCATTATTAATAACCTTATTCCATAAGCTGAAGATTATGCACATATCCCGAGCATTTAATTTTTCATTAATAAATATGCAAATGGGCACAAACAGCTGAAAATGTCACAAAAGACCATGCTTTTTGTAGACATGTATTTCAATATCATTTGATGGTTGTCTTTATTTCAGTACAGATGTCGTTTAAAACAAATTCGAAATAATTAGCAATAGTAGTGCACAGACATTTGGAGGGTTTAGCTTCACAGAAGTGCTGCAGTTATTAGAAGAGATGAGAACAAATCGAGTTGTTACCTTGGTGTTTTTGTGGGTGTCCTAACTTTGGGAATGGGTGTATTGGACTCTGCCGCTTGCTTTTGGAATTCTTTTCTTTCTGTTGAATTGCCTTTTCCAGCCTTGGTATGAAGGCTTTTGACTTGTTTTATTGTATTTTTGTGTGTGTCATGTTTGTTGTCTTTTAGAAGCCAGCTCTTTTCTGAAGGGAGATGGGAGGGAAGTCGATCTATGGGAGACAGGAGTTGGAGGAGTTGGGAGGAATGGAGGGAGAGGAACCTGTGGTCAGGGTGAATTGTACTTGAGAAGAATCTATATTTAATTTAAAAACTCTTCTTATTTCACACTTTCATACCTATATGTTGCGTTTTAATGCTCATATATTTTAATTTAAATATAACCTATGAGAACAAGTGAAATTAACTTTACTATAAAACTATATATCTTAGGATGTGTAAAGGCAAGCCGCTTCCAACCTCTGCATGTTTGCTTACTCCAGATCCTATCAGCAGGTGACTTGTGATTATTACTTTAGCCAGCTGCAATCTCAATGTCAATGTAAGAAAAACACAATTTGTTTAATTATATATACACATATATTTTATGTATATTCATGTATATATGTATGTATATATATATGTAAGGAGAGATAGATAGATACAAATATAGATCTTGAAATTGTAGTTTAGTTTTCAACAGTAAGAATAAAGGTAATCCATATATAGGATTGTATTAAGGATACAGCAGTCATAACTCTCTTTTACCTCTACATGACATGAACACAAATTACATTTTCTGTAATAATTCTTCAGAATTTGCAGCAAAATATAAAGCTAATATCAAAACAAGCAATAAACATCAGAGAAGCCAATATCAAAGAATATGTGCTGTTCTGTGACTCTGTAAGGCTGCTCCTTCATGCTCTTGTTTGTCACTAGCAAACAATCAGCTTCTTTTGAAATATTTTCCACAGATATCTTTGTTTTGGAGTTTATACCTGATCCGGTTTTTATTGAGTACTTATTATGCAAAAAGAAAATTTGTTTTTATTTCATAGGTTTGGCTGTTTTGCTTCTATGAATGTCTGTGCACCACCGCTTGTATGTTTTGCACTTCTGGAGGCTTTAAAATGGCTTTATATGCCCTGAACTAGAGTTACACAGGGTTGTGAACTAACAGGTGGGGCTTGGGAACTGAACTTGGAGCTTCTGGAAGGGACATTACTAAACCACTGGGCCATTTCAGAGATATTCTCACTGGCCACTTAACTATTGGCATATTTTCTTGTACTTCGAGACTCCAGAAATCTGAGAAAAACATTTCTATTATTTATAAATTACCTAGACTTTGTCAGTTAAACAGACTAGGAAATAAGATAAACTTTCTACAACCTAAAAATAAAATGTGGGGAAAGAAAAGAAAAAGGTAATATAAATCCATAGCAACACCATCCCTGATCCACTTAATGCTCAGTCATTTTCTATAAGGAGTTATATCACTGCTTACCAACCTTCTGAACTATTTCTTTCTTCCATTTATTTAGCTAGTGTAAACAACTTTATAATTTATAAATGCTTTGAGAATATGATATTTAGTGGGACACATTATTCCCAAATATTTCAAGTCACATTATACTCATTTGAAGCATGTATATAATATGTGATGATTAAATCGAAGTAGTAAGTATTTTAATTTCTTTATTTTCATGACCTTGTTGGCATCCTCTTCTAGTAACTTCTAAATATATTCTAGAGTTTTCTTCAAAAGTTGCTCTGTTGTGCTATAGAAAACCGTAGCCAGTTCTTTTATGTGTCTAGGCTTCCTCTTCAATGAGATTTTATCCCTTACCCACCCCAATGTCTCTAATCTCATATGGGTTATTTATGTATTTAACATACAATGCTATCACATGTGTCACTAACTAGTTAAAAATAAAACTATTCTCAAAGATATTTAAGCTTTTCTCTATTTCTAGCAATGAATTTTTACTTCAGTGACTCCTTTGTCATCTCAAGATCATGGTATACACAAATTAGGTGAAAATAGGTACCCATTGACTTTTACTTATATGTTGCCTGATGAATTCAGACATCTTCCTGAAATAAACTGCTGTATTATGTATGACTATTCTCTATGCATTTGTGCTTTTCTGAACTCATGGATGAAAGCTTCTGTCAAAATATATCATATTTACACAAAATGTAGGAATTTGAATTTAAAATAATATGTAAGACACAGAAGAATCCCTAGATGAATTTAGAGTGAGATATGATAAGAGAGGAAAGACAGAGAAGCATAAGTATTTTTACAATAAAATTTTTAGAAGACAAGAATGTAAAGAGATGATTAGAACAGTAGAAATTGAGTGATGGTATTTTTTTAAATGATAATGAACCAGCATGTTAAATAAAAGACAAAAATAATACCTGAGAGAATCTAGTAGGAGGATTGCATCTCATGAGGAATGGTATGCTTAAAGTATACATAGACAAAGTTGAATCAAAATGCTCTAAAATTATTTTATCTCTCAGAATATATCAGGCTTCTTAAAGACATAAATATTTGAATGTAAAGTCAATGACAGACTCTCTTAGTTTTTATTTCTTTTTTTTTTTTTTTTTTTTTTTTTTTTTTGTGAAGAGACACCAGGGCCAAGGCAAATTTTATTTAAAAAAACACATTTAATTAAGGTATCATTTCAGAGGTTTATCCACTATCATCATGGCAAAAAGCATGGCAGTGTGCAGGAAACTAATATGGTTCTGGAGAAGGAGCTCATGGATCTACATTCTGTGCCACAAGCAGAAGGAGACTGTGTGCCACACTGGCATAGCTCGAACATAGTAAACTTCAGAGACTTCCCCTATCCTGACACACTTCCTACATCAAGGCCTCATCTCCTAACAGTGCTTCTCCTTATGGGCCAAGCATTCAAACACATGAGTCTATGGGGCCCACGCCTTTCAAATCACTATAAGATCTAAGTCACATTAGGAAATCTTGCTTTAATGATAACATTTTAACTTTCAAATATTCATTTTATTTTAAAATATTCGCTAAAACACGCACACACAAATCCACAGGATAGAAAAAATCTTGAATAATAATAAAAAAAATGTTAGAATATAACCATCCCATATCTCAGAATGTAATACAGAACTATAGCAATTAAAGAAGAATAATATCAGATATGTTGATAATTGGAATCAAACTCAAGATACAAACATTTGTCCACACATCCGTGGACACCTGTTATTATTAAAAAAAAAAGAAAGAAAGAAATACGCACTAGAAATAAAAAGAATCTTTAAAAAATGGTGATGATCAGAGTTGAAGGCCACATGTAGAAAGAAAAAGGCAAATTAATTCATATTTATCACAATGCACAAAACTGAACTTCCAATGTGTCATGGACCTCAACATAAGGCCCACTCTGCAAGAGACCTGGCATTGCTCATGTGTCCAAAGATCTGAGTTTAGCTAGGCCAAGGGGCCATGGGAAAATCAAATTGTGGTCTTCTGCTAAAGGAACATAACAGATAAATGACTTCTAAGGATATTTTTCTATCCCCATAGATCAGTGTCTTCCTCAGCCATCGTCATAAAAATTTCTTCTTATAGAAGTTATGAACCATTAAAAAAAAAGTTATGAACCAACATAGAGATCTACAACTGGACAATATACCAAGAATGAAAAACTTTGAAACAAACCATCCTCAGTGGGATGTACCCACCAACCCCTCCCTGCAGGCACAGGGAGTCATGCTGAAGCAGAGGCAGAATGATTTTAAGAGCCAGTGGGGAAGACACCAAGGAAACAATGACTTCTACACACAATGGGATTGACACGTTTATATACCAACCAACCAACCAACCAACCAACCAACCAACCAACCAACCAACCAAAAACTAACAAAAACACAAACACAAAACAAAACAAAAATACCCCTTATGTCTTGTATCCCATTTTTTCTCCCAAATGTTTAAGTTCCCTGTGGAGAACTATTCTTTGAGAACAGAGCAATGCTGCCTGTATCAGCTGCGTTTCTTGTTGCTGTGACCAAATACCTGATAAAATATAATTAAAGGAAAGAATGTTTATTTTGGCTGATAGTTTGGCCAAGTGTATCAGGAGAAGAAGGAATGTATAGTGGTTTGAATAAGAATGTCCTCATAGGTTCTGGAACTTGACTACTTGGTTGCAGGTTGGTATTATTGTTGGCATGGGTTTAGGGGGTGAAATTGCTGGAGGAAGCATGTCATTAGGCTTGGGCTTCGAGGATAAAAGGTCTTTCCCATTCCCAGTTAGCTCTCTCTCCCTTGGTTTGTGGTTCAATATGTGAGCTCTCAACATTTTGCTCCTGTCACCATTACTGCTGCTTGCTTCCCTGCCATCAAAGACACTTATTCACTTGCAAAATTAAGGCCAAATAAACACATGTGCCTGCAGTGACCATTTCACATTTAAACTACAATGCTTTATTCCGAGCAAATCAACCCTGACATTCATTCTCCTGCTTCTCCTATATTTTACCTGGAAGTCCCTATTTCATTAGCTATGTTTACAATAATCTCAGATTATAATGCTGGGTGCTTCTGAGGGCACAAGTATCTGATATATTTGTACAAATACTCTAAGGATGATATCCATGTAGATGGAGACCATTTCCCAGCTCAATGGAAAAGACTCAAACACCATGGACCATAGTTAAAATAATGATAGTGCTTTGATCTGGAACACTTTGATTTGTACCTGTAGAGTCCTGGGATGGATCGGTGAAGAGGAATTTTATTTTGCGTATTGTCCTGAACATTTCAGGGCATATGGAGAAAATAGCAACTATAAGGGAGGATGTAGAACTTGGTAGCTTTTGATGGTGGTTCTTAAGTAGTACTAATCCATTAGAGATAATATGGTACATTTCAAGCAATTATTCCTCAAAGCAAGGAAACACACTAATGCCACATGATTTCCTGAACATTCACCACTTGCAGGTGAACTGAAGTTAAAGTCAGATGAGCATAGTTAAATTAAGGTAATTCATAGGATCTCAAAATCTTTTATATCAAATTCAGGTCCATTATAGTGAAACACTGCAATATTAGAATGGACAGACACATGCATTCACACACTTACCTGCAATTTTTTATCATTTATTTTCTAAAAGATAAATTAGATTCATTTTGTTTCATGGAGTTTTTAACAAGAATTAATAAGGAGGTAGTTATTTGCTGAAACAGTTAATTTTGCAGACATTTAAATATTTCTCATGATCAGAAGGGCTATGTTAAAAGAAAGCCAATGAAGCTTAACAATACTTATTGTAAATAATGTTTTACTATGAAATTAATTTTTATAAATTTAGGAATCTATATCTCTAAACTAAAATATTACAGACTCTGGTTGAAGATAATTGCTGCATTCTCAGTTTCATTTATTTTCATATCTATTCATGTACCTAAGTAAATGGAAGGAATACTTTTTGGATAAATCTTATAGAGATAAATTTTAAACATCTTTTCTAAAGACATTAATGTCCACCGCATCGATTGAAACATGTACCTTCTTTAAGGCTGAGAGCAAATGTTTTGGGGTTTTTTAATGCCTGTTTTGCTTATTCTTTTTATACCACAATTTTAGGCTCTCTCTCCTCCCTCCAGCTTCCACCCTCCCTCCTCCTTTCCCCTATCGTTCCTCTCCTACTCCTCAGATAATGGGACAATGCCCCCTCACCAACTTACAGCAGTACATCAAGCACCATCAAGAAGGAGCACATCTTCTTTCCCTGTGATCTGGCAAGGGGGAAGTGATCGAAAGTCAGGCAACAGAGTCCATATAAGAGACAGGACGATAAAAGTGAGGGGCGCACAATTGATATGTAATCTAAATAAATTAATAAAAAAAGAGAGACAGCCCCTTGTCCCTTTGTAAGGGACACACATAATCTCCATGCTACCAGCCAGCTATATGTGTAAGGGCCTAGGCCAAGTTCGTGTATGGTCCTTGCTTGGTATGTTAGTCTCCATGAGCTCACTTAAGCCCAGGTTAGTTGGCTCCATTGCTCTTCTTCTAGAGCATCTGTCCCCTCTAGATCCATTTATTCCCCCCCCCCCCACTCTTTCAACAAGATTCCTTGTGCTCCACCCAAAGTCTGGCTGTGAGTCCCAGCATCTGTTTAGATCTACTGCTGGCTGGATGCTCTCAGAAGAAACCTATGCTAGGCTCCCATCTGCAAACATAAGAGAGTATCTCTAGTTAATATATTGTCAGTGCTTGCTCTCTCCCATGGTGTGGGTCTTGGGTTGGGCCAGGCATTGGTTGGATGTTCCCCTAATCTCTTCTCTATCTTTATCCCTGCCTATCTTGCAGACAGGGTAAATTTTAGGTCAATGTTTTTACAGGTGTCTTGGTATTCCTCTCTCTCTACTAGGAGTCCTGTATTGTTAGAGGGTGGCTTCTTCAATATCTAGGATCCCTGCTACTAGGAATCTCAGTTAGAGTTGTCCCCACATCTGCCCAGGATCCTACCCAACCATAGGTCTCCATATTGTTTCTGAGATGACCACACCCATGGCTTCTCTTCTCTGTACAAGCCCTCTGTCCAGAGAGAGAGAGAGAGAGAGACAGAGAGAGATAGAGACAGAGAGAGAGAGAGAGAGAGAGAGAGAGAGAGAGAGAGAGAGAGAGAATTAAGTGGCGCTACCCTGTAATAGAACAAAAATGTCCCTACTAGACACTAAATACTATCCAATAAAAAGCCCAGTACCAGGAGTGAATAGATTTTAGGAATTGTTGGCCAGTTAGGTCCCATAGACTTCCATATATTATAAGTATTGGCAATGACTTAGTTACCAACAGAACATGATCCTATTACCAAAAAACATCCTTTAATTAGTCAGAGCATTGAAAAATAAAGTTAATCCTGACCTATAAACTTGATCTCTACTGGTTAGCTTTCACAGTGCTGGATGGGGTTGAAGAGAAAACTAATGATCAGTCTTACTGTGCTGTGAACCCTGAAAGTTATAATGATAGCCAGCCTACAAGACATACCTACTACTAAACTAGAGGTAGGAATACCATTGGTGTAAGTAATTACCTGTTTTAAATCACTCTCTTCAGCATGATGATCTTTACAACATTCAAGGGGGTTTCTCCGTACATGGTCTCTTTTTTATTTTCTCTTCATATTGATGGATAAACCTATTCCAATTATAATTGGACATAAACTACATAAGCATTTTTTCTTTTAAAACATTTGCACCCCCTTGTTGAACACAATGGACAAATTTTATATCTAAATATGCATGTGAACAGCTATTGGCAGTATGCTTATTTTTCTTCTACAAATCATTTTTATTGCTTTGTGTGCCCATGTGTACAGGCACACGTGTGTGTGTGTTTGTATGTGTGTGTGTGCGTACATTTATATGTACAAGCACTCAAACATCAGTGTGCTAATGTTAAAGTCTGTTCTCTGTTTACATTATGTGCTTTTGGTGGTTTAAACTCACGTAGTCTGGCTTGGCAGCATGTATATTTTCCTATTACGTGATCCCATTGCTCCACAAATTTTGATTTAGTGTGATTTCCTTCTTTACACAGAATGACCACTTTCTTTTATGATAAAAATTATTGTTCTTGGTTGGTGATTTCCTAGAGACCAAATGAAGTTAAAAGAAAAGAGAAAATTGAATCTACTGGAATCGTCTAGAAAAAAAAGGAAAACCAGAACTTCTTGGTTGGGGTAGATGTTAGTATTCTGCTTCAGTCTGCCTGTGATGTCACTGTCTACCTGCCTTGGGGGAGCATGGCCCTGCCAGGGCCATATAAAAGACAGACCCTCCACATGGCTCTCTTCCCCCCCCCCACTCTTTCCTTCTACTCCCGTCTTTACTTTCTCTGTCTCTCCCCTCTCTCTTTCTCTGAGATACCCCTTCCCCCTTTCCTTCTCCCCCCATGCTCATTTAATAAACTCTGTATAACATGATATCTGCCTACTACCTTGTATTCTATCATTATATATATATATATATATATATATATATATATATATATGTATTAGTGTGAACAAGAGGAAGAACAGCAGAAATACTGGGAGTAGCAAGATGTGGCCTGAGAATGAAGAGCTATTAATTCATATTAGACATGGTTTTAAAATTGCGAGGAAGAAGCCCGAAATGACTTTGAAAACATGTGGTCAGTACAGAGAAAACAAATGTAGAAAAATAGAAGCGAAGGAAAATATTATAGAGGATGATGGTAATATAAGAAGCAACCTATTTTGAAAAGTATAGGAAAGTGTTCTGTGGGTTCACAGGTAGCTGTATTCAAAAAGGGAATGCGCAGGATACATTTATGGAACCTACTTATGAGTAGAACCGGTAGGGGTAGAGGCATGAGAATGAGTTTCAATAAATTCCCTGATAGAAATTCTCCAATGAGGCTGTGCAGTGGGATTACCTGGGGAGCGTAATGAATACTAATGATTAAAATCCATCCTTCTTTATTGTGAGGAAATTAGTCCACGCTCTATCCCGAGGCTTGCTACTTTTAAGGTTCCCAAGAGGATGGTTATGTGAAATCCCTAGTACTTATCTCCCTTCAATTTCAATGATAATCAGGAGAGAGGAAAAATAACTCACCTGATAAGATTTACAAGTGCGCTGAAATGACTCGGGGAAAGATTTAATTTAAAGGAAGCCATAAGGGTGAAAAAGTCAGTGGCTCATTAGTTTGGCCATGTTGACATCTCACTAATTCCTAAGGACTGAAAGACTAGTTTTCAAAGTTCAGGAAGAGGAAAACGGACAATAAAACAAAATACTGAGTATGTGGTAAGTAAGAAAAGTGAGAGTCAACTCACCCATTTTTGTTGGACCTAGAAGCAAGTTTAAAAGAAGATTCCCAAGTCTTTTCCTCAACACAGATGGAGACAGGAAGCTGTGAGTTTTAGGCAGAGTTACATCACTCTTTTTTGGTCTTTTCCTAGTCACTATGGATGCAGATGTACTCCAGACTCAGAGCTTACTCTGAGACTCTTACAAAACTTCATGGCAGGGAAATTGTTTACCTTTGATGGATGAAGTTCTGAAGAAGGCAGGTTTTATAAAAACCTTAAGACAGGTCAAAATATAATTTTATCACTGATATATCAAAGAAAATAATTTAAAAGTCTGCTTTACTGTAGGATAACTCAACACTTGTCTAGGAAACCTTGAGTATTAAAGCAAATTTAAAGCACACGCTGACAGCTTCTACAAAACAACCATGGTTTTATTTGAAAATAATATTACCGAAACATTATCAGAAAGCACATTGGAATGCAACATAGCAAGTTAAAACACTTCTAAACTGAATGAAAGCACACTAGAAAAGTAATGAATGGTATACATATAAGCAAATTATGTTGTAAAGTGTCCCTCAGTAGAAGAATGGATAAAGAAACTAGTACTATTACACTATGGAATACTACTTAGCTATTAAAAACAAGGAATTCCCAAAATTTGTGGACAAATGGATTGAACTAGAAATGATCATAATGAGTGAGTTAACACAGAAGCAGAAAGAGTCAAATGGTATATACTCACTTATATCTGGTCACTAGCCCAAGGGGCATGTCCATGAATGTCTTCACTTATCAGGAAAGTGGGACAGAGGGGAGGATATTCTATTGGGACTCTAGGTGAGAGAAGCATGGGAGAATGGGGAAATAGAAGGATCCAGAGGGGCCTAGAAACCTACAAGAAGAACATTATGATGGGTGGATCTGGGCCCCCGGGGTCCTGCTCAAACTATGACACCAGCCAAGGAAAATACATGCAGTTAACTTCGAACCCCTACCCAGATCTACCCAATGGACAGGACATTCTTCACAGTTGAGTGGAGAGTCTCCTCTGACTTTCACATGAACTCTGGTGCTCCATATTTGACCATGTCTCCTGGATGGTGAGGCCTGGTCGCACTCAGAGGAAGGATGGCAGGCTACCAAGAAGAGACTTGGTACCCTATGAGCATATACAGGGGGAAGAGGCCCCTCTCAGTCACAGTCATAGGGGAAGGGAGTAAGGGGAAATTGGGAGGGAGGGAGGAATGGAAGGATACAAGGGATGGGCTAACAATTGAGATGTAATAGGAATAAATTAATAAAACATATTTAAAAAGATTATCTTAATATGAGAATAAAATTCCAGTATTTGTGGCATCAATAGATAAAGAGCAAATTGTATATATTATCACATATAAGAACATAGTTTTCCAAAATATTTGAAAATCAGATGATGAAGTGAAACAAGAAAATAGCAAAAAGAAAAGTATACAAAACAAGCAACATTACAACTGACTGTCAACACAAATAGCATTATACTGATACGCTGATTGCATATCTCTGTGTGTGTGTATATAGGTGTGTAACAATGTTTAAAGAAAAAAGCAGTCCTGACCCCACCTCTCTCTTTTCCCCACCACCAACCTCCCACTCCTTTCCTTCCCCCACCCTGCCCCCACCCACAGCAAGTGCTCCCCTTTCCCTTCCCCCTCCTATGCCACTTCTAATGAAAAGTAAAAGCAGGCCTGCATTATAAAGACAGCAATAGAGGAAAGAAAGAGAAGGAAAAACAAATTATGTAATTTTGTTATAATCTCAAAAATGTGTAAAATTACCAGTCCGAGAAATGACAAAAAAATCAACAAATGATGGGAAAATCAATTATGTATAGCGTCTCAAGAAAAGAAAAAGATGTATGTATTAAGAAGTACTTTCCGTTACCATATTTGTTAGTTGAAACAGATTTTGTGATTCCCCTTTCATTTGCTCTATTTAAATATAGTTTTGTAGTTAAGTTTTTATGTCTAATGACAACTGTAAGACGTAGACTACAGTTTTAAACTCATTTATAAGGAATCTATTATTTTCTCAATATAATATTGAATAATTCTTGATATAGTTTGCCAACTTGCTACAAGACATGTATCTCATTCATTTATCTAAAGTTTATAATCATTATTAGAGAAGCTACTAACGCTGTACTGCATACACATTGTGACATTGAAAAATAGCTATCAAGTATATTTTGTCATTGCTGTTTTTGCAAAGAGGGGCCTTGTTACTCATTTTTGCTGTTTTTCTTGTATTGTTCTTTTTAGAAACAGCATGTATTATCACAACTTAAATGACAAAGACTATTTTGTCACTTGAATCTTGTGTACAACATCTCTTTTGTGTGTATTTAGAGACTTAACTTGATGGATTTAAAGATGTTATAAAAGAAAGTCATATCCCTCTCTCTGCTCAAGTGTGCAGACTGTCCTGTCCATTGGCTAGATCTGGGTAGGGGTTTAAATTTTACCGCCTGTATTGTCCTTGGCTAGTGCCTTTGTTTGAGCGGGACCCCTTGGCCCAAATCTGCCTATCATAATGTTCTACTTGTAGGTTTCTAGGACCCTCTGGATCCTTCTACTTTGCTATTCTCCCATGGTTCTCTCATCTAGAGTCCCAATAGGATGTCCTCCCCTCTGTCCCAGTTTCCTGGTAAGGGAAGGCTTTCGTGGGACATGCCCATTGGGCTAGTATGCAGATGTAAGTGAGGATATGACTTTCTCATGTACTCTGGTGCCTCACATTTGACTATGTCCCCTGGAGGGGGAGACCTTGTGGCACTCAGAGGAAGGACAGCAGGTTACTGAGAAGAGACTTGATACCCTATGAGCATATACAGGGGGAGGTAATCTCCCTGAGGAACAGTCATAGGGGAGGGGAATAAGGGGAAAATGGGAGGGAGGGGAGAATGGGAGGAAACAAGGTATGGGATAACCGTAGAGATGTAACAAGAATAAATTAATAAAAAAATATTAAAATATTAAAAATAAAAAATAAAAAAATAAAGATGTTATAAAAGAGAAAGAACACAAATTTCAAGAAATGTTAAAAGGCATAGATAAGAAACTTTTAGTAATGTACACCAATAATTTATTTCAAAATTCTATAAATTAAAAGACATTTTGTGTAGTCTAATCCATTGGACAGAGTCAGTCTTGATAGTACTGAGTTCTTCCTACATTTACCCACAACATTCATACACTTGTTTGTTTTTTAGGATGACTTTTTCTTTGTTTGTTTGCTTTGTTGTTGTTGTCGTTGTTGTTGTTGTTTATTATTATTATTATTATTATTATTATTATTATTATTATTAAACCTTTACTCAAGATTGGAGGGAAAACTTGTTATTTTTGCATTTCTGGGTGTGACCTTTTTTTTAGGTTAGCATGATATCTTTCTGAAAATTACGATATATCTTTCTTCATGTATGATATGTAAAACTCCATTGTGTACATTTACACAAGTAAGTACACTACATACATATGTAAACTGTCATAATAAAACTCCTTTTGTTCCCTAATAAAACTCTTTATGTGGCACTATCGATGCTTTTGGTAATATGGCCATTTTTATTTGTTAATCCTACCAATCCATGAGCATGGGAGATCTTTCCATTTTCTGCTATCTTCTTCAATTCTTTCTTCAGAGACTTGAAGTTTTATTCAAACAGTTCTTTCACTTGTCAGTTAGAGTTATACCAAGGTACTTTATGATTTGTGGGGGTGGGTATTATAAAGACTCTTGTTTCCCTAATTTCTTCATCAGCCTGTGTGTCTTTGAAGTAAATAAGACTACATATTTGTTTAAATTGGTTTTGTATCCAGTCACTTTGGTAAAGGTGTTTATCAAGTATGTGAGTTCTTTGGTAGAATTTTTGGTGTCACTTATGTATACATTCATATCATCCAAGAATAGTGATATTTCTACTTCTTCCTTTCTAAAATGTGTCCCCTTCATCTCTCTTAGTTGTTTTATTGCTTTAGCTAGGACTTTAAGTACTTTATTGAAGAGATGCAGAGAGAGTGAACACCCTTGTCCTGTCCCTGATTTCAGTTTCTCTCAATTTAGTTTGGCGTTCTCTATTGTCTTGCTGTATATTGCCTTTACTATGGTTAGGTACATGCTGATCTCTTTAAAATTTTTTGACATGAATGGATATTAGATTATGTCAAATGCTTTTTCAGCATCTAATGAGATGATCATGTTTTTTTTTCAGTTTGCTTATATGATGGATTACATTGATGTATTTCCATGAATTAAACCACCTCTGCATGCCTGGGATGAAGCATATCTAGTCATGGTGGATGATATTTTTAATGTGTTCTTGGATTCAGTTTGAAAGCATGTTATTGAGTATTATTGTGTCAATGTTCATAAGGGAAATTGTTCTGAATTTTTTCACTGTTGGGTCTTTGTGTGGTTTAGTGTCAAGGTGACTGTGGTCTCATTGAATGTGTTTGGTAATGTTTCTTCAGTTTCTGTTTTGTGGAATAGTTTGAAGAGAATTGATATTAGATTTTCTTTGATAATCTGGTAGAATTCTTCACTGAATGCATTGGCTGTAAACTTTATTTGGTTGAAAGACTTTTGAAGACTGCTTCTATATCCCAAGGAGATATAGGACTATTTAATTTGTTTACCTGATCTTGATTCAATTTTGGAAATTGGTAGCTATCATGAAAATTGTCCATTTCATTTAGATTTCCAAATTTTGTGGCATATAGGCTTTTGAAGTATGACCTAATAATTCTTTGGATTTCCTCAGTATCTGTCATTATCTTTCTTTTTTCCTTTCTGATTTTGTTGATTTGAATACTTTTCCTCTGCCTTTCAGTTAGTTTGGCTAAGAGTTTGTCTATCTTGTTGATTTTCTCAAAGAACTAGCTCTTGGTTTCATTAATTATTTGAATTGTTATTTTGTTTCTAATTTATTTATTTCAGCCCAGATTTTGATGATTTCCCACCGTCTCTTCCTCTTGGTTGTTGAAAAGAATACGTAATCTCCAGTTTTTAGATTGAATATTATATGCATGTTTATTGTTCTGTTTCTGGGGGATCACACCCATCCAGGCCCTTCTGGCTTTCATAGTCTTTGTTGAGAAGACAGGTGTAATTCTGATGGATTTGACTTCATATATGATGTGGCCTTTTCCTCTTCCAGTTTTTAATATTCTTTCTTTGTTATCCGTGTTCAATGACGTCTTTCTGCATTGTTTTAGGTATTTCTCAGTAGATCAAAGTCAGTAATGGACCAATATATACTTCTCAAACTTTCCAGACTTCTTGTTTCATTGGAGAATTACCTAAAAGAACAGGTAGTGCTTATTATGCTACAGGGTTAGCTATTGTGAAACATACTGGTGGTCCTAATTAAAACAAGGGGGAGAATAGACTCCTTTACATTTTCTGATTCTCTATCTCTGTTTTATTGCCCTTATTTTTGTGATTTTATAGGAAATTATAAATGTTTCATGGAAAGGCACTATGTAGCATACTCTGCTCCTTCGAATTTTACTGGTAATTTTCTGGTACAGTCTGAATAATAGCACTCAGAAACATCCCCCAGACATTCTTACTCGTGGTAAGTTACATACTTATGTAAGTCATAAGAATTTTGATTCCAGGAAAAAAATCAATAATCCTTCATATTCAATAAAGCCTCCCACCTAGGCAATTAAATCTATAGATCACACCTATGCCCTTGATACAGACCTTGTCAATAAAAGAAGACATTTGATGAGATAGTGCAAGAGCTGAGGAATTTGAGCTCATCTCATCCCATTACGTACATTTCCTTGTAATAGTCTCAATCAAATGCTTTGATTGGATTTGTCTATGAGCAGATTTTTTGGTGTCATATTCCTCTGTCACAGTATTTCATTGTATTATTTGGTTTAATGCTCTCTCAGTGGTGGTTTTAAATAATACTATACACATATTTGTCTCTGTTGGATTTCTGTCAACTTGATACAACCTAGAGTTATTTAAGAAGACAGACTCTCGCTTAAGAAACTAATTGTACAGGTTGGTCTATTTGCATATCTGTGGAACATTTTCTTCATTGATGATTAATGTATGAGAGTCCACTGTGGGTCCTGTTACTACTGGACCCTGGATGATATGAGAAGTAGGCTCGGGTGCTTGCCGGTAAGCATTTTTCTTCCATGTCATCTACTTGGGTTCCTGTTTAACTTTCTACTAATAGACCATGACCAAGGACATGTAAGTCAACTAAGCCCTTTCCTACAGAAAGTGCTTTTTGGTGTGTGTGTGTGTGTGTGTGTGTGTGTGTGTGTGTGTGTGTGTATGTGTCTGTGTTCTGTTAGAAATCTAACTAAGACACTGGAATTATTACTTGCAACTGTGCCTGTGGATAAGAGAATCATGAACTACACTGGTTTAGCTTCCCAGACTCTACTATGTATAGCTGCTAATAACTCCTTTTGTTGTCACAGAGAGAATAGCCCTTGTTAACACAGATGCCCAAGAAATGAGATCAAAAGGCTATATTTCATTTTATAACATCTGAAGGATTTGAGCCTGGGATCCATGCCAATGTCACTTATATGAAGTATAGATCTTTTTCTGCTAACCATTGACAGTGGGACCCCACAATTGAGCTTTTAAGATAGTCTGAGTGTGTTACCACACATCCTTATAATAAAATCTAAAAGAGAAGTGATAGACTAGGGCCACAGAGAGAATTGGTGGATAGAGAAAACTGGGTGTTAGAATGAGAATCCATTAAGTTCAATTTAATTAATCTTATCACATGGTGATTTGTTCCACTATAAAGTATAATATGGAGTGGATAGCCCCCTAACCCCCACACCACACACATATTCTGAGGATGGGATTTACACTTATACAGGATCTTCTCTGAAATGGATGCTTTGGGGCCTGTGACAGTGTGAAGGAGAATTATCATTCAAAGTGTTTTCTATTTTCACATAGTCCCAGAGAAGCAAGTTCATATATTATCATGTATAAAGAGTCTGAGTGTTTATACTAGTGACTACTATTTGTAATAATGTATTTATTGCACTAATGTATTAGCTGCATAGAAAAGACTCTATGTTTATGATTCTTAAAGGACAGTAACAGCCTTTGTTGATGTCTGTCTTAAAGAGCCACAGCAAGAAGATTCTAACTGTAGCCTTATGCACGCTATGGTAAGATTCACCTCCAGCGCTTTATATGATGGCTAGTTGCGAGAACTATGATCTCAGCTATGTTTCTATAGCAGCCACTGTAGTCATATCTTTGTACCCAAAAGGGAGAACAACTTATTTTGTAAGAATTTCAAAAGAACTTGATAAGTACAAATCCATATTGAAAAAAAGTTTTTGGTAAGATCCAACAGCTAAAACAGTCTAAACTTTGGTTAGGTGAACAAAATCCAAGACTTAAGATGATTACAGCATTTGAAATACCACCTTGATATTACTTAATATTACATTAATCACTCATATTAACCATAATACAAAAAAGGAGTGAGAAATGTTGCCAAAAACTGTGCCTGAGAAAGAAGCATTCTCCTACTAAGAGCATTCTGACTGACCCTTGACACAGTAAGGACAGAGGGAAATAGTCTGTACAACAGGTTTCCCACTTGGAAAGCTAGAGTATGCTATCTTAAGAAGGAAAGGCGTGGATGTTTCCATATATAATTCTACCCATGTTTCTTACCCTTTTTTCTCCCTGGTGAAATAGGGCTTGTAAGCATGGATATTACTGTGCAGTATCTTTACATGCACTTGCTCCTAATAAACTCTCAAAGCCTGAGGAATTCTGGGTCCTTAGAGCTTCACAAACAGTTTTTGCTCCCCAGTATACTCTGCTGAGAACTATGACAGAGAGAAAGAGAAAGGGAGAGAGAGAGAGAGAGAGAGAGAGAGAGAGAGAGAGAGAGAGGAGAATCACTTAGCACAGTTCCCTTATTGCTAGCAATCAGACGTATGAAACACAATGTAGTGTTTGTCCATAAGTTAATATTTTTCTTTAATCTACTTGTTATTCTAGGGCAGAATTTTGAAAGAAAAAAAATGAATTTCACCATGACAATAGATGTTTCAATGAGAATTTTTATTTAAAAGTACTTTTCTCTAGCATGAATATTCCATTCCCTATGTCCTATTTTTCTTTATATAGTTTATGTTTTATTTAATAAAATTACCTTGTTTATATAAAAATTTGTTATTTAAGGCAATGAGTTCCTATATCTTGCTCACAATAAATGTCAAAGTTCATATGCCCATGTTAATCATACCAAGACCAGAAACTAACTTTTTTTCCAATGTATATTTTGTGCCTCAGGGCTATATTTGAAATTTTTACTATGCTCTCAGTTTATTATTTTGTCAATTTTGAGTCTGGAAATCAAATGTTCTATTTTCCTTAAGAGTCTTTCAATGTCTCCTTTTTTTTCTCTCATTTACTTATTTATGTATGTAGATGTGTATGTATATATGTATGTATTATGTATGTATGTTTTTATTTATTTAATTTACATCCTAACCACAGCTTTCTCCCTCCTGTCCTCTCCTTTAGGTCCCACCCTCCCACTCTCTGCCCCCTTTTACACTTCCCCCTCTCAGAGAAGGGGCACCTCCTCCTCACCAACCCACCCAGGCACATCAACTCTCAAGGACTAAGTACATCCTTTTCCACTGAATACAGACGGGGCAGCCCAGCTATGGGAAAGTGATGGAAAAGCAGACAACAGAATCCGTGCCAGAGATTTTACATGCAGTATTTAACAAGAAAGACTAAATTTCTATTCAAAGTTCAGACACTCTGAATGTTTTCTGTTTTGTTATACATGGGTAGCCCAACATACTTACATATGAAAACTTCCTTATAAACACATATGCAAAAAGCAGAACTATTTTTCTTAAATAACTAAATAATAATATTTGACTGTAATTTGTATGCTTTAGTCTTCGGTTCCATATGCTTAGTTTCTGTAATTAGCCTTGTGTGAAGGAAAGCTGTTTCATAATGATCAGTCTCTACTTGAAAACAAAATAACTGCAAAATATCTGGAAAGCATTTTGGGTAGTTTTGCAAACAAGGTCACCAATTTAAATCATATTTTCTACAGAATCAATATGAACTCTAACAATGGATTTGTATGAAAATATAGCATTGTTTTCCAATAATGTTTTACAATTAGAACTAAAAGCATTTATGTCAACATAATTTGCAAATTACGAAGGTATTTTTCTACACTTAATTCATAATAAAATAACAGTTGTGGTTGAGCAGCAATGCTCATATGCCTATCAGAAAGTAAATGTAATCAGAGCTATACCTTTTGTTGTTTTTTTCTAGAATAGCTGGTGCATGACATTCATTTATAATAATCTCAGAGAATATTTTTTTTCAGATAATCCCAGTATCAAATGGTTTTATTAACACCTCAGTGTAGGCACTGTTTTTAAACTCTACTTCATTTGGGGTTCCTTAATGCCTCTACCTCCCTTCTAAGGCCCCGACCCTGGGTAAGAAAGAAAGAATGTTAGAAGAGAAGTGGATGTTGGTCTTTTAGCTACTTCCTACTGGTTATGGCCATCAAGTTCTTTGGGAAACTACCAACCTCAGTTGTCAGGATATCTAGGAGCAAAAGGCGAACAGCAGGGTAAACAAGCAGCCTTCTTCCCCCGCCATCAGTCTCCCAGAAGCCCTCAGCTTTCTCTGAGCTCTGCTGCTTAGACTCTCCCAGAGTCCTCACAGTTCCACAAAACCACAGCTGGCAAACACAATGCTCCTCTCTGAGGTGCACAAGGATGTTACCAGCTGGGATAGACTATGCCCCAAATGAGACAATTATTAGCTGTGGTCAAACTAAGGCAATTAAAACAAAAACATAGTAACATAGTATAATTGAGTTTTTCAAGAAACTGAAACTTCCACTACAATTCAATAGAGTGAGACAGGAAAACACGGTCTTGTGTTGTTGTTGTTGTTGTTGTTGTTGTTTTTAACCGGTCTGTGGTTTCTTGTTTGTTTCTGCAATTCTTTCCTATGAGATGAACATCCACTGGTGTGAAAATAATGATATTTTCATAAGGAGTAAAAAAGGAAGAAAAGAAAAAGTCTTTAAATATCAAACAACTAAAAGAAAATGTCTTTTAAGTGCACAATTTTGTGATGAGTAAGGTTAAACATAAAGCAAGAATTTACATCAGTCAGACGGCATGGTATTTGTTTTTTGTCTCATCCCTCATAGGCAAAGGTAGGTTAGGTCTCTGCAAGTTCCAGGTTAGGATAGTCTACAGAGCAAGTTCCAGGTCAGCCAGAGCTACACAGTGAGACCCTGTATCAAACTATTTAAAAATGAAAATGAGTTAAAATTTCTGACTTTCAATGTGAATAAAATGTGCATCAAGATATACTATTGCATGCCCCCAGCATTATACACTAGGTTATATACAAAATTCTTCAATTTACATAAAACAAGATATGTCTTTATATATATATATATATATATATATATATATACTTAAGTCATATGTAATATATATTACCAGCAGTAATATATGCATATTTCTTGACCTTTAAATTATATTAATTTTCATGGATGCACTAATCACTAGAATGTATGTATTAATGAGGTAAACTGAGGTAGTTTATACATGTATACAGAATACATTTATTATAAATGAACATATTATAAGAACACATTTATTTTAGACTCAAATACCAAATGTCTAAAGTATGTCTTCTATAAAATTAAAAAAGGTATAATAAATAATTATCTCTACACATATAGATGATATGTGTGTACATAAACTTCTATATTAATATCAAATATATAACATAAGAAATATGCATAAACATGAGAAACATAATATTATATATAGACATAACTGTACATTATTAGGCATGCACATGTATTTACTAGTTCCAATATAATCCTTAGCATGGTCAAAATGATTAAACATTCAAATACTAACTTAGTAGACATCTAATCTCCATGCAGCTATGCCTTCATTGTAAGAGAAAATGAATAATGTCCCTTCCTGTATGTCAAACTTCTCAGAAAACACTTACAAATAAATAGATACTTGTGTATTGGTAGATGCAGGCATGGAAGATTATAAGTACTAGCCACTTCACTCTCATGGTCTAATCTAAGTGTTGTACATATGTCAAACTTCAATGAGATAAAAAAAAATCACACAACCATCAATCAATTATAAAGTGTTATTATTATATATTATCTATAATATATAATTATTATTTTCATATTATTTTTTATTTTATCATTACAGTAATAACAATTTGCTTTATTAGTATATTTTGAGGAAGGCATGATTATCCTTTTGTCACTATATGTATAATACATATATTCTGATGGAATATTTTTTTGAGAAGTCCTAGCAAATGAGTTATCTTAGGAAATGTTTTAGGTCATTAGCACAGGCAATGAAATTAATTTGTAAGATTCATGTATTTCATCTTTGAGATTACACAAAGTTTAATTTTAAAAAGGAACCATTATTAGAAAAATCGCATTCAAACTTAGAAGTAGACCAATAAGACATTTTATAGACAATGTTTTTCTCAGTAATTGCCACAGAACTGGGATTGCCATGTTCAATTTTCTTTTCTGTTATCTCTTTCACAAGAAAAATGTAGAAGGAAACATCGTTCCACACTATTAAAAATTATAATTGGACTGGATTGATCCTTCAGCTTGATTTGCTAATTGTACTAGATTCTTTCTTATTGTCGTGTCATAATTTTTTCTGTAAGAACTAGAGGAAAATAGGGCTGTGTGAAAATTGCCTTTCACAGTCTATTAGACTTCATTGCTGCCATCTGATGACAAGGAATTTCTAGGAGTGGTGACATTTTGTAGGTATGTTGAAGATTGCAAAAACAATGATTTAGAAAGAATCTTTCCAAATACCAAATGAACACTGAGTCATTTTATGTGCTTTTCTATGAAGTGGAACCTCAGTAGCCAGGTACATAAAACTATTATGACTGCTTTATCTTTGCTACATAATTATCAATGTGTTTCTGTATATCCACAATACAGGAGTCTTGAAATACAAACTGCTTTTGTGTTTTGTAGTTAAGGGTAAAGAATTTAATGACAGATTTTTTCTTAAACGTTCTTCATAATTGAATATATACAATTATTTCTGTATATTAAACATTTACCTAGGAACAAATATGTTTCAGATATCACATATTGCTAAAAAAAAAAATCCCTACCACTTAGGAATTCAGCCATTAGGAAATCACTGAATCATAGAGGTTTTGACCTAATCAGTGTGTCAGTCCTTGGTGGACTCATGATATGAAATGGTGTTGGTTTTTTTCTTTTCAGAGATGAAGCCAAGTTGAAGCAAGCAGGTCACTATGAGTGCACATAGAAAGAGATTTCTTGCCACTGACCAATTCTTGTTGCTTGTCCCCCTGGAGTGACTTGCTTCCTCTTTCAAATATTTTCAATATGATGGCATTCTTCCTAATCTGATGCATTAAGCAGTGGTACCAGCTAAGTATCAGTGGTAGTCTCTGAAACCATAAGCCAAAACACAGAGAGTTACTTTTAAAATTATTTTTTTAGATGTTTGCCATAGTGGCCTAAAAACTACCCAAAGCAACAACAACAAAAATTAGTCATATAGGTAAGTATTATACATGGCACTTAAAATTAACAATACCAGGTTTTATAAAACTACTAGTTTAGGGTTACAGATACTCAATGCTCCAGAAAGATACTATCCCATCATATCTAACATGTTGTGCATTCATGGGCATAACGAATACACTGATATTCCTTGTTCATGACTGAAACTGTCCATTATATGGATTCAAACTTTGTATATAAAAATTCTCAAAATTAATTTGTACATAAGAGAGATTAAGAGACTAACATTAATAAAAATTAAAATGGCATAGTCATGAGTTTCTATAATCAAAGTTACTTTAGATTACTATATCCACAATTCTTATAAAATACAATGACTAAATGGCAAATTGGCTGTAACAAACTGAATGACATGGACTGTGACACAGTTACTCCTATGCATTGACAGTCAACTTGAGACAGCAATTAAATAACTTCTGAGGCTCTCTCACATTTGGGGACTAACGGAGGAGGGTAGTATGGATTCAGGCTTGCAATTCTGAGTGTCACAAAAAAGTTACAAATTATTTATGTCTGGTATAGCCCTCACAATATTTAAAGAACACTATTATTAAACATATGGAATAGAGGACATAGGATACACACATACAAAGCAGACAAGTGTGCAATCTTTGTTTCTCCTGCAGTATAAAATGCTGGAAAGCCTTGTTGCACAGTTTACTTTTGAGATTCCCTCCATAGTTCACTTTTGTCACTCATGAGTGTCTGCGGTGCGTGCAATAAACAATCTTGGGGCAGTGTTCCAGGCAAGGCTCTCAAGAACCCTTGCTTCAGTGTGTGTGTGTGTGTGTGTGTGTGTGTGTGTGTGTGTGTGTGTGTG
>OU015751.1:110140133-110152006 GCA_907169655.1 Acomys percivali
AAAAGTAATGTGGGAAATCAATAAAGAAGTTAGGATTTTTAAATGGCTAGGCAGAAAATGAGATGAATGCAATTAGATTCATTTCTTAAATCTTTAATCAAAGTTAGACCTGTATGAAGTAAGAACTTCTGTCAAAAGCAATATTTTTAAAATCTGATATAATATCCAATTGCTCTATTATTTAGCTTGAGGTTATACAGCATCTCTTAAGACAAAATTTTCTTTCATAAAACCAAAGACTGACAAATGGTATTACAATAAAATGAGTATATGTCTGTATCTAAAGCATTTTATAGATGTTGGAAATTCAATTTGCAAACCAGAGGAAGATATTCAAAACACATATAACCAATAAAGATATATAAAAACCTCCCACAGATCAGCATGAAAATGACAAACAAGCTAATACAAAACCAAGAATTACACAAGAAAGCATTTTGAAGTAGGCAATACATTGAATTATGGAAGATGTGAAGAGACAGTCAATCACATTTATTATCAGATGCATGTAGATTGGAAACTGAATGGGATTCAATTTTACACTTTTCCAAGTCAGAGTGAGGAAGTGTGACACCAGCATGGGCTTGAAGACTGATTCTTCACACAGTCTAAAGAAGTTGCAGACACAGCCATTGTTTTTAGCCATTCAAGTATGTTTTACACCAACCTGTGAATTTTTATATTTGTACTCTTGCTAAGTGTGAACTACATTTCAAAGTAAACATGAAGAAAAGCGTAAGTACATTCTAGAACTATACAAAAGGATGCTATTCGAAGCAGTGTTCTTACAGGTGTGAGAAGAGGAATATCGCTGTAAGTAGCAGCTCCGTAGAGAAGATCAAAGCTCTCTCTCACAGCAGCAGAATGGAGGAGAGGGGCAGGGAACACTAACAGCCCTTTGTGAGGGCTCAGCATTGATTAACTACTCCCACTCAAGTATAAGAGCTACTATGAACATAATACTAAAATTACAAACTGTGATAATAATTTTATTAAAAAGAAAACTGCAAGTTTGAAAGCCAAGAGGCTTCTAAAATATCTGGAAATGAAAAGTTCAATGGAAGGTAAAATAAAAACAGTTGTGCTTGTAGCTGTCTTGTGGGGTAGAAAGTAGGGACTTCAATCAGGTTAAATGATGCCACAGCAACTAAATTGTCAACATTAACCATTTCAAGGTAATTACTGATGTTGAGTGTGTTATACATTTATATTTATATCTTTCGAATCATATTAATAGCTGAACTTACACCCATTCATAGGTGCACTTGGCACCTGCCTGAACCTTGAGAATGTTAAAACATGGATATATGTCTCTTTAAGATGTATAATTCAAAACTATGTACTACACCTAGAATGTAATCAGATGCCCAGAAAATATTGAATTAACTAAAAAAATAAGCACTAAAGTGAACCTGTTAATTGAAAATTGCTGGACTATATCCATTCTAACTACTGTTCATTGTAAAGGCTCTCATCTCAAATGAACCCTGAATTGCTCAACAATTTAGTAGACAGAGCACTGGGAATTTAGTGTAATAGGCATAGCCCCATACCTAGTGTTGGAGATTTAAAAAAATATTTAAGTTCCATATAACACACGGAAAAGAATCATTCTTTTCTGGCTCCCTCTTTCTGTTGACAATGAGCATGCTCTGTGTCTGAGTAGATGCTTAACATGTTTTTGGTTCCATATATTTTCTCTTTCAGGCTAAAATGCCCTTTAATCTCTCCTTACTGGCCTCAGAGTCCATACATGCTAATCTCAGTGCCCTACAAAATTATTTTTTCAATTGATGGGGAAAGTATCTGAAACTATACCCATATACACTTCCAAAACTACAAAACGAAACTGAAGTGAGTTCACTAGCTGAAGCTATTATATATAGAGTAGAACATTCAGTCTAATACCTATGCCAGAAATTTTAGGAAAAGAGCAAACGTTAGACCTCTCACAGGAAAGGTATCTGAGAATGTGCTTAGCCAGGCTGTTTAGATGTCTGGTCACACTCATGCATCTTCTATGGTTTCTAAAGTGGTTACTCTCTCTGAAAGCAATTCAGAAATTTAGAGTCTCATAAGAAAAAAGAAAAAAAATCAAATAATTCTTTTGGCATTGCTCATCAAAATGCTTCCTGGATATCCACCACCAACTGTGGCACTTTCTTCACCACTTCCTTCTACTTCCTCACTGCCAGATGTTAATACAGATGATGTCAGAGAGTTATTTTTCACCCATTTCATTTTTCTGCTCTGGAAATGAACAGAAAACTGTCCCTGGTCCATTTCCTCTCCCATGCCCTGCTGCTCTCTTTCATTTCTTTTGCTGCATTCTGCTTCCACTTTTGCATCATAACTCTGAAGATATAAGTCTTTTTCTACAGGAAATGGAACTTGAATTTTAGGAAAAAAAATCACTGCAGTGAACTCTTCACCTACCTAATATTAGAAAGTACATTTTATGACCTAACAAATTATGCAGAATAGAGGTTTCAGGAACTGTAATGTCAACAAATTGGAAATATGTTTCAGAAAATTAAAAGGTTATCCTTATACTCCTGTTGCCCTAGAATGACTCATGGTACCTCAGTCTGTATTATTAAGGCTTCTCATCAGGTGCAGAGTTAACTAACTAATTAGCTTGTGTGTGTGTGTGTGTGTGTGTGTGTGTGTGTGATATGCTTGGGTTTTAGCTGATTCTAGATGTTGTCAAATTGACAGCCAAGAATTGCCATAACATTTTGAATGGGAAGATACTAGGAACATCCGACCATTAGTAAATTTTAGTCTTTTATGTGAGTCTTTTTACTCCTATTTCTTTCCATATCCTCAGGATCTCTACCTACAAAGTTACTGATTACTCCTTCATATCTATTCACTTCTTTATGACCTTGATAGAATCCTCATATTTCTCATCCTCATGACCAGAACATGTTCATTAACAGTAGCCTGGTTTTTACATCTCCTCCCAGTGGAACCAATGAAGACAATACAAAGCAGCTTAATAGAGACCTCCTCAACACATTACTGGATTGGTCCTTGCCATTGCCCAGGGTTGTGCAGGGTGGAGAATATTGACTATGTGGGTTTCTGTCTGAACTTTTGTTGTTCCTAAAAGCATTCAGGACAAACAAGAATGGCCTTAATCATTAAGTAATCTGTGAGGTGCCGTACTTATAGCTCATCATCCAGCACTAAATTATTCCACCTTTAAAAATGAGTTTGTGACCTTTGGGTAATGACTTAGTATATTTTATCATTCTGTGTGTATTTGTTACTTGTCTTTCTGTAGTAAAGAAGTTTCTTTTAGGAATAACTTACATTTTATTGAAGAAAAATAAAAGTTACTTAACCTTCAATAAAACTGATATTTTTAAAGCCTATAAACGATTTAAAATTTTAAACTGAAACCTTAATATGTCATAATCATTTTATTAATACTTTTGATATCATTACTGCTTTGAGACCCATAAAGATCAAGTACAGTTTAAAAGCAACTTGTATGTAGTATTTATACATTGGTCACTCCTCATCTCCAAGTACTGCACTTACTATAATATGTGACACATGTATTATAATTATTCATGCATGGTATATATGCATAAATCACAAGCTCTAGTTCCAGATACAGAACCAAAGTAGTATCCATTGTCTTTGAATTCCACTTATGACAATGACTGTGTTGCCACATCAGCAACACATTTTTATGTAAATTTGATGTTTTATCTCACATAGAAATACTACAACATTGCCAAATGAACACTATATTTAAAAATTCCTCATTAAAATACAAGGATATTTTTTATAACTTTGTGCCTGATGGAAAATGAAAACTAAAAATACGTTGTTTAAGGTTATTTGAATATGTTTTCTTCTATCTAAATGAATTAAGAATGAAATGAGTTTAAATTTGGAATAGTCTACTTGTTTATATTGAAATTCAGAAGTTGCTTTCTTGTGACATTATTTTTTGTCATGAATACACTCAAGTGTTACCACTGCTCATCATGATGTTCAATTGATTATAAACACATCACGCAAACTACTCCTATCTACACCAATGATTGTTACATATTCATCCTTGCCTCTCCTCAACAGTCCAAGCAACCCTCTCTCTACTCTATGCTTCTACAACTTTATTTGAATTAAATTCCATCTAAAAGTGGCATCACACAATGTTTTTCTTTGTTTTGCTTATTTCACTTAGCCTTGGACTCACTAACGCCAGACATATTTATGCAAATGACAAATTTCTATCACTTTCCAGGTTAGTAGTCATTATAATGAACAGTAATAAGATTCTATTATATTTACTACTGAAAAATATTTTCCATATATATGAAATACACATAATCTACAAATATCTTTATCCTTATCTACCTATCTGTTTAATCTTTTTCCTTTATCAAGTCATTGGGTCCCCTGTCTGAATTACTAGACTGAAACTCTTGGCGTGGAAATTCTTTGTGGACTCAAATTTCATTGGCTAATTTTGACCAGTGAGACCATCTTCCTCAAACAGATTATGAAAATATTTCTCATTAATTTCAGGAATCATTTCCATCCCTGGGTTTTCAGGCTACAGTAACTATTTTAGAATTTCATTTGTTGTGATTTCTTGTGAGGAGCAAATAAAATCATAAGTAATTATATACATTTGTTCACATGAGTACAGCCATGTCAAAGACCACTGCCTCAGAACCATGGGAGTCCCAAGGCCTTCCTCTGATCCAAGAACAGTGTGTGAAAAGTTCCACCCATGTTTTCTCCTCTGGGATGACTGCAGCCTGAAACTAATCCATGACTGAATCCTACTGCTGAAATTTAGTAACCTGTCTCCTCACTCAGCTTTATTTAACAATTATGCTAAATTTCTGTGCTGTTTGTGTTTCTCTCCACAAACTATTTATTTTCTGTTTTTAAAACTGAATTCGTGGTTAGGTTGTTAATAACTAGTCTAAATTACAAATGTCATATCCTATAAAATTGATGAGAGAGTAAAAAAAATCTCAATATTATAGAGACTATACTGGATGGAGAACAGGAAAGAAATTGATTCACGGGAGGTTATAGCAATTAGATAGTCAGACAATTGTTGAAGTAAGAGATCTTAGGACAGAATTTTTCAGTTCTTTTTTTCAATCAATATTATGATTTTTGTTTATAATTTAGGAATACAATAGTTGTTCAGAGCTCCACTTTTCTAGGAAATATTTTGCTTTATCCTTGATTTAGAGCAAAACATTCACAGGCAAGATAAGAACTGGAGGAGAGAAGAGAAAGGACATCACATATTAATTGATGGCATGTTACCATTGGGCTTGATTTCAAATAAATGTATTTCCAGTTTTTTAAATGAGTGGATGGTTGTTTCTCATAGTACAGATTCTACATTGTGCTATTTGGAAGGCTAATTTTATAGAACATAACTGATATTCTAGCACTTAACATTTTACTAAGGCCAAATAATAGCTCACTGCCCTCTCTCCTCAGAGGAAAGTCATGTCTGTTTGTGTTGCGACAAACAACAGATGGACCTGGCTGTATATTTATCACGTCAAGATACACTGAAGCTTTGGCCTGTGTTACCTTTAAGCTATATGATAGGAACAGAAGGATTGGTGCTGTCGAGTGAGAGGAGACCGAGTCATCATCCTTTCTTCAGAATTTTGTGGCTAATTAGTCATTTTGTGAAAAAAGACACACTGCTACATGAATAGGCAGGAAAAGTGCCAGTACTTATTCAGAACGCCCCTTATGCATCTTAGAATTCTCATCAGTGTTATTATTTGTTTGACATACTTAACTTAAGTTCTGAATCACTAGGCAGGCAAAATCTTGTCCTGTCTGCTCCTTATGCAGAACTAGGCACATAGTGTGGATCATATATCTTACTAGATATCTCCTGAATCTATACTAAAAGTGAGAAATGAAAACACAAAAAATTTACCGTCCATAATATCCACTTAAATAAGTAAAATTTTCAGTGCTTAGGCATATACAATGCCAAATTACAATATTCCATGACCTCCCTTATATTCTAGCATACACACACACACACACACACACACACACACACACACACACAACACAACACAAACAAACACATTTCACATTACTTAGGTATATTTAATTTTTATGAAAGAATATCTAACCAAAGACACACAGGCGTATGTATGTTCTTAACATCCAGAATCCAGTTGAGATTAGTGACAATTTATCTATCTCTTTTGTAAGAAGTGATACAGTCATTTTTTCCCTGTCTGACCATTTCTGTATCTTTGAAATTGTTATCTGCTGTGGCCAGGTATGCATATTTCTAAATATCATTTATTCTAAGCGTAACTTCAAAACTTTAATCTTAAAGACTGCATATGGTGAAATTTGTAGTGATCATCAAATATGTAAGATGACGAAATGATTACAAATGGATTCTTATTCTATCTCTTCTAGTTTAAAATGATTCAAAAATCCAAAGTCAGCTAGTGCTGTGATTTGGAAATGATGATGATAGTAGTGATTAAAGTATTGGTGGAATGGAATTAGTTTAGGGTTGAACCTTCCATTTTTTCATTACCGATGTGCATTTATTTACTGCACAGGATTTTATGCAAATATGAGAACTCAAGTCAGTAATCTAAGTTAAAATTACAATGAATGCTGTGCATCCTCCTAAGTTCTTCCAATAACATTGCACTTGCATTTTCAAAGCCATATTTTCCCCAGTCAGGCTTAAAATATTGCTCTACTCTGCTTTTCTTCCTCTGAAGTGGCACCTTGAAAGTGATACCTGGTGTGTTAGAGAAGACAGACTAAAATAGATTCCATAAACTGTCTGTCTAATTTATGCTGCACACACATTACCCAGGGACCGTGTGCAATAAGGCAAAAAGGAAGGAAATAAACAGTGCTTCTGGCATTTCTGGGAGAGCAAGGTATTGAAGCTCTGGGGATTACATTTTGTTGGCTGTTTATATCTCAATTTCAAGAAACTGTTGGGTTTTAAAATATCCCTTTTGTTTAAAATTCCTTTTATTTCACAAAGATATCTTGAAAATATTTGTAATCAAATTTAGGCTAGTTTTTTTTTCCAAGTATTGGAGAAGTGGGACACGTTTTTTAGATGTAGTATGGATTTAGTCATACCACTGTTTCTATGAAACTTGTTTTACTTGTTTTTTTTATGAAGAAAATAGTCATCCACTTACTAATTACAAATACAGGCCTCTTTTAAGGATATAGACTTAATTACAAACCAGTGGGGAAATTTGAAGAAAGCATAATGAGCCTAGATTTGAACACTTCACTAATTTATACAGGACCAAGCATGTGTCTTCAAAATAATGCCTGTGGGGGACTTTATGGGTGGAAAACTACAGATACTTCATTAGTTATATACAGAGAAACTGTTCATTGGTGACGTCTTATCAAGTGTGTGATGTTTCCAGTCTCATATTCCAGGTGCTTCCATTGAATAGCTAGTATGGTTCTCTTCAACATAAAATCCATTTCAAAATGATAAATAATTTTAAGTTACTTTTACAACATTTGAAGTAATTCCTTGATACTGCTTAAACACTTAATAGGTTCATTCAGGATTTCAAGAAAGGAAAGGATTAAGTGATTTAATGGCTTAAATTCTTATCATTGAATAATGATGAATTTCTGAAATGTGCATTATAAAGTTAATTTAAAAATAATAAACTATTTTCAAAATACTAAGATGTTATTTATCATGTGTGTTAACCAAAATTGGATATCTCTTATGTTTTAAAATAGTCACATCGAGTTATTTGACACTTTGCTTTGCTTCATATTTAGCTGAAAAATATTCTACTTTAAAGGACCATATTTCTTGACACTTCTTATTGATTGATAACTTACATCTGATCATAAATTTGACCTTCTTTTGGTGGGAAATGTTTTATGATTCTCATATTCACCTTCTGACATCTCAGCTGTAGCCATAAAATGGAACAGAACCATGGCACTCAAATAAATGTCATATTCTCTGACCATGTTTTCAGAATATAGTAAAGAGGCTGCAGTGGAACAGGACATCAGTGAAGAGAGTACTGACTGTTAAAGTCAGCTGAAAGCCAAGCTTGCCATAGTCAGTTAATTGAGATAGAAAGTGAAGGCAGCCACGTCTTCTCAGGTTCTAGGCATTATAAATGTGAAAATATTTTAAATTATGGAATGTTCTATGAAAAAGAAGATAGTATTGCTAAAATATTCTTACAAAAATTCACTTAAAATAGAGTTTAATTTGAATTATGCTTCATATGTATTTTTATTTTCCAAAACCAATATTGCTTATTTTAAACATTAGTAGTTAGATGACGAGTATCTTGTACAAATGAATATGTAACTCTAAATGTATTATATTTGGAAGGTTTATAGAGGCTTATGACTGATGAAAGTTATGATTAACTCTGAAATATTACCAATATAATACTGAAAATGGGCACGTTCTTAATCAGCTTTATAGGGTTAGTTTTATTTGATAACGTTTTTCCAACCTGATAGATAAGAACACATTTATGTCTGTGTTTGCTACTGAATTTAAGAGCTAATACTGTCAGACATATTAGCTGATCACGGGTGGAAACCAGATTAAATGCTTACAGAAAATTCAGGCAGTGGCGGCGCACACCTTTAATCCCAGCACTCGGGAGTCAGAGGCAGGTGAATCACTGTGAGTTTGAGGCCAGCCAGGTCTACAAGACAAGTCCAGGACAGCCAAGGCTACACAGAAAAACCCGTCTCAGAAAAAAACAAAACAAAACAAACAAACAAACAAACAAACAAAAGCAGAAAACTGTTAACTTTCACAGTTTTGAAACTTGGGCTCAGTCAGAAGACCAAGAAGACATTTCTCCTTGATAGTGTTTTTTTTTTCTGACATTGGGTCTATCACTATATACATCACAGGTTGCTGCAACTTCTCACCTTTTAAATCTTGCTCAACTCTGGTTTTAATGAACTGAAGCTCAGAACACTATGGGGAATGGACTTCTGGAAAATGTAGCTTCAGAATACCCAAAGAGAACTGAAAGCTAGCAGCTGAGAACTGTAACAGATGGGATCAGGTGTGGGGAGGGTGGGGGGAGAGAGTACCAGGACAGACAACAGGAATTAAGGGCACTACAGAGGCAAGAAAGAAAACTAATCCAACAGTTACTCCCAGGATTTTAGGAGGGTGACCTTAGATAAAACACGTAGTATGGGAGATACAGAGCCTGAATCCCCCATGTTCTGTAACCAGTGAAGGCTTCCAGCCTTGTGACTGGGACACCAACCCAGCCACAAAACCTTAAACCAACAGTTTGTTCCTTCTGTAAAATGTACCAGGGTGAAAGTGACTCAGAAATTATGGGAGTGGCCAACCACTGACTGGTCCGGCTTGAGACCTTTGCTACATACAAGAGGGACTCCATATCTGACACTGCATGGAGGGTCAAGAACCAGGGTCAAGCCCATAGACCTTGGTTAAAACTCAACATGGTTGGCAAAAAAAGTCAATTAAGTGATTCCTAATGATACTTTGATATATACTCGTATACAGGAGCCTAGCATAATTGTCATCAGAGAGGCTTCATCCAGCAACTGATGGAAACAGATGTAGAGATTCACATCCAAACATTAGGAGGAGGTCAGGGAATCCTGTGGAAGAGGAGGGGGAAGGATTTGAGGGGACAGAGCAGTCAAGAAAACCGCAGGAAAAAACTCCCACATGTTCAACTACCCTGGGCTCATAGGGGCTCACAGAAACTTGAACTGACAATCAGGGAGCCTGCATGTGTCTGACCTAGGCCCTCTGCATAGATTATGGTTTTATAAATTAGTCTTCTTGTAGGACACCTAAAAGTGGGAGTGAGGGCTGTCTATGGCCTCTTTTCCTGACTCTGGGGCCCTTTTCCTCCTACTGGAGGAAGTGACCTAGCCTTGTTTTACCTTGATATGCTATCTTTGGTTGATGTCCCTGGGAGGCCTGCCCTTTTTCTGAAGGAGAGAGGAGAAGGAGTGGATCTGGGGGAGATGGGTGCTGAACAGAGTGCAGGAAGGAAAGATGAGAGGGAAAACTTTGGTCATGATATAATATATGAGAGAAGAATTGTTTAAAAAGGTAGCATAATTCCCTTAGCTTGTTCAGTATTTTGGGTAGCTGTGTTAGTGAAGCAAATCATAGGATAAATGTCTAGACACAGTTCCTCCTTGAATTACCACGTGTCTGACAGATTTTGATCATGATAATAAATAATTGGAATGATGCATTTAAAGGAAAAATAATGGGTTTTTCTGCCTATAGTGTGTCATACCCAGTCCATGAAGGATTGACTCGTGACTTGGGTCCCTTTGCATTCCATCTCATCATGTGGTTACACAGATGCTGCTCTGGAAAGAGAGGGCAAAGAGAAAGATCCCGTGGTGGCTAGTGATGGCACAGCTGATGTTATTAAAAGGCCTCTAATTATCCATCCTCCAGTCTCTAAATGTAGCACTGCCTCCCAATAGCAACATACTGGAACCCACACCTCAAGATTATGGGCCTCAGGGAGATGCATATAGTGCCAAGAAAATTCCAGTGAGAGCTATTGGGCTGGCCAACTGTTGATGAGCCTCTAGCAACTGCATTCATTCCCTGGAGAGAGTTATAACAGGTTCTATATGGCTTTTCTTGTCAAGACTTCCGTATTGATGTCAATAGAAATATATTTTACAATGCCAGGAGCAGATGTTTGTATCTCATTGACACTTTCTATAATTGAGAAACTGGTGCCTATTCAGTTAACTTCATACAAATCCTGAGGCCAACCAACCAGCTTTTATACTAATTCCTAGATTTTTATTAATTAAAAGGCTTTAAATTCTAAATTTAATCATTGTCATTTTAAAATTTTTATTCTACATGTGATATATAGAAATCACCTATTTTTATTTAAGTGTTCTATGTGTAACATATAGATAGATAGCATATATATATACATGCATGAAAAACTCAACCTTTCCCATTTAGAACTGGTTGGCTGTTCAAGAGAAACATTGCTATCAACACAGATTCATGCATGCCCTTTTCAGAATTTATTGCTAAAGAATAATTGCTTTTCTTGCATTCTAACAGTAGAGTTTTTATATGTATATTAATAAGGTTATAGATACAACATCTGCCCTCCTTTTTAAGTATTATGTTTTCTTTTGTTTACAGCTTTACTGATTAATTAATTTACACCCCTATGACAGGATCTCTTTCCTCCTCTCTGCCCAATCTCTCTCTCTCACCTCACTTCCTCTCCTCATACACCCCTCCTCCTTTTCTCCTTATAAAAGGAGAGGCTTCCCACGGATATCAGGATATCAACCAGCTTTGAAATACTGAGCTGCAGTAAGACTATGTGCATCTTTTCCTGTTAAGGCTAGACAAGGCAGCCCAGTTAGGGGATTGGGACCCAAGGGCAGGCAACAAAGTCAGAGATATCATCTGATCCTACTGTTACGAGCACCACATGAAGACCAAACTTACATATGCGCAGAAGGCCTAGGTCTGTCACATGCATGGTCTCTGGTTGGCAGATCAGCCTCTGTGACATGCTATGGGCCTAGGTTAGTTGATTCTCTAGGTATTCTTGTGGTGTCCTTGGCCCCTTTAATCCTTCTCCCTCTTCCACAGGATTCCCCAAGCTTTAGCTAATGTTTGGCTGTGGCTTTCTGCATCTGTTTCCATCAGTTTCTGGATGAAGTTTCTCTGATGACAGTTATGCTATGCTCATGTCTACAAGTATAGCAGAATATCATTAATAGTGTCAGATGTGCTCTCTCTCTCTCTCTCTCTCTCTCTCTCTCTCTCTCTCTCTCTCTCTCTCTCTCTCTCTCTC
>OU015751.1:110152016-110165667 GCA_907169655.1 Acomys percivali
CTCTCTCTCTCTCTCTCTCTCTCTCTCTCTCTCTCTCTCTCTCTCTCATCATTGTTTTAAGCAGGGGGAGTCATTGGTTGACCATTCTCTGAAAGTCTGCTTCATTTTTACACCTTCACATCTTTTTTTCTTTTTTCTTTTTGCATTTTTTAATTGAAAAATAAAATCATTCATATTACATCTCAATTGCTATCCCATCCCGTGCATCCTCCCACTCCTCCTCCTTCCCACTTTCACACCATTCCCCTTCCCTATGACTGTGACTGAGGGGGATCTCCTCCCTTTGAATATGATGCTAGGGTATCAAGTTTCTTCTTGGTAGTCTGCTATCCTTCCTCTGAGTGCCATTGGGCCTCCCCATCAAGGGGACATGGGCAACTATGGGGCACCAGAGTTTGTGTCTTGAAAGCAGGACAAATTGTGAGTCAAGGGTTTTGTGCTGAGTTGGTGTCCCAATGCCCCCACTGGAATTTTTTCCTGCTTATTGGAGATAGCCATCAAATAATGACTAAAGTTAATATTGTTTTAAGTAATAATAAACTGTAAAATCTTCTTTACAGCAATATGTTATGTATCCACTCTAATGAGCATATCCTCTTTTCCTGGCTTTGCAGCAGTCAGCTTCTCAAGATAGGGAAAGCTAGTCAATTTTGTACTTCAATGTCCTGTGTTCTTATCGATGCATTGTATGCTTGTTTCCATACCTATTACTGACAATATCCTGTTGACACCCCTAGCATTTAAACTTTGTCATTTGTTTCTCTCTTTACACAAATTAAGTTTCAAGAAATAGAATGATTATTTCTTCATTGGGGAAGATCTTTTATCTCAGAGCTTAACTCATTATCCTATCTCATTTTCTCTATGTACACTATCAAAAACTCATAGGAGTTCAAGAGAGCTAAGCTGCTCAGTGTGGAAGTAGTTAAGACAAGAACTCAGAATGAGAGTTACCCCTTTGACAATACGCACAGTATAAATAAAAGATGAGTGAGGCAGAGCCACAGCTTTGCTTTTTCTACACACCAGCTCTATATCTTCCCCCATGGAATGAAACAAGTGGATCAAAGAAGATGTGGAATAATTTTCAGTTTCTAGTGAGTGCCTACCAGTTCAGCGAAGACGGGGATTGAATGGTGAGGAAAGACAGGGGCCGTCAGAATGTGGGATTGCACTGAGTACCAAATCAGCATAAAGAAGTGTCTCCAAGTGCATTCCTCCTCTCTGAGTGAACCATCTGAGCTACCATCAGCCTGAGACCTGTGGTAAAGTAGGTGCCACATGAAAATGCCCAAACTAAAGATTCAATTTAGATGAGAGCATACCCAGTGTATAAGTACCTGAGTATGATTACAACTTAACTCAGAGACTGCAAATTCCAGTGTTGTGCTGTGCTGTGTATAGATAGAGCCTTCAGTCACCACAGAGTCTGCAGAGTAAAGCCTTTGCAACAGCCTACTGTAGCCCTGAAGTAGCACATCAAGCTTTTCATACAGGATCCAATCTTTGTGTAACTCAGTTTATTTATTTAAACTTTACACTATCAGCTTGTTTTTGTCCCTAGATTTATACATACATATACTTATATAACATCCCTTTAGTCTCATTTATTTGTAGGCATTTGTGTCATTGACTTCAGAGCATATATCTTTTTTCAAATTTTGTTTTATATACCCAAGCTAATGGTTTCACTCTACAACTTGTAGCACTTAATTAAATTGAGTCTAATATATGTATATTTTACATATATAGATATATAGATATATAATTCAAATGTTATTCTAGAGTTAATTTTTATTTGTCTTTTATTTACTCAGTTGTCTGCCTTTCAATTAATGTACAATAAGTTGCTGTTCCAGTTTTAAATTTTATTAAATCTTGGCTTATACAATGTGCTTTATCTTCTTTTACAAGGAACTCCAGAAACAACCACAAGCATTCCTGACACACTATTATTTATTGCAATAAAACCATAATTATTTGAGGACAATGAAGCACCATCACTTATTATTTTTATTATTTGCTCACTCTGTTTTGGTATTTGCCATTCTTTCAATGATGAGTTGAAATATATTATAATTGCATTCATTTTGGTAGAAATTTGCTATGTTTCATCAAGCTACTTGGAATGCACAATTCTGAAAACAATATTATTGATCATGTTATTTAATGTTTGACTTTTTTACATTTCTTACTATTTTATCAATGCGTCTTTGTAAAGAGTGTTTGATATCTTTATGTTCCTCTCCGCCCCTCCCCCATAGCATGGTGTTACCCTTCTTAACAGTGAATATTTGTTTCTTTGGTTAACTGGTTACGTTTTCCATTTTCTCATTAATTCCCATTCAAGAGCAAGCCTCCTGGTGGGTAATAGAAGAATAATGTGATACTAAAAGAAAAAGAAAAACAATGGGAGGAGCATATGAATGGGAAAGGGTTGAGAAGTTAGAGCAGAGCAGAGGTCATAAAAAGGAGGACAACTCATACTAAGGATGTTTGAAAAAGTCTATGAAAATATAATATTACATAAATCATATCTATTGTGTAAACTTTATATATGTATATATACTACATAAAACATACATACACACATTTTTTTCACATTAAAGAGTTCAACTGAAGTTATACTTGCAGAATTGATACTGTTCTTTCTAGAAGCTATAGGTTGACAAATAAAAAGACTAGTTCCAAGTACAGGATATAGTTGTATTTATGAATATCCGAGAGAGACTTAAACAATTCAAGCTATTAGTATGGCTTTTGATTGCCCATCATAACTTGTATACTTTCATGTGTAACCTCAAGTGTTCCATCTAGACCATTCAGCATATATTCTCATAGTGGAATAGCTGCAGACATTCACTAGCTATTTCATTGGCTACCATCTGGAATGCATATAGTATTTAGAAATATCTTTAAGATGAAATATTCTCCATTTTATTAAGCATTTCTAGTGTTTTTACACTATTAGAACACTGGGGCTGGAGAAATGGCTCAGCAGTTAAGAACACTGACTGTTATTCCAATGGTTATGAGTTCAATTCCCTGCAAACATATTGTGGCTCACAACCATCTGTAATTTGATCTGATACCCTCCTCTGGCCAGCAGATGTACATGTAGGCAGAGCTCTGTATATATAATAAATAATACTTAAAAACAATATTAAAATACCATACACTGATTTATATTCATTGAAATCAACTCTGTCTTCTAGGGCATGTTTGATGTCAAAATGTGGATGACAACTTGCCTTCTTACCTCAGCTGAAATCCATTTTCAGAGAAAAAAATTGTTCTGCTATATTAAAAAACAAAATACTGTAGTAGCTAGCTTTATTTTCAACTTAACCCAAACTAGAAACACTTGAGGAGAAAGTTTGTCTACATAGAGTTGTGTGGTGGGGAATTGTCTAGATTGAGTTCATTGATGTTGGAATATCTACCCTAAACGTGGAGAAATCCTCTAGTAGTAGTACAAATAACAGGATGTGGAAGATAAAAAATATTTCTGCTTTGTTCACTAGGCTTTCAGTGTTGCTGTTGAGTTCACTTACTATGTTTTTGCCTCTGCTGATATTAGAACCAGCTTCCTTGGACTTCAATAACAGATTAGACAACAGCAATTCTACAAGAACTCTATAGCCCTTTGGAAACAAATTAGGGCTCCTGAGGCACAAAAGATGGCCCAGTCTCACTAACTGACAATCTAGTAGTGTTTTCTCAGGCTCTACAGTGAGACAGCCATTGATGAGCTACTCTGACCGTACCGTGCAAGGTATTCTGATAAAATCTGTAATAATAAATATTCAATTTTTGAGTTTTCCTATAAAGAAAGCTGCCTAATGTACTCTCTAGGATTTGTAGTTGGGTTGCAGATCTCTTTTTGACCATCAACCAAATACAATTTGGGATTATCATATTTAAAGGTCCTTAGTACACTTTGCAGCATATAATCTGATGAGATTAAAGTAGAATATAATTTCAAATTCTTGTCTTCCTCTGGCTTCTGATATCAGAAGAAGTTCAATTAAATTCAACTAGATTTTTTGATATTATAAAGTCAGTTCCTCAGTTGGGGTGCAACTGGGTATGGTGTGGAAGCCTAGTACAGAGAAAACTTCCTGGAATTTATGAGAATTCTTAGTAATGGAGGATATAGGGTCTGCACTAACTGGCCATATTTTGTAGCCAGGCATGTGGTAGGCAAGGTTTGTGCTTGGTCAAGTTGTTGACCAACGGGGTCCCTTGAAACTCTCCAAACAATCCAAGCTGATGTTAGGACAGAGGATTACTTTCTGAAAACTGAAAAGAGGAGTGCTACCACTGCTGAGGAAAACATCCACACAACTCATTGAACTTAGAGGAGGGGATCTGGTGCCTGCATGCACCCCCATGTATTCTGGATTCTTTCAAAGAACCATGACACAAATCTAGCCACAAAATCTTCTGTTCTATGTTCAAGATGCTCTGGGGAAAATGGTGGCTCAGAACTTGTGGAAGTGGCTGACTAATTTCCTGTTTAACATGAGGCTCAAACCATAAAAAGAAGGCCCTGCCTTGCTCAGCTCTTAGAGAGGCTTCATCAGGGCACATATGGTAGACAGTGCAGAGACCCAGAGACCCACAGCCAAACGTTGTGTAGATAAAGAGTGTAAATTGGAATTCTCTACTGGGTTCTTCCCCTCAGATCTTGGGAAACTCTGAAGAAGATGGGGACAAAGGATTGTAGGAATCAGATGGAATGGAGGATATCAGGAGAATACGAGCCACTGAATCAACTAAGCAGAGCTCATATGGGCACACTAAGACTTAAGCAGCAAATACAGATCATGCATGAGTCTGCACCAGGTCCTCTGTATATTTGTGTTTTTTAAAATTTATTATAAATTATTCAGATTGCATATAAACAAACTGAAAATAAAAAAACCACATAATCATCTCTTTAGATGCAGAGAAAGCATTTGATAAAATCCAACACCCATTCATGTTTAAAGTTTTAGAGAGATCAGGGATACAAGGCACTTTCCTCGACATAATAAAGGCTATATACAGAAAGCCAACAGCCAAAATCAAAGTAAATGGAGAAATACTCAAAGAAATTCCTCTAAAATCGGGAACAAGGCAAGGCTGCCCACTCAATATAGTACTCGAAGTTCTAGCCAGAGCAATAAGACAGCAAAAGGAGATCAAGGGTATCCAAATGGGAAAGGAGGAAGTCAAACTATCCCTATTTGCAGATGATATGATAGTGTACATAAGTGACCCTCAAATTTCCACTAGAGAACTCCTACGGCTGATAAACACTTTCAGCAATGGCTGGATACAAAATTAACTCAAAAAAGTCTGTAGCCTTCCTATACACAAGTGACAAGCTTGCAGAGGAAGAAATTAGGAAAGCCATACCTTTCACATTAACCACAAGCAACATAAAATATCTAGGAGTGACTCTAACTAAGCAAGTGAAGGACTTGTTTGAAAAAAATTTCAAAACTCTGAAGAAGGAGATTGACGATGACATGAGAAGATGGAAGGATATTCCTTGCTCATGGATCGGGAGAATTAACATAGTAAAAACGGCCATCCTACCAAAAGCAATCTACAGACTCAATGCTATCCCTATCAAAATACATATACAATTTTTTAAAGACATTGAAAGTTCAATTCTAAACGTCATATGGAAAAACAAAAAACCCAGAATGGCAAAAACGATCTTGTACAATAAAAGGTGCTCTGGAGGGATCTCCATACCTGATCTCAAATTGTACTATAAAACAATTGCAATTAAAACAGCATGGTACTGGCACAGCAACAGGCTGGTTGATCAGTGGAATCGAATTGAAGACCCACATATGAATCCACACACATATGGTCATTTGATTTTTGACAAAGAAGCCAAATCCATTCAATGGAAAAAGGATAGCATCTTCAACAAATGGTGCTGGTCTAACTGGAGGTCTATGTGTAAAAAAAATGCATCTGGACCCATATTTGTCACCTTGCACAAAACTCAAATTCAAGTGGATTAAAGACCTCAACATAAAACCAGAGACATTAAATCACTTAGAAGAAAAAGTGGGGAAGAGCCTGGAACATATTGGCACAGGAGACAACTTCCTGAACAGAACACCAACAGCCCAGGCCTTAATGCCAACAATTAATAAATGGGACCTCATGAGGCTGAGAAGCTTCTGTAAGGCTGGAGACACGGTCAAGAGAACAAAGTGACAGCCTACAGACTGGGAAAAGATCTTCACCAACCCTACATCTGACAAAGGTCTAATATCCAAAATATATAAAGAACTCAAGAAATTAAATACCACCAAACGAAATAACCCAATTGAGAAATGGGGCTTGGAACTAAACAGAGAATCCTCAGCAGAGGAATATCAAATGGCTGAGACACACTTAAAGAAAAGCTCAACCTCCTTAGTCATCAGGGAATTGCAAATCAAAACAACTCTGAGATTCCATCTTACACCATCAGAATGGCTAAGATCAAAAATTCAGCGACACCACATGCTGGCGAGAAAGTGGAGAGAGAGGAACACCCCTTCATTGCTAGTGGGAATGCAAACTAGTACAGCCACTTTGGAAATCTATCTGGTGCTATCTCAGAAAACTGGGAATAGGGCTTCCTCAAGACGCAGCTATTCCACTCCTTGGAATATACCCAGAAGATGCGCCAGCATAAAACAAGAAAATTTGCTCAACCATGTTCATAGCAGCCTTATTCATAATAGCCAGATCATGGAAACAGCCTAAATGTCCCTCAGTAGAAGAATGGATAAAGAAACTGTGGTACATATACACTATGGAATACTACTCAGCTATTAAAAACAAGGAATTCCCGAAATTTGTGAATAAATGGATTGAGCTAGAAATGATCATATTGAGTAAGTTAACCCAGAAGCAGAAAGACTCAAATGGTATATACTCACTTATATCTGCATACTAGCCCAAGGGGCATGTCCCACGAAAGCCTTCACTCACCAGGAAACTGGGACAGAGGAGAGGACACCCTATTGGGACTCTAGATGAGAGAACCTTGTGAGAATAGCAATGTAGAAGGATCCAGTGGGTCCTAGAAACTTACAAGTAGAACATTATGATAGGCAGATTTTGGCCAAGGGTCCTGCTCAAACTAAGGCACCATCCAAGGACAAACAGGCGGTAAACTTAAACCCATACCCAGATCTAGCCAATGGTCAGAACAGTCTCCACACTTGAGTGAAGAGTGGGATATGACTTTCTCACGTACTCTGGTGCCTCACATTTGACCATGTCCCCTGGAGGGGGAGACCTGGTGGCACTTAGAGGAATGACAGCAGGTCACCGAGAAGAGACTTGATACCCTATGAGCATATACAGGGGGAGGTAATCCCCCTCAGGAACAGTCATAGTGGAGGGGAATAAGGGGAAAATGGGAGGGAGGGAAGAATGGGAGGATACAAGGGATGGGATAACCATTGAGATGTAACAAGAATAAATTAATAAAAAATAAATAAATAAAATATCCATAAATAAATTATTCAGTTTGCATCTGGAATGTTATTCCCTTGCTTATATCTTCCCATTCCTTCCCTCCATCCCTCCTTCTTACCTCCTATTCCCCTCCCCTAGACCTTTCACAGAAAAGGACCTCCTCTCTCACCATATGGTCATACTATAATCAGGTCTCATCCAGATAGCCTGCTTCTCCTTTTTTGTGTGCCTCCAGGCTTTCTCACCAAGGGAAAGTGATCAAATCTGTGGCATCAGAGTTTGTGGAGTTTGTGTCAGAGGCAGTCTCCCTTTCTCCACAACTGTGGAGAATGAGCTATCCATTGGCTAGATCTGAACAGTGTGTCTAGGTTTACTGCATGCATTGTCCTTGGCTGGTGCAACCATTTGTGCATCATCCCCCAACCATGACCGCCCCCCCCCCACCCGCAGGTCCACATCCAACATCTGGTTCCCATTTGTTATGTCTATTAGCTCGCTGGTTTTGTGTGAATCCAAACTGTGGGGGCGAATCGGTCCTTTACTCTTTTGCCTGCCCTTGGAATGCTTTTCCTCCCATTGTGTTGCCTCAATATGAAGACTTTTGACTTGTTGTATCTTATTTTTCATGGTTGGTTTTGTGTCTTAGAGGCCTGCTTCTTTCAGAAGGGAAATGGAGAAAGACTGTATTTGGGGGACAGGGGAGGTAGAAGGGGGGTGGAAATTGTGATTGCAATGTATTGTATGGAAGAAGAATCTGTTTTCAATTTTTAAAAAGTTCATATCAGAGGCAGTCCCTAATAAAATAAACTTTTATAAAAATCAAAATAGTTCATATCATTCTATTTTATTATTTCACTTTATTATTTCTAGGTTCACGTTGGTAAATATAATAAAACATGATAAAGTATAAATTTGTCACACTTTATGACCAAGTGTTGAAGCATTCCAATTATGTAACGCACTGTAATATTAGTTTGTGAGCCAACTAATTAAGTATCTACTATTAATTTTCAACTCAAAACACAACGTTCTTGAAGATAAACATACTATTTGTGCATGGGCATACAAAGTGCCATTTTAAAAGGTCCTGCTTTTGCCTCTGATATTCTTCTTCCACACTAAAATATGACAGATTCTGAGGAGGCGTGGGTGTCAGAATTTTGTCTTCCTTGAGCAGGTGAGATGTTGGTGTGTCTATTTCTTACCCCTCCTCGTCCTCTGTCTCTCCTGTGCTCATTAGTTCTTATTCTCTCCTGTCCGCCACACTCTTCTCCTTCCGTGTGTCTGCTGTTTCATGTATTTCTTGTTTGATAGGGCTAGTTTCATGTATTTCTTGTTTGATAGCAGCTAGACATCCAGACTATAACTTTGTCTAAACTGCATTACACAGAAGAAAAGGCAGAGAAATTGTCAGGGAATTTCTTACTTTGCAAGACAGAGGTTTGATTACCAGCACAATAATTTTTAATCTCAAATTTCAGGGAAATCCATGTCTTCTGGCTTCTGGGGGAACAAGGGATGCATAAAATACACACATGAAGGCCATTCAGTCATACACATGAAATAAAAGAAAAATCTTCAAAAAATCTAATTCCGTTATAGCCATCAATTTTATGCTGTGTCAACAAGAAACCCCAGAAAACTATCCTCCATTAAGACATAAGTTCCTCAAGTACATAGGGACCAATTTCCTCTGAATTCTAGAACTGAAATGTAAAGAGTCTGAATACCATATATGTAAAACAAGACTGTCAAAAAAGGGTAGCAAATTGCATGACAGTTCCTCACCACTAACTTTTATTCTGGTTTGTAATTAATCCAAGTGAATAAAAATGTCCTGGCTTCTCCTCTGTGTAGCAGAAGAATAGTACATTTTATGTCCAATTTTTCAGTTTCTGGAGACTAACTGCAAAATATCTCTGTGTCTTTGTCTCTCCTGTCCTAAGTATTGGCAGTACCTAGGTACTTTCAGTGTCTGAATAAAATATCAGGCTGCTTTCCCAAGTCATTGCCATGCCACAGGCAGTGATTATTTTGGGGTTTAGTAGCTTCCTCTCAAGAGGAAAAGCCACAGTAGTGAATATCAAGAATAGAATTCCTAATTGTCATTGGACTTGCTGAAAAACTAATTTTTAATCTTATCTATTTCAGAGTACAGATAAGACAGTACAAACTAGATACCACAGCAAAAATGGGCTGAGAAGTACACAGCATGCTCAGAACAGGCAGAGGATCACACACAGCTATCATAAGATAAAAGAATCCAGAATAACTGAAACAAGACAACAAGGAGAAAGGGCAGGGAAATTTACACAATCACCCGAAGAAAGTACATCTACAAAAAATTTAAAATTCCACCAGGACCATTTCCAGGCTAGGTGTGGCATCTTCTTCTGTAAGTAGTTAATACATAAACACTGAAAGAGCTAATTACTCCCCAAATGCATAGATACTAACTAGGTCTGCTAACAAAGGTATATGGAGAAGCAGGGAAATGGTCCCAAAGGCACAAAATCTCCCCGACAGTGGTCAAAATAATAACCAATAACAATGACCTATGGGGAACTATGTATAAGCAGGAGGAAATGTCAATAAAGAAGCAAAACAAAATCAGCAACAATAGCAACCAAAAGCCAAAAATACAACAACAAAAGCCAACCAAACAAACAAAACAACAACAATGAAAAAAATGGTAGAAGAAAAATAATTTTGAAGTTTAATAATACTAGATATAATTCAACATGGACTTGGTGAAGCAGAAGAAAGCATCTGTAGAATTATTTTTAAAAAGTCATTTAAAAATTATGTACTCAGAGAAGCAAAAATAAAAAGATTGAAGAAGGAAGAATTAGGAAAAACTCAACCTCCACAGTATTATGAAGACTGGGCCTTATCTTAATTTCATGTGGAAAAAGAGAAAGAAGAGTCAAGGTCAAGGTGATCATCATTAACAACTAATGGCTCCCACCTTCCACAGTCCATGAGCATAATGTCTACCCAGATTCAAGGGTCAAGTCACTTGGCTGAGATTAATATACAGACAATCAAACTTGTGGGACTCTGTAATCAAGTATTCAAGATAAAAAAAAACAAAATGGATTTCTAAAAGCAGCATGTAAAAGGCAATTCATCATATTGAAAGGTGAATCAAGATTATCAAATTTCTCTGCACCAGATGATAGCAGGGTTATATTTTCAATGTGCTAAAAGTTTAAAAAAAAAAAAAAAAAGAACTTTTCCAAACAAAAATAATGTAAGTACTCAAACTTTCATTCAACAATGAAGTACATTTTACAATTACATCCCCACATGAATATTTTTAGTGGGAGTTTATTGTTATTAAGCCTGGTGGTAGAAAAAAAGTAAAGGGTCCTCTTCAGAATTAATATAAATATATTGTGTAACAACATGGAAACCTATGAGCAAGTAAGACACACTGGTCAAAGTAAACATTGTGCGGATACAAAATGAGGCCATGCTGTGGTGGCAATGCATAAATCTCTTTTTATTTTTTATTTAGGAATTAAAGAAAAAAGATAAGAAATAATTATAACCATAGAAATGATAGTGAATATACAGATTTATAATATAAAATATGTTCTTGTTAGAATAAATAAGTCATTCACGGTGGAGTGAGAAAGAAAGAAGAGTGCTTAACAAGCTTAAAGTAATTCTTATAAATATGTCTTATTCATAACTATAGAAATTAATGAAAAAACTACTCCTAGAAGTTACAAGAAATAAGGAAAGAAAACAAGAAAGAAACCAAAAATCATTCCACAATGAAGAAAGAATGAAGTCTAAACGGATTAGGAGAAGGAAAGTTGACCAAATGATATGAATAACAACAGAATTAAAAAAAAAAAAAGTCAGAAGAAAACTTCTCTTGTTATGTACTTAAATAAAAGTGGGTTAATCTCCCCAGCCAGAATATTTACAGTACCAAGATGGGGTTTTAAAACTTACCTATCAATCTGCCTACAAAATCCTCACTGCATTTGAGAGACAAAGTTTTAGGTTAAGGAGAAAAACTGAAAAACGTTATTGCATTTAAATACTAATCCCAAACTATCAGATAGTAGGGAATAGCTTTTCTGATGACAGTGGAATGAAATTAACAAACAACAGCAAGGAAATGAATGAAGCACTGAAAATATTTGAAAATTAAGAAGTAAGTTCCCAAACACTGGATGAGTAGAGCTAGAAATCAGGAAGCCTATTACATTTTCGCTTTGGAGAAAGGAATAGCAGAGAACAACATTTTAAAAATTAAAGAATGAAGCAAAAGTAATATGAAGAGGGAAAAACAGTATGAAAACCTACATTTACAAGTAAGACTTGTCTCCAACACAGTGTCAAAGTAAAGACTGAGCTAAGATAAATTAAAGAAATAATAACAATTAAATGGAAGTTAAAATAAGAGTTGATTGCCTGACAAAACCAAGTCATTACAATCTCTATTCGCTAAGTAGGCTAAGAAGTTAAAAAAAAAAAAAAGACGAGCATGGTGGTGCACACCTTTAATCCCAGCACTTGGGAGGCAAAGGCAGGTGGATTGCTGTGCATTCGAGGCCAGCCTGGTCTACATAGTAAGTCCAGGACAGCCAAGGCTATACAGAGAAACCCTGTCTCAAAAAACAAAAAACAAAAACAAACAAACAAACAAACAACAAAAATAAAACAGCTATAAGATTAAATGTTATAATTCATGCCATAGACATAAAGCATGCCATATGGCACTATTGTAAATAATTATACATCAATAAATTGCATATGTTAAAGAAAATTATAAATTCTTAGAAATATATAATCTACTAACCCTGAATTATAAAGAAATGAGGCACATGGATACTGTTGACCAGTCAGGACATTGAAAGAGAATTTCCAATGTTCCTTTAAAACTCCATTACAATATTGTTTCTGAGGTAAAGTTTTACTGTCTTAAACTGTCACAGTTTAACATATGTGCAATTGTAACTTAGAAAGTCTATCAATTAACTTGATATATGTTTTTTGTGTGACTAGGAGTTCCAGGGGAAAACTGGAATGGATTCATGATTATTGAATCCATGCTAACTCTTAGGCATAGATGCAACAGGCATATCACACTGACTCATCAATTTCTCTAAAATCCTTAATCTCAACTAATTATGAAAAAATCCCAACTATGAAGATCAAGGACTCAGATGAACATACCTGACCTGTCCTCTCAAGCACATTAAGACCTGAAACAGAAACAAACTTTATCAAGAACCTAATAAAATGGAAAAAAAAGGAAAGAAATTTCAACTCAAATACTATCATAGCCTATATTTATTAGTTTTCTGTTTTTCTAAACATGACCCAATTATTAATTTTGTCCATGAAACAGAAGTGTTATTATTATTCACATAGTGTTCAAGTAATTTTAAATAAAAATTAACTGTGGGGAAGGAAGAACCAAGGCTAAAATATACCTATAGTAGATTTTTAGAATTTTAATAGAAAACATGTGGTACTAAAATTTGTTTGTTGGAATTACTTGTCATCCTTTATTCCAGTGGCCAGTGATTTGTTTTAAAACATTATTTTGGCTTTCATATGGTTCTAAAGTGTGTTTTATTATTCATCCACTCAGAGAAGAAAATTGTAACATCTGCCAAAATTAAATTATAAAACTTTAAAATTTGGACATTCACATTACATTTTTTTTAAGTTAGTATTTAACAAAATGTGTTGCAAGTTCAACTTGTCTAGAATTTTTGGTGTGTTTTCTCTTACAGGACCACAGAACAGTTTCTGGCATTATAAAAGTCAGACAGCATTTCTATCTTACAATCAAACAGTGAGGTGGCTTCAGAAATGGAGTTTTAAGATGTAGTTGGTATTTAAGAGTTACTGGCCACAATTATTCAATAATTATTAGAGCAATAACTAAGAAATTCTGGTGATATCAATTGACATTTCTGGGACATAAAACATAGATTTTAGCTGTAATTGTTGTGGTTTGAATGAAAATGTTCGCCATAGACTCATGTGTTTGGGTACGTCGTCATTTCCTGTTAGTGGAACTGTTTGGGTAGGCTCAGAGGTAGAGGTGTCCTTGTGTAGTAAGGCCTTTTTATCAGAGGGGTGGGCTTTGATCTCTCTCTCTCTCTCTCTCTCTCTCTCTCTCTCTCTCTCTCTCTCT
>OU015751.1:110165677-110225381 GCA_907169655.1 Acomys percivali
CTCTCTCTCTCTCTCTCTCTCTCTCTCTCTCTCTCTCTCTCTCTCTCCTTTATATTTCCCTTTTCCCTTCCTCCCTTCTGTCTCTGCTTGCTGCTTGCACATCAGATATGAAGCTCCCAGTTACTGCTTCAACACTATTCCTGTCTCCTTCCTGTAATGATGATCATGAACTAACCTTCTAAAACTGGAAGCAAGGCCCCAACTAAGTGCTTTATTTTATAAGAGTTTTCCTGGTTGCGGTGTCTCTTGACAGCAATAGAACAGTAACTAGGAGAGTAATATTAAATGTTTTCAAATAATTTATTTTATTAAAGAAGTCCCCTATTTTAAACAACTAAATGGTAAATAAAATTATATTTTAAATGTTATTTAGTAAACAGAACTATAACTAACTACCTGAGTATGCATTGAAAGAATATATGTATATAAAATAGCACAGTTTTTAGGAATTTAAAAAGCGGTTCCATTGCATATTAATTGTGACTAAGACTCCTGAAAACAGCTATAGGTGTAACTTTTAGGAATTGTTTACATTTATTTAATGTTTATTCATTTATTTAATGAAAAGTTAAACTTGTGTATTGCTGAATTTTGCCTTGACACAATAATCACATTCTGTGCATCAAAGGCAGTTGTTAGTATAGTATGCACACTCATGAACAATTCTACATTATTATTCAAACAGATGAAAGAAATGTGCCTAAAGCCACGGCATTGCCTAGGTTTGACAAAACTGAAAAATGCATGACATTGACTTTATATACATTAAATATTTCTTCCATTTTTTATTCATTTGAATTAATAGTGTTACACACTAAACTATAACAGATTCATCACGCCAATGGGTTAAAAGCCTGAATATGAGTGTGAACATCCCCTTCCCTAAGGCATGTATTAAATTGTCATTTAACATGCCTGTAGCATTCTTGGTACAACTGAGCTCCATATTCTGTCCCCAGTACTCACATTTTACATGTGGTCATATCAATTATACATCTAAACCATTTCTGCTTCAGAGTAAAGAGTTCTACAGGAAAAACATAAAGCAGACAGTAAGCATGGGAGACTTAGGAGTTGACATCAAGACATGAAATCTGCTTCCTCTGATATTCAGTCTTAATTCTTTATCAGTTACCCAAATCCATGTGTTTTCTTAAACATTATTAAATATTTCCTCTGCTTAATTATAAATCAGAAGATAACACTGGTGTTCAAAATTTAAAGCACAATACTTACAGGTCCAAGGAATACAGTGACAGCGAAAGTGCTTTATTATTCATTTTATGACAGATTTTTAAAAAGAATTTGAAAACAATAAACTTAGTGTAGTTATGATACTTTATCTCATCACACATTCCAAAAAATATTGTAGTAACCTTAAAAAATAGTTAACTAAATTTAAGTATAATTAATGTTATCAATGTAAGCGAAAACTAAAAAGATAAAATCAATCAGAAATCTTTAAAGTCAATCTAAATAAACCTTTAATTAAGGGCTCATACAAATATTAATGTTCAGTTTAACTAGTCAATTAAAATCTAATTAGAAGTTCAAAGGAAAAAGCAATCTAAAGTACTTGTCTTAGTTAGAGTTTCTGTTGCTTTGAGAGACACCATTATCGTGGCTACATTTATAAAGGAAACTATTTAATTGGAGCTGCCTTACAGTTTCAGAAATTTAGTCTATTATCCTCATGGCAGGAAACATGGAGGTATGCAGGCAGCCACGGTGCTGGAGAAGGAGGCCAGAGCTCTATATCTTCGTGTTGTTGCTGTTCACTTTACATCCTTCTCCAACTAGGCATTCCTAATGGCCAAGCATTCAAATATATGAGTCTATGTAGTACATTCCTATTCAGTCTACCACAGTACTTGAATGTGTACAAAAATTTCATAAAAATGAAAATGAGCAGTGTAAGCCTTCTGTCATCAATATGTTTATTTACTTATTTTTGTTTGCATTTAAGTATGCATTTTTGTGTCTTAGCAACATATTTTCTGACTTCTAATACATGTTCTAAAATGATATGTAAATGCAAGCCTCAAAGTACACTTAAACATTTTGGTTAAAAAAAGCCAGGGTATAGAAATGCCTTACTTTTCTGATGCTATAATGAGACACCATGAGCAAGGCAATCTATAAAGAAAGCATTTAATTTGGAGCTCACATTAGCACATTGTGAGAATCCATGATGGTCATGGCAGTGAGTGTGGCAGCACACAGAAAGACATGATGCTGGAGTAGTTACCTGAGACTTTATATCTTGATCCAAAATCACAAGGTGTAGGATTGCTAACTGGGAATGGTGTGGGCTTTTAAAGCCTTAAAGTCTGTGTTTAAAGGCCACAGCTCCTCCAACAAGTTCACAGCTCCTAATCTTTTCCAAGCAGTCTCACTAACTGAGTACCAAGTTTTCAAACATATAAACCTATGGAGGCCATTTTCATTTAAACCACCTCAAGAAGTTATTCAGTTTGCCAATTTAACATAAAATCACTGTGATCCAGATGGGTTGGAAAGATGTGGGCAGATGTACCAGACATGTGACTTTGTAAGTCTGAAGCCAAATGGCTCAACTCTAAACCCTGGGTTACTCACTACTATCTTCCTTGTGTTTGAAAAAAAAAGAAAAGAAAAGGATCTCAAGACAGCTATTCTAGTTCTGACTTTTGTCCTAAGTCCTAAGGTGAGATCGCTTTATGTCTTTGAAATACTTACTCAATTCCCAAGATCATACTCACTACCTGTGTGACAGATGGTCTCTCTAAGCTCTCTTCTTTATCAATTAATTTCACTCATCAGAGGTATGAATAATGACAGTTAACCCTTGTGTCATATGTATTTGCATTAATAATTTTAGGTTAATATTACTTACATTAATAAATGATAGTTTCAAAAAGTACAAGGAGAAATACCCCATCAATATCTCTATTTGATTTAGCAGATTGAGAGAAAGGCATTTACTGAAATTGCTCAATTGATCATTGACAAAGCTACGCAGCTGTGTACTCTATCACTATGGACCTTGATGAATTAAATATGGAGAACAAGAATGAGTTTAAGTGACCAAAGGCTTTTCAAGGAAATTAGTTACACATGTGTTAAAACACTGTCATGCCTACACACATGCATACTCATGCACATGCATACACATATGAACACACATGCAGACATACACACATACATATATAACACATAAATGGTGTGTTTAACAAACATGACTTCTTATTGATAGTATCACTGAATTACAATATCTTGCTTAATGATAAGGATGACAAATACACAGATATCGTGAATAAATGCATCTTTGCTGGCCTCAAACTCATGGATTGTGCTACAAGGCTCAACTCAAATTTAATATGTCTAAATCCTATTCTTGTATTTGGTTTTCATTCTTGGGCTAAATTAATTATAGGAAATAAGTGCATGCTTCTTTTCTCTTTCTTCTTTTACATGGAACCTTCAACATTAATCTTTGTGTTTTGTTGAAAATTCTTAGTCAGTTTGAACAACAGAGATGCATAAATGAAGATACATTGCTGTACAGGTGATAACTTATACTAGTAAAGTTAAAAAATAAACATAAAAAGTATCCCTGGAAAAACACTAAAAGCCTCAGGCAAAATGACAGCAATATTGAAGCTCTACGTAGGTACTGGTCAGCAGCATCTGTTTTAAATTGGCATATTCCCTTTCAAATGAGCCTCCAATAACTGTTTATTTCTACCAACACAAGTTGGCAAATTTTTCCATGGCTAATTACGTTCTGTAATCCAAAATGTATTTTCTGTGGCACTTAACAAATTCTAATCAGTCGGTATTCTAAAATGTGATGTTTAATTGATGTGAATTCAAAGTGTTAACACCGTATTCCATCATATCCATCCTTGAGGTTCAAAAGCTGCCACAGACATAAAATATCCTTTGAACACAAAAGTGATAATGAGGAGAAGAATTTCTTACCAAATGCACACGATAGAATAGATTTATTCCCTGCCCTACATCAAAGAATGTAGGGAAAAGGAAGTTTTCAAACTGCCAACCGGTGAATCAAAAAAAAAAAAAAAAAAAATTCAGTTTCCTTGCTAAGTAACAATTTAGAATCCCTGTTAATCCTTCCTCAGCAACAGTTCATATGTGTTTGTTTATCTGTTTGTTTGTTGCCCTCTGAGCAAGCATCAAAGATATACACATTAACTATTGACTTTGTTTTGTAATGCCTGGCTTGTGGACATATTTCCTGGCTAGAAAGCACGCAACAGTGTTAAAAGTTTGTGAGGCAAATGGTTGTGCAGTCCTACAGTTCTTACATATCCCTCCTCAGAATAATGTCTCATAGAGTGAAAGAAGTAACAACTTTCCCTGGTTTCATGTCAGATTTGAAGTCTGAATAAGCCTTGGCATTATTCAAGTTAGATAAGCATATTACCTCTCATTGGGCACACTGTGTATAAAAAAAAAACTGCCAGGGAAGGGAAGATACTTGGATTTTTCTCCTTTCTTACATTTTCCACAGGGGTTTCTACTTGGGTTATCTTTATCTAGTCTGATTCCCTGTCTTGCATTTCAGACTTTATTGGAAAGTTTCATTTGCAGCGGCTGTTGTAGCTTGAACTAACAAATCAACATTCTTTCTGTCTCTTCTTTTGTGGTTTCATCTGCCATCTTTAATCAAAATCAGTATTCTAAAACTGTTTTAATTAGAATAAGATAAAATACACACCTGTTCTGATTATTAGTATTCCACATATGATTAAATGGTTTAAATTCCTTCTCCTGTACAAGTAACCCTTGGCAATTGTATCTCTTCAGCCTTAAAATCTTCTTAAATCAAATAACAATTGAGCTATCCCACATCTATTGTCCCAATGTCTATCCCACATTCACAGTGCTTCTCACCATTCCAATAAAACATGTCCCATGCAAGCACTGGCAACTAAGAAAAATAGATAAATTTCTTATATAAATAGGTCAAAATGCATGAATATGCATCTGGAGAAGTGACTCAGTGGTTAAGAGCACTAAATGTTCTTCCATGGGACCAGGTTCGATTCTCAGCACCTCTGTAGCTCTCGTCTCTGGTTATATTCTCCTTTGGCCTCTGTGGGCACAGGCACACTATGTGGTAAATAGACATATGGGAAGGCAAAATACTCAAACACGTAATTTAATAATAATAGTAGTAGTAGTACTACTACTACTAATAATAATAATAATAATAGCAATAGTAATATTAATAGTAATAACAATAATAAAATTAATGACTAAATTAACTGAAAGTTTTAAGATTTGGAAATGTGAACCTGATCCCAGAGTTATTTACTTGGAATCAACAAGATTCCTAAAGCACAAAAATGATAATTTTAGTAGATTTAAATGGTGAAGTTTACATTGTTAATGTTCCTCAGTCTTCCTGCTATGATGGATATACTGATTAAATGTGTTTTTTTTTTCCCGATATATGTAAAGAATTTTCCAGAAGACGTTAGCACTTTTGTCAATGAAGTCTACAAAATACAGCCATCCATTTGAAATATGTCTGGGCATATTCTAATCCAGTGAACTGAACACACTTGTGGGGACAGAAACCACTGCTCTTCCTAAAACCTTAGATGCACCTCGATTTTTATCCTGACATCAAAATTGGATTTATACCCATGGGGTACCTTGTTTTCACGTTTTTAAAATCAAACCAGCCATTCTGGGTTTCAGATGTAGATGGCACATAGACTGATGTATCCTCTATAGAAAAAAGGACAAGGTACTATCATTCTACATTAACAATTATAACAAAGTAAATATAAATATATTTATAAGTTTTTATGTTTTGCAGTTATAGTAATTACACTGTTCCTCTTTCCTTTCCTGCTTTCAACTTCTCCTATGTAACCCACCTTCTCCTCTCCCAAGGCCATGATTTCTTTTTAAATTTTAAATATATACATACTGATATAGAGAAGATGATTTTGATATAGATATTCCTAAATATTAAGTGCAACCTGCTCAGTATGATTAATGCTACTTTTTTTTTTGTATGACACAAGGGCTTACCTCTTGTTATTAGGCAATAAATTGAGGGCTCTGTTTCTCCTGCTCTCAATAATTCTTAGCTGCCTGCAGTTTGTTTTCTAGGATTAAAGCCTCATGAGCTTTGCCTCTTCTGTGTCATCATTTGTTTCGGTGCCATTGTCCCAGTCCGGTTTAAGCTGCCATAGTGATGATATTGCATGGGTTTAACTTATCTAACAATTCTAGGAACTAAAATTCTGACAAACAACTTTGTATTTCTCTGAAACTTCCAATATTTCAATCCCCCCTTTCTACACTAATCCTTGAACTTGAGGTGCAGGAGATCAAGCCAACAGCCAGGGGCTAGAGAGATCATGGATATCAGAGAATACCTCACAACCACTGACTTAGTGGACAAGCTTAATCCTTAACTACGTTGTAAACATTTAACTTATATAATTACAGATAAGTGTACTTCTCACACCTCACAAAGAAAATTTCTCTTTGAAACCGATGGAGAATCCTTTTAACACACTTGTTCAAATAGCTCTTTGAAAAGCATCTGTAAAAACTATTTCATGAGAATCTAATGAAATATGAAATACTTAGAGCTACATTTATTTAAGTAAACACTTATATAAGTAAACACTTTAAGTGATAATGATTACACAAGTATGTCTCTACTACTTCCTATTTATTACAGGATACACATTTACTTTTTCTTCCAACTATTTCCTGTATAAGACAATGAAACTCTCTGCTCTATACTTCCTGAGAAGAAAGCTACTCCTCTGACCATTACAAGTTAATGGATATAGCTATATATAAATTAATAGCAAATCAATTACAATTTGTTACTACTTATAAACATATCTCAGTCATTTTTGCAGAGATAAATCATTTAGCTGTGAACTGCTGAATGCATTGCAACACTTTAAAAATTTTACAGAATTATAAAAATTTTTTAAACCCTCTTGTTTCTAACAAACAATCACCAACTGTGGATTCAAAATATAAGCCCTAAAATCTATGACCTCCCATTTCTCATTGTGAATTTTTTGGTTAAAGTAGAGCAATGACTCTGTTCTCTATGGATATGACAAACTGGAAATTAAAGAAGATGTATAGCAGCGTGTTTTCCAATAATTGTCCCCCAGGTAGCATTTGAGGTGATAGAAGTGACAGTCCATGGGAAGTTCAAAAACATCCCAGCATGATACATCTGTGTATTATTTGGGGCCTCAGTTCTAATATCAATACATACTTGATATTAGATTATGATAGAATGAAAAGCATTAAAATATTTAAAAAGTGTTTCTGCTCAAGAGAGACTACACTAAAAACAAATTTTCATTTCTATCTTATGTATTAATCAATATCTTCAGAAGAAATAGTACTGGGAATTCTCAATAATTTGGAGCCCCAAAAGACTAATACTAACTATGCAAATGAACAGGGAGAATCAAATCGGCCAGACCTCTAGTGAGATCAGACAAAGGCAAAAAGTAATTCTTACCATAGCCTTTATAATGGCATTATGAATCTAACCCTTTGCAGTGACATTAAAATAAAACAATGAACATAACTGGATTAGTTGTGAGGTATTAAAACTTTGAGAGAGAAAGTGAGTAGAGAAGACTCATCATGTATTTTTAGACAACCAATTTTCAGCCTTTTCAAAATACTAATGGGAAATATAATTGTCTCAATTACATATCGATCAACTATTAAAGGCAGCATTATATGTTCTTACCTATATTGATTGCCTTTCTTGTCCTGTGAGAAACAATCACACTCGATTACTATTAAAGGAAGACATAGTTCAGTTAAAAGCACCAGAAGTCTCAGTCCACTGTGTTGGGAGAAGCATCATGGAGGGAGCTTCTCTAATTGGTTAACAGAGGTGTGAGGGAGTGGTTCCTTCAGAAGAGAAAAAAGTAGCATAGCTAAACGGAAATCATGTTAAATGGAGGGGTTCTATACAGAGGAAATGGCAGTAATAAAACCAAGGAGGTATTCTTTCATTACAAAATACATGTAAAAGTATATGTAAAAACAGATATATAAAAGTATGAGTAAAGAACGAATAAATGTTATTAGATTTTACTTATTAATCATCTAATTAGTGAATAAAATACAGATTCACTTTCATACTAGAGTTTCTATGACCTTGTTCACTCAAATAGGGTCCCAGTGTCCAACTAAAGCAACTATTTTGATAAATTCCTTGGTTCTCAAATTACAATAAAAACATCATATTTGAAGGAATGACTAGAGTTCCAAGTTACAGCTAGAAATGATGATTTTTAGATGTGACAAATGTTTCAGGGAGGTTGATTTCATGAGGCTAATGGCTTCCAAATAACTTTAAGGCTTGGTTTTCATGGCAAGAATGCTGGGTTAGTGGAAAGAATGTAGTGGTACAAGTCATAAAAGGCTCTTACATTCATTGGTAAAAATTACAGTTTATGGGACTACGAAGATGTGGAAGCTTCTTGGAAATCATTTCACTGGATCAAAACTTAGAAAGTGTATCTTATTTCTGTGTCTTTTCTGTCTCTTTCTGGTACCTGGTTACCACAACGTGAGCAACCTCCGTTACTGTCTTTGGCACCCCCATGACATTCTGCCTGGTCTCAGACACAGAAAAATGGAGGCACTCTAAAGCCACTGTAACCCTAATAAAAATAACCTTTTCTTTCTTTAAATTCATTTCTCTAAAATATGTTGTCACCTTGACAAAATGTCCACTGATCTAAATAAGAAAATAGACTATTCTTTCTATGGTTTTGCTTTCTAACATTTTATTTTCATGTGTATCATTAGAAATTAGATTTTTAACTTAAACTGGGGATTTTCTAATAGCCCATTGCTCAAAATGTAGGCTGAAAGAAATAATAATGCTAAAATTAAAACATGAGGGTGAGGCAATAGATTAAGAAAACTGGTACGGTAAGAAGTACATGAAAGGTTCCAAATGTCATATGAACAGAGGCACAATGATGTGAAGAAGCATAGACGTATCAACTATTAGACAATAGGAGTGCAGAGAAGCTAGACCTGTGATAACAGGGCCTTTAAGGACAATAGCTTTGCTGATTAAGATATCCACTTTGTGTCTGGTGGAACAGATAACACCCATACATATATGTGGGTGGATTGATGAATATATAGAAGATAGAATGAGATATAATATATATAGCAAAGAATGGGTAGATAGGATAGATAAAATGTTGATAGTGGAATATAGCTGACAAATTAGTAATTAGATGACAAACTAGACAGAGAGACAGATAGATAATCTAATAGAGAAGATTCAAAGATGAATGTAAGGAACATTTATAGCTTGATAGAAACTATATGACAAAATATTAATATGTTTGAGTTACATAAGAATACATTTTTATCGCCGGGCGTGGTGGCTCACGCCTTTAATCCCAGCACTCGGGAGGCAGAGGCAGGCGATTCGCTGTGAGTTCGAGGCCAGCCTGGTCTACAAAGTGAGTCCAGGACAGCCAAGGCTACACTGAGAAACCCTGTCTCGAAAAACCAAAAAAAAAAAAAAAAAAAAAAAAAAGAATACATTTTTAACAACTAAACTGCAATAAATAAAATTTAAATATTTTCCAAGCCCCATTATTTGGGTTGGTGGTGTTTAATTTCTTGAGTTCTTTATATATTTTGGATATTAGACCTTTGTCAGATGTAGGGTTGGTGAAGATCTTTTCCCAGTCTGTAGGCTGTCACTTTGTTCTCTTGACAGTGTCTCCTGCCTTACAGAAGCTTTTCAGCCTCATGAGGTCTCATTTATTAATTGTTGACATTAAGGCCTGGGCTGTTGGTGTTCTGTTCAGGAAGTTGTCTCCTGTGCCAATATGTTCCAGGCTCTTCCCCACTTTTTTTTCTAAGTGACTTAGTGTCTCTGGTTTTATGTTGAGGTCTTTAATCCACCTGGATTTGAGTTTTGTGCAAGGTGACAAATCTGGGTCCAGTTGCAATTTTTTACACATAGACATCCAGTTAGACCAGCACCATTTGTTGAAGATGCTATCCTTTTTCCATTGAATGGATTTTGCTTCTTTGTCAAAAATCAAGTGATCATGTGTGTGTGGATTCATATGTGGGTCTTCTATTAGAGTCCACTGATCAACCAGCCTGTTGCTGTGCCAGTACCATGCTGTTTTAATTACTATTGCTTAATAGTACAGTTTGAGATCACAGAGAATTCTCAACAGAGGAATATCAAATGGCTGAGAAACACTTAAAGAAATGCTCAACATCCTTAGTCATCAGGGAAATGCAAATCAAAACAACTCTGAGATTCCATCTTACACCCATCAGAATGGCTAAGATCAAAAATCCAAGTGACACCACATGCTGGTGAGGATGTGAAGAGAGAGGAACACTTCTTCATTGCTGGTGGGAATGCAAACTAGTACAGCCCCTTTGGAAATCTATCTGGTGCTATCTCAGAAAACTGGGAATAGGGCTTCCTCAAGACCCAGCTATTCCACTCCTTGGAATATACCCAGAAGATGCTCCAGCACACAAGAAAATTTGCTCAACCATGTTCATAGCAGCCTTATTCATAATAGCCAGATCATGGAAACATCCTAAGTTTCCTTCAGTAGAAGAATGGATAAAGAAACTGTGGTACATATACACTATGGAATACTACTCAGCTATTAAAAACAAGGAATTCCCGAAATTTGTGGATAAATGGGTGGAACTAGAAATGACCATAATGAGTGAGTTAACACAGAAGCAGAAACCCTCAAATGGTATACTCACTTATATCTGCATACTAGCCCAAGGGGCATGTCCCACGAAAGCCTTCCCTTACCAGGAAACCGGGACAGAGGGGAGGACATCCTATTGAGACTCTAGATGAGAGAAGCATGGGAGAATAGCAAAGTAGAGGGATCCAGAGTGTCCTAGAAACCTACAAGTAGAACATTAGGTTAGGCAGATTTGGGCCCAGGGGTCCCGCTCAAGCTAAGGTACCAACCAAGGACAATACAGGTGGTAAACTTTAAACCCCTACCCAGATCTAGCCAAGGGTCAGAACAGTCTCCACACTTGAGTGGAGAGTGGGATATGACTTTCTCACGTACTCTGGTGCCTCACATTTGACCATTTCCCCTAGAGGGGGAGACCTGGTGGCACTCAGAGGAAGAACAGCAGGTTACCAAGAAGAGACTTCATATCCTATGAGCATATACAGGGGGAGATAACTCCCCTCAGGAACAGTCATAGGGGAGGGGAATAAGGGGAAAATGGGAGGAAGGGAAGAATGGGAGGATACATGGGATGGGATAACCATTGAGATGTAACAAGACTAGATTAATAATAATAAAAAATAATAAAAAATAAATATTTTCCATACTTTATAATATTTCCATAGGGAAAATGTTAATGAAAATGTGTTGATAGCATTTGTACTCAATTTATGAATGGTTTTTAAACTTATAATTAATTATTGTAAAAATAAAATATCCTTTACCACTATAAAATTTCTTTTAGATCTTCTCAAAGTATCTATAAAGTATATGTATGCAATCCTACTTGTTTAGAAATTTGTGAAGTATTGGCACACTATCAAAACTAGTTAAAATTACATATTGTGAACTTTTTTCTATAAATTTATAAAATATCAATTATAATATTATGTTTGAGTGATGAGAATATGGTTTGTTAAAAGCTAGTGTTATGTTAGATTCTTTAAAAATCAAAATCTAGCTGAGACAATGGTAGATGATCACTTAAGACATTCATATATAAAATAATATGGTGTCTAGGCAATATAGTTTATTCATGAAATTTTCCTTTCCAAATATGATAATTTTTCAGATAGATATGAGTTAGTTTCTAAAACCAGAGAAATATTTTAAATTAAAGTTAATTTGATATCCTTATAGTTTCAAATGAAACTATAAATGCTAAAGATTACAGAGCAATCAATATTTTTTACAGCATGTGGAAAAATATATTGAAAAATTCAATGAAAGTGTAGCATAATATCAATCTTAACATCTCACTTGGTTTGAGAAGTAAAAATGTGAGGGATTAAATAAATGTGTATTATGATTGTATTATGCTTAATACAAATGATAATATGAGAGCATCTTCTTGTTGTGTTGCAATTTCCTCCTGTGTTAAAACCATCTTAGAGGGATGCTCATTAAAACAGAGATGTAAAAAGGAACATGGAATAGCAGGATGCTGTAAGGGGAAAAACCATTTCATCCTGCAAAGAAATGTTAACCTTGAAAACAAACAAATCAATAAACTCAGGAAGGCACTAAACTAATCATATTCACTAGACTCCTTCATTCCCAAATATATATGAACAAAAAGGATTGCTGAGAGTCGCTCTCAGTTAATCAAAGCCCCTGTAAATATCTCAAAGAACTGAACTACTCAGAAATGACTTTTTTCAATTTGCTGAGTTACCTGCAGATTTTTGCAGTGTGTTCCACATTTTCAGTTTTCATGAGCTGACATAATTGCTGGTGTAGGCTTACGGCAAGCAGCTTTTTTCTTTTTGAGTATTTTATACTCGTGTAAGTAATTCTTTGTCCATATTCCTGTACTAATTCCAATAAAATGATACATATAAAAGTAAGGTGCTTTTTTGCTTTGGCCTCCCATTGTTTGGTACTCTACAAGGACAAGTAGACATTTGTTCATATCATTCAAGCAACAATGTCACACAACAGTGTACTAGATATCTAGAACTATTTTATCAGTTTTCTGAGCATATTAGAATAACTTTCCTGAATGACTCAAACATAGTCTCATTTACAAAAAAATCACTTAGGAATATGTTTAAACATAGATTGTGTTCTTGGTAATTGCTTCATAGACACTTTTCATTTTTCTTGTTTAATATAAGCCTCATATTCCATTGAAGGCTTGAAAAGCATTGAATTAGTCATTTAATTCCAATTACCTATATTTGTCATGAAGACTAAATGGTGCATTTAACACTGTCAGCATGGTATTTGATTTAAATTTGATTTTTGTTTTTCATGTGACAATCAATCAAACTCAGGGTTCAGTTTCAAACAATTATCCCTGTAAACAAAAATAGAAGTAACACTATATAGACTCAACAGGTTAAATTTATGAATAGATATATAGATAAAATACATATACATATATGAATGCAACAACAAATAATGAGAACATAAATCATGGATTTAAGGGAGAATGGGGGAATATATATGGGAGCTTGAAAAGAGGAAAGAAAATGGAGAAATCTAATTAAATTATAATATCAATAATACACAACAGGGCTGGAGAGATGGAATAGCCATTAAAGGCTATGCTCCCAACCAAAATAATGTACAACAAAAATAATGCCATATCAAAAAAAAAGTATTTGAGCCACTACCAACATATCACAATTTGAGGGCAGGAGGCTGAGGGAGGGTAGAAATAAAAAAGGATCTTCAACAAATTCTACTGGCCTAACTGGGTTTCTGCTTGCAGAAAAATGAAACCAGATACATATTTATCATGCTGAATAAAACTCAAGTCCAAGAGGACCAAAGACATTGACATAAAACTGGAATACTCTGACAGACATGTCTGTTAGATATATTGCCCAAAACTCTAAATATGATGCTTCAATGTTTAGATAATTTTGGTTGACTGTTCAGGCAGCAAACAGTGTCGCTCATTTTCTCATTTGGGAAGCTGCTAACCTGCACTTGCTGTACACTAAAGTAATCAATTTTATTCCTTCTCAAGTCTCTGATGGGGTTGAAGATCAGATAACTTAGTTTTACAACTAAGCTTAGTTGTTTAGGGGTTAAGGCATTTTTAGGTCCAGATAGATGTCTTAAGTTGATAATGAGGAGATATGATAGATATTGACTTACATTCAGAATTTTAGCCTCACCAAGATAGGAAAGATTTTTTCTTCAAGGCTGCCAAATACAATTACCCAAAACTCTAAAAATGTAACACTTAAATAATTCCTGATTGTGTCATGGTTCTTCTTGCTATAGTTAGTTTATTGTGTATATGTGTAATAATATAAATCTGTGTAAAATATTTAATTAAATTGTTTAAAATGGTTATACTCTTTAATAGAAGAGAAGGTGGAGAATAGTCGAGTGCATTGGTACAGAAGACCACTCCCTGTGCTGAATGACAATAGCTCAGGAACTAAGACCAACAATTAATAAATGGGACCTCATAAAACTGAAAAGCTTTTGTAGGGCAAAGGACATCATCAATAGGACAAGATGGCAGCCTATAGAATGGTAAAGGATCTCCATCAAGTCCAACAGAAGGCTAATATTTACAACACATAAAGAACTCAAGAAATTAAATAGCAACAAACCAAATAACCTAATTGAAAGTTTGTATATAGATGTAAATAGAATGCTCAACAGAGGAATCAGTGGTGGGCAAGAAGCACATAAAGAAATGTTCAATGTCCTTAGTCATCAGGGAAATATAAATCAAAATGACTCTGAGATTCCAACTTATACCTATTAGAATGGCTAAGATAAGAAACTCAAGTGACAGCACATGGAAAAGGGGGAACACTCTTTCATTGCAGGTGGGAGTGAAAACTTCTACAATTACTTTGGAAATCAATGGGATGTTTTCTCTGAAAAGTAATATTGGCTTCCCGATTATTCCTAGGCACCGTTACAATATCTGACTATTACCAAAATTGATGGGAAAATTATATATTATAGATATATGATAGATAGGATAGATAAATAGAATGATACATGACAAATAGAAGATGATAGAGAGATAGATGATAGAAAGATAAATGATAAATAGATAGAAGATAGATAAATAGGTAGATAGATTATAGATAGATAGATAGATAGATAGATAGATAGATAGATAGATAGATAGACAAAAAGACAGACAGACAGACAGACAGACAGACTGATAGATACAACCAAAGTGTAGTGTATGATCTGAAGTGTTCTCACATTGGAAAAACACATTTTCAGTTATAACAATTAAGTGGTAAAACAATATTTTCAAACAAATTAAGTTTGAATTTATTGTGCTATAATGCTACACATAGAATTTCTTAAGTGGTTGAAACTCTTAAAACCACTTTGCTACTGAACATACATCCTGAAAAGCAGGAGTGGTATATGTTCTGACTGTGCTTTATTAGTTATACTATGCTTCCCAGATGAGTGATGGCTCAGGCACAATTGAACATAATCAATGTTCATATTTATGCGTAACAATAAATGTGAAATTTTTACCTTATTACTAGTGGTGATCTAAAAAAATGTTTCAAGTTCTATTTTTAAAAATAAAACGTGAACTTTAAAGTTTTTTAATTTGTTCACTTTACTTCCTGATTGTAGCCCCCTCCGTCATCACCTCCCTTTCCCACCTTCCCTCCCTCATTCCCTCTTCCTCCCTCCTCTAGACCAAAGAAAGGGGAGCATTCCTCCTGTAGCATCTGACTTCAGCCCATCAAGTTTCATCTGTACTACCTGTATACTCTGCCTCTGTGGCCGGGCAAGGCCACCCCACCAGTGGGAAGTGGTCAACACGGGAGGAGACAGGGTGTCAGAGTCCATGTCAGAAGTAGTCCCTACTTCCCAAATTGTGGGAGCCACAAAGAGCCTGTGCCGCCTATCTACTCTATCTGAGCAGAGGGTCTATGTTTACATCATACATGATCCTTGGTTGGTCCATCATACTCTGCGTTGTACTGTGATTACAGAACTAAACTGAACTCTCAACAGAGGAATATGGAATAGCTAAGAAACACTTAAAGAAATGTTCAACACCTAAAGTCTCAATAGGATGTCCTCCCCTCTGATCCACTTTCCTGGCAGGTAGAGTTTTTCATAGGGATGTACCCTTTGGACTAGTGTCTCGATATAAGTGAGTATATACCATTTAACTCTTTTTGCTTCTGTGTGAACTCACTCATTATGATAATTTCTAGTTCAATGAGGAAATAGAAGGAGCCAGTGGGTCCTGGAAAACTACAAGCGGGTCTGGGCCCTGGGGTCCTCCTCAAACTATGGCACTAGCCAAGGAAAATATAGGCAGTAAACTTCAAACCCCTACCCAAACTAGCCGATGGACAGGACATTCTCCACCGTTAAGTGGAGAAGGAGATCTGACTTTCACACAAACTCTGGTGCCCCATATTGGACCATGTCGCTTGGATGGGGATGCCTGGTGGCACTCAGAGGAAGGATAAAAGGTCACCAAGAAGAGACTCGATACCCTATGAGCATATACAGCAGGAGGAGGTCCCCCTCAGTCACAGATATAAGGGGAGGGGAGTAGGGGGGGAAGCAGGAGGGAGGGAGGAATGGGAGGATACAAGGGATGGGCTAACAACTGAGATGTAATATGAATAAATTAATAAAAAATTAAATAATAAAATAATACTATGTATGCAAAAGAAAAAAAAAGAAATGTTCAACATCCCTAGTCATTAGTGAAATGCAAATCAAAATTACTCTGAGATTCTATCTTATACCTACCAGAATGGCTAAGATCAAAAACTCAAATGACAGCACATGCTTTTGAGGATGTAGGGATAGCAGAACATTCCATTGCTGGTAGAAGTGCAAACTAGGACAACCATTTTGGAAAGCAACTTGGCGCTTTCTCAGAAAACTGGGATGTCCTCCCCTCTGACCCACTTTCTTGGTAGGTAAAGTTTTTCATGGGGGTGTACCCCTTGGACTAGTATCTTGATATAAGTGAGTATATACCATTTGACTCTTTTTGCTTCTGGGTGAACTCATTCATTACGATAATTTCTAGTTCAATCCATTTGTCCACAAATTTCGGAAATTCCTTGTTTTTAATAGCTGAGTAGTATTCCATAGTGTAAATATACCACAGTTTCTATATCCATTCTTCTACTGAGGGACACGTAGGCTGTTTCCATGTTCTGGCTATTATGAATAAGGCAGCTATGAACATGGTTGAGCATATGTCCCTGTTGTGTGGTAGTGCATCTTCTGGGTATATTCCAAGGAGTGGAATAGCTGGGTCTTGAGGAAGCCCTATTCCCATTTTTCTGAGAAAGCGCCACATAGATTTCCAAAGTGGTTGTACTAGTTTGCATTCCCACCAGCAATGAAGGAGCCTAACGCTGAGACTTTAGTGGTGAGAAGCCTGGGAGAATGAGGAAATAGAAGGATCCAGAGGGTCCTGGAAAACTACAGGTGGGTCTGGGCCCTGGGGTCCTCCTCAAACTATGGCACCAGCCAAGGAAAATATAGGCAGTAAACTTCGAACTACTACCCAAACTAGCCGATGGACAGGACATTCTCCACCGTTAAGTGGAGAAGGAGATCTGACTTTCACACAAACTCTGGTGCCCCATATTGGACCATGTCCCTTGGATGGGGAGGCCTGGTGGCACTCAGAGGAAAGATAAAAGGTCACCAAGAAGAGACTCGATACCCTAGGAGCATATACATGGAGAGGAGGTCCTCCTCAGTCACAGACATAGGGGAAGGGAGTAGAGGGGGAAGCAGGAGGGAGGAAAGAAAGGGAGGATACAAGGGATGGGCTAACAATTTAGATGTAATATGAATAAATTAATTTTAAAAATTAATTATAAAAAAAGGAAAAGAAAACTGGGAATTATTCTACCTCAAGACCAAGCCGTACTATTCCTGGGCATATACCCAAAATATGCTCACCATACTACAAAGATATTTGCTCAACTCTGTTCATTGACGCTTTATTCATAATAGCCAGAATCTGGAAACCACCTAGATGTCCCTCAACTGGAGAAAGGATAAAGAAAATGTGGTACATTTACACAGTGGAATACTGTTTAGCTATTAAAAACAAGAAAATCTTGACATCTGCATGTAAATGGGTGAAACTAGAGAAGATCATCCTGAATGAGGTAACCCAGACCCAGAGAGACATGCATGACTTATACTCATAAATAAATATTATTATCCCAACTTAGAACTCTGAATTTTCAATCCAGCCTCAGCTACTAGTTTAGAAGATACTATGATTTTTCATAGAAATGCATGGTGTATACACACATATGCAAATATTAGCCACATAATACAAGATAACATGAACATTTTTATAAAGTTAGAAATGCTTAGATTCTACTCTGTAGCAAACCTTCACTTGGTTATTTATGAGTGATAAGAATATGCCCCAGCAAGTCTTATATACATACAGAGAATATTCATGGAAGTTTAATTAATTAAGGGACAAATTGTGGAGATAACACAAATATGAACATAATCATTATATTTATATAAGCAATAAAATTATGAAGAGTAAGTGGACTAAACTAGAGATACATACGGCATAGATGAGGATAATTCTCTTTCTTTGATGTGAGAAATTGCACACAATAAATGTTTTGGTGTCCTCACAATAAAAGACAATTGTTGGAGAAGCAGTGTCACATGGGAAATGGTTGCTATTTTAATGTATTAGTCTCATAACAAAGGTCCTGACTACATGGGTGGAAAGACTTGTCAAAAAATACCTGACTGTGTTCACAGGATGGGAGAATCCTACTCTCCCCATTTATTACTTAAAATACATAGCTGTAAATAAAAATTACACAGGTTTAGCCATTTTTTCACACAATTATTCACAGCAAGTAAGTAAAGCTGATGCAAAAGCAGGAAATGGGATTAACCAGAAGCAAGACTTGAGAGAGAGCAACAGAAGAAGGTAAAAAAGCTGAACGTCAGTCTAGTTTGATGAACGTGTGGTAGTACTCAAAGGTTCCGGCATCCCATGGTGCAGTTCGGTAGGTATAGGCTGGGATAATATAATGAATATTTCTAAAAGCTACAGGGCTGTGGGGTATCTCAATGTAAAACTGTTTAGCACACACGTGGCACCAAGACCGATCTCATCGTATCCAATGGAAAATGCTAAAAGAAGGAAATAGTTTTGAATATTTTTCACCATAAAGAATTGTCACCCCTTGGGAGAATAAATGTTTTCCTTGATTTAATCATTACCCAATGTGTAATTGTGCTGAAAATTCGTGCGATGCCCAAGAAATCTACAGTTTTCTGTGCCAGCTTAAAATTAATTAAAATGAACAAATAAATCAAAGACTAAGAAAACTGATGTTTTAATTTATTATAATTTATTCAGATTACATCTCAATTGTTATAGCCTCCCTTATAGCTTCTCAATAACACCCTCCCTCCCTCTTCTGCCCTATTCCCCTTCCCAGACCTCTAACAGAAAGCGACATCCTCCCCTACATATGACCACAGCCTATCAGGTCTCATCCAGATAGCCTGCTTCCCCTTCCTCTGTGTGTCCCAAGGGCCTCCCACAAAGGGGAACGGTATTAAATCAGGGACACCAGAGTTCGTGTCAGAGGCAGTCCTCATTCTCCCCACAATACTTGAGAATGATCTTTCCATTGGCTATATCTGAACAGGGGGTCTAGGTTCACAGTATGCATTGTCCTTTGTTGGTACAGTACTTGGAGCACACACCACCGGTTCCAGATCTACCAGCCTTGTGGTCTTCTTATGGGTTCCAGGACACTCTGGGTCCTTCCATTTCCCCATTCCATATCTCTCTCATCTGGAGTCCCAAAAGCAAGTCCTAGCATCTGTGTCGATCCCCCACTAAATGAAGACTCTCAGAGGACATCCCTGTTGAGCTAGTGTCTAATTATAAGTGGGTATATACCATAGGTATCATTCTGGGTCTGGGTTAACTCACTCTGGATGATCATTTCTAGTTCCATTCATTTGCATGCAAATTTCAAGATTTTCTTGTTTTAAAAAGCTGAGTAGTATTCCACAGTGTAAATGTACCGCTGCCTTATCCATTCTTCGACTAAGGGACATCTAGGTAGCCCTATTCCCAGTTTTCTGAGAAAGCACCAGATTGATTTCCAAAGTGGTGGTACAAGATTGCACTCCCAGCAACAACGAAAGAGTGTTTCTCTTTCTCCACATCCTCACCAGCATGTGCTATCACTTCAATTTTTAATCTTAGCTATTCTGATGGCAATAAATGGAATCTCAGATTCATTTTCATTCACATTTCCCTGATTACTAAGGACATTGAGGATTTCTTTAAGTGTTGCTCAGCCATTTGATATTCCTCTGTTGAGAATTCTCTGTTTAGTTCCAAGCCCCATTTCTCAATTGGGTTATTTGGTTTGGTGGTATTTAATTTCTTGAGTTCTTTATATATTTTGGATATTAGTCCTTTGTCAGATGTAAAGGTTGGTGAAGGTCTTTTCCCAGTCTGTAGGCTGTCACTTTGTTCTGTTGGCAGTGTCTTCTGCCTTTCAGAAGCTTCTTAGTATCATGAGGTTCCATTTATTAATGGTTGACCTTAGAGCCTGGACTGTTGGTGTTCTGTTCATGAAGTTGTCTCCTGCGCCAATGAGGTCAAGGATTTTTCTCCATTTTTTTCTAACAGATTTAGTGTCTCTGCTTTTATGTTGAGGTCTTTAATCTACTTGCACTTGTGTTTTGTGCATGGCAATGAATACGGATCTACTTGCATTTTTCTACATGTAGACATCCAGTTAGACCAGCATCATTTGTTGAAGATGCTATCTTTTTTCCATTGAATAGATTTGGCTTCTTTGCCAAAAATCAAGTGTCCAAGTGTTTGTGGATTTATTTTGGGTCTTTGATTCAATGCCTTTGATCAACCAACCTATTACTATGCCAGTATCATGCTGTTTTAATTACTGTTGCTCTATATAGTACAGCCTGAGATCAAGGATGGAGATTCCTCCAGAGGATCTTTTATTGTACAAGATTGTTTTACCTATTGTGGTTATTTTTGTTTTTCCATATGAAGTTAACATTTGATCTTTCAATGTCTTTAAAAAATGTGTAGGTATTCTGATAGGGGTTGCATCAAATCTGTAAATTGCTTTTGGTAAAATGGCCATTTTTACTGTACTAATTCTCCCAATCCATGAACAAGGGAGATCTTTCCGTTTTCTGATGTCATCTTCAATTTCCTTCTTCCGAGATTTAGAGTTTTTTCAAACAAGTCTTTCACTTGCTTGTTTAGAGTTGCACCTAGATACTCCATATTACTTGTGGCTACCGTGAAGGGTGTAGTTTCCCTAGCTTCTTTCTCAGCATGATTGTCACTTGTATACAAGAGGGCTATTGACTACTTTGAGTGAATTTTGTATCCAGCCACTTTGCTGACGGTGTTTATCAGCTGTAGAAGTTCGTTGGTGGAATTTTGGGGGTCACTTATATACCCTATCATATCATCTGCAAATAGGGATAATTTGACTTCCTCCTTTCCCATTTGGATACCCTTGATATCCTTTTGTTGTCTTTTGCTAGAACTTCCAGTACTATATTGAAGAGATATGGAGAGAGTGGGTAGCCTTGCCTTGTTCCCGATTTTAGAGGAATTTCCTTGAGTATCTCACCATTTAATTTGATTTTGGCTATTGGCTTGGTGTATACAGCCTTTATTATGTTGAGGTATGTGCCTTTAAACATGAATGGGTGTTGGATTTTATCAAATGCTTTCTCTGCATCTAAGGAGATGATAATGTGGTTTTTATTTTCAGTTTGTTTATATGGTGGATTACATTGATGGATTTCCATATATTAAACCATCCCTGCATGCCTGGAATGAAGCCTACCTGGTCATGGTGAATGATATCTTTGATGTGTTCCTGTATTTGTTTTGCAAGTATTTTATTTAGTATTTTTGCATCAATGTTCATAAGTGAAACTGGTCGGGAATTTTCTTTGTTGGGTCTTTGTGAGATTTAGGTATCAAACTGACTGTGGTCTCATAGAATGAGTTTGGTAATGTTCCATCAATTTCTATTTTGTGGAGTTGCTTGAAGAGTATTGGTATTAACTCTTCTCTAAAGGTCTGGTAGAATTCTACACTGAAAACACCTGGCCCGGGGCTTTTCACTTGGTTGGAGACTTTTAATGACTGCTTCTATTTCTGTAGGGGAAACGGAACTATTTAATTTGTTTATCTGATCCTGATTCAATTTTGGCAAGTGGAATCGATCAAGAAAATTGTCCATTTCCTTTAGACTTTTATAGTTTGTATAAGCCTTTGAAGTAGAACTTAATGATTCTTTGTATTTCTTCAGTGTCTGTTGTTATGTCTCCCTTTTCATTACTGATTTGTTGATTTGGATAGTGTCTCTCTGCCTCTTAGTAGTTTGGCTAATGGTTGGTCTATCTTGTTGACTTTCTCAAATAACCAGCACTTTGTTTTGGTGACTTTTTGAGTTGTTCTATTCACTTCTAATTTATTGATTTCAGCCCCGAGTTTGATTATTTCCAGCCATCTACTCCTCTTGGGTATTTCTGCTTCTTTTTTTTCTAGGGCTTCAAGGTGTGTTTTTAAGTTGCCTATATGAAATGTTTCCAATTTCTTTATGAAGGGACTTAGTGCTATGAATTTTCCTCAGTATTGTTTTCAATGTGTCTCATAAATTTGGGTATGTCGTCCCTTCATTTTCATTGAATTTTAAAGAGAAGAAAGAGGAATCAGTATTACACAGAAAGAGTCATAACCATAGAAGCAATCACAAACAATTCAGAGTGAAATGTGAAGATGTTATACTTCTGTTTTTGAAGATACAGCAAGAGTACATAAGTCAAGAAAAATAGAACACCTGTAGCAGATGGCAAGGAAAGTAAATCAATCCCTTTGATGTGTCCAGACAGAATAATATTCTCTGAACATGTTTTAGGGTTCTGACAGCCAGAACTATAGATTATAAACTTTCATAATTGGTCTCAAAAGAAAAAGAAGATTAATAATGTGGGTTGAGGGGTGAGGATGGAAAATATTTTATTGGTTTTCTGAAAGCTTAGAGGAATTCTGGGATGATGAATTTTATTTGCCACATTATATTTATATGCATATATATGCAAGTGTGGATGTACATAATTCATGTAGTTTTCTTCATACTGATTGTTTATTTGTTGTGGCTTGTTATGTTTAAAGTCATAAATGTTTTTATTCTTTGATCTTACTTACTTTCAATCTTCATTTTTATTCATTCTCCTTTAAATTGTACGTGATCTTATTCCATAAAAGCACATGCCCTATAACTGGAACTTGTTAATTCTATTCCTCAATGGGATGAATTAAGAAGCTGTTGAAAACAATGTTTTACAGCTCTAAGCAAACTATCACGTGTGCTGTTGAAAATGTGAGCTATAAATCAACATCATTTGCACATTTGGTCACTGAAGGGAATACAGAACCTGGCTCCACCAAACCCTGTAAAATCAGAATTTGCATTTTAATAATTCTCTGTAAACCCTGTGCACATTAAAGTTTGAAAGCCATTCATATGTTTTAACTACTTGCTTTTTATTTTTTAAAAAGAACTTATTTTCTGATAAATTAAAATTCAGTTTCAAGGCAAAAATTCATACCTCATACTTATGTATCCAAGAGTTTTTTTTTTGTTATTTTATTGCTTTCCTTTTGCCTTCTTATTATGAAGCTTTAGTAATACTGTTTTTAAGTAATTTCTTTTTCAGTGAAGGGTTGGTATTTCCACCCACTGGAAATCAGAAACCATGATTTTGGCCAAGTTAATACCATTAAAGACAGGGTCATCATAGCAGTATTATTTAATCCTTAAATTTAAGGCATCAACTTCATGTTTAATGGAATATTTTACCTTTAGTTATGATTGCTGCATAGGGACAGAGGGAGGAGTAGAACCCATATTTCTCTGTGGTAGCACGCCACATGTTATATTCCTAGTAGAAGATGACAAGCTGTAGAAATATTCTTCTTGACATCTTGGTTTGGAAGTCCATGATATATATTTTTTTGCCTTTATTTCAATTGGCTGAAGAGTATCAATGATAGAAAAAGAGAGTCTACAGTGCTAGAGAAATCACAAAGATCCCAGGAATGATATCCCCAGGTTAACTCTTGATGATGAGCAAAGGATTAGAAATTAAATACCATTATCTTCCTATGAACTGGGACAATACTTTTAAAAAAATCATATAATGGGTAATGGACAAAATTGTTCTGTCATATATGTAAAATTTCCAAATATATATTTTACATTTATTTCTGAAAAGAAAATTAGAGATGAAGCAGGTCAGGAGATTTTTTAACATAGTTACCTTCTCTGCAGTGATAATAACACACAAAGTTGGTTTAAAACCAAACAAAATCAAAACAGAAACAAGCAGAAAAAAGCAACTTAATAACAGAAAAGGGAGGTAAGAAATATTAGGAGTTATGCTCAAACAACATTATATGCTTAAGTGAAAAGATTCTGAGATAACATAGGAGCATGTAAATCAATTAATGCCAGTAGAAAAATATTAACTGAGAAAATTAAATTATTTTTATAATAATTTCTTTATGCCATTTGATATGTTGTAGCATGTGGAAATACTCTATAGAATTGGTTCTCAAACCATGTGTTGCAAACTCTTTGGGAGTCCAATGCCCCTTTCACAGAGATTACTTAAGAGCATCAGAAAATACTGATATTTATATTATGATTCATAACACATATGTATGCACACATATATGTAATTTTAGGAAACCTTAAACAATCTTTTAAAAAATTATATACATAAAAAAATACACACAGAGATGAACCAAAGCTGAGGCAGACATATCTCAATGAATGTATTTATTTTTAGAATAGTCATTCTGAAGCTGTTGAATATCACATTGCCTTTTCTATCACACAATATATTTTATTATAGTTTGCTCTTACCAGACTCCTCTATATCCAACCTGTTTCCCCATTCACCCATATTCACGCCATTCAGTTTTCTCTCTCATAGAAAACAAACAGGCACTGGTACAAGCCTTTAACCCTAGTACTTGGGAGGCAGAGGCAGGCAAAACTCTGAGTGTGAGGCCATCCTGGTTTACAGACTGAGTTCCAGGACAGCCATAGCTACAGAGGGAATTCTTCTTTTGAAATATCAACAAAACAATACAAATAAACAAAAACAAAAAAGGCATCTTAATAACATTAATAATAAAAATAATAAAGAAAAAACAGAATAGGGAAAACAAACTAATAAGAAGGTTTTTAAAAGAGCTTTTAGAAAGCACAGAAAAGAAAAAAAATAATGGGGATACTAAAATATACTCATTTGTATACACAGATATGCCATAAAAACAAAATTTCAAAACATAAACAAAATATCTGTAGAGGGGTTGGGGGCAAAGGCTTACCAAAGCATTAGTAGACAAAATACCTTCAAAAATACCCTTGGGTTTGTTTTGTGTTAGCTATCGACTGCTGGCTATGGGTCTTCCTCTTAAATGTGGTTTGTATATCCAATGATAGTCCTTGGAGTAACTAATTTTTCCATTATGAGCAGTTACCAATCGGCAATAACTTCTGGGTTAGGGATTGATGCTTGTGTCTATATTTACTCACTGATAGAACCTCATCTGCCTTAGACCTGTGTAGTCCTTTGTGCATGATGTTCCAGTATCTGTGATTTCATATGTATATCTTTCCTTTTGTATCTAGAAGGTCTTGTTTCCTTGATGGCTACTATTCTCACTGACTCTTATAATCTGTCTGCCTTCTCTTCTGTGGAGATTCCTGAGCCCCTGAGAAATTTGATGGATGCATCACAATTAGGACAGAGTGTTCCAAGGTTTCTCAATCTCTGTACATTTTCCAGTTGTGTATTTCTGTGTTTGATCCCATCTAGTCTGGGAGGAAGCTTCTTCAATAATTGCTTAGCTAGGCACTGCTTTATAAATATAACAGAATGTTGTTCAGAATTATTTTATTGGTATGGTCCTTCAACATAACAGTAGTATTTAGCTTTCTCTTAAGTCTAAAGCCTTTCTAGTCTCAGGCTCTTTTCTAGCAGGGAAGTAATGGGGATAGAATTAATCTCATAGAATAGAAATATATATCACAGTAGATGGAAATAAATTAAATATATCATATGATGTCATTCTATGAGGCTAAAATGGATATAATTATAAAGTTATAGTAAAAAAAGTTGTTGAGGAGATATCATGACTTTAATTGGTTAATGTACTGGGATAATAATTGTGTCCATCATGCCTTGCCTATGAAATATATCTATGCAAAGTGTCTTTATTGATATTAAGAGTTCTACATATAAATACCAGCCACTGAAAGCAAATGAGTTAAAATCAACAGATAGAGGAGAGAAGATCCATGTTCGAAGAAGTACTAATATGGGTAGAAAATGAATGATAATATTTGATTAATAAGCATACATATGAAGGTTGGGAAATTGTAGGGATGATTAACCCTTAAGCAGAAGAGAACATGTTTCTATTTTGAGATAATATTTATATATTTTGAGGCGATGGATTGGTGTATATATAAGGCATATATAGTGACCTGAGATAAGTTACCAAACTCATACACACATACAGACTTGGAAAAGATCTTCAGCAACCCTATACCTGACAAAGCACTAATATCCAAAATATATAAAGAACTCAAGAAATTAAATACCACCAAACCAAATAATCCTATTAAAAATGGGGACAGAGCTAAGCAGAGAATTCCCAACAGATGAATATCAAATTGTCTAGAAACACTTAAAGAAATGCTCACAGTCTCTAGTCATCAGGGAAATGCAAATCAAAGAGACTCTGAGATTTCATTTTACAGCTATCAGAATGGCTAAGAGGAACAGTCATAGGGGAGGGGAATAAGGGGAAAATGGGAGGGAGGGAAGAATGGGAGGATACAAGGGATGGGATAACCATTGAGATGTAACAAGAATAAATTAATAAAAAAAACTCAAGTGATAGCACATGCTGGCAAGGTGGTGGAGAAAGAGGAATAGTCCTCTATGGCTAGTGGAAGTGCAAACTTGTACAACCCCTTTGGAAATCAATGCGGTGCTTCCTCAGAAAACTGGGAATAGTTCTACCTCAAGACCCAGCTATACCACTCCTGAGCATATACCCAGAAGTTGTTTCACCATGCAATAAGGACATTTTTTCATATTCATAGCAGATTTATTCCTAATAGCCAAAATCTGAAATCAACATTGATCTTCCTCAATTGAAGACTGGATAAAGAAACTGGTACATTTACACAGTGGAACACTACTTAGCTATTAAAAAAGCATATAAGATCTCGGAGTTTGCAGGCAAATGAATGGGACTAGAAACAATCATCCTGAATGAAGTGACCCAGACCCAGAAAGACATGTGGACTATATCCTCACTTATATGTGAATCTTAGCCATATAATGCAGAATAACCACACAACAATAAACAGACCTAAAGAAACTAAAGAATAAGGAACACCCTAGGGAAAATATCTAATTCTCAATTAAGGGGCAAATAGAACAGACACTGGAGGCTGTTGAAGAGAAGGAACAGAAAGGGAACCTAGCATAGAGGTCCTCTGAAAGAATCCACTCAGCAGGGCATCCACACAGGTGCTGAGGCACACAACAAACTTTGGGATGAAGCACAGGAAGTCTTATGGAAGAGTTTGGTAATAGAAGTACCTGGAGGGGTCAGGAAATCCACAAAGAGACCAATGGAGTCTACAAATCCAAGTGGAGGTCGGGGTGCTGCAGAGACTGATACACCAACCAAGGACCATACACGGTGAGGACGTAGACCCTTTGCTCAAATGTAGTAGATAAGCAGCACAGTCGCCTTGCAGGTCCCATAATATAGGGAGTAGGGACTACTTCTGACATGGAATCTGGCCCACAAATTTCTTCCTTCAGGGCAGCCTTTCCAGGACTCAGAAGAAGAGGAAAGAGGCAGTTCAGATGGGATCTGATAGACTAAGCTAAGATATTAGGGGAGAATGTCTCCCATTTCGGAGGTTAGGGAGGGAGAGGGGGAGGAGGTGGAATTGGGAGACAATGGGGGAGGGGCTACAGTGGGGCTATAAGTCAAAATAAAAAAAAATCAGGGCTAAAAAGTGTAATTGGCTTTGATTTTTGTTTTTGTGGTTTTGGTAGGGTTTCTTGCTTTTTTTTTTCTTGCTCTTGAGAGAGACAGACAGACAGACAGACAGACAGACAGACAGACAGACAGACAGACAGACAGACAATAAGAATGTAATTCCACCAGTTAATTTCACAGGAACAAATGTGAATGAATTTAAACAATACTGTATCCATATATTAGATGAAATCAACTGGAATGAATTTCAGTAATATCTTTATTTTCAGATGATATCAAAATAGGTACAAAGTTATAAATTTTGAATATATATACATTATTATGCCCAGGACAACATTTAATTTAAGGCCATAACTTGGAATATATGAATTAGTATTTAATTTGGAATAGGATTGTAATTTTTAAAAATTATTTAGTTTTCATGTGTGCTTGTGTGTGTGTGTGTGTGTGTGTGTGTGTGTGTGTATGTTGCCTGGGGAAAATGCATGACACAATGCATTTATGGATGTCACTTTTCCTCTAAACATGTTTAAATAATAGCATGTCAGGTATCTTACATGGTTTACCGTGTGTCTTAATAAAAAAACAGTTCCTTATCGGTAACCTGTTGTCCTTCCTCTGAGTGCCACCAGGTCTCCCCCTCCAGGGGACATTGTCAAATGACTTGATACCCTATGAGCATATACAGGGGGAGGTAATCTCCCTCAGGAACAGTCATAGGGGAGGGGAATAAGGGGAAAATGGGAGGGAGGGAAGAATGGGAGGATACAAGGGATGGGATAACCATAGAGATGTAACAAGAACAAATTAATAATAATTAAAACACACACACACAAAAAAAAATTTGATAGCTGATTCTAATGGAGTAGTAAAATAAATAAACATCTAAAGGTAAAAAAAAAAAAAAACCAGTTCCATGATGCCTGCATAAGGAGTGTAGAAATTTAATGAGTCGACCTGCCTTACCTTTTCTTTATGTGTGAGAATACCATGATGAAATGATCCACATGCAAGGCTGAAATTTAGAAACCTGCTTACACCATGCTTTATACATGTTACCGTACGGGTGTTGCAAGCTTCAAATCCATAAGTTAGGTATGGAAGCTGAGAGATAAATGGCCAATTTACTGTCCTGTAATTTATTATCTAACATGCATTTTTTTTCTAAGCCTAAAATAAAGGTATTCTGACTCTACTGTCTTCTTGCCTCTGAGGCAGTTTTTGTACTTTTGCTTTAATGTCAGAATCACAGACTTCATTGTGAATATTTCAAATGTCCTCTTGCAACATTGCCCACTTCAGTGTCTCCACAGTAGTTCACTCAAAAGGTTAATGTGAGAAAGTAAATCACCCTATGAGTTAACATTCCAGCATGGCCAGTGAGGAAAGATGAAGAGACTCATTATTAAATAAAAACATTAAGAGTGAGGTTGTAAAGACAATTTTATCTTTATTTTATATGTATGAATACTTTTTCTGCATGTATATGTATATGTATATGCCATGTGTGTGCCTGGTGTCCATCAAAGCTAGAAGACTATGTCAGATGCCCTGGAACTGGAATAAAAGTTGGTTAGGAATCACTACGTGTGTGTTGGAACTTAACATAGTTCTTCTGTAAAAGCAGCAAGTTTTCTTATCCTCTGTGCTTTTTCTCCAACTAGGAGGACTTTTTCGTATGAAAGTAAAGTAAGATAGGTATATGAGCATATACAGGGGGAGGAGGTCCCCCTCAGTCACAGTCATAGGCGAGGGGAATAAGGGGAAAATGGGAGGGAGGGAGGAATGGAAAGATACAAGGGATGGTACAACAATTGAGATGTAATATGAATAAATTAATAAAATATATTTAAAAATAAAATGTGATTGGAATAAAAAAAAGAAATTTTTATAATATATGGCCACTTGGTAATACTTTCTTTTAAAATGTATTATGCTAGAATCCATCTATCTCTGAAAAATGCGTTATCAAAGCAGGCAAACCACAGTTACCTTAATATCTTAATGTTGAATTACCAGTACTAAACACAGTTTCTTTATTGTCAAATGTTGGTTGAATCTAACATTCCTGTACAAATTAAAACAGTGAAAATTTAATGGACAACAAATAGGGCAGTACGCTTCCACAACAAAATTAAAATAAAAATAGATTACAAAAGTGAAATGGTGCTTAGTATACCTTGGAAATTAAGTTGTAGTTATATTTTCTTATAAAACAAGACTGTTAATTGTGATGCATAATGACTGTTTTAATCTATAGCAAATAATGAGTAACACTTTTTAACCAAATGTGATACCAACTTCTCAATTTTGTCACAACATGTTTTATTGTCTAAATAGTTCACTCTATATGATTAATAATGAGGAAATACAAGACTATGTTTTCATCAGTCCCAACACATAGTCATCAATTTGAGGCAAAGTGTAAATGCAATTACGTATTTTATATGAAAAATTGCTTCTGAAAAATCTTCATGTTCATCTTTCTGAATACTGTGGAATTTAGGTTTGACAAAGGTAATTACTTCCCAGCAGGCAAGAACAAGGAAGCTGGAGGAAGTAGGCAGGATCTTACTACACCCTTCCAAGGACTGCTCCAGCCGCATACCTTCTTTAAATTCTTTAAATTTAAAACTTCCTAATGTTCCCACCGTCTCCCAATAAGAACACAGGCTAATGAATCAACATTGGGAGACACTTGAGAACTAAGTAATTACATAGCGATGTAAGCCTAGGACTTCTAGCATAATCATTTGCAAACCTGAATATTACTAACTCTTATGGAGCTCTTAATATAAAGACACTTAACCTTACTTCTGAAAATTACATTTGAAAGCCTCTCAGGCAGAGTCTAAGAAAGAATACTAATACTTGTGATTCAAATGAGTAAGAACATTTTTTTAAAAACTGTCTTATATGACTCATTGACTTGTGAAGACGACACAAATGAATTGATTCTGAGATCATCATAGCAATTTCGCTTAAATACACAGCGGTACTTGATGAAGTTATGTGTTGCCAATTAGTTTTTCCAAAGCTCAATTTATAAAACTGATTTTGCTTTTCATTTTGAATTTTGAAAGTAAAGAAAAATACAAGTCTTTTACAAAGCACAAGTTACAAGATGAGTGAGGCCATAGAGATAACTGTAGAACTGCCATACCATGATCCACAACTGGAAGCATTAATTAAAGGCAAAGTGGGAAATTTGCTTAATTTTCAGTAAGTCATATGTTTATTATGGAAAAAATACCCTATGAGTTCAGAGATAACATTCAGAATACAAACCAAAAGATAAGTAGAACAGGTAATATTATTTTATTTTTTATTACATATACATGCACTTTATATAAATCATTCCTTCCTCCTTAAGCTCCCAAAAAATTCTCCAGTACCCCACAGACAGCCTCTTTCTAATTCCAATATTATTATATCATATATACACATAAACAAATTAATATAATGAGTTCATTTAATATTGCTTGTGTGGATACTTAGTACTGGAAAATCAATTTATCCTTGAGGAAGAATGGTTCTCTCTCCCTTAGCAGTCACAAATTGTTGGCATTTGTTAAATATAAAAGAGGGGCCTTAAGGATTTCTTTACCAAGGTTGAGTTGTCAAGTGGTATTATCACTGGTTGGTATTTCTTTTTTAAAAAAAAAAAAAAAAAGAAAAGAAAAACTGAAGCTGTGGATCTTCACTTTGGAATTTATTTATTTAATAATTTTTGGTTTGTCCATCTGTTGATTTCAAGTCTTTTGCTCTAGTGAATAAGGCTGCACTAAAGATGAGGGTGCCCAGAGGCATGCCCAGAAATGAAATAGGGTCATATGATAATTCTTTGTTTGTTTGTTTGTTTGTTTGTTTTGGACTTTGATACTTTTATTAACAACTGAGCAAAGTTCGAATGAACTCGCAGAGACTGAAGCAGGTATTTTTTAGGAATAATATTGTTGACATTTTGTAGGTGTAGCTTCCATGTCATATATAAAAGATACTATCTTACAGTGTACCTACCGTCCCCCTGGTCTTAGAATTTTTTCATTGTCTCTTCCAAGATGTTTCTGGAGACTAAGTGTAGGAGTTATATTTTAGAAATATCATTTGAGATTGGAAACTGCATAATCAGTCGTTATATAAATTTTTGCCAGGTATATACCTCTCTGTAATTGTTTCTGATGTATGAAGAAGATTATTCGATGAGTAGTGAAAGCTAAACATCTTTGTAGTTATTATAGTAAATATTTATAATGCATTTAGCCATTATAGTGGTTTTGAAAAGGGACAGTAGTATGTTCCATTCTAGGTAACATGGCCTTACCAGCTACTGGTAGCTAAACAGATTTATGGCACTCATAAATGTCTTCTTATTGAGCAGGCTTATTCTAATTATGCAGCTGTCATATGTCACCAGGATATAAATGCCACTGCTCATTGTTGGGTTCCCTGACATCCTCATGTCAGGAACTGGGTAAGATTATTGATTTATTTTCTCCCTATTTTTATCTCTGATACTTAGGTAGAAATAGTTTAAGATCATCTGAATGATAAGCAGGAATACTTAGAACACACACACACACACACACACACACACACACACATATATATATACATACATACATACATGTTTATAAATCAAGATCCACAAGACATTCCATGACTTGCAGTCTCATTATATTAAGAAGTCATATATAGTGGAATTTTAAGAAGAGAAAATTACTAGATATCATGAAAAAGGAAGAAGATTACGGAATTATAATTTGTTTGAATTTACATCATATACTGGGGTGTGTGTGTGTGTGTGTGTGTGTGTGTGTGTGTGTGTGTGTGTGAAATTTCAATGATCAAAACAACAACAAAGTCTTTCAAGGAAGGAAGGAAATTCGGTTAGTTAGCACTTCCATGAGCTCTCACATGCTGGCATATTACCTTCTCTAGAGAGATGCTAAATAGGAGGCTCCTTATATGCACTGGGCCCTCAGAAGAAGCACAATGCATTGCTTTTTATGATAGCCAGTTTTGTAAACACTTGAACAAGGTATTCTGGTCTCACATCAACAATATTTATAGAAAAATCAAAGAAATCAGCATAGCTAGGCAAGAATCAAATAAGAGATTCACTTAACCTGTCAAATGCAGACTAAAGAACTGCTGTGTGATCAGCTCCAAATGAAATAACTGCATCACTTTCTCTCTGGCTCACATAGCATCATGAAAGGGAGTAGCGTGACTACAGAGCCAGAAGACAGAAAAGGGAACAAAAACACTGTCTTCTGGATGAAACAGTCTATGGCAACCAGGAACATTCTAAGCTATGGCCACTTATAAAAGAAAGATATAAATTAAGACATGAAAGCAGTACTGGTGCAGAGGTCCTCTTGATGAACCAATGAGTTTTCTGACTTTATTTACAGGAACAAAAGTAAGAGTTTGCTTACAAGAGCATGGACAACTCAAAGGCAGATCCTTTTTAATCATTCCTAGGTATCTTATCTAAAAATATATCCTTACTTATAATATTAGGTACAGAGATAAATCATTGTTTCAAATACAACATAAAAAAATTGGGGGCAGGCGGGAAGTGGCAGGAGGGATTGGGAAAGTAAACTGCCTTTAGGATAGAAAATAAATAAAATTAAAATAAAATAAGAGCAGTATTCAATATTATTCTAAAATAATTTACATTCATACACAATCATATTAAATTCTGAATTACAGGTATTGTAAATTTAGCACACATACTTTGAAAATGTAATGTGAAGTGGACACAAATTTTGTTATTATATATTTAAGAGGATTTTAAGGACACATTGATTTGTTCCACTTTAAGTCAAAACAAAACAACAAACAAATGGAGAGGATGAGGGAGAGAGAGGGTGAGGGAGGGGATACAACAGGATGTATAGAATTTAAACAGCAGAACAAGCAAGTACCTTAAATTGCTAATCCCACTATATGGGAATAGCTCTGATACTGGCTTAGACATGAATATCTAGGCGTAGACAGTGCTTCTTGCTGGCTACAGGATTCCTATGAGTTATTGTTATATGTCATTCTTCATATAAATGAAGATTTACAGCTGTCTTTTTTTTCTTCACATACAAAGAGCATTAGTTTTACCACACTTGATCTATTAGCTAAAAGATTACTTAATTTAAATTACTGTCTTACAATTTAGGAATGAAAAATATAAAATATTACTGTTATTATTATACAAGCCTAATATTACTTTATTAACTCAGCTAAAATACAGCAGACATTAATAGGTTACTCGGTGTAGCAAGTTTTTAATCTCAGTTAAATATTCACTGACTCCTAAGCAGGGACATAATATAATACATTACAAGATATACGAAATTGAAAACTCACATGTACTAATGACTACACTGTTAAAACTTCTTGAAAAACTGAGTTATTATTAGATTGTTACATTATTGTCATAATTTGACCATGATTTATTGACTTCATACATTTTTGTATGTAGTTACAAATCTATTATATAGCAAAAAATGAATGTTTTCTTGTTGTTGTTTAGTTAAGTGATTAATCTCATTATGCTCATAACATCTTTCGTTTCCCATTGCAAATTTTCAACTGGTTAAGAAATAAGTTGCCTATTTCATGATGATGTTCAAAGAAAAGATATAAGGAAAATGAGCAGTATATGAAGCTAAGAAATTCAGAATGACCTGTCAAGAGAAGTGTATAGGTAGCTACCCCCTTAATTGGCTTCCCATATGTGGACCATAGTCTTTTATGTTTATTTGAGGTAGCATTTTCTGATAAAGGAAATTTTTGGTGAAAAAATACTTATCCAGAAAATGAGTCTTTTAATGTCGTGAGCATTGCTGGCATTTAGCAATCTGTTCACAGCAATTTGTCTTCTCAACCTATTTTTGTCTATTCTTTATGCTACATATGGGGAGTGTGCAAGATTCAATTACAAACCAAATTAAGACAAATAACACAAACTTCTATATTTTGGCATTCCTTTATATAAATATTTTAATTTTTAGATCACAATATAAAGCATTTCCCTTTTCCCTTTCCTTCCCTTAAAACCATATACTATTGCTCTCTTTTAAATTTATGACCTCACTTTTTCACCTTTTTCATTAAGTATAATTTGCTCAGTTAGTTTTACTTTTATGGATGTTTTCAGAGCTTACCATTTGGTATTGGATGACTACCTGGTGTTTGCTTCTCTGGAAAAGACTATTTTTTCCTCTCTCAGCTCTCCTTCATTGCCTGTAGGGTTTTGTGGAGAGTTGAGACTTCGTACACTTTCCACCTTTCACTTTCCAATATCTATTGGTATCTCCATTGTTTGTCTCATGTTAGGTACTCATGAGTGTCACCTCTGACCTTCCTAGGATACACAATCTTTCAGAATCTTTCCTGATCTTCTTGCTATTACAATTTTTCCACCTTATCTTCCATAATGTTCCCTGAGCCTTAGGGGTGGGAGTGATTTTTATATCAATTATATTTTGAATGAATAGTATGAATTCTTCTACCACTATACTCACAAAGAATCAAACATGAGGTGATGGATAAGCTCCTCATCTCTTAGGAGTACTTGCTGCTCTTACAAAGGTTCACAGATTGGTACTGTTGGCTTATAACCAACTATGATTCCAGTTCCTGGCAATTGCCTGCACTCTTCTGACCCCAATTGGCTCACTGTATTCACTATAGGTAAAACAGTAATATACAAAAAAAAATCTAAGAAATATATAAAAATTTAAAACCATAAACAACTAAGTAACATGTTTCATGTAAAAATAATTTAAGTTAGTCTTGCATTAAACTTCCTTTTGGAATACTAGTGGAAGTAAAATGTATAGATACAAAGCAAGATTTTTATAGAAATTGCATATTTGTTCTATGCTATTTAAAAATAGTAACTCGAAGAGAAAAGTTAGATTATATGACTTGGAATCTAGTTTAGCTGCAGAGTGCTTATGTATCACACAAAACCTTGGGTTGAAAGCAAGCACAGCCGGAATCCAGGCCTGGTGGGACACTCCCAGGATCTCAGCACTTGGGAGGTAGAAAAAAGATGAGCAGGATCAGATGACCAATGCCACAGCTTGAGGGCAGCCTTGGATACATGAATTTATGTCTCTCGATGTCTCTTTCTTTCCTCCCCCATCTCTCTCTCTCTCTCTCTCTCTCTCTCTCTCTCTCTCTCTCTCTCTCTCTCTCTCTCTCTCTCTCCCTTGCGCGTGCGTGCGCGTGCCTTCTCTGTCTGTCTCTCCCTCTCTATCTCTCTCTCCTCTCTCTCCTGGTAGTTTCTACCTTTTTGTCTTTATTTCTCTGCCTCTATCTCTCTGTCTCTGTCTCTACCTCTGTCTCTCTCTCTCACTTTCTCCCTCTGTTTATGTCTCTCTATCTCTCTCTCTCTTTACACACACACACACACACACACATACACACACACACACACACACACACACTACATGTTAATATTATAAAACAAAAATCTGAAGAATGAGCATATTGAAGAGATGATGATTCATGCACATTTGGTAGAACATTTTTACAATTCCAAACAAAAGTTATATTATAAAGCCAAGTATGCTGTTCTTAATGCTATAGCCTTAAGAATCAATAGCAAATAAAGGTGCTTCATTTTACAAACTCCAGTTCCAAGTCTATGTGTGTTTGAACACATGTGTGGTTGAACTCTCACTCTAGTTAACTTCTCACACAGTAGTTTTCTCCTAAAGAACCAAAAATATCATGCACACTATTCCATAACATAAAGACTGTAGAGATGGTGATGCTTCAACACGTTAAGCGCTTGCCTACTAGCCTGGCAACTTAAGTTCCAGCCCCAGAATCCAGTGAGGTAGTAGTGTAGACCAGTCTGCCACCAAGGTTATTCCTGTCATGCCCTCTCTAAGAATGAGACAAGCAGACTTCAAAGAGCTTACAACTGATATGTACTTTTTAAGTGTGAGTTCATAATCTTAATTAGTGTAAACTGGGGCCTCTGAATGTCACCAATCAGGTCCCTCCAGCTTCTGGCCAGTGTGGTAATAGGGAAGAAGGTACTGACCTGTCAGCTTCCAGTGGCTGCCTAGGCATTCTTAATACCTTTGCTTCAGTAGCCAGGCAGCCCTGAGATCACTGCAAGGAACCCTCCAATGGATGTTGTCACAGCAATCTCATCACTAGGGCAACAGTCAAACCCTGAGGGCTGCAGCCTGTTTCCTTGACTGATCCAATCATGCTCTGGGGTTCTCCTGTCAGTTTAAGTCCAGCAGGGCTTTTTCCTTTGTTGTTTGCTGCCACTTCACTGACAGCTTGGATCAGAATGGTGTCTAATTGCCTTTGGGTCTTGTGTCTATGAGAAAATTGTTTGGGAGGAGTGAGTTCCTGGCTGCCAAAAAGATCCAAATTGGGACTATTCCTACCATTATTACTAGATAAAGGTGGAATGAGAGAATTGTTTCAACATAGGTTTCCTCTCACCTCCACACAGAAGCTTGGCACACCTCACCCCACACAAACACACACACATGGTGATAAATAATAATGATGATGATTAAGTTTTACAAAATAATATATAGGCTTAACCATATAAATGGAAATATGAATAGGCAAGATTAATACATAGAATAACAAATGTTAAATTATGTTGCATAAGATAAAAAGGAGATTTTAAATTAAAAAATTAAATATAAATATAAGTTAAAAATTAAATACGGAGGATTTTTATTTTTTTCTTTTTGTAAATAGTGGATGACAATTAGCACTTTTCTGAGTAAAGGGAACCCAATTAAACAATGTCAAGAGCCTCTGTAGCTGTAACAGACAGCTGCTGAGTAAAAATTACGTTAAGAGTAACAGACTATGACAGTGTAGATTAAAGGACAAAAGAACGTAAGTAGGGAGAGAAATAGGCTGTGGAAACAAATAAACCGTGGAATGACTGTGTCTAGATTTAAGTAAAGAGTACCACGGATGGAATAAGAATTGGATTTCAATCACCTAGAAATAGAAGAGGCCATAGGCTATAAGTTTTGTTTATGCATTAAATGCAAGTGGTTAGGTTATACATTTAATTCAAATGTATGAACTGTAAACATGAATTATAGGTGTGGTGGAACATAACCCCTGACTCAATAGCTGAGAGGCTGAAGGAGGGCTATGGAACGTTAGAAAGACTAAATGTCAAAATATAAAAACTGAAGATTGTGACTGTACCTAGGGGAAGAACTCTTCTGAAAACCTTCCAGTCCCTGGATTCATTCACTTATAGGATGAAATTAGGATGTTTCAAACAATCAAACAAATAAAAACATCCAAATAAACATGGCGTCTCATATTAAATATTCAGTGTAAAGGTTTTCAGAATGCTGAAAACAAACTCTTAAATACTATATACTTTATTCTAATTGGTTGATCATTCATATTATTTTGTGACTAATGGAATTCTTCTGCAGAATTCTACAAGTCATAGCACTATTATATGATTTTTGAATGTACTAAAACACCGAATTTCAGTTTAGAATATTTTTATTATTTTTTAATGGTTCACCTTATATCTCCATAGTATGCTCCTCTTCATCTCCTCCTGATCTCACCTGTCATTCCTCATCCACACTCTACCCCTCCTCTAGTCCTCAGAAAGGGGAGCCCTCATCCCGTAACTTCTGACGTACGCACATCAAGTCTCATCTGGATTGTCTGTATCCTCTGCCTCTGTGGCCTGTCATGGCAGACCCAAAAGTGGGAATTGATCAACATGTGGAAATCAGGGTCCATGTCAGAAGTAGACCCTACTCCGCATATTATGGGGACACACAAGGAGAATGTGCTGGCTATCTATTACATCTGATCACAGGGTCTAAGTCTTCACCATGCATGGTCCTTTGTTGGTGCATCAGTCTCTGCAGCACCCTCTCCTCTGCCTGGCTGTTTTGGCTCCAATGCTCTCCTTTTGTAGCTCCTGGGTGCTTCTTTTCCCCAAATCTTCCATAAGACTCCCTGAGCTCCACCCCAAAAATCTGGTCGTGAATCTCGGCATTGTCTTCAATTCTCTGTTGGGCTGAATAATTCAGAGGACCTATATAATAGGTTCCAAATCTATTCCTTCTCTCCAACTGCTTCAGGTGTCTATTCTATTTGCCATTCTCAATGAAAATTAAGCATTCTCCCTAGGATTCTCCATGTTATTTAGCTTCTTTAGTTCTGTATATTGTAGTTTGGTTATCCTGTACTATGGGGCTAGTATCTGCCTATATTTGAGTATATATGCTGTGTGTCATTCTGGGTCTATGTTACCTCACTCAGGATGATTGTTTCTAGTTCAATCCATTTGCCTGCAAATTTCCAGATTTCCTTGTTTTTAAGAGCTAAGTAGTATTCCACTGTGTAAATGTACCACAGTTTCTTTATCCATTCTTCAGTTGAGTGACATAAAGGTTGTTTCCAGATTCTGGATATTAAGAATAAAGTCGCTATGAACATAGTTGAGCAAATGTCCTTGTTGTATGGTAAACCATCTTTAGAGTGTATTCCCAGGACTGTCACCCTTAGGTCTTGAGATAGGACTATTCCCAATTTTCTGAGAAAGCACCAGATTGATTTCCAAAATGGTTATACAAGTTTGCAGTTCCACCAAAAGTGGAGGAGTGATCCCTTTCTCTACATCATTACCAGCATGTGGTATCACTTGAGTTTTTTATTTTAGCCATTCTGATAGGTGTAAGATAGAATCTGAGATTCATTTTTATGCATTTCCTGAATTATTATGGACATTGAGAATTTCTTTTTTATATTATTTTTTATTATGTTTCTTTTTTAAGATACATATTGGGAAGGAAGAAGTCAAAGTATCACTATTCATGGATGATATGATAGTATGCATAAGTGACCCCAAAAATTCTATCAAGAAACTCCTACAGCTGATAAACACTTTCAGTAATGTGGCTGGATAAAAAATCAACTCCAAATAATCAGTAGCCTCCTTCTTTTATTGCTCTGGCCAGACCTTCAAGTACTATGTTAAAGAGATATGGAGTGAGTGAACAGGTTTGTCTTGTCTCTGACTTCAGTGGAATTGGTTTAAGTTTCTATCAATTTAATTTTATGTTGGCATTATAGGCTTTCTGTATATTGTTTTTACTATTTTTAGGTACATGCCTTATATGCCCAATCTAATACTTTTTTTAACATGAATGGGTGCTTGATTATTTCAAATGCTTTTTCAGCATCTAACCAGATGATCATGTGGTGGTTTTCTTTCTTTCAGTTTGATCACGTGGTGGATTACACTGATGGATTTCTGCATATTTAACCAGTCCTAATGCCTGGGGTGGAGCCTATTTGGTCATGGTGAATGATGTTTTTTGTGGTCTTGGAATCAATTTGTAAGTATTTTATTGAATATTTTTCCATCAATTCTCATAAGCAAAATGAGTCTGAAATTTTCTTTGTTTGTTGGATATTTGTGTGTTTTATGTATTATTGTGACTGTGGCCTTATAGAATGAGTTTGGTAAGATTTTCTGTTTCTATTTTGTGGAATGGTTTGAATAGAATTGGTATTAGCTCTTCTTTGAAGGTCTGGTATAATCCTGAACTGAATTCACTGAATTCATCCAGCTTTTGGCTTTATTTGGTTGAGGGATTTTGATGACACCTCCTAATTCCTTAGGAAATATACAACCATTTAGTTTGTTTGCCTGATCTTGATTCAATTTTGGTAATTAGTAACTATCAAGAAAGTTGTTCATTTCATTTAAATTTTCAAATTTTGTGGCATATATGCTTTTGAAATAAGACTTAATCTTTGGATTTCCTAAGTGTCTGTAATTATGCTCCCTTTTAATTTCTGATTTTGTTGATTTGAATGCTCTCCAACTGCCTTTTAATTAGTTTGGCTAATGTTTTATTTGTCTTGTTGATTTTCTCAAAGAACCAGGTCTTGGTTTTGTTGATTTTTTGAATTGTTCTCTGTGTTTCTAATTTCTTGATTTCATCCCTAAGTTTGATTGTTTCCAGCCCCCAACTCATCTTGTATGTGTCTGCTTCTTTTTGTTCTGAACTTTCATGTGTGCTGGTAATTTGCTAGTATGGGATCTGTCTAGTTTCTTTTTGAAGGCTCTTAGTGCTATAAATTTTTCCTCTTAGCATCGCTTTCATCGTGTCCCCTACATTTGGGTATGTTGTGCCTCTATTTTCATCGAATTCTAGGAAGTTTTTAATTTCTTTTTATTTCTTCCCTTACACAGATATTATTAAGCAGGGCTTTATTCAGTTTCCATGAGTTTATAGGCTTTCTGTTATTTTTATTGTTATTGAATCCACGGTGGTCTGATCAGATGCAAGGGGTTATTTCAATCTTCTTGTATCTGTTGACGTTTGCTTTGTGACCACATATATGACCACTTTTGGAGAAGATTCCCTAAGGTGCTCTGAAAAATATATTCTTTTGTTTTTAAGTGAAATATTCTGTAGATATCTGTTAGGTCCACTTGATTTATGATGTCTATTAGTTTCATTATTTCTGCATTTAGTTTCCGTCTCTATAGTTTGTTTATTGGTGAGTGTAGGATGCTGAAGTCTCCCTCTATTAATGTGTAGGTCTCAATTTGAGATTTAAACTTTAATAATGTTTCTTTTATGAATGTGGATGCTCCTGTGTTTGGGGCATAGATATTCAGGATTGAGATGTCATTGTACTGTATTTTTCCCTTGATGAGTACGAAGTATCTTTCCCTATTTCTATTGATTAGTTTTGGCTGAAAGCATATTTTATTAGATACCAGAATGACTACTCCATCTTGTTTCTTGGGGGTCTGTTTACTTGGAATACCTTTCTCCAGGACTTTTCTCTGAGGTAATGTCTATCTTTATTGCTGAGGTGTGTTTCTTGTATATAGAAAAATTATAGATCCTGTTTTTGCATTCATTCTGTTAGCTATATCTTTTATTGAGAAATTAAGGACATTGGTATAGAGAGATATTAATGACCAATGTTTGTTAGTTTCTGTTCTTTTGTTTTTGTTTCTGTTTTTTGTTCTATTTAGTTTTATAGCAGTGAGAGAGAGGGAGAGAGACAGAGACACAGAGAGAGAAAAACAGTGTGTTTTGATTTGCATATATAGGGTTGGGTTTTTTTGTTTTTGTTTTTGTTTTGCCTGTGTTTTCTGTGCATAGACTCCTTGGTTTGCAGTTTTCCTTCTAATATCTTCTGTTGGGTTGGATTTGTGCCTACGGACTGTTTAAAATTTTTTAATGGAATATCTTGTTTTCTTCATCTGTAGTGATTGAGAGCTTTCCTTGGAATGGTAGTTTGGACTGGCATTTGTGGTCTCTTAGTGTCTACATGACATCTATCCAGGCCCTTCTAGCTTTCATAGTCTCTGTTGAAAAGTCAAGTGTAATTCTGATGGGGTTGCCATTATATATGACTTGGCCTTTTTCTCTTGTAGCTTTTAATATGCTTTCTTTATTCTGTACACTTAGTATTTTGGTTATTATGTGGTAGGAAGTTTTTCTTTTCTGGTCCAATCTATTTGGAGTCCAGTTTATGGGTAGGCTTCTTGTGTGTTTATGGGCATTTACTTTGTTAGGTTGTCTCAGTTTTCTTCTATGACTTTTTCAAAAATGTTTTCTGGGCTGTGGAGCTTGAAGTCTTCCCATTCTTCTATTCCTATTATTCTTAGGTTTTATCTTTTTCTAGTGTCCCAGATTTCTTTGATGTATTGTGTCAGGAACTTTTTAGTTTTAACATTTTCATTGTTTAATGTATTGATAACTTCAACTGTATCTGCTACACTTGAGATTCCTCTTCTATCTGGCTGTTCCCTGCGTTGAAAATACATCTCAGAAACTCCGATAAAAGAGAAATTTTAATTGGTGGCTTGCTTACAGTTTCAGAGGGTTATTTCTTTGTCATCCTTTTTGGGAACATGGCAGTATACAAACAGGTGCTAGAACGGTAGTTGAGAGCTACATCCTGATCCATTAGCAGAAAAAGAGAGATTTAGCCTGGCATGAACTTTTGAAATGCCAATGTCCACCACCAGTGATCCACTTCCTCCATAAGGACATACATCCCAATCCTTCTAATCCTGTCAAAAAGCTCAAAAAGCTCCACTCACTGATGTGTAAGCATTCAAATATATAAGCCTATGAGGGAGCATCCTTATTCAAACCACCATATTCTACTCCCTGGTATGCATACACTTACAGCCATATCATAATGAAAGTCATTGAAAGATAGACTATGAAGGCCAAGTAAGTGTAATGAGTTACCACTCTGGAATTTGATTGAAGTTTGCTTAGATTAACAGAATGAAATTAATTCAATTGTAGTTTAACACCTCTGTAAATGAGGTCAGTCTACTCCAAAACAGACAAAAAAAAATGATTATGAAACATAGATAAAGGTGCAGGTGCTCAGGACAAAAATTTAGGTCAATTCTTGAATTATTTTCACTTCATGATGCCTAATGAGGATATGGGGTAAGTTGCTCTTTGTTTTCATTTATTTCCAGTTTTGAAAATCACCCCAAATGACTCCACTTATTTACCTGGACAATGTACCTGTCTACTAATGGAAAGTCCAATAACTCAGTGGTTGTCCTGTCCATAAAGTTGAATATCTCTACTGGTCTTCAGTATACATCTGGATCCTGAAGAAGCAGGCTATATTGCCAGAGAAGACATGAACTTTCCAGAGAGAACAAAGGTAATTAGGCAAAGAAGAAAGTCTTCTTTCTTTAGTTGCCAACAGAAGGTATGGCATTACATACTTCAATTTTAGTTACGTTCAAATGTAGTTAAGTTGCCCTTCAAGAACAGTCATCACATAAGAACCTGACTTTTATTTAACAATTGCCTAATGGACTTAAACAGGTGAAACTTACAAACAGTAAGTAAAGTGATCAGAGTGAGTGAAGTGTGTTAAGAAAGAGAAAATACAAGAGATTAGAGAAAGAAAGATTAACACCCATGTGTACAGTTATAATAATTGTAGGATCAATATGATGATTCATTATAGACAGTTGAAAACTCAACCTGGTACTCTTTCTGGACTAGATCATTACCCCACAAATAATAAAATTTAGGGCTAATACATTATAAGTAGCATGCTCCTTTATTTTATTTATACTCAGGCTTTTGTTATACAGTAGTGAAATTTTATTACTGAAACATAGTATTGGGAGATGTACAAATATTGAAAACCCATACTCAACCAATACCTAGGAAAAAAGATTTTCTATTTCCAGTATCATAATTAAAAATAGCCACTTTAGGCTGCAGAGAGGCCTCACTAATGTACTTAGATCTCCAGAGGACCCAGGTATAATTCCTATCATCTACATGGTGGCTTACAATCATTGGTATGTCCAGTTTTAGAAGATCTACCATCTGTGGTCAACAGTCATATTCATGCTACACATATATACATAAAGTGAGGATACAAAACATATAAACTTATAATTTTTAAGATAAAAAAACCATGACAGTTAAAGAACACTGGAAGGTAGAAGAATGGCTCAGTGTCAAATTGCTGCCTGCACAAACATGACAAGAGTTTTGTTCTATAGCACCAAGTTAAAGTATGGTGTATTCAACTCTATAGACTATATTGGTGCAAACAAGTAGATCCTTGTAGTTCACAGACAACCCAGTCTAGACAGAGAGCAGTGCATTCACTAAGAGACCATGTCTCAAGAAAAATTTGGAGAAGAGTTGAATAAGCCACCTTTTGCTGATGACTTTTCACTTTCACATACATCACATCATCATCGTCATCATCATCATCATCATCATCATCATCATCATCATCATCATCCTCTATGAGCTATTAAAAGAGAAAATTAAAATTCTCTTCAAGGTGGGTTAAGAAAAGCCAATGAGAGCTCATGTCTATCTTTATCCTTCTTGAAAGACATCTGATTTGATTTTTTCATATACTGTTGAAATACACCAAGCCTGCTCAGTAGCAGTGTATAGGAGTGTTCCACATCACCAAGAGCTCTCAATATACACTCATTTTTATCTCCTGGGCACTACCTCCTCTACCTGCTGTTTTATTCTTAGTTTGTAATCTGGTCTTTGAATTTGCTATTCTTCCTGTCAACTGTGTTTCATTTCATGCATGCTGATTCCAGCAATAGAGAGCTTTGGAAACTGGTAAAGCTGTTCTATAAACTGACGCTCCTACAAATATTTTATTAGCGTAACACACGGGGACCTGAACTAACAGGCCCAGGAAAGATCATATTCTCAGTATAAACCTGGATGCAGCGAACATTTTATAGACTTACAGGCTCTAGATGATTTGAAACAACAATATCTCACAGCTCATTTTCTATATTTTACAAAACGATAGATTTACTGAATCCAGGATATTGCACATAAAGTATAAGTCGAGATTATTTCAAATAGAGTTAAATGGTTCTAATTTAAATTTTTTCTTATTATTTCAGGACAGTCTTTTACTTGAACTTAAAAAATATATATTAAAAGGAAGGAGAACAAGGATGAGGAGGATAAAAGTAGAAAATATTTTAAAAACCTACGAGAAGGAAGAAGAGGAAATGGAGAAGTTATTGTGTTCTTTCATTATTTAAAGGTTTTATAAATAATTTTCACCCATTAAGCTTGTCATGGGATATAAAATATTTCACAATTTCTGTAAGTTATGGAGTAATTATCAATACTAGTAGAATATAATTCACAACTCTTAAAGAGGTTCTTAAAGGTATATTTTTTTTAACTTAACTTCAATTGGAGCCATATAAAAGACTACAGTCACATTAGTTATGACAAGTGTTATGGAAAAGATCACTCGTGCTGCAACTTCAGGGCAGGAAAGATGTCTGCACAAGGCCTGCAACCCCTAGATCAATTCAGTAATTGTTCGTAGCCTCAGATTTCTCATTAAAAGAAGAGAAATCTGATGTCAATCTGTGCTAAATGATAGTCGCTCCCGCTACACTGAATCACAATGTGGGCTGTGAAGCAGCAAATGAAATAACCACAATGGCTGGACTATGCACACAACTTGGCAGGATTCCACAGCACTGCAAATGCAACAAATCACAAACTCTTTAGATAATCCTGAGCTTGATGGAGGACATAGCCAACCTCCCTTGCCCCACCCCCCGAGCGTGCCTATGCTAAGATAATAAGCAGAGCTATCATAACATGCAGTTCTCTGCTTACCTGTGTGCCTGTCTTCCTAATGTCGCTGCTCAGAAAGCAAACTGTAAGACAAATATCTCTGAAGAAGGGAGGAGCCAGTAAGGATGGATTTCAGATTTCATTTCTACTATTATAATTGATACTTCTCCCCCATGAATTTTTATTGTGTTTCATTTTGTTTGTTTCTCATATAGCTGAGGCAACATTAAAATGGAGTAAGGGGATTTTTATGCCAATTGAAAACGTGCCTTTATATATTATCTTAATTAAGTAAGTAGATTTTCTCTTAAAAATCAAAGAAGCAGACTCAGTGCTTTTGGCTTTTTAAACTTAGTTGTATTTTGAATTGAGTTTTCCATAGGGAATTAAACATGATAGAAAGGCAGTTTTAAATTTTTAATTATTTATTTATTCCCTTTGCATCTTAACTGTAGTCCTCTCTCCTCCCAGAATGCTCCTCACATACCCTTTCCTTCATTTTTCCTCTCTATCTCCTCAGTGAAGGGGAAAGTCCCCTATGGGGACCAACTCACTCTGGCACATTAAGTCACAGCAGAACTAGACCCATCCTCTCCCACTGAGGCCAGACAAGGAATCCCAGTTATGTAAATTGGATCCAAAGGGAAGCATCAGAGTCAGAGAGGTTCCCACTCCAGTTACTGGGGCACCCATATGAAGACCAAGCTGAAAATCTACTACATACGTGCAAGGGACCTAGTACTAGTCCATGCATACTCTTTGGTTGGTGATTCACTGTCTTTGAGCTCCCATAGGCCCAGGTTAGTTGACTCTGTAGGTTTCTTTTTTAATTCCTCACCTCTCTGGATACCTTAATCAGTCCTCAAATTCTTCTGGCTAGGACTCTCCAAGCTCTGATTAATGTTTGGCTGTGGGTCCCTGCATCTGTTTCCATCAGCTGCTAGATGAATCTTCTCAGAGAATCTATGCAAAACTCCTATCTACAAATATAGCAGAGTAACATTAATACTGTCAAAAATGGGTCTCAAGCAGGGCCAGCCTTTGTTTGGCTATTCTCTCAATCTTTGCTCCATCTTTGTCCCTACATATCTTGTAGGCAGGACATATTTGGTGTCTAAGGTTTTGTGGGTGGGTTGGTGTCCTTATCGCTCCACTGGCAGTCCTGCCTGGCTACAGGAAGTGGACATTTCTGACTTCATATCCTCCCTTGTTAGGAGTCTGACATAAGGTGACCCCCATAGATTTTCTGGGGCCTCCTGTATCCCATGTCTCTAGAAAAATCCCAGAGACATCCTTCCCACTGTCTCACTGGCCCTCTCTCCCCTGCTTTCCTTACTCCTATTCCCCACTTCCGCTCCTCTACCCCTTCCCCACTCCTACCTAGTTCCCTCCCTCCATCTACTTCAAGTGTCTGTTTTATTTCTCCTTCTCAGTGAGATTCAAGAATTCTTCTTTGTGCTGTCCTTGTAACTTATCTTCTTCTGGCCTGGAAGTTATAGCACTGTAATTCTGTACTTTATGGCTAATATCCACTTATAAGTAAGATATCATGTATGTCTTTTTGGGACTGGGTTGCCTTACTCAGAATGAAATGTTCTATCAATAACATCCTGGAGGTAATAGCCATTGTATTAGTATTTGTTATTGCAATAGTCTTTATAAACATTGTTAAGAAGATGTTAAGTACAACTTACAAAATATACAAGATTACATTTCAATTCTTTTAAAGATGTAAAAACAAATACAAGTTTACCTTCTTTACAAAACTTGTTTTCCAGTTTTATTCAGTACTTAAAAACAAGTACAACGCTGACATTAGATCCGTGTGAACTGAACATTTAGGTTCATTAATGACTATAACTCTCTGTCTCTCTCAATGTGGCAGTCAACGGTCCCAGAGCTGTTTTCTTCTCAGATGAAACATGATTTTTAAGAGAGCTGAGACAAGGATCCCATAAGACTCAAAAAGTTAAAGAAACTCACAGGCCTCAGCATCTCCTCACAAATTTCTGTACCAAGGTAAGAAGAAACAGTAAGTTTATGAGGGGGAACAATCTCTGTCCTAGTGGCCTGCACTAGGATTTCCAGGGGTTCAGCATTTGTAAATCAGCATTCTTACTGAGCTGAGATATTCAGTGATGCAGTGTTCTATGTCTTCTGTGCTTAAATTAACCTTTGCTTACACTCCTGTGGATAACTCCAAAACTTCCTGGTTTACTACAGTATAATTGAATGAAGTAATTTCTCAAGTCTGATATCGATGCCTTATCTTAGGGTGGTGCACGTTACTCACATCTCCTCAGGAAAACTACACAATTGCAAAACATTTCCTAGTACTGCAACACAGGCTAGAAAAAAAAAATACGGTTTGTAGAAGATACAGAATTAAGATCATTCAAATTTTCAGTACACAGGGAAATAATTAATATTAACACCAACAGCTTCAGTCAGGAAAATACTGCCTTTAAATAACTCAAATAATGCAAATACTCTCACTAGAGCTTGCAATTAAAAAAAAAAAGACATTTCAAAATTGGAGTCATAATAATATACAAATTCTAGGAATCTATACTCAGGTTGAATTCATTTTGTTTTGCTTTATTTTGAAGGCGGGATCTCATTCTATCAAGGTTGACCTAAAACTCTGCAGACCAGGCTGACTTTGGAAGTGGTGAACATTTCCTTATCTGATCTCCCAACTGCTAAAATTGTAGATGGGAAGACATGAAGAACAGCAAGCTGCAGTTCATGAAATATCATATCACACACATCCTTACTCATACAGGAAAGAGTAGAAATGAAGGAGATGTTTATCTGTTACTTAATAGTTACAATTTTCAAGCATTTTGTTTTTTAAATGTTTATTATATTTGAGATTTCTCCTAATACGTATCATGGACTTACCGCCCTGGGGATTTTGTAAATAAAGTTGCTCCTAACTTTGTGACATTTCTATTTCCTATTACATTTTGCTGAACTCCCAGCTTTCTGGTCAGTTATCATTCTAGGACATCTTACCTTAAACATAACAAATTTCTGTATGTCTCTCTGCAGAAATAAATATACATTCTTTCTTTCTCTTTTGGTTTCTCAAGACAGGGTTTCTCGGTGTAGCTTTGGCTGTCCTGGACTCACTTTGTACACAATGCTGGCCTATAACTCACAGAGGTCTGCCTGCCTCTGCCTCCCAGAGTGCTTGGATTACTAGCAGGCACCACTGCAATTTGCTTAAATATACATTCTTAAGCATATAATTACAATTACTCATTATGACTATGTAATGCATTGTGGAAAATAAAAAACCAACAAAAATATTAGGTCAGAGTTAAAATGATATAGATATCACATATGTTATTTTTTATCATATTGGGAAATAAAATAAATTGCCATGCTTTTATTAAAGAATTTATAATAAATTGCTAAGTAATTGTAAGTAATAAAACATATTATTGCCAATATTTGTATCAATAAGTGCTTAATTTTTGAGACCAACATCTAGTAGTAGTCATAATTAAGCATTTACATATAATTCCATTATTATAATCAGATATAAGAGCTAGATTTTATGAAAATAAATACTAAAAGCTTTGGGATATTTTATTCTATCTCTAAGGTCTGTCTATACCATCTTATAAGTGACTGCTCTGGTTTACTAAAGCATTCAAGTTAAATATATTTCATTTTTATTTAATTATTCTTATTCATCTTCTGTATTGTGCTAAGAATATTTCAAACATATTTACATAGAAATTTGTCATTTCCTATGGATATAATTTCAATACAATAAAATATATAATTTATTTCTAGTAATATTAAAAATCAGTAGGTTTGATTCATGTAGAACAATTTACATTAATTGTAATGTATGGTATGCATTTATTTCTGTCCTGACCTAGGAAAATGTCACAAAACTGAGAGAAATCATCTAATTTTAACTAAAAGAAGGCCCTAAAACAAACTTCAGAGAGAATTTTGTAATTGTTGGGACATGTAATTACATTAAAAGCCAAATACTGGATTAAATATACTCTGTGCTAAACTGAAAATAAACTTATAGCCCCAGAAATATAGGAATTTGTTCATAAAAATTCTGTTATAGTTCTTTTCATGCAAGAATGCAGGAATTTCAATGTGCAGAAAATGAGCTAAACAGACTGGAGGGTGGTACCCAGTTATTACTATAAAATCACCTTACCTGAAATAGTAATTTGATTATCCTTCAACTTCCATCTGCATTTTCAACTTGTATTTATAACATCTTAACTAAGAACATATAATGTAAGAAAAGTGTACAGATCGATGAAAAGTTCTTATCACTGAGAATAAAACATTGACATTTTGTGCAATGGCAGGAATTTTTTTAAAAAGCCAAATTTAAAAAGGGATGTAACTTATCTTGTATATCAGATTACAAGACTTTAAATAGCATCTCTAAAATTCGTAATGCCATTTGTGCTTATCTTCCAAACACTCCTGAAATCTAAGATAAACTATATTAGCTATTTCATATCAGTGCTTAATTTGATTTGAGATTCGCTTTGCTTATTATGATAACCAAAATTTGTTTGTTTGTTTTTTCAACTCTATGCAGTTCTTGTGCTTTGTTCATTTATAAATTTTTTACTTTTTTGGGAAAACACTCATGAATGATACTACAGCTGTGTATGAACTCCACTCCAACTCAGTAACCCTCAAATTCTTTGTATTTCATGGTTAAAATCTCATTTCTTCTCTCTCCATTCTAATCATTAGGAAATAAACTACATATCCAAAGTAATGTTTCTGTCTTTCTAACATGTTCCAAATTACTTATTCCCCTCACCACTGTGGCATGTGCCTTCCACGCATTTCAGTACTTGAAATATTAACCAACTTGATTTTTACCTTTTGTCCATGAAAACCTAGTATTCATTCGGCTCTGTCTATTTCATTTTTATTCTATGTTCATATGACTTAAGATGGTTGACACTAACATTTGTCAAGTGAAGGCCAGATAAACAATTGTCCAATGAAAGTTTCATATTAGTTTACTTGACTAATTTTGTTTTCTACTAAGCTGCAACATTGTATATTTATATTATGATAAATAAATATTAATATTTCTTGTTGTAACTGACTCATTACATGCTAAAATATGTAATTTTCCTAAGTCACACACGGATTTCAATAGTCACAAAGTTTTTAATTATACTGAAAAGGTAATAAGTATAAATAAAATTTCTGATATTTAAAATTACATATAACTTTGAACTAAATCTATTTATTTGAAATCATTTTATTTCTCTAGATTATGAAGACATTTGTACTCATGAAGTGATAGACACAACTATTAAAATTTGATGGAAATACCTGAAATAAAATGAAAATCCTAATTTTGAAGCATTTGTCTTTGTTAGATGATGAACTTTATATGTCATTTCTAGCTTTAACAAAGCTTGAACCTTAAATTATACTTTAAAAAATTATCTCTTATCTCTTTTTCTTCTTTTTTTTTTATGTTTGCAGTGCTTGCTATATATCTAGACCATGTTTTTGCTTATTCTTGACAAATGCTGTTAGTAAGATATGCCCATAGTTCAATTTTATACCATAATTATTCTTTACTTACTGTAACAATTATCTAAAAACTGAATGTCTTAAAATGTACCAAATTATTTTTTTGGTCATCTGTCTCCTGATGAAATTAGAGAAAGAAAATTAACATACCTACTTTCTAATCTATTTACTTCACAGTAATTGGTTTCTCCATTTTCTAGTTTTAGCAATATTTTCATTGCCATTCTAATTTTTTTCTTTAATAACATAAAAAATAGTGAGGTCATCCTTCCAGTTATATGTCCAGATAACATTGTACAGTGATAGAATTCTACAGATCATTGCCTCTTATTGGATAGTTACCAGCCAGTAATATTCAGGGTAGTACTCAACAATTCAAGTAATACTCAGCATTGCAACCCAACAGTTTCCAACCAGACATGAATATCTTTACAAAATCAAAAGTTGATTTCACCTTACTGGATTATCTTACAAATTCTGCTATGTTTTTACAATATAAACATATAAAAATATATAAGCATATACAAACATATTCTTAAAATAATCTCAAAAACCACCACACTCTTCAAGAGATCAAGCATAAAGATTTCTCTGTGACCTTGTATTCAGGTATTTGGTATCTTCAGCATAAGGTCCAACACCAAATTGTAGAGAAAAGACAAGAACAACAGAAGTGATCTTTATTATTTTGGGTGGTCAATGGGATTCACTGATCAAAAAACTGGAACAGAGCCAATACAAGCATAGAGCCTATTATTTAATACCCCATGGTTTTTAGAGGAGCAATTGTCTCTACAATTTAGAGGAAATACATTTAAACATTCCTTATATGTATGCATTTTAGGAAACTACTATAGTAACATTTCATTTTGCTTTTGTAAAAGTTTTTAGGCTGAGGAGTAGATTCAATAACCTACTTTCTATCCTATCACCTCTATATATTTCTACATCCCCCCTTCTTTCTTTTGAATCCCTATTTCCGTATCTACAAAAGAAAGATAAATGAAAGGAGAAGCATCCTTGAGCCCAGCCTCTTTTTCTCTAAGAATAAGGCCAACAATAACTTACGATCAACTCCCAATGAAGATAAGGATCTGTAGCCCAAGAAAGGAATAGAAAACCTCCCAGTCTCCCTTAGGGGAAATGCAGCGCTGTTCTCCTAAGGTATTTTCAGGCTGATTTGGAGCTAATAGTGCCTTTGTAGGAGGCCAAATGAAATTGCGGGAAAGAGTTTTAAAAACTATATAACATTTGTGGTCCAGTTTCTAAATGTTGAAAAATTACAGGCTTAATAGGAGTTCATTGTTACTAACAAATAAGTTTTTTTTTCTTTTTTGGTTTTTCAAGACAAGGTTTCTCTGTGCAGCCTTGGGCTGTCCTAGACTCACTTTGTAGACTAAGCTGGCCTCTAATTCACTCATATAGAATTTGTATATTGATAAAAGATAACTTTAATTTTGATACATTGGTATAGAATCCAAACTTAAAGTTATTCTCCACACACATTTTATATATATATATATATATATATATATATATATATATATATATATATATACATATATATAAAGATGTTTTTAATATTTTAAGGATTCTTTGACAAAAAGACAGGCTAAATCCTGGCAACACACAACCTACCTCAAGAAGATGATGAGCGTTAAAGAACCTCCTTATATAGATGGCTTCAAGTGTGACAAACAAGCCACTGTGCAATATGGCCTCACTTATACCACAGACAGAATTCTGCCTAAAAATTGGAAAGCTTAGATGCAGGCAGAGTTGATGGCCAAAATTTGCCAAGACAGGGTAAGCAAGTCCTCAATAGTTCTTGCCTCACAAATATGTCTGTCAGATATATTGGACCAGAAAGCTGAAGATGTTGCTCCAACGTTAAAGAGAGTTTTGGGTGACTGTTCAGGCACCAAACTGCCTATCCTTTTTTTTTTCATTCTGGAACCTGCTAATTGACACTTCTGGTTCACTCAGGTAATTATCTTTCATTCCTTCTCAAGTCTCTGGTTGTGTGGGGGCCAGATAGTTTAGTCTTAAAATTAAGATTAGTTGGTTAATGGTTAAGATATTTTTAGATCTAGAGAGATGTTTTAAGATGAGACATTATATATGATAGATATTGATTTTCATTCAGAATTTTAGACTCACAAATATAGGAAAGATGATTTCTGAAAAGTTGCCAACAATTAGCCAACATTTATATAATTCCTTATTGTTTCATGATCCTTCTTGCTGTATGTAGTCTATTTCATTTATGTGTAATAATATAGTTGCATATATCGAAAGAAAATAAAATATTTAAAATAAAGCTTTTAGGCCATGTATGGTGATGCAAGCCTTTACTCCGAGTACTCAGTGAGCCAGAGGCAAGAGGACCATTCTGAGTTCGAGGGCAGCCTGGTCTACTGAGCAAGCCTAAAACAGGCAAGACTATACAGAGAAACGATGTCTGGAGAAAAAAAAAAAGAACAAATAAATAAGAAGTCTTTAGTGTTAGTTCTCAACTCTGTATTTATTCCCCTACCCTGAACTATTTGCCTTACAAACATGGAAATCAAGCTGAAATCAACTTGAAATCTTCATCCCTACCAGCTTGCTTTCACAGCGATATATTTTTCTATGCATGCTACAAGGGACATAAAATTATCACCAGCCTTATGGTGCTTCCACAACAATTGGAACGGTAAGATATGGCTGCTGGTGCTCTGGTGGCACCAATGTAATTGGAACAACAAACCGCTTTCCTAATTGTGCTAAGTCCCATTAACAAGGTGAAATCAATACCTTGTAGCATTATTAAGCAAGAACTTATGTTTAGATAAACCACTGACACTAGTGGAGAACCTACTATGTTATTCTGCCATAGTAATAAATATGCTCACTAAGTTTTTATCTTTATTTCTTTATATCTTTATATCTATAGGTTAGGACATCTCTTACCCCTCTTACCCCTCACTAAAGATGATGATTAATACTAGACAGATCTAGTAAATCTGAAGAGAACACCAAATATGGGGTACTTAGCTCTAAATGGAATATATATATATATATATATATATATATATATATATCGCATTCGTAAATACTAAGTATCATAAATCATTGAGGAAGAGGAAGCAGAGACTATAAGATTCAGTTGATGCATACAGAGATGCAGTACTTTCCAGATGTGATAATATCACTGCACACATGAGCTCACAAGCATAATATATGAAGGATGTTGTTCCAGCCCAACGACCAGCATGTGTAGGTTAAAGGCTTGTAAAGTTGCACAATAGCTCAAGTACTATTGGCAGTTCTTGGCTGATGAACAAGGGAGAATCAGTTTACTTCAGAGATGCTGCTACTGAAAGGCATGCTTCAGTAGATTTTTCCACACCCATATACCAACAGGCAACAATAATTGTACTCAACAGGCTTATGAAATGGACAGAAATAGTGGTTGGGGCAGATAGGGGAGAAATTGGAGAGCCCACTGGTGTATATTTGAACAAAATGCATTTTATGCACGTATGAAATTCTCAAACATTGACAAGGAAAAGAAAAAAATTCAAATACTTGGATCAAAATCCTCCTGTGATATGCAGTTGATAATCCTATCCTATGTTAAATGCTTCCAATAACTATCATAAAATAAATAAGTGGTTATGATATTAAAACAGAAAAGCCCATGCCATATGCACTGCTTTGTCTTCTGCCAAAGTAATTGTGGTCATGTAACTTCGACCTTTGTTTGGGCAAGATATTTATCTTTCTTTGCTCTAATCTGACCTAATTACTTTGTTTTCTACACCGCTATCACTCAGGAAGAACCTAATTGCTTTCCCTGAGATGCCAGCCCTACTTGAAATCGCCAATATGCTCTGTCACTGAGGGAGATGCAGAGCATCTGTTACAGCATTCCTGTCTCTTCCTTTCGCAAGCCCAGCTGCAGCTGTTTCAGAAAGATTTCCCATTTTATGTTCAGAGCCACAAAGAGGTTGATGTCTATTTTTACTGTGAAATAATCGGCTGGAGGAAGACAAAGATTTTTTTTTAAGGTTTTTAATATGGAAGCTATGCAACAAACTATGTTCTGTCATGGACTCATGCAGAGATTTTATCTCAGCCTTTCATGAAGTATCCACACCTTTCACTGATAATTTTCCAATTAATTACAGATTTATTTATGCCACACTATGCCACTTCTATACCAAGCTATTGGTGGATATGCAGAAAACATTTCATTCTCCACCCTGTTCTGTAGCATTTTATGTAAATGGCATATACTACATTTTTACTGAAAATGCATTTTTCATACAATACATTTTAATCATGGTTTTTCTGTGTCATCTCCTCCCAGTCTTTTCCATTTTACCTCACAACTAACTCCATGCCGGTCTTCTCTATATCTTTAGAAATACACACAAACAAAAGTTACACATATTCATATGAACATGCACACCACAAAGACACACAATTAGAAAACATAATTTACAAACAAAAGGCCAGTGAGGTAAAAGAAAATGCCCAAACACCATAATACGGAGAAAAACAAACAAACAAACAACAATCGCATTGCCTTGGTTTTGCTGGGCAAGTCATGGCTCCTGCCCTGTAATTTGGTTTGCAAACCCACTGACTTCCTAGGAGAAAACAAACATTGTGTGTGTGTGTGTGTGTGTGTGTGTGTGTGTGTGTGTGTGTGTGTTCATCACTTGGAGATACTTTCTTCATTAGGGATAGGGGCTTTCACTCTTAGTACGAGGACCCATCTTTCTTGGCCATGTGCATGCTGCCACAGTCTCGCTGTGTTCATATGTATGTCATGTTAAGATGTGGTTTTTCAGTAGCACACATCCCCTCTGCCTCCTTTTTCTCATAATCCCCTAAACCCTGAGAAGAAGGGTTTGATGAAGATATCTGATTGAGGACTGAGTGTATCAAGGCCTCTCACTCTCTGCATATTTTCCAGTTGTGGGTCTCTCCTTCTGTTTCCATGTACTGCAAAAAGAAGCTTCTGGAATGACGGCTCAGCTAGACACTGATCTATAGGCATAGCCAAGTGATGTTGGGTATCATTTTATTGTATCTTCCTTTAGCAGAACAAGAGCATTTGTTTTTCCCATGTTCCCATAACTTATCATGACTTAAGTTCTTAAACACCTAAGCAGTTTCAGGTTCCATCTCATGGAGTGTGTCTTAAGTTCAACCACATAGTGCCCAGTTACTCCCACACTATTATTACCTTTGTTGAACTTGCATATCATGAAATCACATCCAGTATGTTGTTGGTAATGATCCTTTCCTGTTGAACACCCTGATACATTGATGGCCTTTGCCATACATAAGCACATCATTTTTATGATGTCCCATGTCTTAATCGTTGTTCTTAGTGATTTTTCTATCCGTGTTCTGTTCGGAAAGTCTTTTCCTGTGCCAGTAAGTTCAAGACTGCTCCCTAGTTTCTCTTCGAATAGAATCAGTGCATCTAAATGTCTGATAGAATTCTACACTGAATCCATCTGGCAATGGGCTATTTTGTTTGCTTCTTTTGTATTTGGAAACTTTACATGACTATTTCTAATTCACTAGGGTCAATAGCTATATGTCTGTTTAAATTGATTACCTGATATTGATTTAACTTTGGTAAGTGGTACCCATTGAGAAAATTATTAATTTCCTTAATAATTTTCCAGTTTGGTCAGTTGCAGATTATTAAAAAATGTTTACATATCATTTTCTGGATTTCCATAGTGTCTGCTGTAATGTCCTTCATTTTGCTTTTACCTTTATAATTTGTAAAATTTCTTTCTCTCTTTTTGTTAACCTCACTTAGGAATTATTAATCTTACTAAATTTATTAAATAACCAAGACTTGTTTCATTGATTCTTTGTATTATTTTTATTTCTATTTTATTTATTGATTTCCTCATTATTAGAAGTACCTTCATTGTGCTCCCATACATTTGAGTATGTTGTGATTTTGTTATCTCTACATTCTAAAAATGTTTGAACTTTCTTGCTAATTTCTGTCAAGAATCCTTTTCTCATTAAGTAGTATGTTGTTAGTTTCTACAAACTTGTATAATTTCTGTTGGTTTTATATGCAGCTTTAATATATGGTAGGCAGAAAGAACATAGGGTATAATTTCTTTTATTTATTGAGACTTTCTTTGTGCCCACAAATGTGGTCAATTTTGAAGAAAGTTCCATGGTAATTAATAAGTGCATATTATATTTGTTGGGATGAAGTGTTTTGAATATACCTGATAGGTTTGGATTGTTATCTAATTCCAGTATTACTCTGTTCAGACTTTATCTGAATGATCTGTCGATGGGCAAGTGTTTGGCATTCATGTAATCTACAATTTCTGTGTGTGGGTCAATACTTGACTATAGCTATAACAGTGTTTCTATTATCAACTTGGACACCACATCTAGAATTGCAATATTCTCTCAATGTTATTTCTATGAATATGTAATGGAATTTCCTATCTTTTTGTTGTGGTGTTGTTTGAAATCTATTTTGTCAAATATCAAAATGAATACACTGGCCCTCTTTTTCAGCCATTTGTTTGAAATATATTTTTTCATCACCCAACAGTGATCTCTGTTTTGATGGTAAGATGTAGCAGAAAGATGGATCCTGTTTTTTAATCCTATCTGCTAGCTTGTATCTTTTTATTTGGGAATTCAAATCACTAATGTTGAGAGCTATCATTTAGCAAGAATTATTAATTCCTGATATTTTGTTGGTACAGTGTGGACTTTTTCTTTCTTTTTGATTTGTTAGTCTGGAAGTACTTATTCGTTGTATGTTTATGGGCATGATTAGCATCTTCAGATTTCCTCTTCTTCCTTCTGTAGAACTGGATTTGAAGACAGATACTGCATACACTCGATTTTATGATGTACATTTTTCTTTCTCTGTCTATTGTCATTGTAGTCCTGATTAATATCTTCAGTATCTAAGAGTGTGTAGAATATTTTCCCATTCCTTCTGGTTTTTAAGATCTCATTTTAAATGTCAAGGTTATTCTAATGGATCTCCTATAGTCACTTACATGCTCTTTTTCTTTTGCAGCTTTTACTATTTGTTCTTTCTATAGTATCCCAGGTTTCCTGGAGGCTTTGTGCCTGGATTTTTTGTTTTGTTTTGCTTTGTTTTAGATTTAACACTTCAGTAACTGTGTTATCCATTTCTTCTACCTTTTCCTCAATATCTAAGATTCTCACTTTCATGCCTTATATAGTATTGATGAGACTTATCTCTGAGGTTTCTGTATCATAGGTTACTGATTATTGAATATAACTGAGTCAGATACAATTATTAAAAACTGTCAGAGATTTTTATTTCTGTAATGTTAACCAAGAACATGATGACACCTTGGTTACAGGAAATAGACTAAAATAATTCTTACCAACAACTGGAACTTGATCCTTCATTTGTCTCATGCACATTAAGCAGATATTCCATAAGATCAGAGGATGGCAACAATGCTATGAAGCCACTCATGCGCAATAAAAATATTTATTTATTTTAATCTAATTACTATCATTAGTGCTTTTATGTTTCTACAACTACATTCAGGTTTTAGATCTTCATCATAAATTACCTTTTTACTAATTCAACTAATATAATTACCATCATCATATATAATCACTCAACTTTCTGTCATCTAAATATTAAACATACTAATCAAATCTCTTTGTTCTTCTAAAATGTATGTCTCCTTAATAAGATATTTTAATTGTGTATATCTAATCTAATATATAGTTTTCTTTTTCTGATTTTAGAATTCGATCACCTGAAATTGTACTTCTAATGACTGCTTAGGATCTAGGGTATATACTATCTACATATGACAATGAAAGTATTTAGCAAATAAGTAGGTATGCATTGCTGTTCTAAGAGTTTTATAATAGCTTTATTATTTAATAAGGAACATAGAGAAGAAATAGGATGGAGAAAAATATTTTTAACAAGCATTTCTTCTCTGTGTTCATTTGCCACCCTCTAAAAGTTCTATCCGGGTTCTTTTTGATGAATCTCTCTCTCTCTCTCTCTCTCTCTCTCTCTCTCTCTCTCTCTCTCT